>JABAKD010000008.1:5743891-6343891 GCA_012845835.1 Undaria pinnatifida
CTCTCTCTCTCTCTCCTCTCCTCCCTCCTCTCCTCTCCTTCCTCCTCCTCCTCTCCTCTCCTCTCCTGCCCTTGCCCTGCCCTGCCCTGCCCTGGCCCTGCCCTGCCTGCCCTGCCCTGCCCTGCCCTGCCCTGCCCTGCCCTGCCCTGCCCTGCCCTGCCCTGCCCGTGCCCTGCCCTGCCCTGCCTCCCTTCCCTTCCCTTCCCCTTCCTTCCCTTCCCTTCCCTTCCCTTCCTTCCCTTCCCTCCTATCCCTTCCCTTCCTTTCCCTTCCCTTCCCTTCCCTTCCCCTTCCCTTCCCTTCCCTTCCCTTCCCTTCCCTTCCCTTCCCTTCCCTTCCCTTCCCTTCCCTTCCCTTCCCTTCCCTTCCCTTCCATTCCATTCCCTTCCCTTCCATTCCCTTCCCTTCCATTCCATTCCATTCCATTCCATTCCATTCCATTCCATTCCATTCCATTCCATTCCATTCCATTCCATTCCCTTCCATTCCATTCCTCCATTCCCTTCCCTTCCATTCCATTCCATTCCATTCCATTCCATTCCGTTCCGTTCCATTCCATTCCATTCCATTCCCTGCCCTTTCCTTTCCTTTCCTTTCCTTTCCTTTCCTTTCTACCTTACCTTACGTGCAATATATACGCAATAGTATTTCCTGGGTGGCAAGTGGTATAGTCGGTTTTTCCAGGCGCGAGTAGTGAGACGTATGCACCAGTATGGACCTGGCACATCGTAGGCTGACTCCCGATTTCACTTTTTATATGTTTCTGCCGGAGGCATGAATTGCGTCAGCTGTGATATATGCGTGTACCAGCTTTGGTTTGTTTGTGCTTTTTCCCTGGGGTATCCCTCAGCTCCAGAGTGACTGGAACCTGTCCTGTAACACCACGGACTTGACTATGCAAGTTAAATTTGATAACAACGACAACAACGATATACTCGTCACCCCTAGTACAATGTATATATATGTGTACCCTGCTAAACACACACGAGCAATATCTTACTAGTTCCATGTACAACAATTGGTTGCTTTGGTCATATACCCAGGTGTATACCAGGGTACCCCCAGGGCCAGAGTGTATACCGTGCTAAGCACACCCTTGCAAAATCTCAATACACTTGGTTGTTTTGATCATGCTCAGGTGTATACCCAGGTATCCCCAGAGCGTATATATATATATACCCTGCCGCAACACCCCCTTGCAGAGTCTTGCAGTACTGTACACCTGGTTGCTTTGGTCATACTCCTCAAGAGTGTATGATGCCCTACTACACGTGCACACGTTTGCATCCGTCTTTTAGTGCCACACACCTGGTTGTTTTGGTCATACTCCGAGAGTATACCAAGCATTCCCTGCTAAACTTTCCCTTGATGCAAAGTTTTACTACCAAGTATGTTTTATTAATTGCCGTATTTGCCCGCTCTGCTCTTTTTTGCGCGCCCAGGTGTTCGGGTCGAACTTGAGCCCCTTAGAACCGGACATGACCGAAGCGATACTGGAGGCACTGCCGACCAAAAAATAGCCCACATTGATGACAGGCAAAGGCGCAGGGGCGCGGGGAGGGGCGGGGGCGGGGCCGAATCGCAGCGCTTGCTTCGCAGCGTAAGGAGCTAGCTGTACGGCACGCGCCCGGCATGGTGGCGCTTGTGTGCCGCTAAAAGCAAGCTTTTCCTGCACTTAGTCGCTTGATAGTGTTCACATTCTCCCTTTTTATTTTTTTGTTGTTGCTGTACATGGGGTCTCCAAGCTTGAGGGCGTGTGCGAGTTAGCAACATTTGAATGGAAAAAAATAGACGAGCAGTGATAGAGGAAGGCGTGTTCGAGTCATGAGTCATCCCCACGGTGACACGGCTGCAGTTTTTGGGGCAATCGTTAATGACCGATATGACACCGATATGACACCGATATGACACCGATATGACCGATGTGACCGCTTGAGGTCCTCGAGTGTGGAACTACCGTTTTGAAAGCATGATGTTTTTACTCGTCTAGTACAATGGTTGATTTTTAGGACTAGCGCATAGAAATGTCGGCCGGGTTGCGCGAACGAATGCCTTCGAAGGTCATGTCTCGGGTGATGATGATGATAATGATGATGAGATATTCAGCTATAAAGAGCTCCTCCTGGTAGCTCAGAAAATTCTTAGAATCTGCTGCACCCCTCTCCAAGCGTGGGTTGACTCATACTTCGGAAGGGAGGGACGGAGAAGGGAAGGCACCTGGGTAACCGCGGCTTGTCCAGAAGGCCGAGTTGAGTGTAAAAATATTGTCGAGTTGACCTGGAAAGGGTAACTGATTAGAAAAAAAAAAAGTTTGAAGCAAACAGGATACGACGAGGCGTAGGAATGAGGCTGATGAGATGACCGTACTACTTGATGCGAAGCGTGCGCATCATCCAGATAGATTGAAAAGGGCAAGCGAGCTTAGTAGTGTTGCTTGAGAGGAAGGAAAACTCTTGCCCTTTTTCAAATGTGTGGAGGAACGGGCAACTACTTTCATGGAGCGCGTGCTTTCATGGAGCGCGATTTTATTTTCATTTTTCACTGAAATTTTGAGTTCAAGAGTGTTGCTGCCCGAAAACGCGAGTGCAGTAGACTAGTGATAACAGGGGGTTACAAAACGCCCCCCTACTCGGTCGGTGCTATGTCCTCTTGCGCACCCCCCCCCCCTGCTCGGCCAACGCTCCCTCCTCCTGCGGATACCCCTCTTGCTCCACCAACGCTTCTTCCTCCTTCGCACCCCCCTCCCCTTGCTCGGCCAACGCTCTCTCCTCCTGCACATGACCCCCCTGCCCATCGGCCAGCGCTATCTCTTCCGGCACACACCCCCAATGCTCGGCCAGCGCCCTCTCCTGCTGCACATATGCCACCTGCGCGGCCAACTCAGTCTCCTCGTGCACGCGTCCCCCCTGCGCGACCAACGTGCTCTCCTGCGCGTGTCCCCGCTGCTCGGCCAACATCCTCTCTTCGTGCCCACGCTCCCCTTGCCCCGCCAACGCTCTCTCCTCCTGCGCGTCCCCGCCCTGCGTAGCCCACTCTTTCTCGTGCGCTCGTCCGCACTGCCCGACCAGCGCGCTCTCCTCCTGGACATGCCCCCCCTGCTCCGCCAACACCCTCTCCTCGTGAACATACCTCCCATGCCCTGGCAACGCTCTCTCCTCTTGCTCATACCCTCCCTGCTCGGCGAATGCATTCTCTCCCTGCACTTGTTCCCCCTGCTCAGCCAACGCGTCCTCCACCGGCTCCGGCACGAAGGCCAAGTGAAGGTGTTCCTCCTTCGCATACCCCCCCTGTCCGGTCAACGATTGCTCCTCCTGTGTATGCCCCCCCTGCTCGATCAACGCTTTCTCCTCCTGCGCATGGAGTCCCTGCTCTGCCTCATGCGCATGCTCCACATGCTCCGTCAACGATCTCTCGCCCTGCGCATCCCCCCCTTGCTCCGCCAACGTTCTATCTTCCAGCGCTCTCTCCACTTCCTCGGCCAGCGCTCCCTCTTCCAGAGCGTGCCCTCCCTCCCCTACCTCCTGTGCATATCCCCCCAGCGCATTCACACCCAGCTCCGCCAGGACTCTCTCCTCCTGCCCGGCCTCCTGCTCGTCCCCGCCGTGCTCGGTCAACGCTTCCTCCTCCTGCGCGTGCCCACATTGCTCCCCCAACGCTCTCTCCTCCTGCGTTTTCTCCTCCTGCGCCCGCACGAAGGCCAAGCGAAGCTTCTCCCTGCCCGCGGCAACCATCGCTCGCATGTCGTTGTCTCCGGCCGCCGCCATGTCCACGAGCGTGCTTCTCAAGCCTGCCTCTAGCTCGGCGACCCGGACCATCGCTTCGTCCTCCACGCTTTTCAGTACCTCATCGTAGCCTATTAACCCGATCCCTGCGTGCTGGGTAGCCATCTGGATGCGCGATGCGACCAGCTGCTCCATGCTTGCCCAAAGACGAGCGCATTCCTCTTGCTCCTTCACCGCGAACGTCGACACCGAGTCATCAAAACCTCCGTCACTCTTGTCTTCTCCTTTTTCGCCCGTACCCCCTCCGTTTTCTGTCTTCCCGGGACTGTGAATGCCTCCTCTTCCCCCGCAGCTGGCCCGCCAAGAGCGCCAAGATGCAACGGCGGCTTCTTTGGCCTTCTTTTGCGCGCCAAGAAACGCCACCTCTAAGGTTTTCCATTCCGTTTCTACCGCAAGTCGTTCTTCGCTATCGTCAGACACCGCTTGCGAGAAAAGAAGTTCGGCCACGGTTTTCGCCCGAGATCGAGCAGCCTCCGCCCACGCGTCGATGTCCGCTAAACATGAAGCCTCGGCGTCGACTTGAACAGCTAAAAATGGCTCGGTTTGAAGCTCGTCGAGAGACGGGGGGGGGGTGGACGCAACGCCATCGGTCGGCGGTGAGATAATTGGTGTGTCGTCAGGGACATCACCAGGTCCGATGTGGTCGGCGACGACCCCGCCTATTACTGTTTCTACGCTGCCTTGCACCACTCGATTATCCGTTCCTGCACGTTCGTCGGTTTCTTCGTGGTTCGTTACACCTTCCCCCACCGGGAGCAGGTCCTCCATTCCCCCCATGGGCGACGCATCTAGTCGTTGCGCCACAGCATTGAGCTGCCCCTCGTCCTGCTCCATTTCTCCTCCGAATAACGTGTCTGGGAGCAATGCAGCAGTAGTGCTGGTAGGATGGAACTCAGCACGATCATCGTGATTCATCGCAGACACCAACCTGCCTCCGCCTTCTTCGGTTCTCCACCCCCCGCGGATAATTTCTGCTACCTTCTCGGCCACGGCAATCCGCCCCACTGCTAACGCCTCCTCGCCGCGGTCCCTCACGTGGCAGAGCAAGTCACGCTGCTCTTCGGAAAATTTTTGATTGAACTCCGCCATGGCGGCCGTCCGTGCGACGACCCGGCCTTCACTGTTTCGTCGCCGGCGTGCCGAAGCGTTGGTTTCCACGCCTTCTGCTTGATCGATCCACCCCACCACCAAGTTTATCACAAGGAGGCGGGTCTCGTTTACCGCCCGCGACCTCTCCGAGGCGACCTCGGCGAGGCGGCTGGCTTCCGCGAGCGCGGCCTGGAGCGCTTCGTCGGTTTCGGCTCGCGCTTTTTCTTTTAATTCGTCGAGCTGATGGACGCGGCTCGACTCGGCCGACGACACGTGGTGGTCGTGCTTTTCCTGATCCGCACTGTTCGCCTGTGTGGTGGTGTACGCGCGACCAACATTAAAACGGTGGGTTTGGATATTGGAGCGATGATACGCCTGTGCTGTTGCGTAGTTAGAACCGGGGTGACCAAACTACAGTAGGTAGGGCTGCAAACTGGCTGACCGTACCAATAGTAAGTTGCCGACTAGGCGTTAGTTGGCTAGGTATTATGATACATTGCGGTGAGTTGCTCTTGCGGTAATTTGCAAAGTTTTTCGCGTATTTGTTATCGTGACGGGGTACGTTTGCAACTCGCAATTTATTTTTATCGGGAGAGAAGAAATTTAGCCAGGTGGCTGGCTTTCTTCCTCGCCCAAAATAACAACTAGCTATCGGGAAAAAAAAAAAACACAGCCATGTGTAATGGAGTGCCCTCCGCAGAAGGATAGTGTATAGATTTGACGTGAAACCGTGTCATGGTTGAGGTGAAACCACGTGATTTAGATGTCACATTCACGTCAAGGCCATCATAGATGGGCGATAATGTAGGTGACGATGATGGGACAAGCAGGACGCCCCACATCTCACTACACATGCTATACCTACTCTACCCTGCCCTACCGTGCCTAGGCCCGTAATGTCTGTCTTTTAGTATCCTCTTTAGGGAAATAATGCAAATAAGATAGCTATTGAGTCTATCCAGCGAGCCATGAGGAGAGCCCAAACAACGGCACCGGAACCCATGAGGAGCACGCTTCCCAACACCGACCAACCGCGCATCCCCCACTCGGAGTACGACTACACGTGTAGCTAATCACCTGTAGCATTTCCTCGGCCAGACCCTTACGCGCCCGCAATAACATTCCGCCCAAAGATCTTGCGTAAGCCCTGATCTCCGCCGTTCGGCGCAAGTCGAGCTGCGATCTAGTTAGTTCCCTTGGGGGCTCACAATGCGGAAATGTCGAGCACCCCAGTGTCGCGGCCGATGGAACATCGTCCTTCTCGTCGATAGCAAGCCCCCTAACTTCGTCGTCGAAGGAAGCAGCGGCTAGCTCAACCGTGTCCGCCTCCAGCTTCGTCCGAAACCGATCTAATTCCTCGGCTGACGGTAAACCATCGACATCGCCGCACCCGCCAGTGTCTCGTTCATCGGCTAACTGCTTTCCATCATCATCACCGCTCTCTCTCTCTCCTGTCGGTGGCGACGCGGGAACGGCCGCCGCCGGTGCTGCTGCTTCCACCGCCGCAGACGCCTCCTCCCTAACGACTGCGAGCGGAGAGCCCTCGGCAGCGGCTGCTTCAAGAGCGCTCTCGCAACGATGAATAGCCTCCTCTTGTAGCAACCGTTTCTCCTCCACCGCAAGGCGTAGCGGTCCCGTCTCGGCGGCGACGTCGGCCGCGTTTTTTTCAGACCTCCGCTCTTCCGTGCGGTTCATGTTGTTCAGCAGGGTCATCAGGAGGGCTGCTGCCGGATTCGCTGCTGCAGGGGTCTCACTCTCGGCAGAGCCAACGCCGACACCACCACCACCATCACCATCCACGGCGCCGCCGTTGTTAACGGCAGCTCCCGTCGGCAGACCTTCTCGACCACCGCAAACCACCGCTCCGGACTTATCTCCCCCATTTCGGTTTTGGTTTTGTTTTCGACAGTCCCGTGCTCCTCCGACGCATTCCGAAAAAAGCCTCGCCAGGCCAGCGCTGGCTTCCACCCACCAGGCTCGACTGGCCTCGTCGGCGAGTTCGTTTTCCTTCGAGGTGTTACCTGCAACGATCCCGACGAGATCGGCCGTAAAAGAGGAACGCTGGTCCTCGAGCCGCGTTCGCTCCTCGCCGATCATACTTGCCAGAGCACGCGACCTGTCCGATGCTCGACCCATCTTCACAAAGGGAGGAGGTGGGTAAGAGAACGAAAAATGAGCGCAAGCGTCGAGGCTTCCACGAGCAGATTCGCTGTTGTGCTGTGTTAATTTGGTTGTGACTCCACTGTTAACTTAATTATCTTCTTTGTGGCGGTGTTCGTGAGCGGTCTACGTTGAAGCTCAGGCTGCACGTTATCGGACGACTTGTACAACCATACAACCATGCAAAAATAGCCAATACTTAGTATATACACACATACAAAGTATTTATATATGTGTGTTCACCCTTGGGGGGGGGGTACATATGCCACTCACCCCTTTTTAATACACTACTCGTAGTGTGCCGACATATACCTGGTACCAGGTCGGAACTCGACCAGAAGCCTAAGCCCTAACCTAGCCCCAAAATCATAGGGGATGGGATCAGGGTGCGTGTGCATAAAATATCAAACACAAGGTTTTAGGTGTATGGGGGTGTACATAATGTTTTCAAAATAATGATACGTGTATTCGCATCGACGGCCGTCAGTGGTATACCTATTCGCATCCGAGAAGTACCAGAACCTGATGCAAGGAAAATCACGGTTCGCACGGCTGAAAACACACACCTTACGACTGTTATACCCTTTTGGTTGATACCTGGTATCTACTACTTACTCAGTACCACCCTGGCCCGAAATGTAAAGGCCGTTTTTTTGGTCCTGTTCTTCATGTCTCGACGGTCATTGCATTTCCGTTCAAAATTGCATTTCACAGTCCCATCATTTACAATTGCTGCACGTCGTACAAAACCCAATGCCGCCCTGCGCTACCGTACGAGATCGGCAAACTTCAACCTTGCCTTCTCTTTCCAGGCCTCAGTCGCGCGAAGCCGCTGCCGTCTAGCGCCCCGTACCAACTCCTTGAGTTTGTCACTCGCGGCCAAGAAACAGTGGCGCCAAGCACCTGCCGCGTCGTTGATCCGAGCAGCTTCGGATTCGGACACGACCCCCCAGATATAACGTTGAGTATCGCCCCGTTTTGTGAGCGCCGATGTAACGATGTCCTCTCGAATGGCCCCAGCCTTGAATCGGACAGTGGCGAGCCGACCCGCAGGATTTTTCGATAAAAATTGGTTACATATAAGCAGGGATTTTCTTAGCTGCAGCGGAGGCGAAGGCCCGGTGGGAACTCGGCAAGGTAGGCTGAAGAAATGGGCGAGGGTCAGGAGGAAATCGCCGTCACCGAAGCGGTTTCCATATTGTTGAGGTCTCAGGGTAGCCACGAGCGCAATGAAACGGTATATACAGATATACAGTGGCAGGCCTGGCACCCGGTCCGTTTTCTTACGTTTTATTACCACAACTAATGACAAGGGGCTTCTACTCGCCCAATAATGACTCTACGACGCCAAGCCCCCTATGGCGCATGTGCTAGCTTGTCCCATTTCACCATCTAGCTCCGCCATTTGACGGATAATTTAAAGTACTTTTACACTCATGTTCTCATTATACAAGCGCACCAAGGTTAAGGCTGTTGTACACTGTCGCCGCAGTTGCAGGCGCAGCAACTCAACAAGCGATCCGCATTCGCTTGGTTGCCGTGCCACCGCAAGCGCAGGCGCCGACGCAGACGCAGAGACGCAGCACCACCAACGAACGATCCCAACTCACTCGGTAGCTGTACCGCCGGAGATACAAGCGCAGGTGCAGCAGCATCAACACACGATCCGGGCTCACTCCGGGCTTGTGTTCAATCGCTCACCTCGGCGTCCCTCCTCTGGAGCACCCGAAGCTCCGCGGCCTTTCGGTTAGCAACCGTATGCTGGGCTCGCCCCAGCTGAGCCTTCCAGAGCGCGAGGGACGCCATCCACGACCGCCGGAAGCCCTCCGCCTCCGAAGAAGCCTCCACCTGTCGTCGTTTCAAATCGTGCAGGACCCCCCGCCTCCGCTTCCGCACCGCCACTATCGAATCTGCAACGCCCCCCCCTCCCGTTCCCGCACCGGCTTCTCGAGGCCCCAACGACCATACCCCGCTCCCGTCGGCGGGAGGTCCTCTTTCGCTATCGGCCATGAGAAGCCGCAGAACGTCGGCCGCGCTTCGTCGAAACACTTCTCGCTGAAGCCTGGTCCAGCATGCGACCCGGCTTGCCTCGCCCTCGATTTCGGCCGTCACTCGGCGCCTCTCGCGGTCCCACGCAGCATCGGGTCCCACCACCTCGCCGTCCACAGCGTAGCTGCAAACGTCTCCCAGTGCTCCCGGGCAACCACCGATTTCCCCGTCTGAGAGACCGTTTTTCCTAGTTTTCCCAACAACGGAGGCGAGGTGCTTAACCCGGGCTACGTCCGCGGCACACTCCGACACGAAGGCGCGCCTGGCTCGAGCCCTCGTGTCGTCGTACAGCGCCGTCAATCCTCTGTATGTAAGGTAGGTGAGACTCTGCCGGCGACGCGAAGATAGCCGCGCTACCGCCGCGGACTCGGACGCATGCAGCTTGACTTGCTCGACCTCAAAAAGCGCCTGTGCGGAGATTCGAGCAATGCAGTCGTCGACCTGTTCTTGCGACAGTGCGTGCCTATTTTCTCCTTCTCGCGCGATGCCTGGCGTGATGACTTGGGTGATATTGTTTTCGACGAACGCCGAGACGCTGGAGGCACTGGGATCCCTCGCCGGAGCTGATTCCGCGGTGTGTGGAACGAGGGCGAAAACTGCCTCTATTCGAGTCATGCGCTCAAGGTGCTCCGAATGGTCCATCCTGGCGAGCGTTGCCAACTCTTGGCCGTATCCCGAGCCGATAAGCTGGAGAACCCCGGGGTAGGTCGGTCGGGCGAACAAAAAGCATAATCTGTCACGTTCGTGAGTTTAGTTTTATTGATTATGACAATTCACTACGTTCCGTTGAAGCGTGTTGCACGGGGACCGTCGGCGGAGCACGTGCCCCAGCCTTACGTACAGAGACGCACACATGAAGGGGGGAGCCTTGTTTTACCTACTACGTGTGTAAATCGTGTTTTGCCTTCCTGCTCGATTTTACCACCGACACTCGTTGCCCGCTTGAAGAACTCCAGCTACGCCTACACGTCCCGCGCTGCTTCACAACGACGTCGCACAACAACGTCGCCTGTGTAAGTTCCAGGTTCTCGACCCAACCGCCGTATGGATGTTAGATATCTTTCCAGGAGAAGAAAAAATCATGTCAAGGCTCACGTGTATTCGTTGATCCTCCAGGGCGGCAACTTGGGCTTCGTGGTTCGTTGCGAGGCGTTCGCGACACAGCCGCCGCTGGAACTCAAATGTCCGTATTCTGTGCGCCTGCTCCTTCCACCAACCCGCCAGCTTGCGTTCCTCCTCTCTTGCCGCGTTTGACGTGAGGATCTGTTGCTCTTGTCTCCACGTGTGCACCCGTTGGCTCTAACGGACAAGGTAGGGGAGTGGCGCGAGCTGGGGTGTACTGATGTCTGTATCAGGTATGTTAATATTTTCTTCTCAAGAGCGTCTCGTATATTTTTATTGTGAAGGTAGTGAGGATATCGGAAAGTTATGATATCATCGGCCGATGTCGCAAAATTCACGAGGAATGCGGGAAGCGTCGACCCATCTATCGCGCAGCTTGCCAGGCTGGGTATCGAACTGTTGGGGACCTCCGACAGCTGTTGTACAATTTAGTTTTAGCTCCCCGAACCAATAATAAAGCAGATGTACCGCGGGGGTACATTTGCAATTGCACCGCGTTTCGCTGAAGAACCTGCAGGCATCAAGAGGCGCGATGTGGCCGACATAAAGCGTCCGTATATAGTCCAAGAGACACTGATCGCACTGCTCAATATGTGCTGGCGCTGCTTTTGGTTAGATGTATAGCCATCAACTTCTTGTGCTATCGTGCAGCGACAGTCCAAGCCTATTAAAAATACCATTCACCATCACACTTAGACTCGTGCTACAACAGAAGTAGCACTTTTTGACATTTTTGTTTTTTCTGCATGGCGGGGCTCCTTAACACGCCTTAACCCTCCTTATAACCCAAAATAGTCAAATAATTAATGCCATATTTCTGGTTTTGCAATACTGATACGCTTTGTGTACCAATACCAGGGGTTTAGTGCATCGAGTTACGCTTTCTGGTTGGCTCAAAACTAGTTTGGGGGTGTGGTATTCTTATACTATATATAGTTCCTCAAGTGATGGGCCTCATAAAAAAAAAAACTACCTTTACCGTATAGTGTGGGTCCTGAACACCTTTACAACTACATATCAATCCGCGGTCTTGGGGATCAAATTTCTTGGACTTTGGTGTGGGGTACGTTTTGCATGTACAGTAAAATAAAAGGATTAACGTAACCAATAAACTGGGTGCGCGCGGCTTTACCTCCTTTTCAAGAGCACAAGCCCTGCGAACGTCCTCCCGATCCTCGATGGCCCTTGGGCAAAGGCGCGCTTGCCACGGCAACTCTTTCCAACTCTCGCAAATGGTCTCCTCGACGGTTAGGATGTCTTCCGTAGCTTGTCCGTGTGCTGCAAGGTTAGCGCCACGTCTACCGGGGTCTGCAAGGTCGTTGTCCCGTGGAAACCGTTTTCTCTCCAGGGAAGTCCAGAACGACTCCGTCGACTTTATCGAGTTTGCCGAACCTAGTGACTGCATCGAACCTGTCGAGTTTGCTGAACCCAGCGACTGGGTCGAGTCTATCGAGTTTGCCGTGCCCAGCAAGTCTAGGGCGGGTACGGCGGATCGGAACGAATTCACGGATACACCACTGTGAAGATCCCTTCTCTTACTGTGACTTGAGTTCTGTTCGCCCACGTTCCTACGCGTTTTTGTCTTATCTTGGCGGGGATACGTGTTTTCTTCCTTCGTGCTTTCTCCCCCTGCCGCTGCTACGGTAGCGACGCTGAGGGTGGATAGTGGCGGTACCGTGGCTTGTTCTTCGCTCGAGATCGCACCGAGTGAACGCGGGGGGGTTCGTACGCTAGTCGTCCTCAGCGGGTTCAAACGCTCAACACAGTTCGATGAGCACAAAAGGTCGTTGCGACGAGGAAAAGCCCGTTGGCTCGGGCGTCTTCTATTGTTGGTGGTTCTCGACCCCCCGCCGCTGACATCGATGGTAACAATATTTTTCCGCTCCCTCGCATAACCGCCCATTTGGGGGGGCGAGAGTCCAGGCAAGCGGTTCGACGGTTTTGGTCTTCGCACGCGTTCTGGGGTTTGCAGAAGAGCCTTGAGCTTCTGCAGTGCGTATTGTCAAGAGAAACGTGGGGTTACAAACGACAGGCAGCAGGTGAGCGTATCGCACCGTCTCCCACTCTGCTGCCATTTCGTGCGGAAGACACTGTGTGGAACTGCAAGAGGTTTTACGGTTCTGTCCTCTACCAGGTATATAAGATGGTTTCATACGCTCCTTCCTAGAAGACAAAAACGCGCCCCGGCATTAATAGTTACTTGCGCCGCACCGTACACATAAGCACACCCTTGCCTTCGTCGCGATGCCACTACGCTGTGGACAACCGGCTGCGCGGGGGAGACTTGCTGTCGGGCCCATGCACCCATGCAGACAGCCCGATGAATCTGGTTTAGGCCCAAAGCATCGACACACCCTGACGGTGTAGTCCATGAACGGGCGTGCTGCCACCGACCTCTTCGGACCAGCCACTGCCGTTGTATGACGATAACAACCAGCTTTCTATGACATCGTCGACTTGTCCGGTACCTCAGTGGATCGTCCGTGTGTGGACACGTTTTGCCATCTCTGCTCTCAACAACGAACGCGAGTTTCGACCAGGCGCTCAATTGTGTTGAACACGGCTTCTTGATACGACCGTGTTGCATGGTGCATACGAGAATACCAGGTATATATATATACAGTACGATTAACCAGTACGAGCGTGTGTATTGTGCGAGTAGGTACCACCCAACAATGGCAGCTCGTCATCCTTTGTGCTTTGTGCCACATGTTACTTTCTTTCTCGAAATTCCGACCACAATTATTTACTTGCTTCCAGTCTTTGGTCGTACATCGGACGTTGTTTTACGTTTCAGATGAAACGGAACAAAATAACGCCTCGCTATTTGGAAGATCCTCTCGGGATATTCGAGAAATTCGGGGTTCCAGCGTTCCAGCATCCTGCCGACAGAGCCGACCCACAATACGCAACGCACAACCCACAGGTTTCACAAACCACCCAAACACCAAAACTCCTGCGACTCCATTCCACGCACACAGCAACTGATAAACCCAGAGACAGGCTACTTTCCTATCAAATATGACGGTCACTCCTTGCGACACGCCCGATGCTCTGGCAACCGCCCTGGCTAACGCCGGAGACAAATTGGTGAGTGGATATTGCAGATTGAAATGATAGGAAATGTTGTTGATGACACGACGCTCTCTAAAAAACAAAAAAACACCTGGACCTGTTTGCTACAAACAGCAGTAACCTGTTTGCTACAAACAGCCGTAGTACGCACAGAGACTCAGGCCTCTCTTTTTCACGGTGGGTGCAAGAAGACGTTCAATGAGGGGGGTATCAGAACCGAACTGCTGGCTGCCGCACGCAAGCGTGGGGAAGAATACTCCGACACCTTCTGCAAGCGGGGAGAAGAATGCTCCGATACCTTTTGCGGACAACCGCTATTGATACTACTGCTGCTGCTGCGCTCCTGCACCCTTGCTGCTGTTTCTTCGTGGGATGTTGTTTGGTCCTCTTCTTCATGGTCGGCCCGCAAATGCCACCGGCGGGCGAAAACAGCGGGCCAAGGAACACCCCAGACCCTCGACTCCCTCGGGTCATCTCGGATGGTGTGGCACTCGGCACACCCTCATCTCATGGTCTGATTCGTTCTATAATTGCCGATGGTTGCCCTCGTAGCATCGTCTGCGTGAGTGCTACTGCTGTCGGTTTTCGCGCGGCGAATATCGGCTTTTCCTAGTTGTACGTGTGTGTGCTTTGTACCCCCAGTCCACCGTCATTTCGTCATTTCCTGCATGTCATACTTGTACAAAAGTGTGTGTTACTGCTGTGCTCACCAGGCACGTACGTGCAACGTTTACAGATTTTGAACGTAAACTCTGCACAGCCCCTGCCGACCTCGAGAGCAGACCTCGAGCCCCCCAAAGGGTTGGATTGGGGTAGGGGTTAGGGTTAGGGTTAGGGTCGGGTCTGGGGTCGGGTTGGTCTGGGCAGCGCAACGGTCGTTTTGTGCGGACCTGCACATAGGGAGCCGCCATGCATAAATCGCTAATGAATTTACGTGCTAATCTAAAAAACCTTACTTCCACGTAAGTGCAAATTCACGGGAGCCCTGCTGTGCTCGCTTCGTTTTTTCTTCACCCTATACATACCTACAAGGGCTTCGCTCCGCGGGCGGCTGCCGACGCCACCCGCTATCCTCGCGCAGGGGAGTGTCTGGCATTATCGTTGTGTTTTTTTAGACTGGGTATGCGAATGTAATTTGCGGGGGGAGGAAGCATGAGAACAGAGAGATGGACAATCAAATCAATCAAAAAGAAAGCAAAAAGTCGAGTGCGCACGTACCCAGGTACATACCGGTACCTGGTACCTGGTAGTTCGCGTGATACCTGGTACAGCGATATGTTCGAAGGAAGGCACAGCGCTTCACCGCAGCGCAAGGCACGGCACCGCACGGCGCTGCCCTGCTGAGCAACAGCTGGGTTGAGCTGAGCTAGGAATGCATTTTTTATGATTAGAGTGTTTGCGAAAATACGTTTCTAAAAATTTACTTGCCTTCCGCTAAAAAAAGTGAATTGCCTTCCCACCGAGTTTTTGGTGTATTTGCGCTAGCGGTAAACAAAATCCAGGGCTTTTCACGGGTCATGACCCGACCCGCGGGTCGGGTCAAGGGGGTTTCAAAATCTCGCGGGTCGGGTCGGGTCGGGTCATTACGTTTTAAAATCTCACGGGTCGGGTCGGGTCGGGTCAAGAGGTTTTCAAAATCTCGCGGGTCGGGTCGGGTCATGACCCGCGAGATACGGGTCACTTCGCGGGTCAAGCCATAATGACCCGTGAGTTGTTTTGGGCTGACCCGCGGGTCAAACCCGCGGATCTAGCCGGCGGATCCGCCTTTTTCAAACTTACAGCTGAGAGCCACGTTGATGCCGTGCAGGCGTCCCGCGGGTCAGGCCCGCGGGTCCGCCAATAAAATACAAACATTTTTTCGGCTTCCTGCCTCCCTCGTGCCGATGCTCCGATCATATGTCATCACAGCGTGCAGAACAATCACCAGGCAGTACCCCTCGCTACTCGTACCAAGGCATACGGCAGTGTGACGGGAATCCCGTTCCTACTGAAGCCGCAACAACAACAGCAGTAATATTACGGTCATACCAGTACGAAATGTCACCAAACAAACGTAAAAAGGCAAGGAAGGACAGTCGTCGTCGAAGCAGCAGCAGCAACACTGGCAGCAGCAAGCACCAGCAGCAGCAGACGCCGGATTCTCGCGGATCGCAGCCCCTGCTGACAGACCCACCGCCCCAGTTGTGGGCTTGCTGCCGGAGGCGGCTTAGCTAGGCTGCTTGCCGGGGCTGGAGATTGCACAGATAGAAGATAGATACAGCAGTAGTAGTAGTAGTAGTAGTAGCTAGCTCGAGAATTATCATACCAGTACGAAATGTGACCAAACGTAAAAAAGCAAGAAGTCTTAAGAGCAGCCGTTGTCGAAGCAGCAGCAGCAGCAAGCAGCAGCAGCAGCAGCAAGCAGCAGCAGCAGCAGCACAGCAGCAGCAGCAGCACCCTGGCAGCAGCAAGCACCAGCAGCAGACAACGCACCCTCGCGGATCGCAGCCCCTGCTGGCAGGTCCACTGCCCCAATTGTGGGCTTGCTGCCGGAGGCGGCTCAGCTAGGCTGCTTGCCGGGGCCGGAGATTGCACTTGTAAACAAGTTTTATAACTAGCTCGCTCGTCGGGTCGCTCGTCGGGTCGACCTGGTGGTCTAACGGTACGGGCATGTCCATGCATGTGGGTTGCGGTTTCTTTCCTATTTCTCGCGCGCACACCACATGGCATAATCATCAGCTGCAAACAATGCCGGTAAAAAACGCAGAGAACACGACATACTGGGAAAAGTACGAGGGACCAAGGACCAACCAACCGACCGAGGTATACATGCTTTGACCCGTGACTTTTTGACCTTGACCCGTGAGAAATGTCACGGGTCAAGTTAACGTGACCCGCCAGACGACCCGAATCTCGCGGGTCACTCGGATTGTCGCGGGTCGGGTCGGGTCGGGTCACGACGATTTCAAAATCTCGCGGGTCGGGTCGGGTCGGGTCAAGACGTCTCGAAAATCTCGCGGGTCGGGTCGGGTCGGGTCAAGACGTCTCGAAAATCTCGCGGGTCGGGTCGGGTCGGGTCAAGACGTCTCAAAAGTCTCGCGGGTCGGGTCGGGTCAGCTGACCCGACCCGACCCGACCCGACCCGCGAGATTTGACCCGACCCGTGAAAAGCCCTGACAAAATCCTGCAGGCGACGCCTCCGAAATTTAGTAGGGAAACGGGGATGTGCGCGATTGTAATATACGTACGAGTACAGCAGCAGCAGTACGAGTACTCGTAGTATTATACGATATACGAGTACTCGTTGTACGTACTCCAGTCTCGAGCCTCTCGTTTCAGGTGCAGCAGTACCTGGAACACGGTACATGCAAGCACCCAACAGACTACAAATCAGAGGTATGGCGGTCTGTCTCGCGCGTAAAAAACTCCTTGTGAGCAGGGACTACCTCATTACACGTGCTATAAGCAGAGCAACGCCTTCCTCATGCGACGGAAGGGAAGGCGAAGCGCAGTTTCCCCATGGAACGTGGACCTGTTATTGCGAAGCACCACCCGGCGAAGAATCCGCAGTGAACGCAGCGGTTTAGGGCAGAGGAGCGGAAACTCCTCTGCCCTAAACCGAAAGTCATGCCACGCTTCAGTCGCGGTGATGTTGGAGAAGCGCGGTGGCTGCTGTCGCACAGATGGACCGATACGAGTCCTATCTTGCCAGATGCGGCACACGATAGCCGCAATCAAGGCGCGTGGTGTCGCTCTCTGCGTTGAGGCTCCTCTCCGCGTGCGTGCGTTCGACTCCGCCAGCTGCGAGAAGTTCACCACAGCTTGCAGCAAGCGCTGAACCCTTGGTCACGGACGCAGAGGGCAGCAACAGACGGTTCATCACCGGCCTGCTGCATATCTCTGATGTTACGCCTGCGCGTCGTGCTCAGGGTACTACCCTCTCAATCCTCCGTGCGTTCGTATTAGTAGCTTGTGTTGTGTCGTGACAACAGCCGTGGTGCTTCAAACTGGTCCTGCTTAGGGCGCTATAGACCCTTGCAGAGGCGTTCTGCCTCGGACAAATGCTCGGTGTGTTGTAGGCCAATGAAACAGAGAGACAAAATTTACCGTAACTTTTGATCAAAACCTACCTTCGACAAAGTACATTTTTGCCTTTTTTTCAAAAATTTACCGCAAATATTGCCTTCGGGACAATTTTTGAAGAAGTAAATTTCTAAAAACGTACAAGATCTCCCTTTGGAGTGGGCTCATGAGAGCACAGCGGATGGGGGTGATGCAAGACGAAAGCAAACAGTGATACAGATTTGAAACGCCTCTTTTCCCGCAACAACCCGCTGCCGAAACACAGCGCGAACCACTTCCTGTACGAACGCATACGGATGTTCAGCCCGTGTCAACACTGCTGAGCGGCGCACCCAGCCCCTAAGTAGTATGACGATATTATGTTAAACTAAAAAAAAAAATATAATTGAAGAACAGTTTTCAGTCATGGATCGCTATCATTATTATTGTGCGCGTTCGAAGGTGACAAAGTGCAGTAGTGAAGGGAATTGGCGTGGAAAAGAACAGTGAGAATGTTTGGCTGGTGAGGGTCAGCCGGCGGTGGGTAATTTGTTCCAGCGACCCGGACTTCTATGGTCACCCCGTATAGTATCTCGGCGGCCGCTACCCCTGCAAAACACACCACCAACAGTTCCGGCCCCAGATTTTGCATACAGAACCGGGTGCTCCTGTACGGACGCTCGTGTCAACACAGCTGCGCATAGCTGTGCCTTACAGCTGTGCCTTACAGCAGTGCTCGTAGCTGGCATATGACGATTTTCTGTTGAACTATGACTTTTTTTTGTTCAACTGCTTCTGTCGTTGTGGCATATGTATGCGATTTTTTGTTGTTGACGGTGCAGCTCCCATGCAAGACACAGCAATAGCAACCCCGGCCCCACTCCCGCGGCCCCAGATATACAGAAGAACCGGCTGCTCCTGTACGGACGCCTGTTACAGCAGCTGTGCCTGCTCTCAGTGCAGTGTGCTCAAAACGTGTTATTGTTCTAAATTACTGCTGCTGCAACTGCCGACAGCTGCTGCTGACGTGTTTTTTTTTGTGCAAAACACAGCAGCACAGCAACAGCAGTGCTGAACTGGTGGCCCTGTACAGACGCCCGTGTCAACATAGCTGTGCAGGTCTGCTCCTCTCAGCAGTGTGTAGGCCTGTGCCTCTCGGCAGTGTGCTTAGCTCTAGCTAGGGGCATTTTTTGTTCAACTATACCCTGCTGGAGTTGCTGTAAACGTGTTCAACCAAAAGAGGCGGCTGCTGTTTTTCTGACGTGTTTTTGGACTGTTGAGCCAACAGCCCGCCAACAGCCCGCCGACAGCCCACGGAAGCGGAAAAAAAAATGACAGTCCTGCGCCAGATTTTGTATATAGACATACTTTCGCAAACACTCTATTAAACAATGTAGTTTTTTTTTTGTTTTTTTTCATCCTCCGGCGGATGGGGAAAAATAGTATGTCAACCTCCTGTACTGCTCTAAGTAGGTATATTATTAGTACCGGTACCTGGTGCAAAATAAACTCAAGCACAGCAAAGCACTCAGCACGGCGCTGAGCTGCTGAGCTAGCGCTGCGGCGCTCTGCTGGGCTGAGCTGATCTGCTTGAGCTCAGCTGGGACCTGGTATGATGATACTTCGAGCTACTAAAATAAACAAGGTGAATGAAGAAGTCAAACAAAAGCTGGACCGTTCTGCAAGTTTTGGAAGGAGGCGGTGTCCAAGTGGGAGGTCTTGAGAGGCCAGGGATGCACCAACCGAGCCCTCTCGGAAAGAACTCAAAAACAAGTACATGCATACCGGCAAAGCACGGCATAGCACAGCGCTGCGCTCTGCTGAGCGAGAGCTGCAGGGCATCGCAGTGCACTGTACGGTTCTGCGTTGCTGTGAGCTATAGCGCTGCGGTGGGGTGCTGGGCGGCGCGGAGCTGATTAGCCAAGCCCAAATCTCAGCTGATGAAACTTCGTCAAGTACAAAACAAATGGTGGGAACTAAAGAAAAGCTAAAGCTGGACCGTTCCGCAGGTAATGCACAGACGGCAAATTAGCGGCAAATGGTAGGAAGTTCAACTTACAAGACAAAAAGGAAGAAAAACCGCGTAAAAGTTCAAAGTAGTGTTGTTGGCAGAAAAAAAAATTGCAGGAAGCAGCTGAAAAGTCAAGAAACAACAAAACGAGGAGAAACAAAAATAATAAAGGCCGAGCAAGAAACCAAAGAAAAGCTGGACCGTTCCGCAAGTAATGCACGGAGGCGGTGTCGAAGTGGGACCCCCGGAGATGCTAGGGAGGTGCCATCCGAGCACTTTCAGAAAAAAGACCCAAGTAAGTCTATGCAGCAGTGGTAGTTTTTATAGGGCCGGTTGAACAAGGCCGGACCCCCTCTGTAATAATTCCTGTGAAATCACTTGGCACAGTTGGAAACAACGAGTAGTAGCAGTATGCGGAGTAGTGCCGGTTGCCTCGACAGTGCCGGTATTTCCGGCTGATGCCGGCGCTATTATTAACGCATACCAGGTACCTGGTAGGAGAGACCTACTTATATGCCTAACTAATATGGCGTCGTGTGAACGCTCCCGTGCAAGCGGGACAATTCGCCCTATTCTCAAAACAGTACGCTTACAACTCTCCGCTCTACCGCTAGCCACCCGGCCCCTAGCGACCGCACGCCCGTGCCACGCCCGCCCCACACATCAGCCCTCGGTGTCCCCGGCGACACAACGGCCGACGAGTCCCACCTCCGCGAGCGGGGGGCATGAAGAGCCTCTCCCGGGGACGGCTCACGCTCTCCCCCGGAAGGTAGAGAATCGTAATAAAGTGCAAATCCCACCCAGCTCCTGGCGTACCACAGGTGTACCGCTGTGGTGCGTGCTGCCGTACTGCTGTGCTGCCGTTGTGGATTGGTCGGTACGTACTGATTGGTCGGTACGTACTGCTCCACTGCTGTTGTACTGCTGTGGTGGTGGGTTGGTCAGTGGGTGGGTGGTGGGTGGTGGGTGATTGTGGGTGGCGACCACAGTTCTCCCTACTATGCACAACCTCCTTATTTTTGCGTTTTGTTCCGACTTTCCAGTTCCTCTATGCAGTGCACCAACACCTACCTTCACCTACCTTCACATATTCCTGTGCGCATGCATAACCACTTCCGACAAAACCCACAATTTTCAATGGCACATGTTTCAAATACATGCAGCACCTCAACCTCTTGGTACGGTCCATTACCTTCCCCTTCTCTTAATCACGTCCTTTTTGCGCAACTATTATTGTGGAGGGCCGGATCCTTGTACTGCTATACAGGATTCCCCTTCGGAGTCGTGTAATAATATACGAGGGTGACGCAAGATGTGATGTAAGAAGGCTCAAATCAACCTACAGCAGTAATTGAATACTCGTGTATCTATTTTTGTGTCATGGTTCGTAGGACACGGTTGGCTTTATAGCACTTTATCAGTGGGTCGACCTCTTTAGAATCGTACCCACGAATTCGGGGACAATCTACTTGGAATTAGCGGGATCAAAATTGCAGTAGTTCATGAATGAGTTGTCGTGGTTTCCTACACAGAAAATAAAAACGAAGAAAAAGACACCAAATTATGCTACGAACAGCACAGAACATTCGTGTAGTTGCCGGAACAGACAGGCCTCAGCAGCACCAGCACCAGCAGCGAAAGTGCCCAAAAGGTAAACATCTCAAGCACTCCAAATGTTTTCAACGGAGCGGGGGCTTTTCTGCTATTTTGATATTTGGTTCGTATGAGACACGGCTTTGTAGTTCGACGTTATAGCCCTGAGGACGTCTTTCAAAACGTACCTGGGGTATAAAAACCGTAGCGGCGGTTGCAAAGAAAATACCAATTGAGTACGTATAAGAACTGGCGGAAGCAATCGACCAAAGTGTGGTAGCATAGCACACTTAGGGCCATTCCTAGGGCCGTTTTTAACGAACGCAAAATGTCGGGAATCCCGACAACGAACCGTGACATTTTCGCGAATCGTGACATTTGTCAGGAATCCGGACTCTTGAATCGTTTTGATATTTTCCATAAAAATTGATGTCAGGATTCCTGCCAAAAAACATTTCAGAATTTCAAGATGTCAGGAATCGTCACATGTTGTCAGGACTCGTAATTTTTTTTGCGTTCGTTATTGACCGCCCTTACTAGCTACTGCTGTTACAGGCCAAATCACACAGCACTCTGGCAGCAGGAAGGTAGCTGGGCCTAAAAAGTACAAGGCTTATGCACTCAAAACGATTTCGTCAATGGAACGGGAACGTAAATAGCAACCACATGATACAACAACAAGCATCCGCAATAAAGCCAGCCTGAAGAAGGGGTATGAAGGGGTATACCAGGCAGTCAGTGTCACTCTGCGGTATAACTACCGCGAACTGCTACTTGTAGCACTGGTATAACGTTGTAACGCCGCCTGCTTGCGCTTTTTGTGCAACGACTTTTCTTCGGGCAGGTGGTGATCGACTTCCACGCCACCTGGTGCGGCCCTTGCAAGCGAGTCGCGCCATTCCTGGTGAAGCTGTCCGAAGCTATGGCCGACTCTGTGGTCTTTCTCAAGGTAACGCTACCCTCTTAATTTGTACATTGTATTTTCTAGTATCACGGAGGATGATGGTAACAAGGACCAAATATGGCTAGAAAAAATATGGCTAGAAAAAACAGGGGAATATAGGTGTTTGTGTAAATCGTGGGTTCTGGCTACCATGGTCTTCTGTAATAGTGTATGATACTGGTATCTGGTGTGGGTATACGTGTAGTGGGTAGCCCCATGTACCTGGCATGTATGCAATCCATAGTATGATGCGTTATATTTTGTACCAGTGCTAGGTATGTGTACTACCGAGTGAGCGTTTGGTGCCTATCTGCTATGTTGGCAGCTACAGGCCTGCTGAGCCGAGCGGTCGCGCGTATAAGGTGAAGGCTGCCGTATATCGTTTATCGTATTGCCGGTTTACCGAATTCCGGGACTAGCTTATTTTTTGGTCGTAGCGCGGTAAGTTCGCTCGTGAGTCCAGTCCAGCACGAACGCACGAATGGTTGCATGGTCAATTGCTACGTGGCCCTCGAATACTGGGAGTAAGTAGAAACGGGTCGTGAAAATGGTTGTCTCACTGCTTACACCTGCCGGAGGCGTGAAAAAAAAATAGAGAAACGCCAGTAGCTGGGGATATTGGAGGTTTACCCCTGCAGTTTTTTTTTTTTTGAATGCTCTTAGGGTTAGGGTTGGCGCATGCAAATGGAGCGTTTTGAACCTTAAAACCAAACAAAAAGTCAGAACCGAAGATTAGATAGGAATATTCACTCCTTTCGATTCGCCAAATATCCGCACGATGCCCCAACAGCCCGACGAAGTTTTTTTTCGCTGTTTTGGTTTCTCGATAAGTTTTGTTGTTTGCGGGTACTGTTGGTAAGCAACCCCCAAAAGGGGCTGCTTTTACTGTTTAGTGGATTTTTTTTTTCGCTTGGTTAAGCATGCTTTTAGGCAAGTTCATGATCAATGCAACTTTTTCAAAAGGTCATTTTTTTGCTGCTTATTGGTAGAGAAATAGAAGGCGTTTTCATGCCGGGAGTGGTTTAGAGCCCACGATTATAGCTACCCACGACCCTGAGCATGAGCAACTTTCTCAAAAGGCTGCCTTTTAATTGCTTATTTTGAGCCCACGATTATTAGTTACCCACCCTAAGCCTAAGCAACTTTATCAAAAGGTTGCCTCTTTGTTGCTTGTTGGTAGAGAAATAGAAGGCGTTTTCATGCCGAGAGTGGTTTAGTGCCCACGATTATAGCTGTCCACTCTAAGCCTAGCAACTTTCTCAGGTAGCTTTCTTGTTACAAGTAGAGAAATATGAGGCGTTTTCATGTCCGGAGTTGAAATAAAATAGTACCAAAAAAGCACCTAAGCATGAAAAAAGCACCAAAAGGCACCAAAATTCAATTGCTTTTTTAAGCGTGCTGATTTCGAACATAACTATTTGGGGGTTTGAAATTATCGAGAAAAAAACGAATGCGAATTGCCCAAAAATGATACTCCACGCCCGAGCGAGGACGGACACCACGCCGACGACCGCAGCTGCCAGGGCCCCGTAGACGAGGCAGACAGAAGACATAAAGCAGATAATTCTTGGACCTGCCGCTGGTGCCATTCAATGCAGCCTCCATCACCGCAGCCGAAACTCTGGCCCGTGGTCCGTCGTCCCTGATCGAATTGAGTGCTGCTGTACAACCTAAAATTGTGCGTTCCAGCAAATGATGACGTTGTTTGGCCAGCACCTGTACTTGATCCAGCCTCAATCTCGCCCTTCAGGACACCGGTGCCCTTGTAGCAGCAGGGTATGGTCGGCTAGTTGTGTGGGCGCACTCCACTCTTTTTTCGGGGCTAGGCGTCGCCTCTCCCGCAGCTGGATAGTACATTAGTGTTGGCGTCCCACCTCGACCGTTGATTTTTGAGTTTAGCTTTTACGTTTCAGGCGTTTGCTGCGTTTGGATACCCTCCCCTTTCCCCCCCCCCCAAAAGCGAAATTCTGCTTGGTTTTTAGGGTCTGTTTTCAGCTTCGGTATTTAGCGTTTGTATGGGCCCTTACAGCTAGTGTACAGAGCTCTACAGCAGGCCTGGCCATCTGCATTAAGTTGATACCAGCTACATACTGCATCGGGCCTGGCGGTCAATCTATGACACCTGGTCCGTTTGTTGGGAATGGTGAGTATGGAGTTTTTTTTGTTTTCCTTTCGGTCGTGTGTTCCTTAGCGACGCCCTCTCCTCACTCACCCCGCGCTTCCTAAAATCGCCGCCTCAGGTGGATGTCGACGAGCACTCGGAAGCTTCCGAGAAGTACGAGATCGAGGCCATGCCTACCTTCAAATTCATCAAAAACGGTGTCGTCTTGGACACCATCACCGGCGCCGACGAGGCTAGCATCGAGGCTGCCGCGAACCAGCACAAGTAAAACAAATGAGGACTAGGCTGCTCGAATTTCAAAGGCCTCCGCTTTCCTTTATTGCGGGGTGCGGGGAAGAGGCGGGAGAACGGATCGGGGGGGGGGGGGGGGGGGGGGTCGTTCTGCTGGGGGTTGTAGAAGAGGGAGCGGGAGGGGGGGGGGGGTATGCTACGGTGCTGCCTGTCAACAACACGAGGAACTTTGCTTTTGTTTTTTGGTGCGGTTTGTGGGCCGTTTGTATGCAGTTTTATATGCGGCGGCGGAGGCGGGGTACGATAATATTGCGTTAGCAGGAGTTCGTTCACACGCGCACGTGCCTCACACCCGATGCGATGGGTGTGACAGAGCGATACTGTGTCTATCTGCTGGAGGCATGCTTGAGGATTGGCCTCCATGAGTTGGGGAGCGAGAAGCTCCGTGGTTTGTTCATGAGAGAAGAATGGGGGGTGGGGAGAGGGGGGCGATGTGGATATACGACATACCTGGTACGTGTGTAGTGTAGTACTTCTGGCGCTGTTCTCGATGCAACCCATGTACATGGGGGGGAGGAGTAAAGGCCGTGCTGTCGGCCGCTCCGTAGATTTTTTATTTTTGAAGCCCGTGACTGCTGTTGCTGCTGCTGTTGTGCTTGTTTCTAGCCACTCAAAAATCTATGTGTGGCAAGGCTTCGGCGTCGCTGGTCGCGTTCGAAGCTTTTCTTCGAACCGAACAGGGGACGGACGAACACACTCGCTTTCTTCAAGTGCGTGTAATCGACCAATGCGAGCACAAGCGCGGCATGGTATCATGTTGCTTGCGGTGGGTCGCGCCATCGTACTGGGCGAGGGAGGGGGGCAGAGTATGGGCGATAACGGTAGTAACGAACACTTTATTTTCTGTCATAGCCATGTCATAGCCATGACAATACCATTTTTTTGTTACCGCCGTAGGTAGCGGGTAGGGTAGGGCAGGGACGAAGAGAGCCCGGCGCTATCGTCGAGGGGGGAAAGGGAGGAGGAGTAATATGCTGAAGGGACGGGGGGGGGGGGGTAGTATTTGCCCGCGGTAGATGATCGACATGTTCCTCTTCCATCGCTCGCCTCGTGACGTGCTTCAAGCCGTCGGTCGTATAGGGTTGTCTTTTCGATCCATTTTTTTGTTCGGCGTGTACTGAGCAATCCGCACCGACTGAGTAGGCGGCCTCCAGCTGTCAGGATGGCGCCACCTACCTCGATAGGAGTTTTTCACCTATTAATTTGCTGTCACCCAATGATTTACCGAAGTAAATAAAACCAGGTAACTAGAACGCCCGTAGCTGCGTGATTCGACGCCCTGTTGTTGATGATGCCTGAGCCGTGCTTGTCTACTACCCGATATTTTTGTCGTTTTTTTGGTGACGACCGGGGCCATGTGTTTGCGATGAACTTGACGGGACGACTGCTACTATTAATAATTAATTGATGGTTATTCCGATTCAAGAGAAAAGCGTTTGCCTTCGTTGGCGGTTATTGCTGTGGGGGATGGTTATGGTAAGTGAATGGTGGGGATGCGCTGGGCTGGACACTGCTGACAGCTTTAACTGCCGGCCTTGCAGCAAGGTCGACTTGCTTGTCACTTGTCATTTTGTGTCATGTATGTGCATGGTGAATGCGTGGAATTTGCATGCGCATGCACGTGTACGTACGGGACATACCTAGGAAAAGGAAGCTCGGTCGGGGGACAAATATTTTGGACAAAAATAATAAATCTGGGCAGCGTCTACTCCACTTCATCGTAGAGGTGGGGCAGATGCGGGGGGACTTTCACACATTTTTGCCAAAATTTTAGCTGGATGAAGCCTGCTGTTTTTGTCATGTACACATCTGGCCGAACGCGAGGGCCAAAAAAAAGAAATCCAACATTTTCGGGCAGCGTGGAGCTCGTGTATGACCATGAACTGGCAAAAATGCACTCACACAGCAGATTCTAGAAGCACGACAGATTTGAGCATCACAGAGCCCATCTATATGGCATAAAACTGGCGAAAGGCGCGATTACTGCAGCATTTCGGATTATTTGAGTAGCATAGAGGCCGCCAAGCATGACATAAAACTAACGAAATCCAAATATTACACCAGCATGCCAACAATTTAAGGCAGGATAACTTTTTAGCCTGCTTCGTATATGACACAATATAATATTGCAACACTCCGCCCTCCTCTCACCGGTTATACGATAGTATACTTTCTTGATAAACTACATCATCAGATATCTGATGCATTTATTTCCTTCCACAGCTGTCAGATTTTTGTCCCCCTCAAAAACGGGTCTTAAAGTTTCCGCGCACAGACTGACTAACATCACCCTGTTGACCCTGATAGCTACACTGCTGTTGTTGTAGTTCCAAGGGGAGTCGCCGACCCGTAATACGCGCGATCGGAGTATTACACTCACAGCTTGCAAAGATGAGTTTCGACAAAATCTTCGATCTCACGGCTGGAGGTGTATTTTTATTTTTATAATACATACCTGGTACCTGGGGCTACATAGTGGAGGAGGAGTGTATTTCTATTTTTTTATAATGTACTGCTGCTGCTGTTGTTGCTGTATGGTACGGTTTTTACGTGTTTGCGCTTTTGTAAAATTTGACTATAATAATAACGATCATTTCTATTCCCCACGGGCGCCTTACCAACTTGGCTAGACTCTGTTAAGATACGGCCTCGAAAGGCCTGTAGGTATCCGAATTTGAGATCATTTGGATGGGTTTCGTATGATAAGGTTGGCGGTTTATATTCGGGGAAGTTAGGAATTAGATCGGAGGCACGCGCCTCCGATCTCAGAAGCTATCCCGGGCTCTGGTGGAAACGAATAAAGCTACATCTCTACGAAGGAACGAAAGTGAGTACTCCGAGGACCTACCCAATTGGCAGACCTGCAGGGGGCACTCTGTGTCCCCCACCTATTAATTTAACAAGTGGCGTCGTCGGCAGGACAGTCTTGTTAAATTAATAGGTGGGGGACACAGAGTGCCCCCTGCAGGTCTGCCAATTGGGTAGGTCCTCGGAGTACTCACTTTCGTTCCTTCGTAGAGATGTAGCTTTATTCGTTTCCACCAGAGCCCGGGATAGCTTCTGAGATCGGAGGCGCGTGCCTCCGATCTAATTCCTAACTTCCCCGAATATAAACCGCCAACCTTATCATACGAAACCCATCCAAATGATCTCAAATTCGGATACCTACAGGCCTTTCGAGGCCGTATCTTAACACTAGCCCACCCTGATGAGTCGCATATGCAGAAATATGGGAGATTCGGGGAAACTCCGGTTCTACGAACTAGACCATGAGTCGAAGATGCGGCTCCTCAAACCCCACTCCCACACCTCTAACCGTCTGGCTATGGAGCCAGGAACACGCGAAGAAAAGCAGTAGAAAGAAAAGCAGACCCTACAGCAAGGCAATAGTCACCCATCAAAAACTTGCCGCATGCCGCCGGCGTGGCGGGGGGGCAGAAAAGGCTCTAGAACCTGCCGCATGCCGCCGGTGTGGCGGGGGGGGGGCAGGAAAGGCTCTACGGTAAATCAACCACAGAAAAGGTACTATGGCGAGGCGAGCCCTCGTCGATATAGAGGGGGACACAGGCGCTAATACAAGGGAGAAGTCATGCGAAAAACCTCCCGCGGGCCATCGGCAAGGCGGGGGGTTAGACGAGGAAACGATCCAGTGTTTGCTCGCGATAAGAGCGGGCGCTCTGTCCTTTTTTCCATCAAGGAGGAGTCGACAAGATTAGCTACCTCGTCTCCCTTCTCCAAGAGACATAACGGAAGAGAGCCTCCTCGGGTAAAAATATTATTGCCTTGCCCGAGCCCCGCTCCAGAAGACGCCCACAGGGTTTACGGACCCTGCTTCGTCTTTTAACACGCTAACCCACGTGTTTCGGGCTACGTCTGCCCCAGTGGCACAGGAAGAAGATCCGACACTGCGCGACGGGCCAGTGGTGACTCCACGGCCTCCAGCCTGATCAGCTGGACGCTATTCCCGTAATTTTACGGAAGAATCGCGCCTCTCGTCAAGCAGAAACAGCTCAGAGCCCCTGCCCCTTTGGGCGCAGTTGGAGCAGTTTTCTTGCGATTATACGCCAAAAAGCGAAGAGGCCACGACGCGAGAAACCGTGGGTTCGGACTCGCGTCGTGCTCCCGAGGCCTGGTGTTCCTGAGGGGGACACTACAGGCCCAAAGAGCCGAGGACTGGTGTTCCCAGACGGGGACATTACAGACCCAAATGCCCAAAGAGGCTACCGACGGGTTGGCACCGTCGGTGTTGGACTCTTTTTCGGGTGTAATGAGGGCGGCTTCTTACGAGTTTCCGCCAGCGAGTGAGGAGGACCCGAGGCGAGAAACCCCAGGTCCCCACCTATTAATTTAACAACTCCATAAAATAAATATCGGTCGGTGTGGCAGGGATTGAACCTACGTTTACCGACAATTCGCAAAAAATAATTTGCAAATTTACGCTAAAAAAATGCAGAAATTGCTGCTACTATTAAATATGTAAATTTGAAAGGCAAATCTACACAGATACACGGAGCGAGAAAAATATACATAGAGCCGAATTAGACAACGACCACGTTATACGGTTGGTCAGCGTCTTCCCGACCCTTGAATCACCTCTGTGGTTGGTCAAGTACACCCGACAAATACTATGTAGGCGCTGGGAAAACAGAGCAAGAAAACATGGTCCGTCGAAGCCTTGAACTTCTACAATATCATTCTACTTCTACCACATCGCTGTAGATTCTAAACGCCTGTTTCCCTGCACAAAAATCCCTCCATATATTGTTGAAAACTTTCGTCCGACAATCCGCCGCACCTTTTTGACATCAGAGGGAAGACTCTCTTGAGGCCGCACAGCGAGAGCCAGCTTCCCGGAACTCCATGAAGCGTTGCTCAACCAGCACCCGAAAGCGTCGAGAGAGGTCCGTGGCGACTCTCTTTCCCTCGTCCTGTTCCTCGTCTCCACTGGCAGGACTGGTTGCAGTATCACTGGCCTTGGTTTCGGTAGCAAGCACCTGTCCCTACGTTGCAGCCTTTGTAGCGCCGCAAGCCCTATTCCCGAAGGCCTCCCCAGCCCCTTCCCCCTCGTTAAGCGCTGCTGCGATGAACGCCGTGAGAAATCGCGTGTTGGGGCCGCTCTGCTTCAACCGCGGCACCACCGGCATAGGCAGGAACAGCAGCAGCGTAGCGGGTAGGGCGCTTTCATCCTCTCTGCGTGCTTCTGCAAGCCCCTTGCATCATAACCAGGGGTGGGGACAGCAGCGGCGGCTGCAACGGCAACGGTGCCAGCAGCGGGGTGCAAGCGCAGCAGCCTTGAGGTCCGCGAACGGCGCGCAACCTGAGATTAGCGGGGTCATCGGCAGCAAGCAGCCGGTGCCGACCGGCGTGGACGTGATTGTAGTCGGCGGTGGGCATGCCGGATGTGAGGCGGCGGCGGCTTCCGCAAGGGCAGGGGCGAGGACTGTGCTGGTGACACAGAAGAAGGACACTATAGGTACGAGCAAGGGCGTTGTCTCGGCAGCAGACACCAGACAACAATTACGTAAATATGTCGGTAAGAGTAAGAGCGATGTCCCAGCACGCGGCATGGCGTAGTGCGCGCTGGGGTGATATATTATTCGTGGTACTGGTACGTATACATAGACACTTGCAGGATGGGCGGAAAGTAGTGCGGCCGAGACGCTGTGCGCCCGTGGTTTGTCATCGATATACCTGGTACAAGGTTCCCCTCCGGGAAGCTCGTAGGGGAGTGGCACAAGAACTCATTAGTATCGCTACCGGACGCGATGAACATTTATTGTACACACAAAAGAACTTGCCCCGAAGGAATAACGAGTTCGCAGTTAATCGGTACTTTCTTGGGTGTACTCACTATCAATAGCAGTACTTTTTACACTTTTTGGGTACTCGATAGACGTGCCCATGACCGCGATCTGTTATTTAATCGTTATTGAGAAAACACTCACTATCAAGACACAACATTTAGTTTTAAACCGTTTGCAGGATACGTAATGGATGATTCCGAGGAGAGGGCCACGCTTCGAACTCCAGCTACTTGGGGATCGCCAGGGAGCGGCACGTGTTGTTGGGGGGGTACGACCGACCCACGCCGATGGTGTGGGATGTGGCTTATACTGTAGAAAGTATTAGAAGAGCACATATTGACAACAAGGGTGCAAGAGGACAATACATGACAGGCTAGCTGTGACAAAAGTAACTCGCCGCAGTATGGAGATGATAAGGCACGCGCACATGGCCCTGCCTGCTGCTGCTGCTGCTGGGCGGCAGGGTCGTACACACGGCATCGCGCTTCCCGCATTTTGTTTGGTGCCTTGTCATCATCTGTGATGTAGGCAAGAAATCTCCATGAAAATTGATGTGCGTGAAAAACCTGCCTCTGTGGACTAAAATGTAAGGATTGGTGTCTATCTAATTGCTATTCCAAACGTCCCTGTATTTCTGTCCAAATGTACGCGAACAATGAGCTTTGAGCTAGAGCACACCCACGCAGCCGCATCACAGCAGAAATATGCGGTATGGTGGAGTGACAGATGACAGGCTCCGACAAAAGCAACTCGCCGCGGCATAGCGAGGACTCGCCACGCGCACGTACATGATGTATCCTACTGCTGCTGCTGTGCGTCAGGGTTGTACACGTAGCGTTTTGCTGTCCTCATGTTGTCTGGTGCCTGTCATATGTCGTGTGGGCAAAATCTCCGACACAAAACATGTGGACGTAAATGTAAGGATGGGTTGGTATATAAGTTACTATAAAAAATGTTCCTATATTACCGCCCAAGTTGGCGCGATATATGGACATGCTATGGAAATGCTGTGGACATGCGCACTCAGCGGCAGCACATCAGAAATGTGGGGTATGGTGGGGTGACAAATAGCACCCTCCGATCAAACCAATCATGAAGTACAACAGCAGCCACACGCGCATAGAGTTGCAGGCTGCTGCTAGGGGGCTGGACTGCTGCTGGGCGGCAGGATCGTAGGGTGGTGCCCTGTGCAAAAATAGGGAAAAGCACGTGTACCCTCTACGAGCAGAAAAACCCTGTTTACATCCATATCTTACCTGCGTACACGGGGATAGGGGATGCAGAAACTCAATCTCCGGGGATGTTGCGGAAACCCGGGGATTTGCCTCAAGTTTGCCCAAGGCCAAAAAAGTTTAAAAGGCTTGCCACGCGCGACACACTGCACGGATCGCGCCCAAACCTCCGGCAACGTGACCCCGACGATCGAATTGTGCCCGCCCCTTCCGACGTTTCGGACAAAAGTGCGGGCACGAAGAGATGTGCCCGAAGAAAAAAGAAACAGGACAATTATATGTATACATATGACCCAAGCACCATTCGAAGCTCGAAGAAGGAGAGGGGTCGAGGGGAGGGGGGGGGTCTCTTCCTCTGCCTGTCTGTGTCGTCGGCACTGCTGTTGACGTTCATGGACCTCAATTCAAAGAGGTCGCGAGACACCTTATACCCAACCGTCAACCATTGTAGTCTGCACAGCATGCTTGCCAGGGAAGCGCCGAGCGTGCGCTACGGTACCAGCAGTGACAGTCGGCAGTCACGAACCTAATTCAACCAGTCAATCAATCAATCAATCAATCAATCAATCAACCAACCCATCAACCTACCAACCATTCATTGAATCTACAAACTATCTAAGCAAACAACAAACAGCCAGCCAGCCAACCAACCAACCAGTCAACCCCCCCCCCCAACCCACCCACCAACCAACCATCCAATCAACAACCCAACCAACCAACCAACCAACCAACCAACGCCAACCGATGGTTCGATCTACCAGGCGAACTATCATGCAACCCTTCAATTGGGGGCATAGGCAAGGGACACATCGTGAGGGAGGTCGATGCATTGGATGGCGTTATGGGGAGAGTCATCGACCGAGCGGGCATCCACTTCCGCATGCTCAACCGGCGGAAAGGGCCAGCCGTGAGAGGGCCAAGGGCTCAGGCGGATCGCGATATCTACCGGACAGCCATGCAGGTACTACTAACTGCGGCGTTGGGAGTTGGGAGGTTGGGGAGTGGTTGAGGGGAGAGGTGGGGGGTTGGAGGGGGGCGGGTGGGGGGTGGGGTGGGGGAGGGGGGTTGGAAGGGGGTGAAAGGCGAAAGGGGTTCTTACGCGGCGGCGCTAGTGGTACGCTGTACTGAAAAGTTTGCTGCTTACTTCGCGAAGGTGCATGCTGTTAATTTCGCACAATCGCAAGGTGCTAACTTGGTCGGAAGCAGCGTATTCTGTTGCCTTACCTCCACAACCAATTCGCGCTTCCCCTTCAAGGTGGCCGCACAAAAAGTATCGCAGTCGGCCTGTCCTTTTCTGGACCAAACTCCGGAGGGTTCCTTTCCGCCAAATTCTATGACATTTAAGTTCTGCGATTTGGACACCCCATCGGACGGTGCCCAGCGCGGGCGCCTCTCAGCCCCGCGGTCGTGCCTCTTGTTGTTAGTTTGAAACCCTTTGCTAACACCCGTGACCAGAAGATATAACAAGCTGCCCGAATATACAGCTGCTAATATATATATTAATGGTCGGATTACTCCCTCCCTCCCCCCCTCCCTCCCCCTATCTCCCCCTCACCCCGTCACGTCACGACCCGACCCGACCCGACCCGACCCGACCCGACCCGACCCGACCCGACCCAACCCGACCCAACGGCTTTGCCTTTAGGAGGAGATGAACGGAACTCCGAACCTTTCGGTGTTCGAAGGATCGGTGGAGGACATCCTTCTCGACGGGGATTTGATTAGGGGCATCGTTACGGCGGACGGGACGGAGATATTGTGCAAAGGGGTTGTTATCACCACAGGAACTTTCCTCAGGGGAAAGTGCTACATCGGCCAGGTGCATAGGCAACGCTTTTCCGGGGGTGGAGGTTGCGGTGGGGGTTGAGGTAGGGCCACAGCTTCTATTAAATGGTTGAAATATACTTGACTTTATACCTCGAAGTATACCCTAGCCCTGTCCCCAATCGGCTTGAAAGTTTCTCCGAATGTGTTGGAATGGGTGTGCAATGAGGAGTTGCTAGTTGCGTGGTCTATCGCATCAATCACTCTGAGTACGACTATGTATCGAGGATGTCCTGTGCACTATCGATCACTCGTAATATGAACGTGCGTTGGGGAGTTGGTGCGGGCTATCAACCGGAATGAACACGCAAGGAGGAGTTAGCATCGGCTGTAAACCGTTTCATCGAAGGTGTGCCAATCCTCAACCCCTTCTGCCTTACGGTCACCACCCACCCCTACACCTTGGACGCGCAGGAGTGGTATTGGGCGGGGCGTCACCTGAGGGACAGCGCTCACATCGAGCCTCCCTCGGTAGGCCTGGCGGAGACGCTCGAGCGTTTCGAGTTTCCCCTCGGACGGCTGAAAACGGGAACGCCACCCAGGCTAGATGGAAACACCATTAACTGGGGTGAGTGCTGAAAAGGGGCATGGGATTGAGAGGAGAGGCAGGGAAAGGGGGAGGAAGGGAAAGGGAGGGGGGGTAGGGTGGGAGGGAATCAAGAGGGGAAGTGAAGGGGTGCTGAAGAGAGGGGGGGGGGGGGGAGCGCGGAGTTAACAAGGAAGGGGGGAGGAAGGGAGGGGAGGGGCGGGAGAGCAAGGGAAAGGAAATATCGAATGAACGAAGGACTTAAGAGAAGGGGTATCACAATCAGAAGTGGCTTCCAAGTTACTGGCCTCGCTCACCCGCTTTAAATCTATATTTTATCATTCCCAGCACGTGATGGAGCGCTTAAGGTGGCCAAAGTAGATGGAGGAGGTTTGCAGTGGTGTGCGGTTCGATGCGGCGCGGCGCGGCGCGATATGCTCGTGTATCACTCCCGCGAACTGACGCCCATGCTGTTGTGTTTTTTTTCAGTCTCGTGTCGTTTCGTTCGTGTTTTTGTGTGTGAACGTGTGCGCTGAGTGTCGGTGTCGCCGTGGTTGTAACCGTCGTCGTCAATGTCGCCGTCACCGTCACTGTCGTGATCTCAGGCATTCTCGAGGCCCAACCAAGCGAGGTGCCCCCCGTCCCGTTCTCGTACATGAACGCCCATACGGGTGTGTCGATGGCAGACAATCTCATCGCCTGCGCCAAGACCTACACCAACGAAGAGACACACCGGTGTGTAAACGTCGGTGTAGCGGCCCGTGGAACCGTGGTTGGAAACGTCGGCATAACCGTCGGTGTAGCAACGATGGCCGTCGACCGGTGTAAAAGAACTAAGTACCGGTTGTAATACTGATGGCGGAGTCAGATGTCGCTCGGGGGCCCGTTACACAAACTCGCACCCGAATTCCCCCGACGTCCCCGCCTTCGTCCCCGCCCCCGCCCTCGCCCCCCTGCCTCAGAATTGTTCTGGCGAACGCGCACACATTGCCGCAGCCATCAGTGGACGGAGTGGGTCCTCGCTATTGTCCGTCTATTTTTAAGAAGGTGCGGGGGAAGGGGGTGGGAAGGGGGGGAGACGGGGGGGGGGGTCGCTGTCGTCGGGTCTTTAGGTATTCGCTTGTTGGTGATTACCAGGATGCTGTTGTGTGCTTATGCGTATCCCCGATATTGGAACCGTGTTCGCCACAGGCGAGGTCGCGCCAGTCCCCCCCCCCCAACACCTCCTTACGTAGGCGGCTCGTTGTTTTTCTGTTTTATTTTCCCGCGCTGTTAGGTTATTTTGAGCTTCCGAATGAGGACAAGCAGGGGCAGCAGGCAGACAAGAAAAAACAGATCGGACAGTAGCGAGCTGAGCAGCCACGATTGGTGTCCCCCGGATCTTCGCTATACGGCGTGTTATTATTTTTGAATAGCTGTTGACATGGGCGAGCTTTAGCATGATTTGCACCAATCCTCTGGAGGGTTAAAGCAGACAAAACCAAGTCAAACCCGTTGGTTGGGGAGAACGCCGCGCTCTTTCGCGGAACTCCCCCCCCCTGTCTGTTTGTTTTTTTTCTCTGCATGTGTATATACACGCCCGCATTTCCCCCGCCTCGTGTACTATGACCGCCCGGCAATCAAATTTATTAATCAACCCCGGTTGTTGCTGCTGCGCCCGGCCGGTATATTTATCTATGTACCCAGGTGGAACGGTTCCCCGACCGGCTGCAGCACCTGTCCTTCCTTGAGCCGGAGGGCCTCAACACCAACGTGGTGTACCCCAATGGGATGTCGGGACCGTTCCCCGCGGAGGTCCAGTCTCTGGTGAGGAAATGAACGAAAGCAAGGAAGAAGACAACGGAAAAAAACAAGAAAAAGAAGCACGGGAAAAAGGAATTAAGGGAAGTACCTGATATGTGGTATGTAAGGGAAGAAATACATATAGAAATAAAGGCGTGTGGGAAAAAGAGAGGGGGGAGGGTAAAAAGAAAAATACGAAAAAGTAAATAAAGCAACTACTCGTAAAGAAACAGGAAAGTATGGAACAGAGGATAAAGGGGGAAAGGCTACGGTACGGACGTATGCTATGATAATATAACTACTGTATCACAGTTTGTATGTTTTTTGTTCTGACATGGCGGCAAGTGCGGTGACTTTTTTTCTGTTTTCGATGTGTGCACTTTACCTTACAGCTGTCGTTTTTTATGTATTATCGCTACATATTAAGGTAACGCTTCCACACCTTCAGCAGATCACTTTTTTTTTCACACACATCTACTGTCCAGCTTCTGGACAAGCCGTTGACACAGGTCTCGCCCCTTCTCCCCCCTGGTCCTTGCCTTCAATTTTCATCGCGCATAGGGTTCAGCAATCCCACTGCTCGTCGATTTTTCGTCGAGTGTTGCTAACTCACGCTCTCGCGCTTTCCGCAAGTCAATTTGTGCACAAGACAAAGTCCCCACGGACTTATACGAGTATGCAGTCGGAGGGATTCGAACTCACGAAACTGACCTACACTAGGCTCGAGGATAACCTGATACGCCACCGGGGCGACCGGCTACAATATTGGTGGTCTAGACCCTAGTATCTAAGAACAGATATATCGAGGTGGCTTTACCGGTCTCACCACCCGAAACATGCCAGATAAAGGACCAAAAATATTACGCGTTGTAGAGGCTTTTAGTTTGTCTGTTTCTCGTTGTGTGTGCGTGTTTTTTCTTACAGTTCACATGAAAGCTTGGACCCAACCCAAGCTTCGCTGCTCGATTTTGGATGATACGGAAACAAAACAAAAATGTGCGGACCCACCTCAAAAACCGTAATATTGTTGGTGCTTTATCTGGTGTGTTTGGAGGTGGTGAGAACGCGGTAAAGTCTAATGGGTATGTATCCCTGGTCTATCTATATAGGATCTACACCGCCTAGATCTCGCCGCCAGGTTGGAGCCGCGCGACCTACATGACCTATCATAGCACATGATGATGTGTTTGCTGGGTTGGATCTGTACTACACGAATCTTGCGCGACCTACCAAACGAACACGTAGATGATCTATATGATCTATATGATCTATGTGATCTACATGATCTACATGATCTATATCGTGACCTGGACGAGGTGTGAAGTCACTTAACTAACTTTTTTTGAAAACTTGTGTGTGGTAATAAATAAGGTGATGAGGAGCATGAAAGGGCTCGAAGAGGTGGACATCATTCGACCGGGGTACGACGTAGAGTACGACTACGTTGACCCGCGCAGCTGCAGACACACTCTGGAAACCAAGAAGATCAGCGGGCTGTACCTCGCGGGGCAGATCTGCGGCACCACGGGATACGAGGAGGCGGCGGCGCAAGGAATCATTGCAGGCAAGAAGTCTGGTTGGATTGTTTGCTTTGCTTTGCTTTGCTTTGCTGTGCTTTGCTTTGCTTTGCTGTGCTTTGCTTTGCTTTGCTTTGCTTTGCTTTGCTTTGCTTTGCTTTGCTTTGCTTTTTCGTTTCGTTTCCTTTCGTTTCCTTTCCTTTCCTTTGCTTTGTTTTGCTTTGTTTTGCTTTGTTTTTTCCTTTCCTTCCCTTTCCTTTCCTTTCCTTTCCTTTCCTTTCCTTTCCTTTCCTTTCCTTTCCTTTGTTTTTTCCTTTCCTTTGCTTTTCTTTCCTTCCTTTCCTTTCCTTTCCTTTCCTTTCCTTTCCTTTCCTTTCCTTTCCTTTCCTTTCCTTTCCTTTCCTTTCCTTTCCTTTCCTTTCCTTTCCTTTCCTTTCCTTTCCTTCCTTTCCTTTCCTTTCCTTTCCTTTCCTTTCCTTTCCTTTCCTTTCCTTCCTTTCCTTTCCTTCCTTTCCTTTCCTTTCCTTTCCTTTCTTCCTTCCTTTCCTTTCCTTTCCTTTCCTTTCCTTTGCTTTTTCCTTTCCTTTCCTTCCTTTCCTTTCCTTTCCTTCCTTTCTTCCTTTTCCTTTCCTTTCCTTTCCTTTCCTTTCCTTTTCCTTTCCTTTCCTTTCCTTTCCTTTCCTTTCCTTTCCTTTCCTTTCCTTTCCTTTCCTTTCCTTTCCTTTCCTTTCCTTTCCTTTCCTTTCCTTTCCTTTCCTTCCCTTCCCTTCCCTTCCCTTCCCTTCCCTTCCCTTCCCTTCCCTTCCCTTCCCTTTCCTTTCCTTTCCGTTCCTTTCCTTGGTTGATTTTTTGTATGATTGATTGGTTGGCTGGTTGATCAGTAGCTTGGTACTTCTCGGGGCAGATTTGTGGCACCACGGTATACGAAAAGGCACCGGCGCAGGGAAACGCTGAAGGCGAGAAGACTGGTTGCAGTGGTTTGGTTTTTGGTTCGGTTTGGTTTGGTTGTTTTGGTTAGGTTGTATGATATTGGTCGGTTGGGTGATTATTAGTTGTTGATGGGGTTGATTTGGTGTGTGTTTTTGGTTGGATGTGTGTTTAGTTGTTTGGCTTGTTGTGTGATGTGGCTGGTTGCGTCAATGATAAATTAACACTTGTCGGTTTTGTCAGTATTGTCAGTATTGCTATGAATACCACGTCAATGCCAAGGGGAATCATATGAACAGCACTTTCCACTCGTTTCTTGTACACTAGGGGCAAACGCGGGCCTGAAGGCGGTCGGGATGCCCGAGTTTACGGTTGGCCGTGACGAAGGCTACATCGGGGTGCTGGTCGACGACCTGGTCACCAAGGGCGCCGACGAGCCTTACCGGATGTTCACGTCCAGGTGCGTTCCGCGCGATTCTGTGCACCCATCCACTCTCCCTCCCTCCCACCCACCCGCCCACCCACCTAACAACCCACACATCCGGCGTTTGGTATCGTGTTTGTTTTTCGTTGTTGTTGAACAGGGCGGAGTACCGTCTGTACATGCGGGCCGATAACGCGGACCTCCGTTTGACCTCTAAGGGCTACGACGCGGGAATCGTGAGCATGGATCGGATGGAGTTTATGGTGTCTCGGGAGGCGGCGGTAGAGCAGGTGACACTTTGGGAGTTGCGCCCGTTGCCTCAGAACACGAGGGAGAGAGGGAGGGAAAGAAGGAAGGAGGGAGAGGGGAGGAGGGGGAGAGGGGAGGAGGGAGGAATGGAGGGAGAGAGGGAGGGGCGGAGGGGGGGAGGGAGGGTAGGAGAGGGAAGAGAGAACAAGAGGGAGGGACGGAGGGAGAGAGAGGATTTGATTTCGTTTCCGTGTTCGTTTCCGCGCCCGTTTCCGTTTTTTTGCCATCCAATGGTTTTATTGGCATTTTTCTGTGGCGTCACCCTCCTCCTCCCCGCTGCGCGCTCACGGCTTTTGCTATGTCCTTTGTATTCCGCGCCTCCCCGCCAGAGCATGTATGAGCTGAAGCGGTTTTCCCTCACCGTGGAAGACTGGCAGGGGTACGGGGTGATGGGACAGGGAACTGACGGACGAAGAAAAAATGCCGCGGAGATTGTGCAACTCCCTGACGTGCCGCTGGAGATGGTGGAAGCGGCCATGCGCGACACGTTTGCCCAGGTACGTGTGTAATATGTGCAAGGGGGGGGTTTGAGGGGTGTTGCGGGGCATTGGAGGGTGTTGGGGGGTGCCGGGTGGTATTGCGGGGTGTTGGGGCGGATTAGGGGGTGTTGGGGGTGTTAGTAGTGTTGGTGTTGGCGGGTTTTGGTGATGTTGGTGATGTCGGTGTTGGTGGTGTTGGAGTTGGTGTGAATTGATTTGTGTTCGTGGCGTGTTGCCGGTTTTTTTGTGGTCGTGTGTTGGTGTTTTCGGTTGTAGAGCAGAGGGCGAAATCCACCCTGCGGGGTCTGTTAGTAGGCCCGGTGCGCTCCTTCCGCTCGCGCGCCGGCGTCGACTTGTTAGGTAGAACTGGTGCTGTTCAAGATTTCAACTTTTTCAGGCGCTCCCTAGCCTTTCTTTGAAAACTTGCTTCTGTGGTGGAATGATTCTGGACGCCACGTCCCCCTCCCGACCCCGATCACCTTCCCCCCCCCGCCCGAACTATTATTCCGTCCCCCCTTTTCCCTTACCTCCCCCTACCACCCCTTCCCCACCCCCTGCCATCCCTTGCCCTCCCCTCCCGAATGCCCCTTGCCATGCCGTTTCTCCTCCCCCACCCCCCGCACCGGTCACCCCCTTCCGTCCTCTATCATCCCCTGCCGTCCCATCCCTCCCCAACCTCTATGACCCCCCCCCCCCCCCCCCCCTTTTTTTCGCCCCTTCCCCTCCCCTCCCCTCCTTGTCGGTTGATGTTGTTTGCTTTTAAGGACCGATTGGATGAGCTTAAAGAGCGAGAAAACTCGTTGGACGCTTCTGTGAAGGCGATGGGAGTCGAGGCGGTTTTGGAGGAGCTTGGATGGGCGGACAGGGCCAGGGGTAGAGACCCCCTGCAGGTAAGCCGCATGGCGAACGATAGCATAGCATAGCATGCCATAGTGTCATAGCTTGTAGCATAACATATCGTAGAGTGCATTATATCGTAGCGTAGCATAGTGTGGCATTGTATAGCACAGAGTAAGGTAGCATAGCCCTGCATAGGTTGTAGTTTGTAGTAGCATAGCGTAGCGTTTGTACCATAGCCTTTAGTTTAGCGTGGTACAGCATATAGCATAGCGTGGCATGGCCTGAAGTATTGCGTAGCGTAGCATAGCAGCGGCAGAGTATAGCATAGCATAGTCTGTAGTATGCCGGCATTCCCGATGTTGTATTAATAATAGTTGAGTCTCGTCCCTATTTTTAATAGGGTCAAAGCCGTGGGTTTAATTTAAGGGTCACAGAGTGCATACTTGTGCTCGTAGGGACTTCTTTCTTGCGTAAAAAAGCGCGAGAGCGTCAGTTAGCAAAATTCGATGAAAATCGACGAGAATATGAGGCTGAAAAGTGGGAATGATGAACCCTATGCGTGATTGAAGATGAAGGGACGTACCGGGGGAGAGAAGGAAGGCACCCGTGGCCGCGGCTTACCCAGGAGGTCGCTGGGGGTAAAAGCTCCTACGGGCTGAGCGGGAGAGTAACGTGATGTTGAAAATTAAAAAACACAAAAGAGTATAGCCTTGATAGCCTGTAGCATAGCAGAGCATGGAGCAGAGCAGAGCATAGCATAGCATGCATAGCATAGCACGGCATACCATATCATACCATAGCATGCAATACAATACCATCCCGTACCATACCACACGATACCGTACCATACCATACCTCAGAATACCATACCATACCGTACCATACCATGCCATACTATATACCATGCCATACTATACCATACCATACCATACCACACCATACCATACCATGCCATACTGTACCATACCATACCATACCATACCATACCATATAAATCCCTCCCTCGCGCACCCGGTCCGGCCTGCGTTGAATGTGAACAATATCTTATTTTGTCCCCGCCTTATATATACTTCGCAATATATAATTATGTACAAGGTACCGATTATGACGGTTAGACACGAGTATTCCCGGATAAGCCATAACTTCCGATGTATCTTCCATTGGTATGTGCTTGGTGATAAAGCTTCGCATACTTCCCGAATCGTTTACGCCGCATGTTTGTGCATGTTTGCACGTTTAAGGTTTTGGAGGATATTCGGGAGGCGAACGCGAGGGAGCTGTCGGTGGTGAGCACGTTTGAGCGAACACCGCCCTTTGCCACGGACACCGTAGAAGCCGCGTGCAAATACATGAACTACATGGACCGACAAGTCAAGGAGATGCAGAGCTGGCGGAAAAACCAGGAGTTCAAGTGAGTGGTGTGGTGTGTGTTGGTGGTGTTCGTGTTGGTATTGGTGTTGATGGTGTTGTTGTTGTCGTCGTTAGTGTTGGTGTTGGTGTTGGTGGTGTTGTTGTGGTGTTGGTTTTTTGTGTGTTGGTGTTGGTGGTGGTGGTGGTGGTGGTGTTAGTATTAGCGTTGGTGTTTGTTGTGTTGGTGTTGGTGTTGATGTTGATGTTGGTGTTGGTATTTGCGCCATGAACTACATGGACCGCCAAGTCAAGGAGAGGCGGGGCTGGCGAGAAGAACCAGGAGTTCATGTTCGTGTTGTGGTGTCCGTGTGTGTTTAGGGGCGGAGGGTTGTCGTGTGCAATTCTGGGCGTAAATGTAAGGACCGCTGGGATATTAGTATGATTACGAAACGATACTTACATTTACGTCAAGAATGGCACGTGGTTGTAGTTGCTGTGGTGGTGGTTGTTGTTGTTGTTGTTGTTGTTTTTCGTTGTTGTTGCTCTTGTTGCTCTTGTTGTTACTCTTGTTGTGGTTGTTGTTGCTCGCACCCAAACTCATCGCCATACTGTAACTTTCAGTAATATATGTTGTCACAGTGCAGGCTCCAATAAATCTGCAACGGAAGAATACCCTCGGAAAAATATAAGTGGTGTACATAACTGAAGCAAATCGTATGTCTCAGGCAAGGAATACAATAGAAATGCGTTTGTGTGTGTTTGGGGGGGGGAGTGCCGTCTTTGCTGTAAAGAGCGAGAGGGTGTCAATAGCACGGTTACCCTAAATCGCGGCCATATACATATGCAAGGTACACTGTCACCCTTTTGACACGCCGATAAAACAGCCCGACCCTAAGTCCAATTAATTTCCCCCCCAACGGGGTTGCGATTACGGCTTGTGAGGGGTAGCTCTTGCAACTAGGCAAAAGCGATGTAAACAGGCGATACTAGCGGCGGAGGCGTTTTCTAGGAGGGGGACTGATCGTTTTGTTTGTGTGCGTGCGCGTGTGTGCGTGCGTGTGCTTGAGTTTTGATGTTGGTCCTCCGATCTTCGTGCCCTTTGCTCAAGTGCTCGTGCAAGTGTTTCAACGATTAACCTTGAGTGTAGTTAGTGCTCACTAACCAGGGAGAAGGTTGATGACCCTTTTCCCGAGTGCTCTTTCGACTGTATCTTGAAGTGGCTAAAAAGGCAGCGGCATAATGCCTTTGTTTTGTGTTTTGGCTTTTTTTTCCCTATACCAAACGTTTCATGTTTCTCTATTGTATCATGGTACGCCCCGTGTGCTCGAGCAGGATTCCGTCCAACATCGAGTACACTCACGAGAAGCTCCCCTCGATGTCGTCCGAGGAGCTGGAGAAGCTGAACAGCGTTAGGCCCGAAACCTTCGCGGCGGCGGCGCAAATTCAGGGCATAACGCCGCACTCGCTCGTATATCTGTACAACCACGTCACCAGGAGAACCAAGGTGCGTCTCCCCGTGGCATTGTTGTCCTGACGAAAATGACAGCTCGGCTGATACAGCTACAGATAGCGCCAATGAGGCATATTGTAAGCTAAATTTTCTTATTTGCTTGTTTATTGGGTATCCGGTTTCCAGCCAGCTTAGAGGTGTGCCTCTCCGCGTCGTCATCCCAGCTTAAATAGCCGGTCCCGGTGGTGTAGTGGTTACCCTCGAATACTACTAGCGTTGGTCCTTGAGCTCGATCCCCACCGTGGTGAGATTTTGACTTTATTTGCAAAAAATGCAAAAAAACAAAATGATCGACTGTTGAGAGCATCTAGCAGCGTGGGTAGGTACAATCCGACGCGAGTCGACGAGGGAAGAAAATGCTGAATTATCCTCGCGATAAAAAGGAAGGCACGCACCTTAGTAGGGAGGGGGGAGGAGGGCCCGCTATGTGACCCCGGACCTGAGTTACTACTGGGAGGGAGGGCGAGAGTAGTGCGAGGAAAATCAATGGGATGATGAAAAAAGAGTATTGAGTAGTGCTATTGATTAACGATGTTATTGATGGCTACATACGTTTCGCGGGTATTTCGTCTTTATTTAGTTTTACGCCATGACATAGCCTTTGTCTTACACGTGGTGGAGTGCGGAAATGAGTACGTGTGCATGCATTGAGTGTGCGCACCATTGATTGGACAGTACAGCGTGTGGTGAAGATCAAGCGGAAGCATGTGAACACGAACATCCCATCTCTGAGGCCGACGATGTCGATTAACAGTGACCAGAGCTGTTCTCTCTTCGGGCTGGTCGCGATATCCAAACCCACCAAGAATCACAACAAGCAGCGGGTGGGAAGCCGGAGTGAACTTTTCGCTCGATCGGTCAATCCCTCCTCGCCCCCCCCACCCCCTGCCGCTCTTTGTTTATTTTTATTTTTTCAGGATCAAAAGACACAGCGCGCTAGAGAATTTGCCGCGCATCACTTCATGGATGCCGACGAGATGAGGGAGGCGTCCACCGCGTCCCCTTCTTCCTCCGCGTCTCCGGCTGGCTCCGAAGCAGCATCCACCGCCGCTGCTGCGACCACCACCACTGCCGCATGATTCGCTGAATGCTATAACTGCGTGGCGAAATATTAGGTGCTGATTGTGCTTGTAGACTGCGCTATTTACCTGAGTGGGCTGGTCGGTGTTACTCGCTGGTGACTTGCGCCGTGGCTTATTGTTTTTTCTTTAGTTTACGAGAGCTTTTCCCCGCATTGTCAACTTGCGACGCCCCCTGTGGGTTCCAAGCCAAACACATCCCGCAGGGGGGGCTTGTATTTTGATGCGGGTACGATGGCCGTTGACGGACAATGCGTTGTTGTGCAGCACAATAAATCAACTCTCTTGAAGAAGGACAAGTGTGGTGACTGAAAAATACTCCGTGCAACTATTTATAGTAGGAATCTGTCATATCACACTGTGCTCCTTCTGCATATACGTGTACCACGAACGGTGCTCCCTCCGAAGGTCGCCTGCCTCGTCATCATTATCATCATCATCATCATCATTGAGAAGTTTTGCGGTGGCCTGCTGGATACATCCACTAACACGCCTACCGCTGCCTACGAAAGCGAATCCTGTGCGTGCTGGGGAAGGTTTGGCCACAACCCTTTTGAGGCTCATGTCCAGCGAACCATAAAACAAAGCATAAACGCGCGATCATCGTGGTGCGATAATGGATCACACGGCAGCACTACAAGCTGTGCGCGTGTCTTAACACGTACCTGGTACGTACTTGCATTGGAGTTCGACCGTAGAAGCGTCGTCTGTATCCTTCACGAGGGTATACACACCCCGTAACACTTGCGATCAAAGTATCACACGCAGCTTGCAGAGCTGAGTTTTGATCACAAATCGTTTTTGGTCGATCTCACAGCTGAATGAAGTGTATTTTTTCCATTTTGGAAAACACACGCAGCTTGCAGAGCTGAGTTTTGATCACAAATCGTTTTTGGTCGATCTCACAGCTGAATGGAGTGTATTTTTTCCATTTTGGAAAACGCACGCAGCTTGCAGAGCTGAGTTTTGATCACAGATCGTTTTTGGTCGATCTCACAGCTGAATGAAGTGTATTTTTTCCATTTTGGAAAACACACGCAGCTTGCAGAGCTGAGTTTTGATCACAAATCGTTTTTGGTCGATCTCACAGCTGAATGAAAGTGTATTTTTTCCATTTTAGAAAACACACGCAGCTTGCACAGCTGAGTTTTGACCACAAATCCTTTCTGGTCGATCTCACAGCTGAATGAAGTGTATTTTTAATCCGTTTTTTCAAATAACAGCCCGGGGTGCTTGGCGTGAAGGATGCTACATGCAGCAATGGTCGGTTTTATTCGCCATTTCTTCCCTTTGATGAGGCGCGATTAGGACTCACGGAGACATCAGCATTGACCCCCTTGTGGACCGGCTTTTCCTTCCTTGTAGTCTTGGTTGGACTGCTGTAGATTGTGCTGTATGCCTTGCATCCATCGTCTCGAGTGAGTTGTGTTGTTGTCTCACATTAATTCTTGTCAAAAATCTAGAGTCCGCGGGCACACAAAGGTGCTGGAGTCCTAGGAGATCCGCAAAACCAAATGAGATCAATTTTTTTCCGGGAAATACTACGCTTTCCCGTCTCGAGTGAGTAGCGGCACGCCTGTGAGCTGTTGTGTGGTGGGCTTCATGTCGTGTTTCCCCCGCTGCTGCTAATGTTGCGCTGCTGGCTGACGCTACTATTAAGAAGCTACTGGGTACCTGCCGTTGTAAATAACGCTCGTAACGGATGGATGGTAGCCTATTTAGCAGACGTAGTGGCTATTACGTAATAATGAGCGGGGCGCGTTGTCGCTGTGATTATCACAGCGTGGTGACAGTTTACCATATCAACAATAATGGAGTGATTATTTTTGCCCCAGCATAGTATGTCATGCCAATCGACGCAAATATAACGAAAGCGTGTGACGTTCGAATCAGTCCGCCCGCTCAGTGGGCTGCTCACACAGCCGAAAGTTGATGCACCCACAACAAACCGGGCCAGGTACCTGCTGAGTGAGTGAGCGAAATTCGAGGGGGCAGAGTACAGACAGAGGTACAGACAAAAGAAATACGAATTTATGTGTCAGGAACCAAATTTCTGAGTAAAACCCAAGTGGACAGTGAGGTATACCCTCGGATACTAAATGGTACTGCTAGAAGTCACGATTGACGGTTTCGAGCAGCAGAGCGGAGCACAACACAGCTCCGAACGGGCAGCCTTGGAATATACCGCTTACAGATAGAGGCGAAGTATACACATAATTGATGGGCACCAAGGAACGGGTGTTGATCGTACGGAGCTCCCGCCGAACCGCCTGCTCAACCGCCTCTTTCAAACGCAAGATAACTGAGACAGAGCTCAACATTCGCACCTGTGGTACGCACGTAATGCTATTAATATATAAACTTGATTCTCGATGCCTAGTTTTTCACTCCTGCTGCAAAAAATACTACCTGGTATTAATATATCCTCCAACTCTGCTATCACGGAGGGACAGAATCGACAGTACCGCTCACCTTGGCCCCAACGACCCTGACCCTACCGAGTATAACGAACTCCGTGTCACCCCAATCTATCCAACTATTTTCAAGCAATACCACTGACAAGTTAATATCACCACATTAATAGCTTGTATTAATATGAACATACTAATAACTTGTTGAAACGTGGGGGGGGGTTCTTGAGGGGTTAACTAACTTCGAAAAATAAGACAACAATAACTGACGACAAAAATCAAGCTCCGGGCGCTCTCACGACCCAACACCACAGACAATACATACAACCTCCCATCCCATCATCCATCCATCCATCCATCCGGTTCAAACATCCATACAAACGCTAATGCGCCGAATAAACACGACGGAGAGGAATATTTCACGAATATATAGTCCCGTCTCCCAACAATTCCCCCCGAGAAGCAATATATAACAAAAAAAATAAGCAAACAATCTGCGGCGACGGCCACAACAAGCCACATTCAGCCGAAGGCATACACCTATGGTCCACCCAACACAGACGCGATTCCTTCCACCCGCCGTTAACTTTGTGGCAAGGCAGCAAATAATCCCGGAAAAAAACGAGAAGAGAATTGTCCGCGAAACTTCACCGCCACTTCCACAATGCGACAAAAACAGACGGATCCCGCGACATATACACAATACTCGAGACCAACGCCGTTTAACACCTACCTGGTACTAGGTATGCAACACTTTTAACTGAAAGAAAAACGTGGCTGACACCGTATACATGTATTTAAAAAAACGAAATCAAAACCGAATGAGGCCTGGGGGGCACGGCACATCGGCACACACTCGCCCGCACGGACGAGCAAAAAAACAAAAACAAGTGGCACAGAGACAGACGCCAGTCACGAAAATAAAAACGAAACAAAAACACACATCTGCACGCAACCAACGCCCCACAACCTAGGAAAAACCATGGCTTCCATAAATTTGGACCACGAAAAAAAAGAGAACGACCCCGACCCCTCTGCCCCCGCCCCCCACCTTCTCATTTACCGCCCCGCACGCCTCCAACTAATACCACTGACTCGTGCTGTTGTACACACGTACCGTAATTCGACAAAACGGTGGCTCCAACACAAAACAAAAAGACCAACTGAACAAAAATATTACTAATGCTACTAATATTACCGTTGCAACATGGGCTCGCCTCTGCCGCCACCCCCTTTCCCCACCGCCCCTGATGGGCATCCCCAGCCCCAGCCCCCCCCGCCCCCTCAAATCCCTCTAACGCAGTAGTACATATAAATATCGGTCAAAACTAGGGCAGTGCGGGCTGAGCGCCGCGGCTACCGTTATTTCCAGGATGCATCGTCCCCTCGGCTTGCTGCCTGGACTTGTAGCGGGAGACGGCGCTCTGGCGTCCGGTGGCGACGCGGTTGAGCGAGGCCTGCAGGCACGCCTCTAGGTCAAGCAGCTCCAGCGGGCTCAGTGGGCCCAGATCCTGAATAAAGAAACACGTGGAGGTCGTCGGCGTTACAGCAGCAGCAATAGCATTAGCAGGGTCAGCAATATGATTAAAAGGGTCGGCAGCAGGAAAAGCAGGGACAGCAGCAGGATGACCAGAATCAGCAACAGCAGCAGCAGCCAGCAGCAGTAGGAGTAGCGGCAGCAGGATCATCAGCAGCAGGCGGCAGCAGCGGCGAGGGTATCAAGAAGCAGAGCATGAGGAGGATGCCTTCAAGTTGTAGTGCTCAGTATTTGTTGTTAATGCCATCGCTTGTTGCAACACCAACCTTAGCCCGCGGTCAAGAAAACGGCGCACAAAAAGAAGTGTGCAAACGAACCACTGGCAGGGTCTCAGGCGCAGTCGGGACCATTGAGTCGCATATGAACCTCCGTCCCCCACTTACGTCCCGCCTCCTTACCTGCCCGTGCATGATGCCGAGATCACGCTCGCGCTCCTCGAGCTGCACGTGCAGCTGAGCGATGTCGTGGTCCTTGCCAGCGAGGCGCATGTTCAACTCCGATATAGTCTCCTCCAGCGCTCGGCGCTGACCCTCCCACTCCACCCAAGCCGAGCCCCCGCCGCCGGCGACGTGACCTTGTGCCCTGAACACGACCACGGGCGCGGAAAAACATCGGCGCGCAGAGGTCGGAGGAAGAAGGGGGGTGGGGTCATGCGCTTCGCTTGCATATCGCACACTTCCTCGCAGACTCGCACTGAAAAACAAAACACAACACGAGGTGGGCAGTATAGACGTACTCCATGATCGAAATACATTTGTCCGACACTCCACGACCTCGTACCCCCCCTGTCTCCCCTAAGCAGCAACACGGGACACGAGGCCTATATTCCGCCCGCACGAGACTCCCCCACCCCATACCCCCCAATGCACTGACGACGCTTGCAAGAGCATGCGCAACTCTCCAACACTGAATAAGGCAAAGCATGGCGCGGCCCTGAGTCATCGCAGCGCAATCGCTACACCAGGGAAAAGCGCCACGTCTCGAAGCAAAGCGGCCTCACATGTTTCCCTCTGCATCGCCGCCGCCACCACCGCCAGCACCACAACCACCACCGCAACCACAACTACCACCGCCAACGTTACCGCCGCCACCCCGTCTTACCTGAACAATGTGCGCAGCTCCACCAGACTCGACAATGCCACGTCCCATTTCTCCTCAAACTCCGCCCCTACACCCGCCGCTCGCCCGACCCCCGCCCCGCCACCACCCCGCCCGTCTTTTACTTCCTGGGCCAGTCCGCGTTCGTTTCCGCCGCCGCCGCCACTGCCACCGTTGGTCTCCTGCAGCCGTGCGAAAGCTGTCGATTGGCTTGCCATCGGTGCTGGAGCCTTCGAGGATTCAGGCATGGGGGCCCCAAGCCATTGGTCGCACCGCGGTGCTGCGGTTGTCTCGCCAACGCGTCCGGCAGCCCGGTCCTTGAGGCTACCTGCACTCGCCGCTAGGCCGGGGTCATTCGCCGCCCCGAGGCCGTTGCCGGCATTGCCCGTAGTCTCGTCAAAATAAGGTAACAAGGGCGCCATTTTGGATCCCACCGGGCCCGCGGGGCGGCTGCTAGATATACCCTGGCCGACATCGCCACGACCACTACTACCATCACCACCACCACCACCACCACCACCACCACCACCATCACCGCCGCCGCCGGGGCCACCACCAACGCCACAACCAACGCCACCGCCACCGCCTCCACCGCCAGTACCGCCGTTTCTCGTGATGCCACCGCCCAGGGTTTCGATCCCGACGCCGTTGCTTCCCAGTCCAACAGAGGACGATAGCTTGCGCTCGGTAAAACGCGATTCCTTACGCTGCTGCCTGCGTGCGTCTTCCACGACGGAAGACAAGTGCGGCGGCGGCGGCGTTAAGCGAGCGCTCTCGCTTTCCTGAACACAGAGCTGCTCCCACTCCTGAGGCACCACGCCAAGGCTCGCTGTGGAAGAGTGCTGAGCGTGCGTTGGACGAGCTACCACCTTTGCTGCTGAAATCCCACCGCCACTGCTACGGCCACCACCATTGCTGCCGCCGCCGCTGCGCCCTTCGTCCTTGCAAAAACTGCGGTCTTTACTTACACCGTTCGGGTTGCGAGTCCGAGAAGTCGTCGACCCCTCAGCCGCAACCGCGACCGGTCCTCCAGCTCGTCCGCCCTGAGCGTTGCTGCGCCCTCCACCGCTTTCACCACCGCGTGCAAGCCTCTGCCTTCTTCCGTCGACCTTCGACCCGTCGTCGTTGGAGCCGCCCCGCTCGACATGTGACCCGTGCCAGTCGCCGTGGGCGGTGGTATCGCGCGCGACGGTCGCGGAAGGCGCGAGGGGATACTCGACGGCTGCACCAGGGAAAGCGGCTGCATTGGCTGGGGTTGGCGTTGCCGTCCTTCCAACCTGCGAACCGGGCGAAAACATGACGGAACCCGAGCCGCCGTCGCCATCGCCACCCACGCCGCCGCGGTATCGAGGAGAAAACGGCGCCGGTGTCAGCCGACCGTTTCCGGGAACAAGCGAGGAGCTTTGCGATGCGCCGTGGTTTTTACCTCCACCGCCCCTTTCTTCTCCGCCACTACCGCCACCGCTACCGCCGTCGAGCTTTCCCGCGAGGAGCGCGGACGCTGGCGTAAGCTTTGGCGAAATACGATCTCTGCAAGGTTGCGGGAGGGGGTGGGGCCGAGGCTGGTGCGTGTCGCTTGGACCTTTGCGTTCGATGCGAGGACTACCGTCAACAGCTGCCATCGTCGCCGCCGTCGTCACATGCTGCTGCTGCTGCTGCTGCTGCTGCTGCTGCTGCTGCTGCCGCTGCTGCTGCTCCAGCTCCTGCTGCTGCTGTTTCTGATGCGGCAGGTCCGGCGATTCCACCACCGCTGCTTCTCGAATCCTCTCGCGCGCCTCCTCCAGAGCTTTCTTAATATTCGCGCGCGTGTCGTCGTCTACGCTCCTGCCGAATACCTCACCGGCAAGCTTGCCATTAGGCCCCGGAAAGTTTACCGTGGCCATCCCTCCCTTCCTCAATAGCAGGTTCACCAGCGATGAAAACCCTTCCCTGGCGGCGATGAAGAGTGCGGTTGGGGGCACGTCTACTGCACCTTTACCGCCGCCGCCACGACTACCCGCGCGACCAACACCAACGCCACCACAGCGGCCAACTCTAACTTTAACTCCAACGCCATTTCCAGCGACATCAGAGACGTTGCCGCGCCCAACAGATGCGTTTCCTTCAGCGCCGACGCCGTCGGTGGAGCTAATATGCCCCGGGGGGATTACGCTAACCGTCGCTGCCGCAGCCGCCGCTACCTTTGCCCCGCGGCGAAGCAGCTCCTCGGCGACCGCTCTGTAGCCGTTTAGGCAGGCGAGGCAAAGCGGGGTGAGTTTGATGGCTGTGCAAGCCTCCTTATCGGCGCCGGCATCGAGCAGCACGACGGCAACATCCAGGTGGCCGTGGAATGCCGCTGGGTTACGGTTGGAGGGGGGGGAGCATATGGTGGAACAGGGCACGGGGGGGGAACGATTGGAGAAAAAAAGCGAAAGTACCACCTCGAAGCTGCAACATTTGTTAATCAGGGCGAGTAGGTTGGTCGAGCATCGTCACTGGGGCGGTGATGGGGGGAGAGGCGAGGAGGGCTTGGGGGGGGGAAATCATTTCATGCATAGCCGTAGCATTTAGACCATAGACCGCACCACTATAATGCCGGCATGGAGCACGTCGAGTCTTCACCGACCAGGCAGACATCGGACGCACCAAGGGCGACGCGCCGTGAGGTGTTCGGCGAGTCACACGAAGGGTGAGCTGCGATCTAGTAAGAACCACTTGTGAGGCGGACTTCCGCACCCTGCCCGTACTTTCTTGCTTATGGATGACAGTTTCGAATTAGTTGAAAAAAAAACGTGTGGCCACTTCTAGAGGCAGCAATTGGGATACAATATAACTGCATCGTGGGCGTCTTACCATATGCGCACTACGTGATATTATCCCCGTTGCGCGGAGTACAGGTTATCCATTCCACACAATCTGATCTATCGACCACCATCTCGTTTACCGCCTGAACATAAACACGAGAAAAACAGATGACGATATCCTGGTGGTCTAGCTCACGTAGTGAGAGGCGTGTTTAACAGCGTCGTTGTCATCACACGCTAACCCCAGGGGGGGCGACGAGGGGGGCGTGGGGCGTACTCATTTGTGGCTCGTGCTGTTTGACCATTGACCGCGCATGCCTTTCGAGATGGAGGACCGTTCGTGCTCCTAACAGAGGCACCTCCAACGTTTGGACGCTCGGTATGTTTCTTTTACCGGGGGAGTTCAACAGAGATGTTGGCATCGAGCTTGGTCAACAGCACCATCTATTACATGTACAACCGATGGTCTCTTGTCATTTCCCGTTGCAAAACCTCCCGTTTGAAAAAGGAGACAAAAAAAAGGGCGTGCTGCGTGACATGCCGAAAGCTACGTGAAATCGCTGCTGCTGCTGCTGCAGCAGCTGCTACGCTTGCTGTAGGTCGTCTCGAAACCGAGAGCATGAGCAGGAAAAAATGTGGTCGTCCGTTGTACAATGCCGACATGATTTCGCTAATGCCAGTACATACCGTTAGAGTGCGTCGATGCTGCAAATATGGGGGAGGTGCAATAATACATACTGCATGGCCGTAGGCGTCTTCGGCAATGACGCGATATTGGCTGCGGAGACTCGACCGTTTGGCGAGACGAGAAAAAAAAGGGCAAACCGCGGAAACCGTCGTTGTAACAAATATAAAACACACACAGCGCGCGATCGGAATATCACACACAATGTGCAAAGGTAAGTTTTCGACGAAATTTTCAATCTCACAGCTGGAGTGTTTTTTTTTTTTTTCAATATAGAACGCGCGTAAAAAAAGGAAAAACTACCCGATCCCAAATTTCCGGAAAAAAACTTTCGAACAAAGAAAATGCCACAAAGGCGGCGGATTTGCTTCCGGCGCAAACGCTCAAACGACGCCGCTTGGCCGCACTAAGGGGGGTAGAGCTATAGAGATTGGCAATTCGAGCAAAACTTGGATCTCCGGAGGGTGGGGGGTTCAGGCGGGGGATCAGTGCATTACCAGCACATTGAGTTTTCCGGGTGGTAATTCCGGGGATTACTCAACGAAACTGGTAAGGGGCGAAAAACTGGGCTATATCAGGTACCAGCTGTACGGTCATGATTCCGTCGTTTGGGTTTTCATCAATTCATATTGAGGTAGTGTTTCGTAGTCCTTTCACAATCATATTATAAAAATGAAAATACACTCCAGCTATGAGATCGAAGACTTCGTCGAAACTCATCTTGGGCGTGGGGGCCGGGGGCGCGGGGGCGGGGGGGTTGAAAAGGAGGAGGGAGGGGGGAGGGGGGGCGGGGCGGGGGCGACTCAATCTGTGCGTGGAAACTAGAAAACCCTTTTTCAAAGGGGACAAATCTCTGACAACCATCTACCCTTTGAGGGGCATATTCCCTCGCATCCCTATGGGGCCGGAGCACGTCGGGTTTTTGCCGACCACGCAGACGCAAAGCAGGTAGGGAGGGGAGATAAACTGTGAAGAACAAACCAGGCCAAGGCAGTCGCACCCACCCGCCAACCCCCACTACTCACACGCCTTCTGTGATTGCAGACTACTGGGCAGACACGCATGGTGTACAGAGGGTGTAGAAAAATACTTCCATCCTTGGACATATGATACCAAAGGGTTTCCACAGCTTGTGACCATGATTGTGAAAGCGAATTCTACGGCAACTGCCACCGACTTGAATTATCTCTCGAGCGCGTCTTCTGGAGGAAATGAGGTTTGAGGTCTGGCTTGAACAAGAGCAAATGTATCTCTACGAGCACAACCAATGACCCACCTACCCACCCACCCAACCGCCTACCCACCTATCCACCCACCCACCTACCCACCCACCAACCAACCTACCCACCCACCATGGTGAAGGAGCGACCACCGCCTTCCGTCCCGAACGTCCACCTCCCTGCCCGAGCGCACGTACCACGCCACTAGCCCCGCGTTACCCGCGGCCGCCGCCGAGTGCATGTCCTCTGTCGACATGTCCGTGAGGCAGGCCTCGAGAGGGTTCTTCCACTGTGTCACCGACATCGGCGAGACCTGGGCAGACTGACTGTTGCCGGCGCCGGGGGAGGCATCGTCGCGGGCCTTGGAGGTGGTGTCTATGGTGTTGGCGTTGGTGTTGGTGTTGGTGTTGGGGCTGCAGGCGTTACCGGTGCCATTGCGCCGCATACAGAGGGGTTCGCCCGGGGAACGCGCGCACCCCACGGCGGGGGGAACCTCGCCGCCCCCGCCGGCCTTTGCCCTGCCGGGGCTATCTTCAAGCTCGCCGTGCCTGGCGTTGCAATGATGAGGGCAGCAGTGTTTCCGAGATGCGCACAATGACGAGGGCAGCAGTGTTTGAAGCAGTTGAAGTGCCTGTCCAACCACCAACGACTTGAGCCGACGACGAGCAGAACAGAAAAGTAGAACCTCGGCTCCTCTGCGGGTGCTGTATTTTCCCCCTCTCCACCTGCTTACGGAGATGTGGGGTCACTAATGCCGGCGCGCTGTAAAGACTGCTGTTGCTGCTGCTTGTGCTGCGTGTAACTCTATCGCTCAGGTACAGCAATAGATACGAACAGCACGTCCGTTTCGCCCTCGTTCTTGCAGTGACACCTGGTACCAGGTATACCCTTGTCGCTCCCCCTTCCACCCTCAACGCCTCGGGCGGTTGCTTCTGGGCGAGCACCGCGCTCGAGGCGCCCCCAATCGCTGCCGCGTCGCCGCCTGCCACCGGAGCACGAAGTGGTGATGAAGAAGCGGCGGATTCCTCCCCCTCCCTCTTGGCTGTTCTGCTGCTGGTTAATGCTGCTGTTTTTGTACCAAAACGTGCTTGTAGCTGTCTGTTTCACTGCTGTTTTACTTGACCACGTTGATCCAGCGATATCGACTTATCAGGAAATTGCGACAGATCGACTGGCTGGCACAGCAACAGCACGAACGATCGGCGTCAATGGGAGCAATCGGTAGTACGTCGGTGTTCAACTGTCAACCCTCGGGGTCGCGAATCCGTGCTGTAAACTTAGGGCTCCAAGGTCCGTTTTCGCGCTTGCCAGGTCCGAAATTTCCCCGCTCTCTTACCGCCTATTTTCTTTAAAACAACCTCTGCGGAGAAAATTCGAGAATCGAGCAGTCGGACTCGGACTTTAGGAGAGGCACTTTGTTTTCGCACCTCAGAGCCCACAGGATAGCACACACAACCAGGCCGGACTACCGAGACAGCATGGCATACTTCATCGGCAACGGTGCTGCTACCATCGGCGGGGGTTCGCTCGGCAGAACCGAGCAACTGCCGACGTTGAAGCTTCTATGCGTCGATTTATGTGCCAGGTATGATGAGGCTCTTTGGCTGCTGTTCGAGTGCTTGAGTACAAGTAGTCGCAACCCGTAACCTGTTGGGACATCTGCTAAACTAACGCTACCCGGCAAGAGCCGTTCACAGCAGCCCGGGCTGCTGGGTTTTTGGAGATGCTACATCTAGATCCCGAACTGCAATACAACGACCTGCTGTGCTACATCCACAGCATGGTGCTGCTGGTGTCGTGCTGCGCGCTCACTACGATATTGTACCAGGTTGTAAACGCCACTTTCTCGCAGATGACGTTGGTATGCATCAGTATCGTACAGCAGTAGTAGGATGGATGCTTCCTGTACGGACACCTCGGCCGGCCGCCCAACGGAGCCCGCGGAGAGCTTTCAGCGACCTTGTTGCATCGATGTGGCAGCTGCTGTCTCTTTTCCTGCTCACACCTGTTAGGTACCTGGTACCAGGTAGTAAAACACGTGAAAGTGCTAGGCACCCTATTGTTACCCTTCTGGTACAGGTGTTGAGTGTGTGTGTGAGGTGTGGGAGTAGGATCAGACTGCTGTTGCTGATCCTTGTTCCCCTCCCGTACCTACGAGGCTCTGCCTCATCTCTGGTGAATCTGGTAGGGTCGAGTGTGTTGAGGTGTCGGAGTACGAGCAGACTGCTGCGCTGTTCCCTGTCCCCCTCCCGTACCTACGAGGCCCTGCCTCACTCGAACCGCGAGCACATGCAGGCAACGTGTCGTACCAGGTACCTGGTATGAAACAGGCATGTCGCACTCTTGTCTGTCGTCTTTCTCGCTTCTACGAGTAGCCTGCCGCTCGTGAAGCGGTCAAGATCAGGTGAAGAAAACTCCGTTGTACTGCTGTTGCATACGCGAATCACCTCAACAGCAACAACGGCAGCAGCAGTGTTTCACCTTGTACACACCTCATTAGCAACACCTGGTACTTTAGACACATCCCTAGTACCCAGTCGAGAGTTTACCGGTAATTTTTTATATTTCACCAGTAATACTCCTGGACAAGGGTGTGTCGTGGGTCGTATAAAAATACGTTTCAACCGTTCAATCGGTCGTACTCACAGCTGACGTTTTTCAATTTTTATTAGAGTGTTTGCGAAAATACGTTTGTAAACATTTACTTGCCTTCCGCTAAAAAAAGTGAATTGCCTTCCCACCGAGTTTTTGGTGTGTTTGCGCTAGCGGTAAACAAAATCCTGCAGGCGACGCCTCCGAAATTTAGTAGGGAAACGGGGATGTGCGCGATTGTAATATACGTACGAGTACAGCAGCAGCAGTACGAGTACTCGTAGTATTATACGATATACGAGTACTCGTTGTACGTACTCCAGTCTCGAGCCTCTCGTTTCAGGTGCAGCAGTACCTGGAACACGGTACATGCAAGCACCCAACAGACTACAAATCAGAGGTATGGCGGTCTGTCTCGCGCGTAAAAAACTCCTTGTGAGCAGGGACTACCTCATTACACGTGCTACAAGCAGAGCAACGCCTTCCTCATGCGACGGAAGGGAAGGCGAAGCGCAGTTTCCCCATGGAACGTGGACGCGTTATTGCGAAGCACCACCCTGCGAAGAATCCGCAGTGAACGCAGCGGTTTAGGGCAGAGGAGTTTCCGCTCCTCTGCCCTAAACCGAAAGTCATGCCACGCTTCAGTCGCGGTGATGTTGGAGAAGCGCGGTGGCTGCTGTCGCACAGATGGACCGATACGAGTCCTATCTTGCCAGATGCGGCACACGATAGCCGCAATCAAGGCCCGTGGTGTCGCTCTCTGCGTTGAGGCTCCTCTCCGCGTGCGTGCGTTCGACTCCGCCAGCTGCGAGAAGTGCACCACAGCAGCTTGCAGCAAGCGCTGAACCCTTGGTCACGGACGCAGAGGGCAGCAACAGACGGTTCATCACCGGCCTGCTGCATATCTCTGATGTTACGCCTGCGCGTCGTGCTCAGGGTACTACCCTCTCAATCCTCCGTGCGTTCGTATTAGTAGCTTGTGTTGTGTCGTGACAACAGCGTGGTGCTTCAAACTGGTCCTGCTTAGGGCGCTATAGACCCTTGCAGAGGCGTTCTGCCTCGGACAAATGCTCGGTGTGTTGTAGGCCAATGAAACAGAGAGACAAAATTTACCGTAACTTTTGATCAAAACCTACCTTCGACAAAGTACATTTTTGCCTTTTTTTCAAAAATTTACCGCAAATATTGCCTTCGGGACAATTTTTGAAGAAGTAAATTTCTAAAAACGTACTTTCGCAAACACTCTAATAAAAAAAAAAAAAACATGTGACACGACCACCTTAGCGTATTATATAATAAGGACAAGGGTGTGTCGGGTCGTATAAAAATACGTTTCAACCATTCAATCGGTCGTACTCACAGCTGACGTTTTTCATTTATTTATTATTTTTTCATCCTCCGGGTGATGGGGAAAAATAAAATACATGTGACACGACCAGATGTCACACTTCTGTGTCGCATAGTACATTACATAGCACCATTCATACCAGTACCAGCTCTACGGGCGGGTGGGGCGGGTGGGAGTGTGTCTTGTTGCAGTTCTAACGCGCAAATACTACCCTACTCTGCTCACGAGCAACGTGTCCCCGAAAGGTTGTTTTTTGCGTGCGAGGCACAGGACCTAGGTGCAACCCTTTAAAACCTCTAGGACTCCTTTATCATACAATACCAATACAATACCAATACAAAACCAGTACAATACCAGGTATTACTAGTGATTCGTGGTAATGAGGCGCGGCCTCAATACATATCTGCGATGGATCAAATACGTATGGAATTCCTTGTAATGTATTGGCGTTGAGCGCGTCTCAGAAGCAATTGCTCCTGCGGTATATTGGCTCCGGATTCGTTCTGATGACGCTGCTCTCGTAAACATTTGCGCGGAGCGGCCTCCCGTCTGGATTCGACAGGTCGCCGAGGGCGTTGTACCTCGATTCGAATTGAGGGTGTGCCCCTAGTTTCGACATCATCACTGCTTATGGTATTCCGAACGGAAAGGGTATATGATGGCAGAGAGATTATGTTGTTCTCGACGCGTTTGTGGGCTTGTGGGTATTGTGGGCTTATTCTCGACGAGCTTGTGGGCTTGTCGGTATGTCGTGCGGCGGTTACTCAGCTTTTTTTATGTGCGGCGGAACTATCTCTACACTTTTCTTCTCGGTAAAATTGAATTTTCGAAAGGAAAAAAATGGCCGTTTCATCACGTGCTGTCGATTATTGTACAGATGACGCGGTTCAGCACTGTTTCTCGGTTCTGGTACAGTATAGTACGTTGGTACGATGTTTTGAAAAGTCGAAAAAAAACACAAGATCCCAGTTATGGTGGAGGTGAAAAAACTCGTTGCCGCACGTGCTAGACGAGCTCTCAGGGACTTACAGCGAAACCACTTCGAGAAGAGCTGTCTGTTTTTTGTGTGCACGGGACCCGTCGGGACTGGTCTTGGTGCCGTGTACGTTAAGTGCCGTGGACAAACGTGGTCGAAAGAAATGTTGACTTCCACAAACATACGCACACAGAGAAAGTCGTTCAAGGCACCCTACCCTCGTATGCAATCCGATATGAAAAGGCTTTTTTTTCCCTTGGAAAACCAAGAAAAAAAGGCTCACCGCTGCGCGCTTCACGCGCCTCATTATACAAGCGTCCCCTGCGGGATGTGATCGGCTTAAAATCCTGGGGGTGTCGTAAGCTGAAAAGGGGCACAAAACGCTTACGAAAACTGAAGAGAAAACAATTATCCATTAATGGGCAAGTATCGCGGCAAGCAACACCGACCAGCCAGCCCAAACGAGTTTATATTAATAGCATGCCTGGTAGTCTAGATCGACCAGAAAATCGACGACAATTGCGATCTTATCGAGGGTCTACGCAACCTGGTCGGCTCGCCCGATCTATCTATATATGTGCAGGGAGGGTATGCACAACAAATCTTGCAGGTCGTTGGTCTAATTGGCCGAGGCTGGCCTTTCGTCCGCCCGAGATTTTTTGGAAAAACTCCACCAAAACTCGCGACGGATCTGCGCGACTGCCCCTGTCGACCTCGAGCCCCCGTGGGGTTAAGGGTACGGCTAGGGGTAGTTTGGGGGCCGGGTTGGCCTGGGCCGACAAGTAAGGTCGAAATTGACCAAGAACGACCTGCAGGATATTTTGTACACATCCGTCCTGCACATATCACAGGGCGAGCCAACCTGGTCTATGCAGCAAATAGGAAGAACCCGCAGCAGTACGAGCATCGCTCGTTTGCAGCGCGCGTGCCTCGAAGCTCCTTAGATTTTGTGTCGGACACATTTCCCAGCTGCCCCGTCGGCCTCGTGCGGCCGATGCTGTGTTCTTCAAATCTGTACGCCGACTTGTTTTTCCGTCTGAGGCCCCAAATATCATAGGCGAAGGAACGCTTCATGCGTACGTACAGCAGTGTAGTACACGTAGCTCAGAGAGCCTAGAGCAGCTATTTTGACAGCCCTTACCCCCAGGGGCCCGGTTTGGACTGCAGCGAAGACTTACTGCTTGACTTTGATTGGCCAGCGTACCTAGGAACCCCCCCCCCCCTCGTCGGCCGTCAGCCCCGGAGGGTTCGGTGTGTACTGCCACGAAAGCAGGTTGCTTGGCGTTGATTCCTCAGTGTATTGTGAGACCCCCCCCCCCCCCCGTCTAGCCCTCACGACAAACCCAAAAACTATTTTATGCACGGGTGTTTTGCCGTGGGTACAGCGGAAGAATGTTCGTACGTATGTGCGTAACGACGCGTGCTACGAACGGGGTACAGTACCTTATTTTGGCCGAAACTTCTATGACTGAAGGTATGATACTAGGTACCAGGTACCTAGTACTAATTAACTAACAAAACACCCAATATCGTCTGAAGGCCGTTTGTGCTTGACGATGTTATTCGTTGCATATATATATATGATTACAGCAGCAGGCCGTGGGATTTTTTCATATTGGGATTGCACTTTCTAAAAGTCAAGTTTTGGATATGGTTCGTATACGAGTTAGAGCTCTTCATGTTTCGAGAGCCTCAAGAATATGCTGGTGTGCACCTCTATTCAGCAGTAGCACGCTTCAAATGCAATTGTTCAAAGGTGCCGTGGGTGCAGCACAGACATGTTCCGTGGATGCAGCACAAACATGTTCCGTGTTATCCGTAACTTTTTTTTTTTTTGTTGGTCTGCTGACTCGCTGTTGGCTGAACGCTGTCATATTCTGTCTGTATCCGTGTGTAACCTTGAACACGAGCAGGCACCTGGAACGTTTGAGCAACTTGGGGGACATGCCAACAGAGGTTTTCATTGACCTCCTCAAGAGAGCCAAAGGGAAAGCTACCCCGGATGTTGTGCAGCGATTGCAGGACCAAAATGAGGTGAGTGGGTGGGTGGGTAAGTGGGGTAGGGTGGGGGGTGAATGGGGAGGGTGGATGGGTGGTTGGTCTTTCTTGTTGATAGCTTGCTCTCTCATGCATGCGCTATTCATCACCGGCGTTTTGTTTTTGTCCTGCTGCTGCTGTACGTCTTGCCGAGTCGTGCTCGTGGAGCACCGCCTTGAGCCAACCCAAAGATGTCGACATTTTCAAGCTGAGACGAGGGGATGAGCCCCTCAGCATTCCGTGGGCACCCTCCCCCGTTTCCTGAGCGTTCCCTGTCCCTTGTTTGTTTCCTCCACCCTTCCCCTGCCTTTGATTTTCGACACGGCTCATGCATTCGCTGTCTGCCGCGTGCGGGTACAGAGATTAATCTGTGAGGAGGTCGACGTCGCGTTTTGGAAGCAGGCTGTCGGTGAGCCAGAGTGTATTTGCTGTTTGTTTTGTTAGGATTGGGAGGGGAGGGGAGGGGGGGGGAGCGATAGCGGTAGCAGCAGCAGGAGCAGCAACAGCAATATCAACAATATCAGCAGTAGCAGCAGTAGCAGTAGCAGCAGTAGCAATAGCAGCAGGAGCAGTAGCAGAAGCAGCAGCAGCAACGACAGCAGTAGGAAAATAGCAGCGGCAGCAGTAACAGCCACCGTGCCGACGCGTGTTGTTTGCGTCCCTCGGACTGCCCTCGCCCCTTGCAGACGACCACATTCTTCGAAGAACCGTGCCCGCCCCTGGTCCTATTTTGGTGGAGCGTGTGATAGAGCTCAAACAGGTGTGGATGGGTAGCGGGAGAAAAGGGGGGTTGGGGGGGTCGGGGGCGTAAGGGGGTTCGCGGGGCCGGAGGGGGGGGGGGGGGGGGGGGGACGAAAGCGTACAAAATGAGCGATTGGACAGAGCGACCAAGGACGATTCCCTCTTCTCAGTTCTCTTTTGTTTGAGGGTTTTTTGTTGTTGCCGTTCCTTCGAACTCGCGTTGAAAAGCTCGCCGGAGGTACCTGTTTAGTATCTAGAGACGTTTCGCTATAAAAAACGCGGCTTTTGTAGGATCGCAAGAAGATGGTTCGTTGTATTTCGTGGGTGTGATATCATCGGACGAAAAGGGTATTTGCGATACAGTATGAGAATATGCCGCAGTAGCATTGAAAGAGACGACCATCACAACCAAATTTCTTACTTGCTGTCGCGTAAAATCCTCTTGTTTTTGCTTGTTTTTTCTCGTGTGCCGCTCCGGGAGGCAGGGGCGCGTGTGTTTGCTCACCCACCGGCGCTCGCCACCCACTCTCCCGTCGTCTTCCTTTTTGGTGTTGTTTCGCTCACCGTCGCTTGCTCTTTATCCCCGTCCCCAATCGGACATTTTAGCGCCTGGTGAAGCTGTTGGCTGAGGCGGAGTCAACCCCGTCTAAGGAGTGGTCACGGCAAGTCATGGAGATTTTAAAGGTGAGTCCGTGCGGAGAGGGACAGAAAGGGAGGTGGAGAGATGGGAGAGAGCGGGGGCAGGTGCGGGGGGGGGTTGTATGTGCCCATTTCATTCATGGCCGTGGTCGTATGACCATTGACCCTCGCATCACTAAAATGCCCGGGACGGAGCACGTCGGGTTTTCATCGAACAGGCAAACATGGCGTGCACCAAGAGCCAAGCGCCGTGAGGTGTTCGGCGAGTCGCATGAAGGGTGAATTGCATCCTTCCAAGAGCCGCTTGTGAGGCGGACTTCGGCAACTTGTGTTTTACTTTCTTGTATGTGGATGGCAGCTTCGAAATATTTCGTTTGTTTTCTGGTGTGGCCACGTCTAGAGACAGGGGGGGCGATGGGAGGAACTAAATATTGAGGGGAAGGCATAGAGAGGGAGACGTATATATAGAGAGAGTTGGATAATGCCTGTTGGGACCCCTGTTCACCGATCGAAAAACAACTAGCGCGGTCTAATCCAAGCGTCTGGGGAGGGCGTGCAACCAGTACTTTGACATACTATAATAGTATCATGGTATCGCCATGCTGCAAGCGTGCGTTATTACAGCTCCCTGCATTGCAATCCGGATGCTTTTTCTGCCCCAGCAGAAAGGATTGCTTTGGGTGTCTTCTACTGAACTCATCGTTTTCCTCTCTGAAGTCCCAAAACGGAGAGAGATACGAGTAGACAGAGACAAACGGACGGAGAAAGGGGTGAAAAGGGAGGGGCTGGGCTGGGCTGGGCTGCTATTCACGATTCCTCACGAGAGATACCTTCCCCCCCCCATTCTGTTTTGCTCGTATCTCCCCTCTGGCTTTGCCCTTGTCCCCCCACCACCCCTTGCTGTCTCTGGAAGTGGCCACACCTTAACATATACTTCGAAGTACCATGGTACAAAAGCGTAGGAGCTGTCACCCATATGCAAGAAAGTACGTATAGGGTCCGGAAATCCGCCTCACAAGCGATTATTAGCAGGTAGAAATTCACCCTTTGCGACTCGCCGGACAATTAACGGCGTTTCGCGCTTGGTGCACGTGATGTCTGCCTGGTCGGTGAAAACCCGACGTGCTCCGTCCCGGCATAGTAGGGGCGGATGCGAGGGTCTATGGTCAGTCAACTACGGCTATGGATGAATAGGTGCCCCCCCCCCCCCTCCCTGCCTGCCACTCGCGAATGAACAAAAACGTGACGCGACCTCTGCGTAACGCGACGTTTTTATCTGATGCCGGCGCCGTGCGTGTTAAGGCGTTGGGCGACATCCCATCTTCTGTGGGTCTGCTGAAGGACACGCTCATCGCGAAGGTGGTGGCCCCGCTGCGAAAAAACACGGACCAACAAATCGCCAGGTGACTCGAGAGGACGTTTTTTTGCTGTTGTCACAGGTCTTGCTTGTTCTTGTTTTTGCATGTCTTGTATGTTTCACCGTCCCGACTGTTCGTTTTTCCCCGCCGAGATAGAATGTTTTGTTTTGCATACTCCGTTACTAGCGTTTGTAGTGTTTTCGCCGTCCTCGGGTAGTCTACCTTTCTTCGTGTTCACGCCAAAGTGGAGTCCATCTCCGGATATCCCAGCACCCCGCTCCCAACACCCCCCCATGTAGAAGCGCCTCTTCGCGGCCGCCACTACGACCACCGCTGTATGTGCCGTATCTGCCGCCGCACGAACGAACGAGCGAACAAACCACCCACCCACCCACCCAACCAACCAACCAACCAACCAAGGGATCCACGGACCAACGGACGAACACCTTCTACGCTTTGTTTTTTTGTTCATCATTTCCCGAAACCGCTGTCTCCGTCCATGCCATGCCATGCCATGCCATGCCATGCCATGCCATGCCATGCCATGCCGTGCCATGCCAGGCTAGCCAACGATATAGTCCGACGATGGAAGGAGGCGGCGAGGGCAGCCAGCGCGTTCGAGCAGCCGTCCAAGACGGAGGTGCTGCCTGTGCCCGGCAAGGGCAAGACCGATTACCGCGGCGGTGGAGGTTGTAATAGCGGCACCGGTAGCGGTAATGGGAACGGTAAAGGGGTCGGCCAGCGGAGTCCGGCGGAGGAGAAGCAGCTCAAGGTGGAACGAGGGTTTCGTTGTCGAGACTGGAACTCGCTCTATCAGGTTTGTTTTAGGGCCGCTCGTCGGTGTGGTAGCTCCTATCAGGTTTGTTTTAGGGCCGCTCGTCGTTGTGGTAGCTCCTATCAGGTTTGTTCAGAGCCGAGTATCATAAGGTATCCCGGGAGTGCGGTAGAGCAGCAGCTGGGGGTAAAGGTGGAGCGAGAGTCTCATTGTTGCTCGATTGGAACTCGCGCTATCATTTTTTTTCAGCGCGGCGCATCGTTATGGTGGCTCCATCAGGTTTGTTCAACTCGTCGCAACATTATGGTGGATAGATCTTATTAGCTTTGTTTAGCGCGGCGCATCATACGGGAGTACCGTAGAGCAGCAGCTGGACGTGGGGCGATAGTCTCGTTGTCGCGTGATTAGAACTCGTTCTGTCGGCTTTGTTTGGCGCCGCGCATCCTTATGGCAGTCCCCTCTTTGTAGGCACGCTCGTCGTTTCGGTAGTACGGGTGTACGGTAGAGCACCAGCTGGAGCTGGAGCAAGAGTCTCGTTGTCGCACGATTGGACCTCGCTCTGGCAGGTTTGTTTATCGCCGCGCATCGTTGTGGTGGCTATGCCGTGTTTGTTTTCGCGCCGCTCCTCGTTGTGGTGTTACGATAGCACGGTACTCTGAAACCTGGACAAACGCCGTGTGTCCGACCTGTCTCCACGGAAGAATAGCCTTCTGAACCGCCTCCCCACACTGTGGACTTGGCGGGTTGCTTGATGTCTGCTCGGTGGAGACGCGACGAGCAGAGAGGATAGGGCGTCGCGCCGTTTTTTTATTTGTGGCCCATGTCCCCTTCACTGCTATGCATATTCGATGGCCTTTTTGCTCGAGAGCAAGAGCGTCGATGCGACATTGGGCGCGGGGTTGGGGTGATTGGAACTTGCCCGTCGGTGTGTCACGGCTAAGGATTGGAGCTTTCATGTTATTTTTTTCACCCCCCGCTGAGATTTTGTGGCGCAGACTTCTGACCGGACAAGCTTGTGGCACCGAGGTACCGTAAGAACCACCACCACCACCACCAACAACAACAACAACAACAATAGCACCACCCTCCTCTCGCTTTTCGGGGCTTTCAGCACTTGGAGATGCTCAAGATCGACAAGGTCCGGGCATCGAGCAAACGAGCTAGGGAGGCGAGAGAGCGAGAGCAGCAGAAGCGTCCTAAGCTCATCTTCGGCAAGACCAAAGGGTGGGGGTCATGAACTTTTCATTGAATTTTGCGGACTTTTGTTTTTTCCTGCACTCTATTTCAGGGACATGCTTTTTTTTTTTCGTTGTCCCTCGTTTGCTGCTTTTTCTCGCGCACTACTTTAAAACGTGCTTGTTTCTCTGTCTTGTTTTGTGACCACATATCGGACACTGGATTTGCCGATTGTCGTTGAGTAGAGAGAACTGTTGCATACGACAACAATTAGAACAGAAATAGCACCCAAAACAGCAGCTGTTTTTACCGCACCCATCCCCCCCCCCCCCGCTAAGAAAAGCAACGAATGAGTACGCCCCCCCCCCGCCTTCCAAGCTCCCAACTCTTCTTCTGACTGTTCTTTCGCATCTCGTGACACGCCGAAACCCACATACGCTTCGCCACACTTGGTCGCGCGGTGCGGCTTGGCCGACACAGGGAGGATTTCTCGAAGAACGCCGCCCGATCAAGCAGAAACGGAGCTCCGACTTTCTCCTCCTCCTCCGCGACCTCAGCTCGAGGGTTTTTCTCCCCACCATCCCAACGAGCGTCCAAACACCCCGCGTACGGTAGCAGCAGCACCAGCGGCGGCAAGAGGAGCAGCAGGGAGGATATCACGAGCGTGTCAGAGCTGCGGCAGAGCGTTGTCATCGGCCAGCGCTTATCGACGCCGATCGTTCCGGGGCAGCGCACGGGCGCGGCAGCGGCGGCGGCGGCGGCGAGTCGTTCAGCAAAGCGAAACACATTTTGGCAATGATGTGATTTGTGCTGATTTTTTTCGGGTTTCTCCTCCTTGTGAAATGTTGTACCACGCTGGACGAAAATGTAAGGACCGCTTCGGTATTCCTATTAGTACCAAGAAAGGCTTCTTACTCTTTTTTGTTCAGAGGTCAGGAGAGATGTAACGTAGAGAACTATGCGAGAGCAGCGCCGCATCATATAAGTGATGCATGTGTTCTATGATCCAGGTTGGTTCGCAACAGCAGCATCAGCAGCAGTGGCAAGAATAACGCCACCCGCAGGTTTGCGATTGGTCGGGGGGGGGTTCTATACCAGGAAGGATCTTGATTGGCCGAAAATGGAAGCCTCGTATGTTTCCGATTGGTCTTTACGTACCGTACGTAAAATAGCCTTTTTACATAATCGGAGGAGTTTGTGTTTGTCAAAGATCGGACACCGAAAACCAATGGCTGTCGCGTGATTAGCGTACATCGTATAACGCGAGGAATTTGCACAATTAGGTAGCCGCCTTGTCTTTTTGACTACATGAAGATGTTGGACGATTAGGTGGTTGGCTTGTCTTTTTGACCTGTTTGATAGCCTTCGCGCGTTTCCTCTTGTGAAGGAAGAGCTCTTGGTTGATTTATGACGCGATTGAGATTTGTACTCCAGAGAGAGTGGAGTGGTTGCCTCTGTCGCTGTTGTCGGCGTGGGGTTAGTGGTGGTGGTGGTGGTGGTGGTGGTGGTGGTGGCGGTGGTGGTGTGAGACCGAGCCCAACATGCAAGGAATGCGCTTCCTTTATTTTGACTTGTTGTGGTTCCAGGCCTGTGCGTTTTTGCGGTTCTTCAATGTTTCTCTCCGTTCTCGCTTATCTACGTACGTAATGTTTTGGTTTTTCTGTCGAGATCCCTTGTTCCTTGTTCTTTTGTCTGGGTAGAGGTTTTGCTTCTGCCCACCGCTTTACTTGATCGCTTTCAAGTTTCATGGACTGTACGCTATCGAACTTCATAGTTTTTGCTCGGCTTGGAGATGCGGTCATCTACCTGAGCGGCCGTGCTATCGCGGTTGGTTAGCTCATGCACTCGCGTGTGCTTCTTTATGTTTTCGCGCGTGTTGATGTATTTTTTGTCGCTCGAATTTGCTCCCTCCGGGCCTGAATACACAGTTTTAGGCGGTCGGTTAACGGGGTCAAACGGCGGGTTGCGTAGCATATTTCTTCGCCACAGAACGTTCCGAAACCTGGAACGGGGAGAGGGGCATGCCATGCGCAGTTATTATTTTCTCTAGGGTTTCCACTGTAAAAGCCGACGCTATTGGCGGGAAACGCGAGTCGTGAGGACGGACATCATTCCATGTATTTGGGGACTGTTTAAGTACCGCCCCCTTTAAAACAGACTGGGCTGCTGGATGACGCACTGCTATCGTTATCCGGGGGGGGTTGCTTTTTTTCGCGGGAATAGCTCGAAGGAAGTGCCGTCATTGGATGGCGGTGCACCGAAGGCGGCCCTTTCGGTCGCGCCTCACCCTCGAAAGAAGCCCTCGAGAGGCTCGACGAGTGTGTAATATGACGTCCTGTTGTACACAAGTAAGTTTTAATATTGTGATTATTATTACCAGGCACGTCTGTCTGTAGATGGCGTACTCCGAAGTATTATTTATAGCACTTTTGGGACCCCTTGTATATAGCTTGAGAAAGCGAAGAAAAAAACAGGGTTTTTCACAGGTCAGGTCAAGCCAGGGTAGCTCATCCCGACCCGCGAGATTTGAAAATCTCCTGACCCGTCCCGACCCGACCCGACCCGTCCCGACCCGTCCCGACCCGACCCGTCCCGTGATACTGCAAACACCTCCTGACCCGACCGTCCCGTGATATTTCAAGCACCTCCAGACCCGATCCCACTCGACCCGCGAGATTTTGATAACCTCCTGGCATGATCCGCGGGTCGGGTTGGTCATGACACTACACGTGAATTAAGCCCCGTTGGAAAACGAGGAGTAACTGCGACCTTCTCTAGCGTCTAGATGAGAGAGAGCGTGCGCCAGTTACGAGTATCACCATGGTACGCGCGCGTTTCGTACACAGTCCTCCCGTGCTTTGCAAGACTTAGTGGTGGACACACCCTACCCCTGGACTCCCAGAGCTGCTTCGCATGGCCTTTCCTCTATTAAAACCCCAAAATGTTCGTGGTTTCAACTCGGTGTGTATGCAGGACGGAGGCTGGCGCGGACCGCATGATTGAGTGAGTCGGCTACCGAGACGATCGGCGGGGTTAGGGCGCTAATTCGTACGTAACAGGCATCATTTGAAGGAAAAACAGACAAACTAGGGTCTGGAGGTTCTCAGCGGACCGGTCACGAACGACCGAACAGGCGCGTGCGACGAAAGAGGAGGCAGGCGCTTTTTCTCTTCCAAATTTTTTTTTCCTGAAATGACGGGGCGCTCCGTAGCCCGAAATCGTCGGAAATACGCCATTTTTGCTTTTTTATTGAACGTTCTCGATGATATGTGCCTATTAATAGGCCATGGGATGTTTTCATCCGGTAGCAAGTTAGGTTGCATTTTTCTTCAAATCAGTCTTCGGCGAGAGGTCTCTAGCTCTCAAATAGAGGAACCTCAAAAAGTTAGTGGCGCACTCCTCTACGATATCGTAGCACGCGTCGAACGTTTTTGGAATACATACAGGTCCCCGGTAGATACTTTTTTTGGGCTAGGTCCTCTAGAGTGAAATTTTCGGGCCTCTACAGGATTTTTTTCCGCCTTAGACGCATGCTACGATGATAAGGTTGAGGTAGCACTTTTCGTGTGAAATGGTTTCTGAATGACGGGGCGCTCCTCAACCCGAAATCGTCGGAAAAAGGCCCTTTTTTTTTCGCATGGCTCTTGTTTGTGTACCTAGGCCGTGGGATTTTTCATCCGGTGTACTCGTAGCAGTTTTGATTTTTCTCCAAATCAGTTTTTGGGAGAGGTCTTAAGCTCACAAATTGAGGAACTTCAGAAAAAAAGGGGTGCACGCCTCTATCGTAGCACGCGTTCCTAGGTGAAAGCCCTCCCAAGGAATTTTCGGGCTCAGTTCCTCAAAAAGATATTTGAGGCTGAGCCCTCTCTCCACAAAGGAATTTTCGGGCCACATGCACAGGAAACAAAAAAAACTACTCTGAAGCCTGTCGGGATACAATCTATCGCCGTGATTGTTGCGTTCACTTCATGCGTACCGGGCGGCACCATGATGGTAACCATCTCCATGTACTGTACCCCACAACTATGAATACGAGGGTGGTGCATTTGGCAATGGGTTAAAAACAGAACCAGCCACCCCGCGGTCAACTCTGGAGATCTGTTCAGTTTTTCGCTTTTCGTAGAAACCCAACCAACATCTATGATTAGACTATAGTCTTACTGTTGTTGCGCATTGTCGCCGACTGCCCCATTAATAACAGTCTGGTCGGCTCGATGCTTGATAATATAATAATATAAACCGTAGCGATTACCCGCCCTAGTACCAAATATAGTGCAGCGCCAACGATATGCCCAGCCGTGCTGTTCCTCAGCGTACTGCCCAAATCCTTACCTGGTAGATTGGTCGGACCTGAAAAGAGAAACATCATGATAACCCTTCTTTGAATAATATACGCAGAGGTGTCGAGCCTCCATCCCTTTGCCTTGACCACCAGCCCACCCACCCACCCACCCATGTACCGGGCTGAGGTACGAACTCTTTCTTTCATGTTTTCTCGTCGCTTTCCGACCGCCCAAAACAAGTAATAAGAAAGCGAATATTAGGCCAGACGGAAGGACGGCGCCTACGAGCGAAAAAATAAAACACTTCACGCAGCATAACCCACTACTGGCACACGCTTGCTTCGACGACGCGAGCCCCGGCTGCTTGGGAGCTGCAACGTCGTGGAAACCACACACGTCAACCACCGCGACTAGTACTGCAACTATTATCATGCACCAACTGCACCCCAGAAAAAAAAAAAAAAAACGTGTGCCCTCCGCCGGAGTCATCCCCATAAAAACGTGAGTTCGTTGACTTTGAGCCGTCCAAGCCAGCAACGGGGTGAAATCACGGCAGGCCCTGCCCCACGTCATGGTACTTTTTCGCCTCTGCTTCTGCCCACACCTCGGTGCCACCCACATTACGCCGGTAACGCCTGTCTTTCGTCGGCATCGTTGCATCCGGCAGCAGCTAGAGTGCCCGCGGCGTGTAGATGAGACAAACAGACTCAACAATTTCAGCAGCGACGGAAGCAGCAGAAGCAGCAGGAGCGGGAGCAGCAGCAGCAGCACAGCTTCAGCAGCAGCACAGCGTCACAACAAGGGCAAACAGCAGCGGCGGCAACTCAAGTCGCGTCACCATTTGTCGTACCAAACCAGAAGACCCAATAATTCCTCGTAGACAACCACGGGAATGAAATCACGACAGGATTTTCGCCTAATGCCATGGGCGCGGTTCTTCGCCGTTTCAAGCGTCGGCCTCTACCCACACCTCCCGGTGCGCGAAACCGTCACTCCCCCCAAAACCGTTTTTGCGCAGCTATCCAGATCGGACACTCGAGCCTATAGGGCCAATTTTTCAGCAACACAAAACAGATCGCCGTTCCATCACCTGCGCGCACTAGCTGCCGGAGCCCCAGACCCCCTTACCCTCCCCCGCCCTTGCCTCTGACTCTCTTCAACCCCCAACTCCACTCCACAACACCTCTTGTGTACGCTTTCATGTCCCAAATCCAGGGCCACTGCTGCTTACCAGTAACAGGTATCAGTACCAGGGAAAGGTTGCCGCCGGCCCGTGACTTCGGCGTTTCCATGCGTTACAAAGACCGCGGATTAGATTATCGCGACCAGCTAGCAACGTGAGTGCAACAATAACTGCGAGTACATACCGTCATGCAAGCGCGTGTGCCGCATAACTCAGTTCGGACACCAAGTGGGCTACAGCCCAACCCATCAGCCCGGGATGCTGCTCGTGAACTACGACTGTAGTCAAAATGCACCATGAAGACATGGCCGCATGGCGCTGTCAAACCCAAGCCCCGTATCAAGATGATACCATTACCATCTACTATCGAGCGGCTACACGGCGACGCGGCAAACGGGAGTTCGAGAAGAGGAAGGGAAGGGGAGGAAGGGGACTACCCGACAACCCTGACACCGACAAGCAATGATGTGCCCCTCGAAAACCCTACGACGCTTCGTGCTTGGTGTGAGCAATGTCTGCCTGGTCGGAGATAATCCGACGTGCTCCGTCCCGGCATCATAAGGATGCGAGGCCTACGGTCTTGAAGACTACGGCCATGCATGATCTGATCATATTACGCCCTACTCCCTCCTAACGCGAACTGACCGGGCAGCCATCATCTAGCGCAGAAAAGCAACTACAGTAGCTACCCTGATACCCGCAGCTGCCGCCGCGATTCAGCGACACCGACGCATGCCCGAATATAGAACGCCCTACCCCCCCAACACAAACAACCCGACAGAAGAAAGTCGCAAGCGGGAAACCTTACAAAAGCAAAAGTCCACCGCATTTTGTTCCTCATGCCCGTCGGGAACCTGGACCATGGGCGCCGCCAGCAACGTCGGTGGCTAAAGAAATATTTTCGCGACTTTTGTACGTGAAGGGGGGAAGGGGGGGTCGATCATACGAGTCCTTGGAGGGCCGTGGGAGGACATCGCGGTATCTGGCATGGCCAGACACAACGCGGCATCGCAAGCCAGGCCAGCCCCTAAACACACCTTTAGCACGGCGCACTACCACCTGGGCTACCACCCTTGCCCCACACCCCCAGCACATGAAAACACTTTCAGCAAGGCGCGGTACCATCGGGGCTACCACCCCCCCGTCCTCGTCCCCGTCTATGGTAGCTGCGGTGGCCATGGCGGTGGTGGTGACCACCCACCTCCCCCCCGCCTTCTTCCGCAACACGCTCCCCCACCAAACATATCAAGCACCACTTCCGTCTCGAAACCACATCCTGTCTCGTGCGCGAGCGCGGGAAGAGATGCTTCGGCGAGTGTCACGGCATTCCCGATCCAGCCCAAACCGCCAGCCCTCCGCCCGCACGCCCACCCCAGGCCGACAACCGACGAGCCACTCAGCGGGGACCGTAGTATCCCGCCCCCGCCCCCCCACCGCCTCCTCCGCCATACCGTCCCCCTCCTCCCCCCCCGTACCTCCCACTCCCGCCACCATAACCTCCCCCCCCACCGTAAGAACTCCTGCTACCACCGCCGTACCTGTCCCTGTCGCGGTCATCGTGACGCCTTCCAGGAATTTGACGAGAGAATGAAAAAAAGAAGCCAAAAGTGAAAAAAAAAAAAAGAGAAGCAAGAGGAGGAGAAAAGAAGGGAGGGGACGAGCAGGGCGGACAGGAGAGAGGGAGGGAGGTAGGGAGGGAGGTAGGGAGGAGGTGCAGGGGAAGGGAGGGAGGGGTAGGCCCATTGGTTATGGTATTCCAGGTCCGATTGCATGTATTATGTACCGTTTTGTGGTTTATTTCTCACGGGAAAAGGTGTTACGTAAGCGGGCGGTGAATCGCCCCGTTCGGCGTGCGTAGTGACTGAAAAATAAAACACACAAAATAAACAAAATAAAAACGACAATCAAGACGCGCAGCAGGGTGAAAAAGAGACGTGGGGATGGGCAGGGTGTGGGTGGGCGAACTTCTTGGCCATGACTAGGCATCAAGTCCTCCCGAGAGGAAGACATCTCAGCACCAAATTGTAATGATACGTATGTACGCATTCCACGTCTAAGCAGCAAGATCAAAACGTCAATGTATCATAGTCTAGCTGCTCACTTCTAAGCAGCTAAACTAGAACACCGATGTATTGTCTGCTGGAGCTGCTCAGACACTGACCGCTACGTCCAGTGACGCAATCGGTAACACAAAGCGGAAAACATGCCCATCGACGCCCTACTCAACGACACAAAATTTCTTCAAGGAAAAACAAAGCAAGGTACAAAAGACCCCCGCCCCCCCACCCGCCCCCCGAAACACCCGCACAGCAGGGCACCTGCACTCCGTCGCAATTTATTGTTTCGTTTTGGCGAGAGAGAAGAGTCACATCAGTGTTTTTCTTGCCGTCCTCCGGAGAAAGATTGCTCGCACGATGACATGATGGCGTCGCTCCCCTCCCCCCCGCCCCCCTTGACCGTCGTCGGATGGGATGTACACTCTGTCCTCCTTCGGCAGACGACCAACATCGCCCTCCCCGCCCCCTCACCCTCCCCCCCCCCCCGCGGCCTTCAAAGAAACTCCACACACACCACTCGGCCACTCGGCCCCCTTGTTCGAGAACTCGGGAACGAACAAAAGAAACGCTTAGGAGAGATTACGAAGATTACGAAGCACGCCCTACCAAAAACACTGCAGGTACAATGTCTTTGAGGACCACCCACGCCGCAGCATTGAATCCATCGACAAAACTGATCACAAACAAACAACAGCCTAGGCAGAGAGCATCAGCTTTGACCAAGCAAGACGTACCCCATGCACCAGCCAAAAGGACGTTTTTCACTTCCCGCTGCTGATAGGGATCCAACAATCTTCTAAACCTCCCTCCGTCAAAACTTGTTCTAAATACAACTCACATGAACAAAAAAGACTTCGAGAAAAATTCGCTACGCTTAATCCTGATGAGCAATCCCAGTATGGCTGCAACGAACCAATTTTGTGAAACACAAAAGAGAAAAATAGTTGTGCTTGATCCAATGACCAATCCCATCTAGGCATTAACGAGCCAATCTTGTGAAACACAAAGATATTTAACGATAGTGTGCACAGAACGGTAGGCCACAACGTCCTACTAACACCGCTACCGTGGTACGCGCCATCACCTGACGGAGGAGACCTACCCCAGGCATGCGCCAAAGGACGCTTTCACTTCACGGTACCGACAGGCTGTCACGGTACCGACGGAGAGACGCTGGCGCTGCACACGCCGGGGTGAACAGGTGTGGTAAGGTTGGTTGGTACGCAGATCTATCTAGTGATCTAGTGGGAGGAAAGATACCCCAGCAGGCAGATATATCGGTAGGCAGATCTACCAGAAAGGCAGTCAGATTAATAGCAGATAGGTCGGCGGTAGGTAAATATTGAAAACATTACGTCGGTAGGAAAATACCGCAAATACGTCCGTAGCCAAAAACGGAGGCATTTTCAAACGCGGGGAAGACGGGAATCTACACCTGGGCTGTGCTGCGCAGGCAATACAACGCCTCAAGGGCGAGTTAGCCTAGAGGGGCCTCAGCGGCTGCGGCGGCGACACCAGCGGGTTTCATCGCTCTTACATGGTGAAAGCACGCGGCGAAGAGCCACGCTGCCCACGCGGCCTTCTTCGATCGTCCGCGCGTCCGCCCCCCCCCCCGGCCACTTAACACCGTTACGTGCATTTCTTAACAGACAGCAATGCGGAGTTAAACATCCAAAAAAAAGAGAACACGGCCACACGAAAACAAATCAACAGAATAACAGAACGACACAAAAGAAAACAACAAAAAGTTTAGTTCCTGGGCGGGGTCATACGCCCCGGTCACTACAGAGACCAGGGGCGGGATGGACAGAAACATACGGTAGCAGCACCTTCATACCAAATCGCCTCGACGAATGACTTCTAGACTGTAGATCAGGACCAGCATTAGCAGAGGGAAAACGCACAAGCGCCGCAACCACGACGCGAAAAATCACTTACCATCGTGCCACAGGGTACCTACCGCTTGTCTTCAAAAAAATGGTCGCTCATAACATCACGTCAAATACAGTCCTAGGTATCCTCATAATACAAGCATGGTGGATATTTTTAATGGTATACACTACGTTGTGTATGCCTCATCGTTGTATTCTCACTTTGATATTGAATGAGTGTATCCGGTGTGTTTTTCGTTCATGTTTTGCTCCCACAAACTTAGCCTCCCTTCTAGCAAAATGCGCAACTACAACGACCGGGTATCGACACCATGCCGTGCCGTGGAGCACGGTGTTGTACGGTATGACCGAGCGTCACCCAAAGCACGCCACGCGCCTGAACCAACAAACCACTCAAGGAAAAGAACGCTCAAAGCACGAAGCAAAGGACCCACGACTGGGTCAAGAAAAGGGCATTCCACCCGCTTGCCGCGCCGTGCAGCACAAGACGGTACGGTGTGACCGAGTGTCCCACAAAGTACGCCATGTGGTAAAGCACGAAAATCACGTAAAGCAAAGCACACGCACAAGCACGGGTAAGACACGCGCACGAAGAAAAACAAACGAGCCACCCACAAGAAGGTCAAGAAAGGACTATTCCCCTCCCCTCTACTTTGCAAGGCTGGCTCTCTCTTCTTGCGACACGGATCCATAAAAAAAAATCCACGAGACGTCAATCCCCGCCCCCTCCCTTACCCTACCACGTTCCCCCTGCCCCTCCCAACCCCCTATATCCCAGATCACACCTGACGCCCTATCCATCCACCGCACTGATTTTTCCTCTCTCGTCAGTCACGCGCGCTGTTGTGATTCCGGCCGCTTAACATCGGGTCAACCCCCCGAGGTCCCGAGGTCTTGGGGTGCCATAGGTGGAGGGAAGGTGACAAAACGTCGATTTGCGTTGTTCGCAAGAGTTTCGCGGGAGCACACCCAACCACCGCGCGGCGGCGGTGGCGGCGTCTTGACGCAAGGTGTATAAAACCCCGGAAACAAAAAATCTACTGTAGCAGCCGCAGTAGCAGCAACAGCGGGAGAAAAAATAAGGCGAGAGGAGCAGCGGCGGTAGCAGCAGCAACAGCAGCAGCAGCAGCAGCAGCGCGCAGCCGCAGCGAACAGCAGCTGCGGCGCACAATAGCAGCGCACACTAGCAGCAGAAGCAGCCACGCACAACAGCAGCACAGCAGCAGCAGCGTAGAGCAGCAGCAGCAGCGTAGAGCAGCAGCAGCAGCGTAGAGCAGCAGCAGCAGCGGTAGCGACAAACACGCAACCAAAAAGGTGAAAAAAAAGAGCAGGCAAGGAGAAAAGAAAACTCACCTGCGCCGCTCGCGGCTGTCTTCCCGGTGGCGACGATCTCTCGAACGCTCTCTGGAACGATCCCTGGAACGGTCTCGGTCTCGAGAGCGACCCTTGGAGCGATCGTGGGATCGGTCTCTACCCCTGTCCCCCCTGTCCCTGGAGCGTTCCCTCGACCTGAGCGCGAAGAACATAATGCGTCCAAAAATATGTCAGAGAGGACTGGGGGTGGTGGGGCGAGAGAACAGCGCATTTTACGTTCTAACCAGTATTAATGTCAAGATTGTCCGTCTCTTCTTTCTCGTCGACAAAGAGGGGATGCGAAAGATGGCAACAAGGGCAAGGCTTGGAGCCTGCATAGCAACCCGCGAAACGCTTTACTCATTCTTTCACTCACCCACAACTACCACACCACTAACACCCCCCCCCCCCTACGTATCTCTCTTTTTGTCCCTAGGTCGCTGGCCTGAGTGCCGCCGCCACCATATTCCTTCTATCCTACTGATTATTGTGCCGACCACTACCAACCACACACCCCGCCCCTGCTGTCTCCGGAAATAGCCGACCAGAAAGCAAACACAAAGACATTCGAAGCTGTCATCCACACTCAAGGAAGTACGCAAAAGGGGCGGGAAGTCCGCCTCACAAGTGCTTCTTAGCAGGGTACAGCTCCCTCTTCACGCGATTCGCCAAAATGACTTCAAGGATTCGCGCTTGGTGCACGCGAGCGATGTTTGCCCCTGACGGTGAAAACCCGACGTGCTCCGCCCCGGCATCGTAGGGACGCGAGGGCCTATGGTCGTACGACTACGGTTACGCATCAAACAAGTACACCCCCTTCCCCTGGTCAGCGAAAATCCGAACTACTCCGTCGCGGCGTTGTGGGGATGCGAGGGTCTATTGTCGTACGACAACGGCTACGCATGAAATTAGTACACCGCCCTTCCTGACCTCCTCCCTACCCTTACCTGTCTCTCTTCCTGTCCCTGTCCCTGTCTCTGTCCCTGGTGCCACTGCTGCCAGAGTCCCCTTTCTCCTTCTCCTTGTCATCCCTGCTGCCTCGATCGCGCTCTCCGCGTTCTCCGTCCTTTTTGTCGCCCGCTCCTCCACTGCTGCTCCCGCCGCGACGTGAGTCCTTGGCCTTCCATGCCTGCAATAGAGAAGAGAAGAAAAACACAAAACCATGGTCAGTACATCCCAGCACCAGCACCAACACCAACAGCCCCCCCCGCCACTACCAACATCACCGCGACCATCACCACCGCCACCACCACCACCACTGCTACTAGTATCATCACCAACACCACCACTGCTACTAGTATCATCAACACCACCATCAGCACTACCACCACCGCCACCACCGCCACCACTAGCAGTACTAGCAGCACTACAACCAGTATCACAACCAGTATCACAACCAGTATCACTACCACTACTACTACCACAACCACAACCACCTACCACTACGACTACGACTACGACTACGACTACGACTACGACTACGACTACGACGACGACTACGACGACGACTACGACTACTACTACTACTACTAATACTACTAGCAGCACCACCACCATCACTAGCAGCAGCGGCAGCACCGGCGGCAGCAGCAGCAGCACCGGCGGCAGCAGCGGCAGCACCACCACCAACGCCACCCCGACCAATACCCACCTTCTCCTCTTCCTCCCGTTTCTTGCGGCGTTTAGCCTCCCTCTCCTCGAGGATGCTGTCCAGCTTGTTGCGAATGTCTACAAATCCGATGTGCAGCTTACCCCCAAAGCTGACGGAATATTACACGGGGCAGGGGAAGAGTGGCGGGAGGGGGGGGCGTATTCATTGGTTGCTTGCCGTAGTCATTTGACCATTGACCACGCATCCCTTTCGAGACGGAGCACGGGGGGGGGGGGGGGGGGGAAGGGGAAGACGGATGGCAAGCACGTACATCGATCAGGCCACGGAGAAATCTGACCCGCGGATACCCGAAACATAAATAATAAAAGCAAAACATATAAAAATCAGCAGGATTCAAGCACGAAAAAAAAACGAAAACAACAGCAACCAATCAGCCAGTCAATCGAGAGCTCGAAAGAATCCATCAATCAACCACCCAACCAACACACAAACGACTCAATCAATCAGCACATCCATCAGTCAACCCATCAACCAATCAAATCACGAACCAACCAAAAAACAACCATTCACACCAGTCAACCAACAAATCAACTGACCAACTAACCCACCAACCAACCAACCAACCAACCAATCAAATCAGCTAACCAATCAGCGACTCACTGCTCTGCCAAGCGGTCGTTAGAGTCGAAGATCGACAGCAGGGCGCCGCAGATGTCGCACACGCGTAACTTCTGCTGGGTAGAGTTTCCCAGCTCCTGGGCCGTGGGGTTGGTGGTGGTCAGCTGGAGGGGGGCCGACTGAGCCCGGGCCTCCGCGATGCTAGCCTGAGAAAACAGGCAGCCCAACATACCAGGATACGTTAAAAAAGAGGGAAGGCGAGAGCGAAAAGGGACCCAAAGATAGGGGATAGGGGAGAGGAGGGGAGGCAGGACACGGGGGGTGGAGGGAAAGGGGAGGGAAGTGGAAACGCGTAGAGAGGGGGGGAGGGGGGCGTTACGGGGGGCGAATATAGCGATTAGAACGGAAACAAAAATTACAAGTGAACTAAAAACTCGACAGAGAAACAAGCAACATGAACCTCAAGGGGAAAGAACGAATAAAAATAATAGAGAAAATGAGCAAAAACATGTAAAAATAAACAAATCAAAACACGAAAGACACGAGCGAACAATAACAAACAACAATGCAGCGGACCTGAACGAAACGAATCGAAACAACTAATCAGACCAACAATAGCAAACACAACTACTCACAAACCACACCAAATTAAACCAAACCAAAACCAAAACGAACCGAACCTAACCCAACCTAACCAACACGAAACCAATGAACCTAACCAATACGAAACCAACGACCCCAACGAAAATCAAACTGGACCAAACCAAACCAAAACCAAATCAAACCGAACCAAACCAAGCTAAGCCAAACAAAAAAAACAAATTCAACCAAACCAAAAACAAAACCAAAACAAAACCAAAACAAAACCAAGCAAAAAGCAAAAGGCAAACCAAAGCAAACCCAACCAAACCAAGCAAAACCAAACCAGCCAAGGATCAGTGTACCCAACACCATGGTAGCGAGCTTACCTGCAAGGCCTTGGCCTCAAGCGTGGCCTTCTTCTGCTGCAACTCCTCCGCTTGCTGGAACAGCTCCTGGGCCTCGTCGACGTCTCCCTCCTCCCCTTTCGCCTCCGCGTTCTTCATTATATCGCTCACCTAAGGCAGACGCAACGACACACAAAAGCACACATGAAACACACATTTATATTAAAAAACCAAAACGCGCACCCTTCTTCGCGATATCGCTTCACCTTCAAGGATACAAACACACGGTAGAGGTTCGCCGTATTCTTCTCAGGTTCCTCACTCGAGGATCACTCTACGCATCCCAAAAACACATTTCGGGGGAAGAAAAAAAAATGTCCCCCGCGAACATATCCCATGGCCACACCGCTGTAGGTGTACAACGATTTCTTGTTATTTTTTAAATGAAATCCCGACAATTCCGGTGTGAGGAGCCCCGTCATCCACAACACCTTAATAAAAAAAGTGTTATTTCTTTTGTAGCATGCATCTCAAGCATACAACGGCTTACACAAAAACAAAGGCAAAAAACACACGATGACCCACACAACAATCGCAAAGCACAAAAACACACACAAAAAACACGTACTTACGCCGCCAAGTAACCACCACATCAACGTCAACACTAGGGGGGCGTTATACACCATACGAAGGCGGCATAACTGGCACCCCGTACAGAGGCGATACACAGCACGGAGGCGATACATCACGTAACAGCCAACACTCGCCATCGGAGCTTCATGTACCGTACAGAGGCGATGTTCGCCGCGCGGAGGTGTGTCATTATACACTATCCGTACCGAGGCGTTATTTACCTCGCGGAGGCGATATGCAAAGCACGAAGGCGTTGCGTTCCGTAACCGCCAATAACCGACGCAATCGCTTCATGAATTGTGAGAGGCGGTGAATACGGCACGGAGGCGGTACGCGGCGAAACCGCCAACAATCATCGGCAGAGCGTTTATGTACCGTACAAAAGGCGTTTTTTTTTTCTGTAGGCGATATTAAACATCGTACGGAGGCGTAACATTCCGTAACGTTTAAAAATCGCCAGCAGAGCGCTATAAACCGTACAGAGGCGTCACGTTCCATAACCACAAAAAGAAAATCGCCCGTGACGCCAAAACGATCGCTCGCTCTTCGCCCACATTACTTCGGCCACTCCTGCTTAACAGCGTGGTGCAATGTGACGACATGCTATTAACGCTGAAAAAATAGCATCGCGACACCGGTGTTTTGCCCCCAAGCATATAAGCATAACGTGTCCGCTAATCGACGTCTGTTCAGGGACTCCGGACGCTATGTATGTACCACGAAGAATGCGTCTTTCGGTGTGTTATCCTCGTCTCACCTGGGCTTCGATGGCGATGATCTCTTCGTTCTTGCGAAGGGCCGCAGTATCCATCGCCATCGCGCCCTGTCCGCCCTCTTCCAAGCGCCTTTGCGACCGAGCTATTTTCTTGTCCTACAGCAGCATCGCCGGCAGAGAAAAAAAAATACCGCCGCAACACCATCAACGTCGCAAACACCACGAGTGGCAAGACAGAAATAGGCAGAGAGAAGAGAGAGAGAGATCGAAAAACGAAAGATATGCGAGGATACAGATTTCGCGAAATGCAACGCGAAGCAGGGCGAGGCAAGGCGAGGCAAGGCAAGGCAAGGCAAGGCAAGGCAAGGCAAGGCAAGGCAAGGCAAGGCAAGGCAAGGCAAGGCAAGGCAAGGAAAGGCAAAGCAAGGAAAGACAAAGGCAAAGGCAACGGCGACGACAAATCGAACGGCGAGGCAGCAAGATACATGAAGACCAAAGAACGAAAAAAGAAGACAAAGTGTAACGACGAGCGTGGAAGAAGAGGAGGGGAAGGGTGGTGCTAACAACAGGCGAAAGAAGAGAACGACTTCATGCGATTATCATAAGTAAATCAGCTACAAGCGCTAGCTCTACAACATGCAAATACCGAAGCCGCCTTGCGCAACGAGACGCAATTCACATTTTCGTCTACGAAACTAGGACAAAAGTGAACACATGCCACGCAAACCGGATTGCATGGTCACTATACTCCAGAGGAATCTTACAGACGGGCGTACAGGATTCCGAAACCGCTAGCAATGGCGTAAGAGAGCACACGGGGCTGTTCCACTCACCACATCCTGGATGTGTCGGACCAGAATGCTCTCCAGCTCCTTGTCGTATCCGTAGTCCATCCCTTCCGCCACTTTCTCCTCGTATTGCTGCAAACAACACAAAAAAACAAAAAACAAAAACCACAAAGAAACGAGGGTGGGTGAGCGTGGGTTGTGACGACACCAACGAGGCGAACAAGACAAATAGCAGCAGCACGAGCAGCAGCAGCACGAGCAGCAGCAGCACGAGCAGCAGCAGCACGAGCAGCAGCAGCACGAGGAACGGCGACGGCAACAACAGCAAAAACACCAACAATAGCAAGCAACATCACTACAAAGAACAGCAACAGCAACAGCAGCTAGGCAAAACATCACTGCACGATACAAGTACCCACTCCTCCCTCCCGCTCAACCACCCCACTCCTGCATTACCCCTCGCCGCCTACAAGCTACTAGCACGATCGCACCCCCCCCCCTTCCCTCGAGCGAGAACACGACTCCGGGGACAGAGTACCCGGCCGCTGTGGTGTCTCCAACGGCCACCCGTCGCCTCCCCCCCCGTATCGAGTTCGAAAACAATCGCTCATCCAAGCATGAATGGAGGGGGGGGGGGGCGAAAAAAAAAGGCAAACGGTCGTCACGGACGCACCTTTCTTCTCGCCGTCCTTCTCTCTCCCCCCTCGTCTCCCTCTCTATTCCCCTTTCTCCCCCCTCTATCTTGATATATTTTCTGCACTAGCCCTCTCTCCCTGTAGCTGTCTCTCTGCCCGTCTTTCTCCCCTATCCTTTTCCGTGTCTCATTTTACCGCCCGGTCCATTCTCCCCCCCGCCGCCCCCACCCCACCCATTTCCCCCTCCCTCCCTCCCTCTCCTCCCCTGTCCGCCTCCCTGTCTGCGTGCCCTCCTCTTTTATACTGCTACCATGGGCGTCGCGTGCCCATGGCACTCTCACTTTTTTCAGGTCCTCGTCATGCAAGTAGTCGCAGGCTCCAAGGTCCTGCTTGGTGTTACTGGTGCGCGCGTAAGTAACGTCCCCGGCGGTACGAGCGGTCGCGGCGGCGGCGGGAAAGGGGCGTCAAACTACGCGTCAAGCGATCTAACGGATCTGTTCTTCAACACGATAAAAAAACGAGGACCATCGAACAGTAATTTACTACATTAGATCAAACAATTCGACTACGATCGCGAACGACCAAACGATCGAAGAGGATCGAACCGAAAACCGAAACCGAAACAAGAAAGCAGAAACAAGAAAACAGTAAACATAACGCGGAGGTCGTACGATACGAGTGCGAAGGACGAACCTGAAGAGGTCGTGGGGGCACAGGCCGCACATGTAGGCCTTGCAAGCCCGCTCGTCCTCGAAGTGGTCGACAATGCCCTCCTCGTTGTCCAGGTTGCGGTTCACGCCCATCAGCTCATCTGCCGCGGTACGACAACACGAGATAAAAAGCATGAGAAAAAATAAAGCAGGCAAGAGCATAGTCTAAAAAAGCAAACGGACAGGAGCGAGAAAACTAAGGCATAAGCGAGTAAGCGCGAAACTAAGACACACCAACAAGCACCAAAAACGCCAACACCACGACTAACACCACCATCAACACAACAACCCGCACCTACACCACCTACACCACCTACACCACCAACAACAACGACACCAACACCAACACCAACGCCACCGCCATTAACCAGAACAACATCGGTAAATTTTGCCGCCAAAACAGAAAACGTTTCCAGAGCTCCACATACGAGCGACGACCACCCGTTCTTCGTCCGGACGCAAAAAAAAAAAAAAACTGGCTATACCATACGAGTACGGTTTCCCCGATGGTAGGCGTTGTTCTTGAGAGAAAACACGAAAAAGCAAAATAACGCTAATTGCACAACGGATATGCAAAACACAACTCTGCACACCCTTCCGCGTATGCTGGTTTTAGTGCCTTTTGCTGTGAATCAGGACGGCGTGGGATCAGGGTGCTTGATGCCCCCTGTCGGCGCCTACAAAATAAACAAATAAATAAACAACACGTCGGACAGATGACGATCTACACGATCGACACAATCTACACAATCTACAGTATAATATTGATGCATGTTGATTAATCTTGTATTTGCCGATATGAGATGTGCATGATGTGTACAAAAAAAAGTACAGATCCCATCCTGGATTGTTTTTCAGATCGCGCAGATCGTACGACTCCCACCCGGTACCACGAGCTATAGACCATACAAATCTTCCCTGAAATATCTACATTACAAAAGCTAGATCATACAGGCCTTCCCTGAACGATCCACAGTAGATCAAGTGGGGATCGGTGATCTGCCCGACGGGTAAAATAATAAGTACATACCCGTAATCAGGGTCAGGTTTGGACGGCTCAGGTCCAGGTGGGATCAGAGGGTGCCAAACGGGAGCAGGGTGGAGGTGTGCAAAGTGAGGAATACACATCATATCTGAGGGTATATTATGCCAGGTATATTATAAAAATTATTAAAATACACTCATATATACCCTTTAGGGTTTAGTTTCTGTTTTAGCAATTCCTCAGACGGTCATCTTCTCTTAAACCGTGTTCTGTTAAACGGTTTTCGACAACGGCCGCAGACTTTCGCCTCAGGTCCCCGACGCCCACGGGTTCGCGGCGGTGCCTACGCACATGCCACCTTCCGCCATCTGGGATTTCTCGAGGTCCTGCTCGCTGAGCTCGGCGAGCAATCCCGAATCCCGGTCAACTAATCTTGGTTAACGACCTAGCTTTGGCCCGTCAACAACTCTTATTCAATATACGAGCAGTAACATTTCGTCATCCTTTTGCACCTTGGTTTTTGAGAGTTGGAAAACGAAATTTGTCAGGGCTTTGCGTCATGACAATGCAAAACGACTCAGTGTTAGTCTTTTTTACTTCTTTCTTTTTTTCCTTCTCCAGGCGCATTTTACCATTTTTTTCTGATTTGTTGGCGACTTCGACCCTCCCTGACGAACGCATTTTTCATTTTTCTCAAAAAATACCAGCAGTGGCTCGGTTTGTATGGTTATGACGCACAACCGTGCTAAACTTCGCTTTCCAACTCTCAAAACCAAGGTGAAAAATTATTCCCGTGCAGAGCACAATATTCCCGAAGGTTCTCCAAGAGCCCAATACATTGTTCTAGTACTTTGGCAGGTGTTTAATTCAACAGCCTTGTACGGGTCACCGAACAAAACAAGTGCCATGGACGTCTTCCCCTTGTTGATGTGATCATGTCAACATGTCTATTAATAGTGTCGAAATACTCGGCGTATGGACAGATATATGGGCTGAATACAAATTATATGGATTGCACTACAAGAAGCTTAAACCCCTACGAAATAACGCCTCCACAAGCAACACGAACAATGCCCATACCTCGCGAATTACAACTCGCACGCCAAAAATATCTTCACCGATGTGCTCCCCTTGTTCATGCGGTCATTTCGATATATTTAGTTTCGACATATTCAGGACGTATTCCGTTTTGAATTGGCCGAAGGTGGAATTTTATGCATTTTCCGGGAACCAGCTCGTAGTACGTAGTTGTGAGTGCGGGAAAAGTCCTTGACAGTTATCCGTCAAGGGGCAAGAGCGCCGTCAACCGACATGTTCCCATGGCGGTAAAAAGCTTCCGTTGTAGACCTCAACGCTCGGGTTGGCCATCTTCTCCCTCCGCCGAGATGGGAGAGGCCGCCGCCTCCGCGGCTTTTGGAAGCTCATGGCGGCAAGAATGCGGGAAATACGAGCTGGGGCGGCCGGTCTCGTGCCCCGCCGTTGTGAGTGCTTCGGAGGGGTGAGCGTTACAGAAACGAGTGTCGAACGAGCAGTTCGGGCGATTTCACGCACTCGTACGATCTCACAGCAGACAAAACTCGTACACTCAACAGTGGAACAAGCAACCTCACGCTTGGTGACGGCGGGAGGATGGCCGAGTCGCACGCCCACTCGCCGCGAAAGGGTAGAACGACAGGGCGCGCCACCTCCTCCAACCAGTCGTCGCTTGGCGCCCGACCTATCCCTAGGGATCGGGTGCCGTGGATATAGCCACCCGGAAAAGTATCCCTCCGGGTAGTGTGAGGCTTGCGTCAGCTCACCCACCAACAGTTGTATATTTGAGGCTCCGCGTTGCACCAAAAAAAAGGAATCCGATACAATGAAAGCGACCCAAATTGGCCTACCGACTTGCCGACTAAAGATAGCTAGGGGTTGCCGCTTTTGCGGTTTGCCGCCTAGCGATTGCTTATTATGAATACTAACAGCCCTATTCATTTCGGTAGCTGACGCTAAATTTATGTCTTCATATTGTTTAAAAGCCCCTTACAGAGGGAAACACAGCGAAATCGCACGACAGCCTATGATATACTGACGGCACCAGCACCAACAGCAGCAGCAGCAGCAGCAGCAGCGGTGGCAACGGCAGCAACAGCGGCAGCAAGGTAGGTCTGTACCATGAACTGAAACTGCTATTCAGCCCTCATCCTGAAGGTATACCAGGAGCTAGTACAGCTCTACGCTGACACGGTGGCTCTGCGAGTACTGCTGATGCACTGCTGCCGTGCGTAGGCGAGGCCATGCCCGCTCTTGCTGCCGCGCTGCTTGCTGTGGGTGCCGTATAACACGGATGAAAGCACACCCTGGTGATGGCTTTATTTTTACTTTTCTCAAAATATCATCACCGGGGGTGCTTCTGTTGGGCGGTGCGGTATTTAGCGCACCCCCGGTGATAAGCACCACGCTCGGGAATCCCGCGGCTGGGGGTGTGTGATAGCGCTGGGTGTGACAATGAGGGTGTGTGATGACGAGACGTCGGTTGCTAACGAGTGCGAACAGATTCGGCCTGATCACAGGGGGTGTGATAACGAGGGGGTGGGCTAGCGGTATATTTGGTTGCTATTGAGTGTGAACAGACCCCCGGCAGACTGCAGGGGGTGTGAGTGGCTGATAATTCTGGAGCTGCTGCTGGGGTCTCAGGCCCTGTGGCTGAAGTGTTGGGAGTTGCTGCCAAAGTTTTTTGCGCCTCTCAGTTACTGGAACCCGTCTTACGGGTTTGAGTCACAGCAGGAGTGGCAACACCAGTACCGGTACCAGTAGGCGGGGTGGACGCGGAAAAAATCGACGTGATTCTCGATCGAAAGGCGCGGCAGCAGCAGGTACCGTTGAGGTCGGCACCGCAGGGTCGATTGGCCCACTGCTGTGATGGGGCGAAGCAGTTGCCTCTACCGGTGTCCGTTATGTTTATTCTATTTTTATTTCTTGTCCCACGTATTTTAAGGTTGAGCAAGCAGTCGAAAACAAGCCCATCATGCTTTTTGAAATGCTACTTTTCGATGAAAATGCTCCCATTACGTTCGCTAATACATGTGTCATTTGTGATAACGTTTCAGGCTCGTATGCGCATCTTTTTTATGGCTCGATTTGTGCGTATCTCTGCTGGGGCTGTGCGGGGGAAATACGCCAATTTCTGCATTCAACACCTTCGACAGTTATGTCTCTGTACTGCTGCTGTGTACACAAAAGAGTCAGCCTAACAAAGTTTTTTCTTCAAGTACCGTACGAAAGCTCTAAAGCTGGCTACTCTTGTCAATAATGTCGCCACGTTCAAGTGTGATTATTATTGGTATCTATTAACAATACAGCAGTATACAGAAGGTACATCGAAAACTATTACTGCTGTAGTATTGATACAGCGCCTAAACCGCGGTCGGGGCGCAAAATCAAGGTGGAATAATCAGACCACTACTAAACACTCGTATCGGTATCATAGGCTTGTTACGCTTTTTTAATGTAATAATGTTGAAAATCAAGCGAGAATTGCCTGCTACAGAGTGCGACGTACCGCTTTTCGCTACTTGTATACCCCCAAAATGGTCCACAATAAATCCGCAATAAATGACGATTAGGGAATCGGCCGGACGAAGCACCCGGCGTTCTGGGGTACAGCTGGTAATATCGTGGGTGGCGTGTCTAGCTAGGCGTGTCCGAAGCGCAACGTAAGGAGAGATGTCCCACACGCCCGCAGCATGACCTACTGCTGTTACACGCCTATGCCTATTATTGTAGGTCTCAAGAGAATGCACAGCAGCAGCAGTAGCAGCAGCAGCAGCGTAACAGAGGGTAACACGCAACGAGGACGTCGGCGGCTTTGAGTCTTGCTCGGACACGAATTTGTATACTCGAATCACACACCAGAAATACACAAAAAGGCACGGCCCTGCCGCGCTACGTACGATTAGAAAGTACTCGTGTGGGAGCCTTGTATCCAAACCACAGCTTGGTGCCGATCGGTATGTTGCCATGACGCAACAGAGATGCTAGCTGGAAATCTGTGAGGCTTGGGAGGCAGGCTAAACCGTAGAGCAGGCATGACATATTCATGCACCCCAGTCCATTACTCGGCGTCAGTTCAGCTCCACGCGAAAAAAGCCCCAGCCCACACCACAGCAACATCAACCCAACAGGGGTACAGCAGAAGCGGCCAATGGTCGAGAAGGAAAAAGAGGAAGGAGTGAAAACACAAACCGAGATCCACATAAAGAAATACAAGGCAAACGCGCAGCCCCACAGAAACGCTAGGGCGTATCCATAAAAACACAACTCAGCACCACCTCAACGTGCGACAGTTCCTGGGGGTATCAGGCGCACCCTGCTCTCCCGCCTCACCTAGCAGCGCTCGCTGGGAGTCCATCTGGGACGGCTTGCTGTCCCGCCATTTCCCCATAGTTTCGTGCCTCAAAGTTGGTCCAAGATTTTCGAATGCCTCGCGAAAACAAAATTGTCGATCTCAATGGAGAGCAACCGAGCGCTGACAACTTCGGGGCGCACTCGCACAAAAGTCCAGAGGCTCTCGGTGGGAGCCCAAGCTGTGCGGTCGCGGGAGATCGGAACGCGAATGTGGATTCAAGGCAAAGCACCATCCGACCATCCGGCCGGCTCAGCCCAAGGGGTTTCCATGAGGCGTTCGTAGGAGGAGAACACGGGGAAGAACCGATATGATATTATTTTTACTTTTTTTTTTTAAGTCTTCGTGTTGACGTGCGGTCTGTACCGTACGCACTGCTGGTACCTCAATCTGTCACATATCTAAACCAAAGCTGAGCTCGGCGAGTCACTGAGACGGAGTTGTGCTGCTACCCGCGGTAGGGCTGTCGCATTGCGGGCAGTGTACTTCGCTTTCCGCGCGCTATGATCCGTAGGGCTGAGGGACTCCAGGCATCACGAACGTCTACTTGTACGGTGAGAGAAGGATATAGTCTATAGTCTACCAGGTACATACACACGCGGATACCGAACAAGACGCACGGAGAACAAACACCAAACGTCCTCCTATAGTCTATATTGCTGTCCTGCGCGCTGTATTAATAGTGACCCTGTAGGAAAGCTACCTCTGAACCGTGTCCAACCGGGGACACGAGGACGGAGTTTGGATGCTGTAGGTCGCGGCGCTATTTGTCCTGGAGCGCACCGAAAAATGCGGGCGTATGATCTTCGCCTCTGCCGCCCCCCCGCTCCCACCCCGCTCCCACCCCGCCCCGGCCGGCAGTCACAGCAAGGACGCGATTCCCGGGTACCCTTGACTCCGGCACAGAAAAGGGAGGTGGATGATGCGTTCGGCCTGTTTGACTATGCGAAAACTGGAACGTTAGATCTGCATGAGGTCAAGGTGGGTGTGTGACGAACCGCAGCTGCACAATGCCGTCTACATGGGTGGGCACAAGTAGCGAGTGCACTTCCTCGCGTCCGACAGTACAGCAGCACAGCGCAGCAGGAACAACAGCGTGTTGTCGCAGGCATAAGCACCTGTCCGTCGACCAAACGTCGCGCATGTGGTGCCCCACGTATCCCGAGAACCCGCTCAGCCTTCTAGACGGCGATACCGCAGCACAGGCTATGACTAGACTAATGAACCATGTAATTAATGTGTTACACCTGGTATAGACTAGTCTAGTAAGACTAGTCTAGTCTATACCAAGGCTTTTCACGGGTCATGACTCGTCCCGCGGGTCGGTTCAGGAGATTTGTCGGAAATATCACGGGTCGAGTCGGTTCGGGTCAAGAGGCATTCAAATATCAGGGGTCGGGCCGGGCCACCCTGACCCGATCCGACCCTCGCGAAGAGATCCGACTCGTGAAAAGCCCTGTTATATACCATCCTCGGTGTGATGCTCGTCATCATGCACATGCGATCATCACGTCTGGTCTCCTAATCTCGAAAACGCTTCAAGCGGACGGTTCAAGAGCGCTACATGAAGTCGGTCGGCCCATGGGTATTAAGTCTTGACGATTCCCCCTGCGCTGCACTTAAAGACCGACTGCGCCGCACGATGTCACCCAACAATGGCTGTAATTTTGTTGAAGTTGGTCGGCCCATGCGTATTAAGTCTTGACGTTTCCCCCTGCGCTGCCCTTAAAGACCGACCGCGCCGCACGTTATCACCCAACAACGGCTGTAATTTTGTCCAAAAGGTGCTCATACGGTCGCTGGGGTTCCTAGTTCGTCGTACTGAGGTGCCCCTCATCGTCCACCGCGCCAACCCGGATTGTGACGGCGAGGTGGATCTGCCAACTTTCCGCGCGATCAGTGAGTCAACCTTTTAGACACAGCGTGACATGACAGAAGGGGACCGAACCAAACCCGGCGTTACTGCTCGCGTGTAGATCGATTTTTTTCTCATCTCGATCCACTGACTGTGCAGACAAAGCTCATGCAAGTGCGGTGTACCAAAGGCACCACATGTCTGTAAATACAAGGACCATTTGGGTACTATTATGAATGTCCAAACGGTTGTTCTGATTTCCGGATAGAGCGGTACCCAACAGCCACGACCCGCCGTAACCACCTACCGCCCCCCGCCCCCCCGTCCCTCTCCCATCCGCGTGTTTATGCTGTCCGTCTATTAAATTTCCAACGCTGGATTCGTTCGCCCGTTAACTGATCGGGAACGCGTTCGTACAGTGGAAAAAAAGTATGCCAAGTTGGATCCAGACGAAGAAATCAGAAAGGCGTTCCGACTTTTCGACGACGAAGGCGTCGGCAAGGTACTGCAGCAGTACTAGTGTAGTAAACGAACAGTAAATAAACCAACCCAAACCAAACGGCATATGCGACCAGCTGATGAAAGTCTGAGTGCGGGTGGCTGTCGAACCAACCCAAGCACGACGGTATTTTGTGAGCAGCGAATAGTAATTTGAGTGTGGATGGCTGTCGCGCAGTCACGTCTGCAGAACCACATTGAGCGCAGAGCTTTATGGGGGCTATCATTTTTTTTAGCGCGCGACAGGCCAGAAAACAACTATTGTTAGACCCTCGCGGGGGAGGTTTCTTCTGTTATGGCCCCCCTAATAGAGTTCATAGCCTGCTTGCGCTTGCGGTACGGATTGTCGTTCGAGGTGGCATTCTAAGCTCGAGGGGACACATAATATATGCCAAGTAGACGTTCATGCGACCACGTTTCGAAAATCAAACCTAACCAGGCAAACTTGCATGGCCCTCTCTCATACCTCAAAATAATGTATAGTTTCCACGCACATATTGAGCTGCCCCACACGCCCCACCCACGCCCAACCTCCCCCCCCCCCCCCCCGATAATAAACTGGTGCCAAAACCGTCAGATTGATCCCCTTGAAAGGATCTATAGCTTACACGCACAAATTGCCCCCCCCTTCCCCCCCCCCCCCCCCCCCCCCCTCCAAACCCGCTCGCTTTTGATCAAAACCAGGCCCCCCACGTCCTTCAAAACTCCGCCCCCCCCCCCCTCACCGGTTATTCGACTTACAAGATTCACTTGATAAAAGGATACATTTCTCTCCACAGCTGTCAGATTTTGTCCCCCTCAGAAACGGGTTTTATAGTTTCCCCGCACAGACTGACTAAAATCACCCTGTTGACCCTGATAGCTACACTGTAGTTGTAAGGGGAGTCGCCGACCTATATCCTTAATGAGGACACACAACTCGTAATGCGCGCGATCGGAGTATCACACACAGCTTACAAATATGAGTTTCGACGAAATCTTCGATCTCACAGCTGGAGTGTATTTTCGTTTTTTATAATATATGGGGCTGATGGGCGGCCTATTTGATGGCTGCTGCCTCTGCGTGCTAGTCGGAGCAATTTAGTCAATGCAGTTAACGTCAACCCTTCGATTCGCAGTGCGTGGTGTGTGCTCTTTGATAGCAAACTGCGCAAGTGGAGCTTGTCAAAGTTGCCAAAAAACGTCAAGCTTTCGGTTTGTGCCAACTAAGGATAGGCGGTTCATTAGAACAAGCTACTCGTGTATGGCTACCCACAGTATGTGAAACAGTAGCTGCGCTGGCTGAGTGGCCAAGCAGATAGTTCCTTCTAACGAGAAGAATGTGTCCCGGGGTTAAATCACTTGCTGCTGGCACCATCATTCTAAACGGAAATAGATCACCACGTTACTTGAACGAGCAACACCCTGTTCCTTTTCCCGCACCGCGAAAAGAAAAAAAGCTTCGAGAGGCCGAGAGTTTCGGATGCCAACGGCATCCAAAAACGCCACGAACATAGTTCAAAAGGGTTGGCGGCGCTGGGCCAAGGGTGCGGTTTAAGTTCTGGAGGGTAGGCCATGCTCCAACAGCCTAGAGCCAACGCGTTCTTCTTGTGGAAGCCTCGAAAGGAACACCATGTTCTGAGTGCATAGGGCGACCGCCAATGTAGGAGATACCATGTTATTGGTGCATCGGGCGAGCGCCACTCTTGTGGAAACGTTGTAGGAGACACCATGTTATAAGTGCGTAGGGCGAGAGCGCCAACTCTTGTGGAAGCCTGGTAGTAGACACCATAGTAGACACTATATTCTAATCGCATACGACCAACGCCACACGTGTGTGTCCAGAACCCTTTTAGATGATATTTCGGGTAAGACGCGTGATACGATACAGGGATAAAACCCCTTGGCCAAAATACTTCCGACTTAAGGGGTCCCTCAACTGCAGAACCACCCAACATCGTTGGAACAGACTTTGTGATATTGTGCTAAATGTTTCGTTGTTTATGGTCAGACCTTGGGCACTGTTCATCGGGTCGCACGCTCCAATCAACGATACGATAGGGGGGTCGCGTTAAAGGGTTTCTTTTTCGAAGGCGCAGGACCACCACTCGCGCGAACGGCCACCTAGGTTTGCAAGTCTTGAGCTTTTGTCACTTTTCGGTCACGCGATTTTAGAGCGGCTGCCATGGAATTGTTGGTTTCGCTGCGCGAAAAAACAGCATAATGTCATTTTTTGAGCCACAGGTACAGAGCTACTCGCACGAATGGCCCGTACTCGGTAGTGAAAATTGGGGTGTACCCCCCCTGACGTAGCGTTCGTCCTCTTGTTTTCTCGGAGTCAGTTTCTGGGCTAGGTGTAGAACTCCTCAAGAAAGATGCTCCAGACAAAAAAACTGGTGCCCCCAACCATAGCGTGCATCGAAGGCGGTTGGTTTTCACGGTGTCCTTACTCCCTCTCTCGCGTTTTTCGGGTGTTTTATTTTTGTGCTGCAGATCACAATCAAGAATCTGCAACGTGTGTCGAAAGAGCTTGGGGAGAACCTAGGGAACCGTGAGCTCGAGGCCATGATAGAAGAGTTTGACAAGAACCTCGACGGAAGCATATGTCTCGACGAGTTCGTGGTGAGAAAATCGGTCGTGATGAGACACTACCATATTAAGACTGCCGAATCGTCCGATAAGAATGGTTGTTTTCGCCTCTACCTGCGTATCCGGAATTGTTCATGTGTTTCAATAAAAAGCGCATGCACGCAGACCCCTTTCGGTCCACAAAAATGTCGCGGCGATACAAGGCCAATGACGTTCCGGTCAATACGACAACTCGACCAACGAAGCTTTTGTCGCTGAGCGTCCCTTTGTCCCACGACTTTTGAACAGGAAATCATGACATCACAGGGGGATACGGCGAACTAGGAGCATAGCGGACGGCGATGCAGCCTTGCTTTTTGGGGGGGGGCGTGTGGACTATTTACCTAGCTACACGCAGCCTCCCCCGACCTACGTTTACGCAAACGCGACTCTCGCATAGAAATGTGATGTATGCCTGTGTTACATGGCTGAGGTTGAAGTCACTGTTGCAGTTTTAGAGAGGAGCTCGGAGCCAATCGGGCGTCTACCGATTGAAGTCACCGCACATGCAGCGAGAAGATCGGAGCCACCGTGCCAATGGTGACTTTGGACTTAACCGGTGGAAACACAACTCCGGGATTCGTGTGGTGGAAAGAGAACTTAGGGATTTGTCAGGGTGTGTGATAAATGGGTACGCAAACACTCAGTGATTTGTGTGGTGTATGATATTAAACGTCCTGCAACGTGTGAGTCGCGACAAAAAGCCCAAACCGACCTCAAACGAGCACGTGCCCTGATTTCACTCGAGCCTCGCTCCATTTGCGAGGGCGGCCTTCCTCTTTGTTATTTTATCTTGTCGAGACGTTTTTAACAGGCTATGATACATGTGACTTTGAGCGTTGATGCAACTTGATTGCGAAACCAGCAAGCGTTCGAGCTCACGCCCAGATCAGTGGCGCCGCCCTACTTGAATGCAGCATAAGGAAGGCGTACGCACTCTACGGGGGTAACTGTTTCACGCGCTTGTTATATCTTCTACGAGACTTCCGGTATGAGCGATTGCACCCATGCAAAATCGCGGGTGTCGCCCTTCTCTACTCGCAACTGCTACAGACACTGCGGTGGCCAGAGGTGGCGCTCGAAGCCGTTAGTATTTTCCCGCACAAATCCAAAAGCCTGACACAAACGAAATAGCAGAAATCATTGAAATTCCGTTAATTTCCATATTAGAGCCGATCACCCCCAACCCCACACACACATACACGCCCGGTCATCGTGCAGTCCCGTCCGCCGCTGCCCTCGAGACGGTTGGTGTTTTTATCTGCCGCCAACCGGCGAGGCGACCGCTGTCCCGTACCTGCTCATTTCTCAATGATATACTAGAAGGTGCGGAGAGAAAATCAAGTGGTTCTTGCTTAGTCGACGCGCCGGCGGCCTGTCTATCAGCGCGGGAGCGTTGCTGAGTGCCATCGTACTTTTAGTCAGAGAGCCCTTTTGAGCAGAGCAGGACGGAAAGCTGCGGTTTTGACGCCTAGGCGAACGAGGTATATCTGCGAACCGATGTTTGCCGAGAGCCCCGTTCAACACTTATTTTCTCAATCTGGGGTTTGCTAATTGCATCCTGCCGTCGAGAATCGACACGTGTCGTGCCGATGACTTACATGAACCACTACGGCGAGCACTATTAACCTGGAAGTATCACACGAGCCGCCGCGAGCAGCACCCTCCCCCCCTCCCAGGCATTTCGGGGGGGGGGGGCTTGAAGCCCCACAGCGGAGAGTGTGGTCTCCAGCCGTGAATCGAGTTGTAGCACCCCGCCTCTAACGGCCCAACGTGCGCCCTCCTAACACCTTGCGAGGGCCAGCAACCTTAGCGACCGAAGGCCAGTATTTGCTCTGGCCTGACCCGGTGTCAGGGTGGTGGCTTGCTCCATCGATATCGATACGTTTGTTTTTTTGTTTTTGCTCCCCGTGAGCACCAATCCTCGATTTCATTCGTTTGCCCGTGCATCAAATTTCACCACACAATATCAACGTACCAGGTACTCGACAACACAGGCTTTTGGCACAATCGCATGGATGGCCAGCACCCTGCAGCACTAAGATGCCCGCTAACTTCGTTTTGTCGACCGCGCATACAACACCAATCCATTCCACGCACAATCCGAATAGACGACTCTGAGATTCTGCCCATTGTAATTGCTTTGCTTTTGGACCAACGCCCGAATGGGCAGGGTGGACCGTAACTGGACCAAGTCCGGCGGAAGGCCATCTCCCATGGCCAGGGGTTTTGTTAGTGGGTGAGCTTGCGCAAGTCCCACACTACCCGGAAAGATGACATTCCGGGTGGCTATCTCCACCGAAACTGACCCTCAGGGGACAGGCCGGGTCGACATACACACGCATCCGTATACAACGGCAGCTTGCGCTGCCGGGGTTGTAACGAAGACCACTGATAGGAAAAGCTTACGCTATACCTACAATGGGACCCGAAGGGTGCGCCAGCTAGCGTTGGGCTGCGAAAGCAACTGAGTTAAATCGACACACGACGCGTAGGAAAATACGTGGAAGTGTGGTGAGCTTTATTTTTCCCCATCCGCCGGAGGATAAAATCATGATTTTTCTTTTCGGCGTTCTAAGGGCCGTTCTTATCGGAGATGTGAATTTCCGGCACGGATCCTATACATAGGGACACTTTTGTAAGGCATTAAAATAATCGCGCGAAGCGCGAAAAAAAATTGGAGGCGTTTCGGAACATGGAAAAACATCTTAAAAAAAATCGCGCATGACTCCCTCTCATAAGAACGGGGCTCACACAACGCTCTTGCGGAGAAATAAGAACTTCGTAATTTTATACTGAAGTTAGTGTGGGGCACACCATTTTCAAAAAAATACGAAATTTAGCCTAAAAAAAACAAAACCTCGGTTTCTTACCAGAGGACCGGCGGCACAATACTCTAAAAGTAGTACAGGACGTAAGAATGGCAAGCTGATACTTCTGAGGAAGACAAGAAATCCTGGAGCTGAAGTTAGTGCAGATGACACCCTCTCCCAAATAAGAAACCCGCAGCCCCAGCCAGGATTCCTGTTTCTAGCTATCAAATAGGTACCTGATACTTACTTGTACAAGTAGGTGTAGTGCAGATAGATTATTCTAGTAGGCACAACGCTGTTCATACAGCAGTGGTAGTAAAAATGAATTATTAATAGGAAAAAAAGGAAGAAACCGGAATAATTCTGGCCGAGACTGAATTTCTTATTTGAGAAATGGTGAGTTCTACACACTATCTTCGGCACAGCGCGTCTCGATTGTCTTCCTTTCCTGGTAAGGTACAAGTATCAGCCCTGCTTTCCTACATCCCTGTTTGCTTTTTTACATTTATGTCGTGCACGACTACCAGTAAAAGTAGTAGTAGTGCTGTATCACATAATACATATGTATAACGGCAAGCATCACCAACCAGTCGCGCAACGCAGCGATTTTTTCATGCGTTTGTGATACAAATTTAATGTTGTCGTTGCTATACAACGCGTTTCTTTTGCGTTGAACTCCTTGGTGTGTATCGAATGAATGAAGTAGGGCTTTCGGTGACAATCAATATTCGACTGGGAAGCGATGCGGGTGGTTCCGCCAAAATAGACGACACGAACGCCACAAAATAATAGGACCCATGCAACTCCAGTTCAACCAAATGAATGGCGATGCTTTTGAAAAATCTTCCTTCATCCAATATAGACACTTATGTGTCGCGTATTTATTGGCACTGAACCGTTCTTGCCACCCGGCGACATCCAGCACCCCCATCATGCCCGGCGAAGGAAGAGAAATATCAGGGGGGTGGAGAATAGCGACGAGTAGGTACCAGGTAATCCCCCCCCCTTCTTCTTTCCCTCTCCCCAGGTATGGAAAAAAAGGAAAACATGGGAGGGGAAAAACAAAACAAAAAGGGCTCACAATTTTGTCGACAACGGTAGTAGTATCGCTGTTGACCCCCCCCCCCCGAGATGAAACAGACATTGTCAATCAAACCCAGGGCCACACAAAACCAAACGGCCGGCTCGCAAGCGAAGCAAAAAACATAATAAACTCGTACGGTCTTCATTCTTTGTAAATTAACAAAAGGCAAACTTGACACGACACTGCAGACGCTAACCTACCACACCAAGATGGGCCGGAGTGCACTTTTCACATTGACACCACGACCACCTCCGCTTTCCGTCTGATCTAGTTTTTTCCCAGTTCTGCAGGCCTCAGGTCGGTGCTTTTCTGGCGGCACATTGCATTGGGACCGCCCCTCCCTCCCACGCGGGGCAGGGTGAGCCTCCTGGTACGCGCCTTCTTGTCGACTGTAGCCGCGGTGAAAGAAAATCTGAGGGCCCCGGAGTGGGGCCTTGGGCTTCTTGGGCGTCGGTTGGCGGCGCCAAACTACACAGCCTCATCCCCGCCGCCGCCAAAATCCAACACCTCTGCAGCTGACGCCGACACGCCTGCACCTGCCGCTGCGCCCCCCCCTTCACTGCCGCCACGAACGCCAACAATACCTGCCCCATACCAACTCCGCGAAACAGCAGGGGAAACAGCGCTACCGACAACACCCGCAATCATAGCCCCCGTCAGCTTCCTGCATCCTAGCACGCAATGCAGCATGCCGTTGACTAATAGAGATCATCGTATTCTTAACGTTGGCGTGCCCTTTGATTTCATCATAGTGATTCTGAAGTTGTTGGGAGGTCGACAAGATCAACCGGCCCCTCACCCCGAGCATCAGGTCCCCACAATCTCGGAGAATGGTCGCTTCTCACACCAGTGTCTGCCACGTCAAGAACAGAGACCCACCCAGGAAACATCGGGCTATCCGGTGACCAGCTGGCCGTGTCGCTTTAGATAATATCAAACTCAAACTGTTCGTAGCACGCTCCAATCTACTTCGGCAGTCCGCGGTTCTTCGCAGCCATCCCAATATTCCAGCGATAATTGAACTCCAGCAGGATCGAGTGGGCCAGCGCAGGAGAAGCGCAATAGTAGCCTGCGGAGGAAGCGATGAAAACCCTTTTAAAAAGGACAAACAGTTGCAGCAGGCGGAAAATATTTTGAACAGGTGTGCACGTCAGGTCCATCATAACGCGAATTACCTGGTTGACCACCAAGCCGAGGAAAAAACTCAACATGTTACAAACACTGCAACAAACGAAACCGTGCGGTATACTTGACGGCAAATACTATGAGCATCGGGTTATGCCGTGAGGCCAATGAATGGTATGGGTGGAAATGGTTGCTGTACCTGCTAGTGATAGAAAAGTCACGCAAAACACACACCAAGCCCCTGTACTGCTGGAACCTCTGACACAGCGACGAGTGGTGATCCACGCTTTACTTTTCCCTGTTGCGTAGTACAGCAGCACGCCGTCAGGCTTGCTTAGACAACCAGATTCGATATGCTTGCGGAACAGCTTCACGACCTCCAGTGCTTTCGGGCGCAGGAGCATTTATCCCGATTTCGCATCGATCACTTCGCAGAACCGATCAATCACTGAACCAAAGCGAGTCAATAATCGTGTCCGCTCGGGCACCAACCGCCGACAATTCCGCAAGAAACACGTCCAGTTCATCTCTGTATACTCTACAACCTATTCCGGTGCCATTTGTTGCGCGTGAAGAGCACTTTCTACCTGCAGTTGAAAGCGAGATCGGCAGGAGCGTAATGGTCACGACACATGACCCCAGCACAGGCGTTGTTTTCGACGACAGCTAAAGTCTCTCCGTTATCATTGATCCGAACAACGACACAAGTGACGTCAAAACCACTTGCCTCCTGGATGGCTTCCAGATTAACGATATAGCAAGCATCTCTCAGCCAAGCCATGGAGGGCTTGAAGGCGCCGTGACTCTTTTTCACCAGGCGCGAGATACGTGGAAGCGCGTGGAAGGTATCCAGGCGAACCTTGAGCATGTGTGGGCCACCCCCCTGATACAGTTGGGCAACAATCAACATGAATTCAGAACACTCGAACAGAAAAAAATCGTATACAAAGCGCACATTGACGTCGAGCAGATTTCAGAAACAAACGAAACATATTTGCCACCTCTACAGCACTCACGCCGTCCTGGTCGACATTGCCACCGATCTCGTCTCCGGCTCCTAGGTCGCAAGCGCGGTCGTGACCAACATCAAAGTCATAACCGTCGCCACCGTCTTCTTCGCCCTCGTCCGAGTCCGCATCATCTAAAAAGAAAAACACCAACGAAAAAGTTTTGTTTGTTTGGCGAATAATACAAACGTCAGCAAGAAAATGAGGAACGCCAATGCGGGCAGGGCGTCACACAACTCGGCTCAATTTGTTCCTAGGACGGGGTAAGGCCTTACCTAGCGAGCCCAGCACGTGGCAAGGTGCTTCGGTAGCGAAGAAGTCGGCGTCATCATTGTAAGCGGCACTTGCATTCGGGTTCGGCGACGGTGCTGGTGTCGCAGGGGGGGCTGTCCAATCGGCCGCAACGCGAACATGGGCAACGTCCCACAGAACAAGGCTGTCACCGCCGCCGCAGATTTCCTTCATCGTCACACGACCCACACCCGCGAAGAAAGGTGCCTCCTTGTGTGCTGCGTACGTAGCAGGCTTGACCGCGTCGCTCACTTTGACTACGACGCCCTTCTGGCCGCAAGATTGACGTCATTGAGGACGCCACCGAAGCAAGGATCCAGCGGTAGTCTCATGGTCCTGTACGTTCCCAACACCAACACAACTGGCATGGTTGTTGCTGTGGAGTCGCACCTAGAGTTCCATCGTAAAATAGACCAGGTTTGGGGGATGTTGCCAGGTTTAGTCGCTTGTGATGCGGATGTGCAGTGCATGTTGTTGGTTCAGATGGTGCAAGAAATAAGGTCTCGATGAATATGTTACAAAACCTCCCAATCGCATCTGTGTTCCCGGCGGCAAAATGGTCGGAACCGGCCCGCGTATGGGATCCTTCAATATCTCCATCTCCACGTAAACGAGAACGGACGTGTAAGCATCCAAGCAGGCATACTCTACCCGTGACGGCACCATAAGGATTTTAAAAGGCAGGCATCATTAACATTCCACCTATCAGCAGATTCAAGAGAATGGCGCCAACAATCAAGCTGGCAACAAAAAACGTTCGATAACCTACAACGAGCGTTAATAGGACACGCGCATAGCTAACTAGAGTAGTATCACCAGTTGGGCGTTGAGGGGAGAACTCCGGCGAGACAAGCGGGAAGTGGGGTACGTGGGCAACTCTTTCCCAAGGAAACTAGACACTATACCCGCCAGCGAAAAAGATGGCGTTTGCACCCAACAAGCTTTCGCGTGAGTCAGCGCGTCCACAGTGTTCGCGGCTTTGGCCTCATCCAAATACGTCGCGTCTGACTTGGTGTTGACGCCAAGTCTACCATCATGTCCTGGTACCAAATCACGCTGGTTTTTCACCTTGGGAAACGCAAGCGAGAATTTTCGAATTGAATACGCCTATTAAATAGTGCCAGCTGCGAACTGCCGAACCAAGAAAACACGACCGCCACAATTGTACCAGGTGCCAGTTATCATGTACCAGTCATCATATGCTCAGAGCTATACATCACGTGTACGAGTGTACAAGCTGCGACAGCAAACAAGCTTCAGCAGAAGCAATAGCTTCAAAATAGATGGGATAATTAGCCAGGCTGTTACTTACACAAAAATAAGAAACTCGGGATACGTTATACTGAATTTAATGTACAATAAGGTAGTGTGCACCCTCTCCCAAATAAGAAAGCCAGCCTAGGTCACTATTTATGTACCTGGTATCTTTTAGATGTCCTGTACTACGTACTGCATCTGGTATCTGGCACGCGATTAAATCAGAGGCCAGATATGGTATATGCTACGTACCAGATATGATACCTGGTACCTGGTAGGTTCGAGTACAACCAGCAGCGCACAAGCAGCAGGAGCAGTAGCCTACAATGACCTGGACGACTCGTACCTCGTATCCAAATAACATTGCCGCAGACCGACTGCTGATGTACAGCAGTACAGGGCACGTAAAAATTAACCTGGTAATAAGAAAGCCAGGGTGATATTTAGCTACCGGAATAAGAAACTCGTTGGTCAATATACTGAAGTTACCTGTGAGAACAAACCCTCTGCCAAATACGAAAGCCAACCTACAGCTGTAGGTCAGTATTTCCGTGCCTTATGATATACCTGGTACAGCAGTACTACAGGCGTACAAGACACTTATCTGTAATATTAAAGGTGCAGTAATAATAAAGCCAAGTTGATATTTTCAGGGAAATAAGAAGCTCGGGAGCTGTTGTACTGAAGTCAGTGTAGAACGTATCCCCTCACAATTAAGAAAGCCAGCCTACCGCAGGTACCAAGTATGTATGGTTCTTATCTGGTATCCTGTACTGCTTGACCATGGCACCAGGTACCAGGTATAAGAGTACAGCAGCAGGTAACAAACAGAAGTCTACGATAGAACCACTCACATCCGGCCTTGTGTAGCGTAGGTATAGGGCTGTAAGGGAAGTACCCCATCCGCTTGCTCCCCCCCTTGAAGTGCTTTCTGCTGGCTTTGGCAGAATGGTGCTCGTGATATCGATGAATCGACGATGCCCTGGTTCGATGCTGTCAAAGTAGATGAAGCTGCACTTTGTTGTGGTTCGCTCTCCCGAGCGGATCCATCACCGCTGCCTTCACCGCTACTTCCATCGCTGCCTCCACCGTCACGACCTCCGCCGCTGCTGCCTCCAATGCCCACACCGCTGCCTCCGCCATCACTACCGACCTCGTCGCATCGACACATGGCAGGCTCCAAGAAACGAAACTAGTCACACCACAACCGCTGCTACAGGGAGGCAGGCTCCTTGGCTCGAGACCACGGAAACAAGCCTGGTGATCGTAGGCTAGGAGAACCGCAATTAGACATACTAAAGCGTACATAGCCGCCACACCAGCATGGTGCTGAGGAGCCGGCTGTGGTGCCGGTTGCCTGGTGTCCGCGCTGCGCGCGGTCTCTCTCTTCTCTCCCTGAGAGACGCGGCGCGATCACAGCGCGGAGCTCGGTGCAATCATCGCCAATCATAATTGTATATCCTTACAAAATCCTTACAAAACTGGTGTTTCATTTGTTGAATTTGCTGCCTATAAGCCAATCATATCGCTGGATCCTTACAAAAAATTCCCCAGGTATAGGCGCCGTGCCGAATTTGGCACGGATCCTATACATAGGGACACTTTTGTAAGGCATTAAAATAATCGCGCGAAGCGCGAAAAAAAATTGGAGGCGTTTCGGAACATGGAAAAACATCTTAAAAAAAATCGCGCATGCCTCCCTCTCATAAGAACGGGGCTCACACAACGCTCTTGCGGAGAAATAAGAACTTCGTAATTTTATACTGAAGTTAGTGTGGGGCACACCATTTTCAAAAAAATACGAAATTTAGCCTAAAAAAAACAAAACCTCGGTTTCTTACCAGAGGACCGGCGGCACAATACTCTAAAAGTAGTACAGGACGTAAGAATGGCAAGCTGATACTTCTGAGGAAGACAAGAAATCCTGGAGCTGAAGTTAGTGCAGATGACACCCTCTCCCAAATAAGAAACCCGCAGCCCCAGCCAGGATTCCTGTTTCTAGCTATCAAATAGGTACCTGATACTTACTTGTACAAGTAGGTGTAGTGCAGATAGATTATTCTAGTAGGCACAACGCTGTTCATACAGCAGTGGTAGTAAAAATGAATTATTAATAGGAAAAAAAGGAAGAAACCGGAATAATTCTGGCCGAGACTGAATTTCTTATTTGAGAAATGGTGAGTTCTACACACTATCTTCGGCACAGCGCGTCTCGATTGTCTTCCTTTCCTGGTAAGGTACAAGTATCAGCCCTGCTTTCCTACATCCCTGTTTGCTTTTTTACATTTATGTCGTGCACGACTACCAGTAAAAGTAGTAGTAGTGCTGTATCACATAATACATATGTATAACGGCAAGCATCACCAACCAGTCGCGCAACGCAGCGATTTTTTCATGCGTTTGTGATACAAATTTAATGTTGTCGTTGCTATACAACGCGTTTCTTTTGCGTTGAACTCCTTGGTGTGTATCGAATGAATGAAGTAGGGCTTTCGGTGACAATCAATATTCGACTGGGAAGCGATGCGGGTGGTTCCGCCAAAATAGACGACACGAACGCCACAAAATAATAGGACCCATGCAACTCCAGTTCAACCAAATGAATGGCGATGCTTTTGAAAAATCTTCCTTCATCCAATATAGACACTTATGTGTCGCGTATTTATTGGCACTGAACCGTTCTTGCCACCCGGCGACATCCAGCACCCCCATCATGCCCGGCGAAGGAAGAGAAATATCAGGGGGGTGGAGAATAGCGACGAGTAGGTACCAGGTAATCCCCCCCCCTTCTTCTTTCCCTCTCCCCAGGTATGGAAAAAAAGGAAAACATGGGAGGGGAAAAACAAAATAAAAAGGGCTCACAATTTTGTCGACAACGGTAGTAGTATCGCTGTTGACCCCCCCCCCCCGAGATGAAACAGACATTGTCAATCAAACCCAGGGCCACACAAAACCAAACGGCCGGCTCGCAAGCGAAGCAAAAAACATAATAAACTCGTACGGTCTTCATTCTTTGTAAATTAACAAAAGGCAAACTTGACACGACACTGCAGACGCTAACCTACCACACCAAGATGGGCCGGAGTGCACTTTTCACATTCACACCATGACCACCTCCGCTTTCCGTCTGATCTAGTTTTTCCCAGTTCTGCAGGCCTCAGGTCGGTGCTTTTCTGGCGGCACATTGCATTGGGACCGCCCCTCCCTCCCACGCGGGGCAGGGTGAGCCTCCTGGTACGCGCCTTCTTGTCGACTGTAGCCGCGGTGAAAGAAAATCTGAGGGCCCCGGAGTGGGGCCTTGGGCTTCTTGGGCGTCGGTTGGCGGCGCCAAACTACACAGCCTCATCCCCGCCGCCGCCAAAATCCAACACCTCTGCAGCTGACGCCGACACGCCTGCACCTGCCGCTGCGCCCCCCCCTTCACTGCCGCCACGAACGCCAACAATACCTGCCCCATACCAACTCCGCGAAACAGCAGGGGAAACAGCGCTACCGACAACACCCGCAATCATAGCCCCCGTCAGCTTCCTGCATCCTAGCACGCAATGCAGCATGCCGTTGACTAATAGAGATCATCGTATTCTTAACGTTGGCGTGCCCTTTGATTTCATCATAGTGATTCTGAAGTTGTTGGGAGGTCGACAAGATCAACCGGCCCCTCACCCCGAGCATCAGGTCCCCACAATCTCGGAGAATGGTCGCTTCTCACACCAGTGTCTGCCACGTCAAGAACAGAGACCCACCCAGGAAACATCGGGCTATCCGGTGACCAGCTGGCCGTGTCGCTTTAGATAATATCAAACTCAAACTGTTCGTAGCACGCTCCAATCTACTTCGGCAGTCCGCGGTTCTTCGCAGCCATCCCAATATTCCAGCGATAATTGAACTCCAGCAGGATCGAGTGGGCCAGCGCAGGAGAAGCGCAATAGTAGCCTGCGGAGGAAGCGATGAAAACCCTTTTAAAAAGGACAAACAGTTGCAGCAGGCGGAAAATATTTTGAACAGGTGTGCACGTCAGGTCCATCATAACGCGAATTACCTGGTTGACCACCAAGCCGAGGAAAAAACTCAACATGTTACAAACACTGCAACAAACGAAACCGTGCGGTATACTTGACGGCAAATACTATGAGCATCGGGTTATGCCGTGAGGCCAATGAATGGTATGGGTGGAAATGGTTGCTGTACCTGCTAGTGATAGAAAAGTCACGCAAAACACACACCAAGCCCCTGTACTGCTGGAACCTCTGACACAGCGACGAGTGGTGATCCACGCTTTACTTTTCCCTGTTGCGTAGTACAGCAGCACGCCGTCAGGCTTGCTTAGACAACCAGATTCGATATGCTTGCGGAACAGCTTCACGACCTCCAGTGCTTTCGGGCGCAGGAGCATTTATCCCGATTTCGCATCGATCACTTCGCAGAACCGATCAATCACTGAACCAAAGCGAGTCAATAATCGTGTCCGCTCGGGCACCAACCGCCGACAATTCCGCAAGAAACACGTCCAGTTCATCTCTGTATACTCTACAACCTATTCCGGTGCCATTTGTTGCGCGTGAAGAGCACTTTCTACCTGCAGTTGAAAGCGAGATCGGCAGGAGCGTAATGGTCACGACACATGACCCCAGCACAGGCGTTGTTTTCGACGACAGCTAAAGTCTCTCCGTTATCATTGATCCGAACAACGACACAAGTGACGTCAAAACCACTTGCCTCCTGGATGGCTTCCAGATTAACGATATAGCAAGCATCTCTCAGCCAAGCCATGGAGGGCTTGAAGGCGCCGTGACTCTTTTTCACCAGGCGCGAGATACGTGGAAGCGCGTGGAAGGTATCCAGGCGAACCTTGAGCATGTGTGGGCCACCCCCCTGATACAGTTGGGCAACAATCAACATGAATTCAGAACACTCGAACAGAAAAAAATCGTATACAAAGCGCACATTGACGTCGAGCAGATTTCAGAAACAAACGAAACATATTTGCCACCTCTACAGCACTCACGCCGTCCTGGTCGACATTGCCACCGATCTCGTCTCCGGCTCCTAGGTCGCAAGCGCGGTCGTGACCAACATCAAAGTCATAACCGTCGCCACCGTCTTCTTCGCCCTCGTCCGAGTCCGCATCATCTAAAAAGAAAAACACCAACGAAAAAGTTTTGTTTGTTTGGCGAATAATACAAACGTCAGCAAGAAAATGAGGAACGCCAATGCGGGCAGGGCGTCACACAACTCGGCTCAATTTGTTCCTAGGACGGGGTAAGGCCTTACCTAGCGAGCCCAGCACGTGGCAAGGTGCTTCGGTAGCGAAGAAGTCGGCGTCATCATTGTAAGCGGCACTTGCATTCGGGTTCGGCGACGGTGCTGGTGTCGCAGGGGGGGCTGTCCAATCGGCCGCAACGCGAACATGGGCAACGTCCCACAGAACAAGGCTGTCACCGCCGCCGCAGATTTCCTTCATCGTCACACGACCCACACCCGCGAAGAAAGGTGCCTCCTTGTGTGCTGCGTACGTAGCAGGCTTGACCGCGTCGCTCACTTTGACTACGACGCCCTTCTGGCCGCAAGATTGACGTCATTGAGGACGCCACCGAAGCAAGGATCCAGCGGTAGTCTCATGGTCCTGTACGTTCCCAACACCAACACAACTGGCATGGTTGTTGCTGTGGAGTCGCACCTAGAGTTCCATCGTAAAATAGACCAGGTTTGGGGGATGTTGCCAGGTTTAGTCGCTTGTGATGCGGATGTGCAGTGCATGTTGTTGGTTCAGATGGTGCAAGAAATAAGGTCTCGATGAATATGTTACAAAACCTCCCAATCGCATCTGTGTTCCCGGCGGCAAAATGGTCGGAACCGGCCCGCGTATGGGATCCTTCAATATCTCCATCTCCACGTAAACGAGAACGGACGTGTAAGCATCCAAGCAGGCATACTCTACCCGTGACGGCACCATAAGGATTTTAAAAGGCAGGCATCATTAACATTCCACCTATCAGCAGATTCAAGAGAATGGCGCCAACAATCAAGCTGGCAACAAAAAACGTTCGATAACCTACAACGAGCGTTAATAGGACACGCGCATAGCTAACTAGAGTAGTATCACCAGTTGGGCGTTGAGGGGAGAACTCCGGCGAGACAAGCGGGAAGTGGGGTACGTGGGCAACTCTTTCCCAAGGAAACTAGACACTATACCCGCCAGCGAAAAAGATGGCGTTTGCACCCAACAAGCTTTCGCGTGAGTCAGCGCGTCCACAGTGTTCGCGGCTTTGGCCTCATCCAAATACGTCGCGTCTGACTTGGTGTTGACGCCAAGTCTACCATCATGTCCTGGTACCAAATCACGCTGGTTTTTCACCTTGGGAAACGCAAGCGAGAATTTTCGAATTGAATACGCCTATTAAATAGTGCCAGCTGCGAACTGCCGAACCAAGAAAACACGACCGCCACAATTGTACCAGGTGCCAGTTATCATGTACCAGTCATCATATGCTCAGAGCTATACATCACGTGTACGAGTGTACAAGCTGCGACAGCAAACAAGCTTCAGCAGAAGCAATAGCTTCAAAATAGATGGGATAATTAGCCAGGCTGTTACTTACACAAAAATAAGAAACTCGGGATACGTTATACTGAATTTAATGTACAATAAGGTAGTGTGCACCCTCTCCCAAATAAGAAAGCCAGCCTAGGTCACTATTTATGTACCTGGTATCTTTTAGATGTCCTGTACTACGTACTGCATCTGGTATCTGGCACGCGATTAAATCAGAGGCCAGATATGGTATATGCTACGTACCAGATATGATACCTGGTACCTGGTAGGTTCGAGTACAACCAGCAGCGCACAAGCAGCAGGAGCAGTAGCCTACAATGACCTGGACGACTCGTACCTCGTATCCAAATAACATTGCCGCAGACCGACTGCTGATGTACAGCAGTACAGGGCACGTAAAAATTAACCTGGTAATAAGAAAGCCAGGGTGATATTTAGCTACCGGAATAAGAAACTCGTTGGTCAATATACTGAAGTTACCTGTGAGAACAAACCCTCTGCCAAATACGAAAGCCAACCTACAGCTGTAGGTCAGTATTTCCGTGCCTTATGATATACCTGGTACAGCAGTACTACAGGCGTACAAGACACTTATCTGTAATATTAAAGGTGCAGTAATAATAAAGCCAAGTTGATATTTTCAGGGAAATAAGAAGCTCGGGAGCTGTTGTACTGAAGTCAGTGTAGAACGTATCCCCTCACAATTAAGAAAGCCAGCCTACCGCAGGTACCAAGTATGTATGGTTCTTATCTGGTATCCTGTACTGCTTGACCATGGCACCAGGTACCAGGTATAAGAGTACAGCAGCAGGTAACAAACAGAAGTCTACGATAGAACCACTCACATCCGGCCTTGTGTAGCGTAGGTATAGGGCTGTAAGGGAAGTACCCCATCCGCTTGCTCCCCCCCTTGAAGTGCTTTCTGCTGGCTTTGGCAGAATGGTGCTCGTGATATCGATGAATCGACGATGCCCTGGTTCGATGCTGTCAAAGTAGATGAAGCTGCACTTTGTTGTGGTTCGCTCTCCCGAGCGGATCCATCACCGCTGCCTTCACCGCTACTTCCATCGCTGCCTCCACCGTCACGACCTCCGCCGCTGCTGCCTCCAATGCCCACACCGCTGCCTCCGCCATCACTACCGACCTCGTCGCATCGACACATGGCAGGCTCCAAGAAACGAAACTAGTCACACCACAACCGCTGCTACAGGGAGGCAGGCTCCTTGGCTCGAGACCACGGAAACAAGCCTGGTGATCGTAGGCTAGGAGAACCGCAATTAGACATACTAAAGCGTACATAGCCGCCACACCAGCATGGTGCTGAGGAGCCGGCTGTGGTGCCGGTTGCCTGGTGTCCGCGCTGCGCGCGGTCTCTCTCTTCTCTCCCTGAGAGACGCGGCGCGATCACAGCGCGGAGCTCGGTGCAATCATCGCCAATCATAATTGTATATCCTTACAAAATCCTTACAAAACTGGTGTTTCATTTGTTGAATTTGCTGCCTATAAGCCAATCATATCGCTGGATCCTTACAAAAAATTCCCCAGGTATAGGCGCCGTGCCGAATTTGGCACGGATCCTATACATAGGGACACTTTTGTAAGGCATTAAAATAATCGCGCGAAGCGCGAAAAAAAATTGGAGGCGTTTCGGAACATGGAAAAACATCTTAAAAAAAATCGCGCATGCCTCCCTCTCATAAGAACGGGGCTCACACAACGCTCTTGCGGAGAAATAAGAACTTCGTAATTTTATACTGAAGTTAGTGTGGGGCACACCATTTTCAAAAAAATACGAAATTTAGCCTAAAAAAAACAAAACCTCGGTTTCTTACCAGAGGACCGGCGGCACAATACTCTAAAAGTAGTACAGGACGTAAGAATGGCAAGCTGATACTTCTGAGGAAGACAAGAAATCCTGGAGCTGAAGTTAGTGCAGATGACACCCTCTCCCAAATAAGAAACCCGCAGCCCCAGCCAGGATTCCTGTTTCTAGCTATCAAATAGGTACCTGATACTTACTTGTACAAGTAGGTGTAGTGCAGATAGATTATTCTAGTAGGCACAACGCTGTTCATACAGCAGTGGTAGTAAAAATGAATTATTAATAGGAAAAAAAGGAAGAAACCGGAATAATTCTGGCCGAGACTGAATTTCTTATTTGAGAAATGGTGAGTTCTACACACTATCTTCGGCACAGCGCGTCTCGATTGTCTTCCTTTCCTGGTAAGGTACAAGTATCAGCCCTGCTTTCCTACATCCCTGTTTGCTTTTTTACATTTATGTCGTGCACGACTACCAGTAAAAGTAGTAGTAGTGCTGTATCACATAATACATATGTATAACGGCAAGCATCACCAACCAGTCGCGCAACGCAGCGATTTTTTCATGCGTTTGTGATACAAATTTAATGTTGTCGTTGCTATACAACGCGTTTCTTTTGCGTTGAACTCCTTGGTGTGTATCGAATGAATGAAGTAGGGCTTTCGGTGACAATCAATATTCGACTGGGAAGCGATGCGGGTGGTTCCGCCAAAATAGACGACACGAACGCCACAAAATAATAGGACCCATGCAACTCCAGTTCAACCAAATGAATGGCGATGCTTTTGAAAAATCTTCCTTCATCCAATATAGACACTTATGTGTCGCGTATTTATTGGCACTGAACCGTTCTTGCCACCCGGCGACATCCAGCACCCCCATCATGCCCGGCGAAGGAAGAGAAATATCAGGGGGGTGGAGAATAGCGACGAGTAGGTACCAGGTAATCCCCCCCCCTTCTTCTTTCCCTCTCCCCAGGTATGGAAAAAAAGGAAAACATGGGAGGGGAAAAACAAAACAAAAAGGGCTCACAATTTTGTCGACAACGGTAGTAGTATCGCTGTTGACCCCCCCCCCCCGAGATGAAACAGACATTGTCAATCAAACCCAGGGCCACACAAAACCAAACGGCCGGCTCGCAAGCGAAGCAAAAAACATAATAAACTCGTACGGTCTTCATTCTTTGTAAATTAACAAAAGGCAAACTTGACACGACACTGCAGACGCTAACCTACCACACCAAGATGGGCCGGAGTGCACTTTTCACATTCACACCATGACCACCTCCGCTTTCCGTCTGATCTAGTTTTTCCCAGTTCTGCAGGCCTCAGGTCGGTGCTTTTCTGGCGGCACATTGCATTGGGACCGCCCCTCCCTCCCACGCGGGGCAGGGTGAGCCTCCTGGTACGCGCCTTCTTGTCGACTGTAGCCGCGGTGAAAGAAAATCTGAGGGCCCCGGAGTGGGGCCTTGGGCTTCTTGGGCGTCGGTTGGCGGCGCCAAACTACACAGCCTCATCCCCGCCGCCGCCAAAATCCAACACCTCTGCAGCTGACGCCGACACGCCTGCACCTGCCGCTGCGCCCCCCCCTTCACTGCCGCCACGAACGCCAACAATACCTGCCCCATACCAACTCCGCGAAACAGCAGGGGAAACAGCGCTACCGACAACACCCGCAATCATAGCCCCCGTCAGCTTCCTGCATCCTAGCACGCAATGCAGCATGCCGTTGACTAATAGAGATCATCGTATTCTTAACGTTGGCGTGCCCTTTGATTTCATCATAGTGATTCTGAAGTTGTTGGGAGGTCGACAAGATCAACCGGCCCCTCACCCCGAGCATCAGGTCCCCACAATCTCGGAGAATGGTCGCTTCTCACACCAGTGTCTGCCACGTCAAGAACAGAGACCCACCCAGGAAACATCGGGCTATCCGGTGACCAGCTGGCCGTGTCGCTTTAGATAATATCAAACTCAAACTGTTCGTAGCACGCTCCAATCTACTTCGGCAGTCCGCGGTTCTTCGCAGCCATCCCAATATTCCAGCGATAATTGAACTCCAGCAGGATCGAGTGGGCCAGCGCAGGAGAAGCGCAATAGTAGCCTGCGGAGGAAGCGATGAAAACCCTTTTAAAAAGGACAAACAGTTGCAGCAGGCGGAAAATATTTTGAACAGGTGTGCACGTCAGGTCCATCATAACGCGAATTACCTGGTTGACCACCAAGCCGAGGAAAAAACTCAACATGTTACAAACACTGCAACAAACGAAACCGTGCGGTATACTTGACGGCAAATACTATGAGCATCGGGTTATGCCGTGAGGCCAATGAATGGTATGGGTGGAAATGGTTGCTGTACCTGCTAGTGATAGAAAAGTCACGCAAAACACACACCAAGCCCCTGTACTGCTGGAACCTCTGACACAGCGACGAGTGGTGATCCACGCTTTACTTTTCCCTGTTGCGTAGTACAGCAGCACGCCGTCAGGCTTGCTTAGACAACCAGATTCGATATGCTTGCGGAACAGCTTCACGACCTCCAGTGCTTTCGGGCGCAGGAGCATTTATCCCGATTTCGCATCGATCACTTCGCAGAACCGATCAATCACTGAACCAAAGCGAGTCAATAATCGTGTCCGCTCGGGCACCAACCGCCGACAATTCCGCAAGAAACACGTCCAGTTCATCTCTGTATACTCTACAACCTATTCCGGTGCCATTTGTTGCGCGTGAAGAGCACTTTCTACCTGCAGTTGAAAGCGAGATCGGCAGGAGCGTAATGGTCACGACACATGACCCCAGCACAGGCGTTGTTTTCGACGACAGCTAAAGTCTCTCCGTTATCATTGATCCGAACAACGACACAAGTGACGTCAAAACCACTTGCCTCCTGGATGGCTTCCAGATTAACGATATAGCAAGCATCTCTCAGCCAAGCCATGGAGGGCTTGAAGGCGCCGTGACTCTTTTTCACCAGGCGCGAGATACGTGGAAGCGCGTGGAAGGTATCCAGGCGAACCTTGAGCATGTGTGGGCCACCCCCCTGATACAGTTGGGCAACAATCAACATGAATTCAGAACACTCGAACAGAAAAAAATCGTATACAAAGCGCACATTGACGTCGAGCAGATTTCAGAAACAAACGAAACATATTTGCCACCTCTACAGCACTCACGCCGTCCTGGTCGACATTGCCACCGATCTCGTCTCCGGCTCCTAGGTCGCAAGCGCGGTCGTGACCAACATCAAAGTCATAACCGTCGCCACCGTCTTCTTCGCCCTCGTCCGAGTCCGCATCATCTAAAAAGAAAAACACCAACGAAAAAGTTTTGTTTGTTTGGCGAATAATACAAACGTCAGCAAGAAAATGAGGAACGCCAATGCGGGCAGGGCGTCACACAACTCGGCTCAATTTGTTCCTAGGACGGGGTAAGGCCTTACCTAGCGAGCCCAGCACGTGGCAAGGTGCTTCGGTAGCGAAGAAGTCGGCGTCATCATTGTAAGCGGCACTTGCATTCGGGTTCGGCGACGGTGCTGGTGTCGCAGGGGGGGCTGTCCAATCGGCCGCAACGCGAACATGGGCAACGTCCCACAGAACAAGGCTGTCACCGCCGCCGCAGATTTCCTTCATCGTCACACGACCCACACCCGCGAAGAAAGGTGCCTCCTTGTGTGCTGCGTACGTAGCAGGCTTGACCGCGTCGCTCACTTTGACTACGACGCCCTTCTGGCCGCAAGATTGACGTCATTGAGGACGCCACCGAAGCAAGGATCCAGCGGTAGTCTCATGGTCCTGTACGTTCCCAACACCAACACAACTGGCATGGTTGTTGCTGTGGAGTCGCACCTAGAGTTCCATCGTAAAATAGACCAGGTTTGGGGGATGTTGCCAGGTTTAGTCGCTTGTGATGCGGATGTGCAGTGCATGTTGTTGGTTCAGATGGTGCAAGAAATAAGGTCTCGATGAATATGTTACAAAACCTCCCAATCGCATCTGTGTTCCCGGCGGCAAAATGGTCGGAACCGGCCCGCGTATGGGATCCTTCAATATCTCCATCTCCACGTAAACGAGAACGGACGTGTAAGCATCCAAGCAGGCATACTCTACCCGTGACGGCACCATAAGGATTTTAAAAGGCAGGCATCATTAACATTCCACCTATCAGCAGATTCAAGAGAATGGCGCCAACAATCAAGCTGGCAACAAAAAACGTTCGATAACCTACAACGAGCGTTAATAGGACACGCGCATAGCTAACTAGAGTAGTATCACCAGTTGGGCGTTGAGGGGAGAACTCCGGCGAGACAAGCGGGAAGTGGGGTACGTGGGCAACTCTTTCCCAAGGAAACTAGACACTATACCCGCCAGCGAAAAAGATGGCGTTTGCACCCAACAAGCTTTCGCGTGAGTCAGCGCGTCCACAGTGTTCGCGGCTTTGGCCTCATCCAAATACGTCGCGTCTGACTTGGTGTTGACGCCAAGTCTACCATCATGTCCTGGTACCAAATCACGCTGGTTTTTCACCTTGGGAAACGCAAGCGAGAATTTTCGAATTGAATACGCCTATTAAATAGTGCCAGCTGCGAACTGCCGAACCAAGAAAACACGACCGCCACAATTGTACCAGGTGCCAGTTATCATGTACCAGTCATCATATGCTCAGAGCTATACATCACGTGTACGAGTGTACAAGCTGCGACAGCAAACAAGCTTCAGCAGAAGCAATAGCTTCAAAATAGATGGGATAATTAGCCAGGCTGTTACTTACACAAAAATAAGAAACTCGGGATACGTTATACTGAATTTAATGTACAATAAGGTAGTGTGCACCCTCTCCCAAATAAGAAAGCCAGCCTAGGTCACTATTTATGTACCTGGTATCTTTTAGATGTCCTGTACTACGTACTGCATCTGGTATCTGGCACGCGATTAAATCAGAGGCCAGATATGGTATATGCTACGTACCAGATATGATACCTGGTACCTGGTAGGTTCGAGTACAACCAGCAGCGCACAAGCAGCAGGAGCAGTAGCCTACAATGACCTGGACGACTCGTACCTCGTATCCAAATAACATTGCCGCAGACCGACTGCTGATGTACAGCAGTACAGGGCACGTAAAAATTAACCTGGTAATAAGAAAGCCAGGGTGATATTTAGCTACCGGAATAAGAAACTCGTTGGTCAATATACTGAAGTTACCTGTGAGAACAAACCCTCTGCCAAATACGAAAGCCAACCTACAGCTGTAGGTCAGTATTTCCGTGCCTTATGATATACCTGGTACAGCAGTACTACAGGCGTACAAGACACTTATCTGTAATATTAAAGGTGCAGTAATAATAAAGCCAAGTTGATATTTTCAGGGAAATAAGAAGCTCGGGAGCTGTTGTACTGAAGTCAGTGTAGAACGTATCCCCTCACAATTAAGAAAGCCAGCCTACCGCAGGTACCAAGTATGTATGGTTCTTATCTGGTATCCTGTACTGCTTGACCATGGCACCAGGTACCAGGTATAAGAGTACAGCAGCAGGTAACAAACAGAAGTCTACGATAGAACCACTCACATCCGGCCTTGTGTAGCGTAGGTATAGGGCTGTAAGGGAAGTACCCCATCCGCTTGCTCCCCCCCTTGAAGTGCTTTCTGCTGGCTTTGGCAGAATGGTGCTCGTGATATCGATGAATCGACGATGCCCTGGTTCGATGCTGTCAAAGTAGATGAAGCTGCACTTTGTTGTGGTTCGCTCTCCCGAGCGGATCCATCACCGCTGCCTTCACCGCTACTTCCATCGCTGCCTCCACCGTCACGACCTCCGCCGCTGCTGCCTCCAATGCCCACACCGCTGCCTCCGCCATCACTACCGACCTCGTCGCATCGACACATGGCAGGCTCCAAGAAACGAAACTAGTCACACCACAACCGCTGCTACAGGGAGGCAGGCTCCTTGGCTCGAGACCACGGAAACAAGCCTGGTGATCGTAGGCTAGGAGAACCGCAATTAGACATACTAAAGCGTACATAGCCGCCACACCAGCATGGTGCTGAGGAGCCGGCTGTGGTGCCGGTTGCCTGGTGTCCGCGCTGCGCGCGGTCTCTCTCTTCTCTCCCTGAGAGACGCGGCGCGATCACAGCGCGGAGCTCGGTGCAATCATCGCCAATCATAATTGTATATCCTTACAAAATCCTTACAAAACTGGTGTTTCATTTGTTGAATTTGCTGCCTATAAGCCAATCATATCGCTGGATCCTTACAAAAAATTCCCCAGGTATAGGCGCCGTGCCGAATTTCCCAAATTTCCTCTTTTTTTTCCAGGATTTCCATGAAAAAACGGCTGCATTATTATCGAGCGCGGGGTTGTTTGTCTTTTTTTTTCCTGATTTTTGAAAGCCGAGCCATAAAGCAAGACCGCCACCACCCACACCAGCAGTCACGCGCGTCGTCACACAGCAAGCATGAACGACATCCCGGAAGACCGCAGAGGAATTGCCCCAGGCCAAGCAGATTCTTGCAATCCGGCGACAGCAGCGACGGAAGGACGACGGGCCCAGTGCGAACGAAGTTGCCTGGATTTTCAAGGGGAAGCACTTGTGTAGATGTGGCGTCAATCACCGAGGCCACAGACAGCATCAGCCCCACGAACACTTCGATGGGACACCAAACACAGGGGAAGGAGGCAGCTGCTGAATGCCAGGGTAGGTGTTTGGACGCCGGTGCTGAGAGCGTGGGGCTCCGGGACAGCAGCAGCAGCAGCAACAACAGCTGATGGTGATGAAGGTGAGGATCAAGTCCATACAAGTTCGAACATTTTCATATGTTGCAGGTAGCTTGTTCGTCGTACGAGTTCGTACATTTTTGAATTTTGAATTTTGAACATACTCTACAGCAGTAGTCTACACGAAATCGTAAATTTTTGATCTTGCACGTACAGCAAGATATATAGAGCTGTGATGTGTGAGTGGGCACACAAATTACAGCTGTATTTGTATGGACATCATCGTGAAGTACGCGAGAGCAGGTAAGAAACTCCTATTTGGGCTCAGGCTCGCGGCTTATTGTGATCTCAACGTTGAGCGTAGGATTTTAAGGGCTACGATGTATCATATACTAGGTAGTGTTTACGGTGGCGTTCCTGCCTGAGCACAAACGCTTAGCCGTAATTTCTTATTAAACAAAGCTCTTTCTTAAAATATTAACTCCCAAGTTCTTGACGTAAGTCGCGTACAGTATACCAGGTACCAGTATACAGCAGTACTGTATACTAGGTACATATGGGTATACGCAGCACATTATACAGTATATACACTGCTATGTGTATAGTCTACCACTATATAATTGGGTACTGCTGTAGTCATCGGTTAGCGCTCCTTCCGCTTAACATTGTCGTATGGATGCGCAGTATACATTGCCAGGTGGTATTATATTTCTGGTGGTGTGTTGCACTGGTCCAGTCTGCCAGTATACGCTTCCAGTTCTGATGCAGTCCAGCATACTGCTTCATAGCGCAGTTTTTTTATCTCTACTGTTTCAGGCTACTCGTTCGAGTGCGCAGCCCGATTTTACGCCACACGTCCATGAGATTAAAGTTTGTGCCTTTCCCCGGTGCTCGCTACGTTTTGAACACAGGTCAAGTCAAAGCGAGCACACCGGTCCAGTCAGAAACTATCCCAGAGGGGGTCGTTCTTACGCTTTGCGCGGCTATGAAGGGGAAGTCATACTCTGTCGACGAAAACATTACGTTGAGGTACGGAAGCAATCAGTGCAAGGCGTCTGATGTGCTTGCCGTCATCAGGAAGGAAGATGTCGCGGAGGATGCGTCCTCCATCAACACCCGGAGGTCGAAGCACCGTTGTATGCTGGCACTGGAGTCGATTGTTTCCGACAAGCACCGGGGAACCTTTTTTCAATCCCGCCTGTCGTGCTCAAGGCGAGAATCATTGGTTGTCGATTCCCACCCCCCCCCCTTCCCCCCGTTTTTATTCCTCCGAGTCTGGTGGAGCAGTGGAGGGTGAAACTTTGTGGCTTATTGTGAGAGTACCACGGTGCAGCTGGCACCCGTTTATATTTCATAGGAGTCCAGGGTATTGGTTGTCGATCCCCCCCCCCCCAACACCCCGTTTTGTTCCTCCCAGTCTGGTCAAGCAGTGGAGGGTGTAATTTTGTGGTTTATCGTGAGAGTACTCTTGTGCAGCTGGGCCCCGTATTGGTTTGTTTAAAAAGGAGTCCAGGGGATTGATTGTCGATTCCCCCCCCCCCCCACCCCGTTTTGTTCCTCCCAGTCTGGCCAAGCAGTGGAGGGTGTATTTTTGCGCTTTATCGTGATAGTACCACGGTGCAGCTGGCGCCCCGCCCCCCTTTTTTTTAGTAGGAGTCCAGGGTATTAGTTGTCGTCGTCCCTCCCCCCCCCCCCCCCCCGTTTTTTTTCCGCCCAGTCTGGTCAAGCAGTGGAGGGTGCAAGTTTGAGATTTGTCTTGAGCATACCACGGTGCAGCTGGCCCCTGTTTTTTTTTGTAGGTGTAAAGATTATTTTGTTGCCGAGCGTCAAAACAGAAGCCCATCCCCCCTCGCCCCTGGTTGTTTTCCTCGCAGTCTCCTTGAGCAGTGGCGGGTGTAATTTTTAGTTTCGTTGTGAGAGTACCCCGTTGTAGCTGGCCCCAGCTCACTACGTGTTTATTTTTTACGTGCAGGCTGATAGAGCATACTGGGTATTCGATATTGGCAAGCGAGAGTACTCCATCTCTTGGTTTGTTGTCCCATCAAACCACAGTAATATATCGGCTAATAAGCCCCTCAAGTATCATATTTTTTTCCCTCGGGAACGTATGCATTTCAGCTTGGGACACGTGTGGGTTTCAATCAGAAGATATCGTGGCTGAATCCGATGCAGGAGCCCTCATAATCCTATTGAAGTCGTTGATTGGGTCGTCATGGCGCGGAAGTATGTTTATTACGATCTCCAGTAACTACTATGCGTCGTCGTATCGCAAACACATCCCGTGAAACGCAGATTTTAACAGGTCCAGTGACGCCATCAGTACCCCTCGTATTCATTTTCACGTGCTTAATATATTTATGCAAGCATCCGACACCATGCTCCCCATCAAAAACCGAGTAGCACAAAACGCGGGTAAAGGGGTACTTACAGGTAAAAGCTCCGCAACCTACTGCTCTGTTGCAAAAGAATAACGGAAAACAAGGAGAAGGCGGAAGGTTCTCCGGCGTCCTCTTTCTTACAAGAAACGAATATGCACCCTCGATATATCTTAGTATAAAAAAACTGCTGGCGCATCCATATTGGGGGAAAGAGCACTTTCTATTCGTACGCTCGATAATCGCAGGCACTCCTATAAAAAATCAAGGAGGCAGCTTTACCGGGGTCCTTCAGCGACAACAGACAACATTACACACTCCATTCGTTTATGAGGCTGGGAGGAAACCGAAAGGGGCAGGGAGGGGGGGGGGGGGGGCGCGGCGAGGGTTGAAATCGTGCATGGTCGAAGTCGTATGACCATGGACCCGCGGAGGGAAATGGTAGGGGAGGGGGGGCTACGTTTCTGACGATGGACAAACAAACCTCGCACTCTTATTGAAAAAAAACCGGGCCAGCTGCACCAGGGACCTCTCACGAAAAAAAAAAACTTACACCCTCCACTGCTTCATCTGACTGAAAAGAAAAAAATGGAAGGGGGGGCTTCGTTTCGGACGATAGACAACCAATACCTTGAATTGCTATATATACAAAAAGGGGAAGGCAGCTGCACCGGCGTACTCTCACGATAAACCGCAAAATTACACCCTCCACTGCTTGACCAGACTGGGGAAAAAATGGGAGGAGGGGGGGGGATCGACAACCAATACCCTGGACTTCTCTAAAAAAAGAGGGGGGGGGCGTCAGCTGCACCGTGGTACTATCACGATAAACCGCAAAATAACACCCTGCACTGCTTGACCAGACTGGGAGGAACAAAACGGGGTGGGGGGGGACGGGGATCGACAACCAATACCCTGGACTCCTCTTCAAAAAAAAGGGGGGCGCCAGCTGCACCGTGCTACTATCCCGATAAAGCACAAAATTACACCCTCTACTGCTTGACCAGACAGGGGGGAAAAAACGAGAGGGGTGGGCTTTGTTTCGGACGATCGACGACCAATACCCTGGACTCCTCTTCAAAACAAAAAAAAACGGGGGCCAGCTGCACCGTGGTACTCTCACGATAGATCACAAAATTACACCCTCCACCGCTTGACCGGACTGGGAGGAAAAAAACGGGGGGGGGGGGGGGGGAGGGACCAAAACCAATACCCTGGACTCCTATAAAAAAGAAACGGGTGCCAGCTGCACCGTGGTACTCTTACGATAAGCCACAAAATAACGCCCTCCCCTGCTCCACCAGACTGAGAGGGAAAAAACGAGAGCGGGGGATGGGTTCGTTACGGGCGATGGACAAATAACTCCCTGCACCCCTCTTCAAACAAAAAAGAAGGGGGCAATCTACACCGTGGTACTCTTAGACAAACCCCAAACTTACACCCTCCACTGCTTCGTCAGGCAGGATTTGAAAAATAGAGAAGGGGGGGGGGTCGTTTCTGATGCTCGACGGCCAACACCCTGCACTCCTATTTAAAAATAATTAAAACGTGGCCGGCTGCACCGGGGTGCTCTCACGAAAAAACACACCATTATTTACACGATAATATACAAACCAAGATAGGGGGGGGGGGGGCTTTTGTTTCTGACGCTCGACAAACAATAATAATTGGGGGAGGGGGGGGGGGGTATAGGCAGCTGTCTTCGAACTCACCACCTGGAATTAGAAAAACCACACCGTCAGATGCACGTATCGAATCCAACAACCAACCCCCCCCCCCCCTCCGCCTCAGTATTAAAAAGGCCATGCCATCAGACGTTCATCACCACGGTTGACACTCGTCCTTTTTCTGGCCCAACGCTCACCCGTTGACGACCATCACGTCCATCTCCAATAGCTTATACTCCGGCCCACCTCCCATCCTCCACACGCCATTCCCATCCTCCTTGTACCGCACAATCGCCCCCGCCATACAACGCTCGGATGCCGACAAACTCTCTACCTACGCATTATACAACGCGTAGTAATCTAGGCGTTCCTGAGAATATTCTCCTTCGGGCGAAACTGTCTGTTGTAGGCTAAGAGCGAAGTGGTCGCCGCTCGCGTGGGAGTTTCGCCGCTTCGCGTGGGTTTAGCGGCTGGGCCTGCCGGTTGGACCGCACTCTTGCACGCAGGCGGCAGAACCCCGCCCGTCGCCAGTAGGATTCGCGCCTTTTCTGTCTTGTAGTCTTCTTCAGACGCGACCACTTTGGTGTGCTCATGTCGGCAGAAGTTTTACAGGTGGAAGAGGGCGACGATCAGGTCAGTCCGGCCTGCGAATCCTACACTGAGGGGCCTCCACAGAATGCCCCACGTTGACACGAGGATGCCGAACGACTGTTCGATCTTCACCCGCAGGTGGCTCAGGTAGAAGTTGAAGGTGTCCTGGTCCTATGGCAAGCTTTTCCCGGGGTACGGCGTGAGCAACTTGCCGCTGATTGGGTACGCCGCACACTCGGTGATGTGGTACCCGTCTGGAAGGCGCATAGTTGCCTTTGCCACAGAAAATCGGGTCCACGCCGACCAATCGTTGGCAGCCCCCGGATTGATGATTGAGACGCTGCAGAAGCGATAGTTGGCATCGCACGTCGCATGTACGTTAAAGCCGAATCCCGTCTTGCTGCCTGAGAAGTACGATACGGTGTGGGAGGTGCTCTTTGCAGGTGGCGCTTTCATCTCGATCAACAGACCATCTGTGGCAGACACAACATGATCGAAGATTCCGTTGGTGCTCTTGGCCTGACATATGGACGAACAAGAACAGGGCCGGGGAGGCGTACTTCAGAGGGGGTCACATCAGGACGCCAGAACCAAGGTTCCTCACGAAGAAATAAGCAGGCCTGCCTTCGGAAACCATCTCTATAGAATTCAATATCTTACGTACAGCTTGCATAACCACGCCATAGACTACTGCTGCTTTGACAGGTTGCTGATATATCATTAGTACACGTACCCTCACCTCGAATCCCGCGGCAAAAAATCGGCACTTTTCGTCTGTCTGCGGAAAGACAGAACTGGCCGACTTCACGGGTGTTGTTGATCGCGTCGACGACCTTTCCCATGATGGTGAAAACCGTGGATGGTGAAATGCCAAACCCCGGTGCGATATCCAGGTAGGAACCCGCCGCCAGCATTCGCAGGCCTATCGCCAGCCGGATTTCCACCTAGATAGCTCCATGCTTCGCGCAACGCAGTCCTGGGTAAGAGCAAAAACGATAGAATGTTGGTGTCCACCTCGACCGAGCTCCAACCCCATCCGGTACAGCAGCAATTGTCATCCCGTTGCTGTGCCTGCCGCAACGCACTTCTGCTTGCCGCAATGCACTACCCTTGCATTGCCTAACGCGACTACTGCTGTTGCAGTGCTACTGTATGTACGAACAGCTGTCATAACCCTAACACATAGCTCCCTCCGTAAACCACGAAAGATTCACCCACGTACTCATACACCAGGTACCTGGTGCCGGTATCACGTACTCGTAGGTAGCATGTACTCGTAGTCGTTCCATGTGCCAGGATTTTGTGGAAGATCTATCTCACAGCTGATGTTTTATTGCTTTGTATAGACTCTGTACAGGTGGTTTTTTGTTCATGAGTACACACCGCCTTGCAGCAGCGCGAGTTGCCGTGCAACGTACCGGGCATACAAACTGTCATGTACAGATGGGATGGTAGATGGCAAATGCTCCAAGCGAGAGCTGAGCCTTACAACGCATCTGGGCTGCAGAGGGTACAGCCTTGGGATGCGGAGACAAACTACGTACTCGTATACCAGGTACCTGGTGCCGGTATCACGTACTCGTAGGTAGCACGTACTCGTAGTCGTACCATGTGTTCTATGGCCGGGATTTTGTGGAAGATCATCTCACAGCTGATGTTTTATTACTTGCGTATGTACAGGTGGTTTTCAGATCATGAGTACATACCGCCTTGCAGCAGCACGAGTTGCCGTGCAACGTACCGGGCATTCAAGCTATCATATACAGAGGGTATGGTAGATGGGAGATGCTCCAAGCGAGTGCTGAGCCTTACAACGCATCTGGGCTGCAGAGGGTACAGCCTTGGGATGCGAAGACAAACTACGTACTCGTATACCAGGTACCAGGGTACATCACATGATACTCACTTCCAAAGCGCTCGTTCTTTTGGATAGCTGGACGAAGCTTCACGAAGCTCGCCTCAGACATTCGAACAGTCCTGCGGAAAGCCTTGCGCCGCCGTAGATCGTCTCTGAACTCTGGCCATGTCATACCGTGCGGCTCGTAGATAGGCGTCCGTGTCTTGGGAGCATAGAGTGTAGCTACTGCTGTCACGAGCATGCCGAACACGACGAGGACACCAGCGATAGCCTTTGGTTTCTGCGCCTCGTGTTTTGAAGGTTGGGAAGGCTCATGGATCGTTGCTTCGTCCGAGTCAAGGATGAATCCTCTGGAGGCCCAGGCCGCTTCCTTCCGTCGGCCATACTGTTGGGCCACAGTGGTCAACGTTTGAGGCTACCCGATGGTCCCAGCGTTGAGCCACGGCGCTTGTGGGAGCACTGCCTTCGAAATTAGGAAATCGACGACAGGATTTCCTAATTTGTGATTGTTAACTTTTCCATATTTTTTGGGCCTGAAGAATTTCCTAAATTATGACATAACGCCTCCGTATTTTGAGACAAAATATGGAAAATTAGGAAAATTAGGAAAATTAGGAAAATTAGGAAAATTAGGACAAAAAAAGCTCTCCGATAAGAACGGCCCTAAAGTATCCCAGAGGCGTTTTCAAAAAGGGGCGCAAATCATTTTCAAAATTCGCACAGACCGCAGCAGCAGCAGCAGCCATGACAGGATCAGATCGATAAGAGCAGCTTGCCAACAACTTATCGCGACAACGCGAGTAAAAGCTGAACTCTGGACAGGGAACAGGTGGATAAGCCGCGGAAGCATGCCCATCCACCCCACGGTTCGCTCGGCAGACCACCCACAACAAGCAGACACATCATCGAGATCGAGTTTCTGAAGGTATGATCTACCAGGTATCTCATGTGTTGCTGCTGCTGCTGCTGCTGCTGCTGTGCCGCTCTGTGCGTCGCGCGTTCGTCATTCGCTCAAATCGACACGAACATCCCTCCACTTGATCATGGACACACGCTCCCTCAACACCCGTGTGCCCTTTCAGCTTTTTGCGCCAACTCCGTCAGCGCTGCAGTCTTGCGTTCGCTGTTCCCGTGTGCGCGAAAAAATATCAGACTAACTAGATTTTTTTTTAATCTTTTTATTTCAAATACGTCAGATGTGAGTGGTTCCAACTGAGTGATCGATACTCATGTTCGAGTTTTTTAGTCGAAGTCTCTCAACCAAGTTAGTATTAATCGTGTTGACGGGCATGTCCATGATGGACGCTGGGCGCTGCTTTCGAGGAGTCCAGAGACACGAGACATGCAGCTGGTCCAAGGTGTAGAGAGAGTTTTCCCCACACTTTGCCTGGAGCATTCCGAATCCCGAGTACCCGATACCTCCTCCTCCTTTACTGGGCACGCTTTCCATTATTCCGTTGAATGGTCATGCGCTACCCTCCGGGGTTCCTGATGGTCCGGCATCATGACAGCGATACTTTCGAGCATGCTACGTACTGTATTGTACCCGAGGGTACGTACCAGGCACGTTTTATATGTATCCGCACGAGTACACCGTACACCCATACACTCGGGTATGCTTACTTGGTTCGCCGCCGGTCGTTGGCTGCCCGTGCCTCGGACAGGCAAAGGACTCGTACTTACATGAGTACGTTGGCATGATATGGGGCTATCATAGAAGCGGTCGTGGAGCCAAAACGGGCTAGTACCCAGAAGATATACTGTAGTAAACGCGGACTGGTACTTGTAGGCTGGGCAGTAGTGTACAACATACCGCGGTACAGCCGCAGCGGTGCAACAGTATGGGCCCACGAGCAGGAAACAGCCCAACAAGAAACCGAGGCTTACTTTTGAGGGGACTCTATGTAAGAAATTGGGTTTTAAAATCATGCTTGCAGCGGCCAGCCCTTGCGGGCTGCTTGCTGAAGCACACCCGGTAAAATGACACAAGTTTCCCCCCGACCCCATCCACATTCAACCCTGTGCTGACACGTTCTGCTTAACGTTAAAAACCAACGGAACCGCCCCTGTGTCCATCCCTGCGACCAAGCAGAAGGCTTCCCGATGGCCACCAATGTAGACGCACAGCAGGCAGCAGCACCACCAACATCGCCACCACCACCACGCCGCCGACGCCGCCCGCGCTCCAAGCCGCTACCCGTTGGAGGAGCCGAACGCCATGGCGATGGCTCTTCCCGGAGACGGTCGGCGATGGCGCCCGAGGCGCCGGTGACGGAAGCGGTAGAAGCGGCGGCGGCCGTGGCGCCAACTCCGCAAGCATTCCCCCGTCTGTGGGCACTGCTCCTAGAATCCCAGGAGGAGATGGAGCGCGGCACGGACGCCCTCAGCGACGAGCTCGGCCGCCTGTGGCGACGCCTGCGAACGGGGGACGGATGCGGTGGAGGTGGGAGTGGGGGTAGAAGCAAGGGTGGGAGTGGACGTGGGGCAACGGTTCGGGCGGCAGCGGCTGTGCGGCGAGAAGTTGGACGGGGAGGAACCACCGGCCCGGGCAACGCGTTGGTTGACGATGCCCCCGCATGGAGCTCACGGTTGCCCCCGGAGACGGCCGACGCGCTGCTGGCCGGGCTTGGAAGGCTGCAGGTGGACATGGAAGCCGAAGCGCTGTCCTTCCAGCAGCGCAAGGCGGACCTGGTGCAAAAGGTTGAGGCGTTAGGGAGGCGAGGTGCCAGAGGGGGACAAGGAGGGCGGGAGGAGAAAATGCGGGACGAGGTGGTGGAGCTGGAGGAGGAGGCGGAAAACATGAGGGCGACGGTCGCTGCGGCCCACGCTAGGCTGCTCGGACGCGTTCGAGAGGTGGGCGGCGGGTTGGTGAAGGTTTTGGGGCTGCTGTTCTGCCCGTGTTTCGTAGCACCCGATGCTGCTGTCATGTTAACGGAGAGCGTGATTACGATGTTGTGTGGACGTGAAGCACGCAATGTAGTCGCCTTACAATACGTGTACGCAGCATGTATTGCTGTATTTGTCACCTCGCCTTATTCACGACCTCGCACGCGTTCCTGCGAAAACCAAACATCGCTGTTCGGCGTACAGGACATAAAAGGCACGGAGGTGCGGGGGTGTCTTTTCTTTACGCGCGCATGAGCCGTTGACACTGCCTGAAAGCTCTACGGCTGAAGCAGTGCCTGTCACAGGACCCGACGCTACTACAAACCAACGTCCTTTTTTGTTTTTCCTATTTATCGAATGGCACGATGCGATGCAACCCCAAACCGACGTTCGTTCTTTTGTTTTCGTCAAATGGTCCCACGCCCCGATTAGCTGCTGGGCGGTGCGGCTGCCACGGCCATCGCTTCGGCATCGGCTGCGACGACAGCACGCTACGGCGCGAGACCGGCAGCAGCAGCGGCAAGGGCGACGGCAGCAACAACGGCAGTAACGCGTAGCACGAAAGGTGTGGAGCCTACGGCGGCGGCGGGGGGAATGCTCAAGAGGGGCCGCGGCAGTTCAGACGATTTCGAGGCTGGCGCGAAGGCAGCGTTGGCGCGCGAGGAGCTCACGGAACTCAGGACCGCCATCGAGGCTGCGAGGGAGGAGGCGAGTGACTGCGCGCTCTGGGTGCTGAGAGGCCGAGACCTCGATCGCAGCCGACGCTATTCTTGGCTACTGAAGCTGATGCCGGGGTATTCCACTTGGGAAGCCAAGGGCCGGTCGCTTCAGCCCGACGTGTGTACATACAGATCTCACCACCGTTGTCGCCATGGTCGTATATGTTCACTTGACCTGTACAAAGTCAATCAATAATTCCTCCCTCCCCCCTCCTCCTCTTTTTCTGTGACGTTTTCTAAACAATCACGACATGCCCCCCACCCCCGCCCCCGTACCAGTTGGACAGGGAGCGAGAGAGAGCGCAGGATCAATCCTCCCGCCTCCAGTCGCACCGCGCCTCCGTGGCAGCCGCCACCGGCAGGATCAACCGCGACGCCGAGAAGGCCCGCGCGGAGGCCGAGGCCGTGATGAACGCGCTCGAAACGGCCCGCGGCGGACTGGTTGCGGCGCAAGCCGCACGGCGCACGGCCGAGCAGCTAGCGGAATCCGAGCGCTGCCGGCTGGAGTCGCTCAAGACGGAGGCCGCCGGGGTGGAGGGGCGGCTGGGCGCGTCCCTGCGCGAGGCGGAGAGGCGGGAGGCGCGTGCGGAGGCGGCTGCGGCGGCGGCAGACCGGGAGGAGGCGCGGCTCGCCGACTGCCGCGACAGCTTCGGGCTGGAGGTGGAAGGACTGCAGAGAGGGGTCGGGGAGCTCGAGTCCGAGGCGGCGGGGTGGAGGGAGGCGCTGGAGCAGGCCCGTTCGAAGTTCGCGTCGGAAGAGGAGCGGGGCCAAGCGGACAAGCTGAGGGTCGAGGCAGAGACGGCGCGGCTGGGGGAGCGGGTTGGAGGGTTAAGGGCGGAAGCAAAGGAGTGGGAGGCGCGCCTGGAAGCCTTGCGTCACCGATACCAGTCCGACGAAGAAAATTTTGCTCGAGAGTCGCGGCGGGGGACCGTCGAGCTCCACGAGCTTAAGTCGAAAGTCACGGACGCTCGGTCAAACCTGGAGGCGGGACGAGCCGAGCTACACACCGTCGCTGCGGTGGTCGAAGAGAAAGCGGCAGCCATCGAGAAGGCAGACGCGGTAGCGGCGTCCTTGGACCGTCGCGCGGTAGAGGTCGGGGCGCAAGTGAAGGACCTTGAGGCGGCGCGGGAGCGTGCGTTTCGCGATGGAGAGGAAGCGCGGCGGAAGCAGGAAGAGGAATTGTCGCGCTGGAGGGAGGCCGTCGCAGAGCGTCGGCGAGAATTTGAGGGCATTTCGAAGCTTGTCGCAGGCAAGGCGGCCTCTCTCGGAGTTCTGGAGCGGCAGGTGCGGGGGTGGGAGAGGAAGAGGAGGAGAAGGGGGGGGGGTGTACTCATCTCATGCATAGCCGTAGTATTTTGACCACAGATGAGAAGGAGGGGGAGGAAGAGGAGGAAAAAGAGGTAAAGGGCAGAAGGAGAAGGAATGGAACGAGAACGTCGAGGATAGAGGAGGCAGAAGAGAAAGAGGCGTAGTCCTTTGCGGGCATGTTTCTTCGGTGCCGCATTGGATGTGCAAGGCGTTCGGTGGTTTGTTGCTTGCTCGTGTAGCTGCTTGACCGAAACGATTTGTCGCCGGCAGTCGAAACGGCGCCCTCGTTTGGTACTGCCCGACCGGGCTTTCACGCATACGTGTCCTGCTCTATGTTTAGATCTTCTCAGCCCACAGGCCTCAAACATGCTCATCTTCCCCTTTCCTCGGATCTATTGTCTATCTGTCCGTATCTGTGGCTGCTTCTGTCTATTTTGTCGGTGTTTCTGGCCTTGTATCTGTCTCCCTGCCTCCGTATCTGTGTCTCTGTATCTGTCTGCTTTTCTGTCCGGTCGGTCTCCGCCTATCTTTGTCTCTTGCCTGTGCCTTTGCCTCTGTTTCTGTCTGACGCTGTACTGTCGCTTTCTCTCTCTGCATCTCTCGGCCCCCCCACCTCCCGTTCTCGCCTCCTATCCCCCTCCACGTCTCAGGCAGAAGCCATAGCATCTCAAGTGCGCCAGGCACAGAGTCAGCAAGAGTCAGCCGAAGCCCGTGCCGAGGCGGCTATTCGTGCCGCGCACGAGGCTGCAACCCTCGCCGAGAGAGGCCGGGATAAAGCGGAGCGAGGGGAGGAGCGCGCAGCGGCGGTGGAGGCTCAGATGGCCGACGCCGTTGAGAAGCTGCGCCGGGTGATGGCGGAAATGGACTCTCAGAGCTCTTTGTTAGGTAGGTCGAGAAAGGTACAATGCGCATGTTTCCGGGGAAGAGGATTGGGCGCGTGAATGTCCAAAGCGCGTCTTTGCTAAGAAAAGTAAAACTTTGCTACAAAGAGTCAAATTTCAATCCCAAGTAATATGTCCCCTGACACGTCGGTGCAGTTAAAAAGCGGATAAGGGCCGCCCGCTCGAATCATCCACCTCGCAGTCGAGCGGCCGGGCTGCGTCGGACCAGCGATGGCTGGCTTGTTTACGGGGGGGGGCGAAAAATTGACAAGTGACAAACGAAACATCTGTAGGAGGCGGCTCGGATAAAAATCTCGTGCCAAGATGCGCCTTTGGGTCGTCCGCATTGCTTGGAGCGTGCACAGGGCGCGCACTCGCTCGGGGCGGCGAAAAATTGGCGCGGCGGTTCGCTCCGTAAGGTCGCGTGTGGCCCGTTGCGCGCAGCCCTCCCTGCATCGTTCAACTCAACCTAACGCGCCAGCGGCTGACGTCCATCCTCGTTGTCATGAACTTTCCCCCTTCAGCAAGCGTAAAGGCGGATATCCAGGCCGCTCAGCAGGAAGCCCTGGAGGCCAAGGAGGGCAGCGTGCTGGCGCGGCAGCAGCTGGCAGCCCTCGTCGATAAACGCCGAGAGGAGGAGCGCGCGGTCGCCGAGGCGGGGCAACGCGCGGCGGCGCTTGCGCGGGAGGAGTCTGAGCTGCGGTCGACGGCGATCGCGGCGCGACTCCATGGCGGAGAAGGGAGGGAAGCCGTGGCGGCTGCGAGGGGCGAGCTCGCCGAGCTGCGGGAAACAGCGGACAGGGAAAGACGGGCGCTGGAAGGGCTCCGTGACAAGGCGGTAACGCTAGAGGCCGCGATAGCGAGAAAAAAAGAGCAGGACAGGTTCGCTAGAGAGGCGGCCGAGGCTCAGCAGGCCCGACTTGACGAGATCAAGCGCGAGGTGAGGATTCAGTAGTAAGGCAGGTTTTCGGCAGGTTTTCGTGCAGTGTTTTGTTCTGATTATGAGTTTGTTTCGCGTGGCTGGTGGTTTGGAGCATCTCGGTCACTGCGGATTTTTTGCTCTGGCGGCGTAGCGATGCTTATGACGTGTCCCTGCGGAGCGATTCCCCCGTCTTGTTCTGCTGCTGTGGCTGCTGTATTTTTACTCCTCACCATCGGCTCCTCGCAACCTCCGCAATGTTGTTAACATGGGCATTATCAAGAACAACAATCGCAGCAACAACAGCAAACACTACCACCACCACTATCGATACCAGCAAATAGCAACACCACAACCACCAACACTGCCGACACCAACACCACGAACACCACCACCCCCCCACCCCTTCCTACCACCACCACCATCGCCACCACCACCACCAACATCAAAACAGCAATAAAAGTAATATCAAAACCGTTAACTGGACAAGCGCCACCAATCACTCCCCCACAACCCATTAGGAACCCCCCCCTTTCACCCGCCCTCCTTCTCCGTGCACGATCGACCCAAATTCAAGGTTGCTGTGCTGAGAGACGAGCGGCTGCACACCGAGAAAAACGTCTGGGCGCTCAAGGGCGAGCTGGAGACCCTGTCGGCCAGGCGGGACGACGCGACCAGGAGAGACAGACAGCGAGAGCGGGAGGAGGGCGCCCTGTCCGCGAGGCGGGAAGCCCTCGCGACCGCGGCTTCGCGCGAGGAAGAACGCGCGAGACTGACGAAGGCCGCCAAGGAAAGGCTTGAAGAGGAGGTGTGAAGAGGGCGTGCGGTTGCGATTGCGGTAGCGGTAGCGGAAGGGGTTGTGGTTGTGGTTGTGGTAGGGATTGTAGTAGCGGCATAGTGGTAGTTGTAGTAGCAGTAGTAACAATATTAGTAGTAGTAGCAGTAGTAGTAGTAGCAGCAGTAGTAGTAGTAGTAGTAGTAGTAGTAGCAGTAGTAGTAGTCGTCGTCGTAGTCGTCGTAGTAGTAATAGTAGTAGTAGCAGTAGTAGCAGCAGTAGTGGCGGTAGTAGTAGTGGTGATGGTAGTAGTAGTAGTAGCGGCAGTGGTAGCGTTGGCGGTGGCGGTAGCGTTAGGCGTTGTGGTAGCGGTTGCCGTGGCGGACGGGGAGAGTGGCTTCAAAAGTCGTAGCTCGTTTGGAATTTTGCTCACAAAGAGTAGCTTCACAACTTTGATAAAAAATTATAACAACGTCAGCTTTTGGGAGTTCGACAAAGTAAGGGTCGATACTCATCTTTGCAAGCTGGGTACTACACCGGCCGCCCGTTTTTATAAAGTTTTCATGAGTCAGGACCATATAAAAGATTACCAGGTACATTATATTACAACACTTACAATGCATGACTAAGTGTTAGAAAACAGCAGTAGGGTACCGGCCTGCTGTCGTTGGCGAAGTTTGGGGAAGACTTAACACAACCTTAGACGTAGCGGAGTTTTTATCTCGGAGGGAAACCAATGAGTAACTTCTTACGAATGCCGGACGCTTTGTCAAAGGCAAAGATGGGGGCACCGGAACGGCGGGAAGAAGGGAAACAGGAAGGGGGAAGTAAGGGGAAATAAAAAGCGGTGGAGGGACGTACTATGTTTGTGTCTGACACGGCGTAGGCGTTTTCTCATCGAGAAGCTGCGCCAAGGGAATGTCTCCAGCGTGTTTACTGTCACTGGTGCGGCAATCTTTGCGTTTTTTTCGGCTTAAGCAAAATTCAAGAGAGATCGACGCCGCGGGTAGAGGGGGTCGTGACGCGGTTGTCCCTGTTAATGGCGATCGGCCGAAACCCGACAAGATCGATTATGCGATTAGAAGACCAACTATAAATAGTGAATATTGCAAACGGTCTTATATTTCTACGTTTACCTGTCCTGTCATGCATTTGCTTCCCAAGTGCTGCACCCCAATCCGATTCGAAACATCTGAAGAATTTGAGCGTTGGTCTCCCCCTCTCAATTGCCACCCGATGTTTGTGCTTACCGCGGCTTCCTTCATGCCCCCCCCCCCCCCCCCCCCCCCCCTCCCCGCGGACATGAAGGTGTCAGCCCTCGGGATCCGAGCCGGCAACTTATCCGCAGAGGTCACCAACGCGGCACAAGAAGCAGCGGCGCTGCGGGAGGATGCCTCCTCCGCGGCACGCCGCGCCGACGAAGCTCGGAGACACCTGGCGTCTTTCGAAAAGGACGCCTCGCTGTTGTCCTCCCAGTCGGAGATGCTGCGGGCGACGAAGCGCGCCTTGGTGTCCGAGCTGAGCGGCCTACGCCACGAACTGGACACCGTGAGAGAGGCGGTGGGCCGCGGGAGCGGGGGTGGCGGTGGCGGTGGCGGTGGCAACCGACAAGCGATATCGACGGGGCCTTCGATTGCAGGGGTCGGGGCTCGATACGGCGAGAGCGGGGTCTCGACCGCGAGAAGGTCCCACCGCGAAGCGTTGGGGAGGGTTGAACATGACGCCGACGGCGTTGGTGTTGCTACGTACGGTGGGGAGATGACGGGGGACGCTCCGACGGGGGTTGGCCGCCGCGGTCGCGGGGTGGAAGGGGACGAAAGAGATGCCGGTGGTGGTGGTGACGGCGGCCGTGGGGGCGGCGGTAGGGGTGGTGGCGGCGGCAGCAACATCGTCGAGATTGTCGCTGATTTCCAGGGCCGGTTGAGGCAGCAGATGAGGGCGGCGCTCGTGGACACTCGCAGCAGCGGCGGCGACGGCGGTGGCGACATCGACGCTGAATGGTCTTTTACACGCGGCACGATAGGAGTAGTCGACGCGGCGGCGCGGCCTCGGCAGACGGGGGAACGTAGGGGGAGCTTAACGAGAGCGGGACATAAAGACGGGGTATTTTCTAGCCGAGGAGGGAGTTGTAACGACGTTCTTGGTGACCTTGAGAAGCGCCTTGGAAGCGTTTGATTCGCCTTGATAGCGATACCGGCGGTTGGTTTGCGGCGGTAAGGGTTGACCGTTGGCCCCTGTAATGTCGCCTAGTTGCGCCACTTTGCTTGGTTTTTGGGTGCTGCAGACTTGTTCGAAGAACAACGTATTGTGATGTGATAAGGGTTGAGTTGGTTCTTCGTGCTTGCAATTGCTGCTTGTGAAACGCAGTGTTTTCCTTGCCGATAGCGTTTACTTTATCTGTAGTGTCAGTGGTTGAGACCGCCCGAAATGTGAACGCTGTTTTCGGCACTGTTCATCTGTAAGTAACCAGATTGGGGCACAGAAGTTTAACGTGGCACCGACAATTGACAATAACCGATAAAATATAAAATGACACGCGCTCAATGCCTGGTTTCCACAGTAGTATGCCCGGACGTTGACAAGCCGGCGCTTCACGCTAAGCCTCTCGTTTGCTCTCACGTGCCTGTTTCACTATTTATAGCAGACCCATTGCTCGTGGCAATGGTTTCAAGACCTCAAAAACCTACATGCTATCGATCGGCAGCCCTTATCGCCGCAGCACGACCGCACACTCGTGAGCCAGGCAACTGCTACTTGCACAGCACCCCAACCCATAGTGTCTCCGCCGCCGCGGTCGCGCTCCCCTACTCCTAGCTACACCGCCGTAGCTGCCTCCCCGCCAACCCTTCTATCATTGTTCTGGGGGGTGCAATCCGTCGCCTCGAAAAAGTCCCGCAAACGCCACCAGGGCCACATTCAAAAATATATCCGCACGTCGTATCGCCTCCCGCCTGGAAATCAGAAGAGCGCTCGAACAGAGCTGACGTCCTCCGTGTACTCTCGAGCAGACCTCTTTTCCGACGGAGTCAGCGACACCCGGGGCGTGCCATTCGCGCTCCGCAGCACCAGCCTCTCTGCGTCCTGGCCGCCGCGCTCCCCTCGGGACCGAATCACCATAGCACCCCCTCCTAGCCCCCTCTGCCTGTCGCTTCCGCCACGCTCCATTCCTCGATCGCCGTCCATGCTCCGGCTGCGGCCTGGGCGCCCGAGAGGCGCATCGCCGCCGGTAGATAGCGGCGCTTTCATCCGACATCTCCCGTCTGAGGACGAGGTCGCAAGGGCTTTCACTCCCTGGGACACCGTACCCGTCTCTTGCCGCCGTCTACCCGGCAAGGATTCCGGCCACGACCTCGCCGACCCCCCCGCGTCATCGCCCCTGCCGCTCCTGCCCCTGCTCCCGCCGCTCCTGTTGCTGCCGTTGGTTTTGACGTTGCTCTTACCCTGTCGTGCGGAAGGTGTTGCGCCAGAGGGTGGTCTCTTTCGCCACACTTCCCCGTCCTCCTGTCTCAGTGATCGTGATCGAGCTTCTTCTTGTTCCAGTCGCCGAATGAGCTCGTCCTTTCCGACGCCGCATTTCCCGAATCCCATGCTTCCCGCCAGAGAGGGGCCCCTCGCCCGAGGAGTTGTGTCGCCGCTTCGCGCGCTGAAGCGACCGCCTCCCCTTGCTTCGCTGGCCCCACCAGCCCCGCCGGCCTTGCCCCCGCTACTACCACCGTCCCGCATCGGCTGCAGCGGCTGTTGCGAGGGGCATGGTGGCGTCGAAACAGCTTCCGGTTGCTCGTTCCGCTTACCACTGTTGGTTTTATCGCGTGCTCTGCCCGCTGCTAGTCCAGAGCCCTCGGGAGATCGATTGGGGGAGGAAGAAGAGGTGGCGGCGGCGGTAGCGGCGGGGGTGGCGGTGGAGGACGAGGCAGCGGCGACTTCCTCGGCGGCAATAATTCTGCTCAGCTGCGCCTCCGCCTCCTGACAAGCCGGTTCCTTGTACAGCGGCGTCTGGGGGTTGGTCAGGGGCGTGCCGTCCAGGCTTGTGTACACCGGGTTCAGGGGGTCCACGCGGCGTTCGGTGCAGATAGAGTGCTTCACCGTGTCCGCTTGCGCCCCGGGGATGTCTCCCATGTAGTTGGTGTTTCGGAAGTGCCGCCGCGCCTCCAGCGGGGGGTTCATCTGGGGAAGCGGCCTCCATCCCGGCTGCGCCCCTTCTATATCTAAGGTGACCAGCGGGTAGAAGGGGCTATCCCGCGCCTTGGGCAGGGCCTTAGGCTTGGACTTGACCGGGTCGTCGGCGACATCCATCCCGTTCACCCGGTAGGAGGGTTCAAGGGGGTTAGTCGCACGACGCGTGCGGAAACCGCCGCCGGTGATGTCGCGCACGTTGAGTGAGTAGTCGAGTGGGGCAGCATCGTGCCTGGCCCGAACGTGCCGTGGCTTCCACCCTGACTGCGCCCCCTCGATATCGTCAACGAGGTGGTTCTGTCTCTGCTTCAGCGGAAACAGTGGCTTGGATTTCGTGCCGACGATGTCCGACACGTCGTACGAATTCCGCGTAAACTTGGGATCCACAGCTGGCGCGGCAACGAAGGACGGGAGGTCGTACTCCGGATTCAACGGATTCACGCAACGGGTCGTGCGAAAGAGCCACTTGTTTCTAGGAAAACTCCCGTCAATATCGTCGTGGAAGAGCTGACGGTCCGGCTTATTGGTGTCTTTGTGCAAGCGTATGGAGGCGGTGCCGGTAATGTCCTGCAGGGGCGAAGGTGGTTGGGTAGGCGGGCGCATTTTTGTAATTTAGCACAAATTACGTCAGCTGTGATAATATTAGTTGATACCCAGCTTTGCAAGTCACGCGACATCGATCGCGCTTGCTCTACTCGTTTATTCCACGTCAAGGATAAGGGCCAACGATTCCCCTGGGTATTGCCAGGGCCAGTGGCACGATTTTACGAGGGAAATTTCGGTCCAGTGTCATTTGGGGGGGGTGACTTATTACGGTCCATCTATACACTACGTTTTTCTTCCGGCGTGGTTGTTGTGTTGGGGGGTTCGCCTATTTCAGAACGTTCAGGAGAGTTCCACGAATTGGGGGTCAGGATCAGGACAAAAATACGTCTTGACCTCCGCTCCTGCGGATACACGCGAGTCAAGCACGCCGGGGGGTTGTTGGCAGCACACGACACGCTGGCATATCTCCACCTGACACACAATACTGTGCTGGTACACACCTGTTGCATTTATAATGTAATTATCATTTAATTTGCCATGCGACAATGTGCAGCATTAGTGTCAACAGCAAAATGTAGGGTGAAACATGGTGAAACAATCGAAAATCCATACCACGAAAAGTAAAAACGCATAATAATTAACCTAACAACCAACAAGTACGAATGCTGTTAATAGAGATGTGTGTCCATGCCATCCCGACCCTGCCGCCTCGAGCCACCAGAACCAATCTTTGTGTGTTCGACGGAGGGGTGCCACCCGCCGGGTACCCCCCACGAACGGGCACCCGCCAGAGTCTGGAGGTCGGACTCGGACTCGTCACCGGGTAACCCGGATTTTCAGGGGACCAGAACCGGGTCTACCGGGTACCCGGACAACATACGGTTCCGTTTACGGTCGTCAAGCGGGCCTGACATGTGGATGATGGGTCGTGACGATTGCATTTGGCGGAGAGAACTATTATTAATAGCGTCAAACGGTACCAGCCTTTGCGTTCTAACGCAGGATCCTTCCTCAGTTTTAGATCGCATGAAAATTGCTATTGAAAGTCCTTCGTCCGGGGGTCAACCCTGAACAAGCCCGGTCATGTTGTAGCCCGCTATCCTGGGAGAACGAACGAACGAACGAACACCAACCCCAGGGGCTCGACTTTTACGGTGGCAGCGTATTGCAAAGGCGAGCTGTCACTAATTCTTTCCGTGCGTCCTCAAAGGAAATGCCGAAGAGCACTGCTTATTATGTGTACGAGCATCAGTAGAGAGGGGAGGGTAATAATCATATATTAAGTCAGTAGTAGTGGGGCCTATACAGGCGGTGTATCGGAATTCCATTTTGAATTTTGCCCCCTGTATATCGAGAGACCGCCCTGCACGTATACCTGGTAGGCAGTTGTATTCAGAATTACAGTCGTACCAGCCGGTTTCAACCACCCTATATCGAGTGGCTGCCTTATTCTAACCGCCTTGTATAGACCCCACTACTGTTATCAGCGTAGACTGACCGAACACAGCACTTGACCCTTCCCAAAGCCGAGCGCCCCCCTTTTCCACTTTCCTCACCTTGACACCGTAGGAGTCGGGTTTGTTTGTCAGAGTGCTCGTCCGGATGAACGTGCGAGCGCCGTCAACGTCTGCTGTCGTATGGTTGTCCCTTGTGTTCATCCGCCGAACCGTCCTCCCGTACGACGTGGAATTTTTGGTTATCGTACAAGGCCCTTTGGACGTGAGGTTCATCGTCATGAATCGCTCGGGGCCTGGCGACATCGACCTCAGCTCGGTCTCCGTGCTCACGAGCGCCATGGTTACGCCGCTCGAATCCCGCACCTAGAGAGTCTGGAGCAAAAAGACCACCGCCCAACAGCAGCCGATCGTGTCCAAAGTTCAAGCACCTTCCAGGAGGTGGCTAAGGGGTGTATCGTGTCGCAATTAAATTCCCCCCGCTGCATGTATGTGCATGAGCCAAGCAAATGAGGCGGCCCAGTCGTCGTCGGAGGCGGCGGCGATTTGTTTTTTGAAAAAACAACTTTTGGCGGTTTCGGCTTGAAAGGAGTGTCAATACAGGTGGCGTTTTTATAAACGGGGAGAGGGGAAATATGTACGACGTGGGTGGCCGAGGCGCTCCGCTTAGTCCTGCTGACCCACAGGCACCCACGTGAGGAGGAGCCCGACTGTTCAAGGTGAGAGAGCAAGGAGCACCTCTGAAGACTTTTCCGAGCCTCGCAGCGTAATTCTCATTGTGGAATTGGTTTGTGAAGGGTAGAAACGCAACTCGAAAACAACAGCTAGTGTGGCACTCCTCGTCCCTGGTTTGGTGGACCAGACAAACTGCCTTGGCCGTGGTTCTCTAGAGCTACCACAAGCACGGCGAGCTCTTGACCTGTTGCTTCCCCAGCGAACGCAGGAAATAGTTGTCTGGGAACAACGGGACAGCAAGCGTTGCTGCCCGGATTAGGGTGTTCGAACAGCGACGGGTTCGGCGTGTGGGATCTTGCTTTAGTTGCTCGAGGAGTGCCGCTCCTTCTCACACCAGAGGTGCTGCGTGCTCCCTGCTTCGCCCCCCAAAAGCAGTGGAGAAGCACCTCGAGAACGAACGCTCCCAGCGTTGCTGTAACCTAGGACTGCGACCACTGCGTTGCAGTGGTTCCAGCATCGGCCTCTCCCAATGCTGTGTTGTAGCCGTTGGAACTGCCGGCGCACGTAAACGCTCGGGATGGCCCAGAAAGTACACGTCGTTAATCCGAAATGGCCAGAAATGATCAACTTATTATCGTGCTGCCTACAGCACGTTGCGTGTTTTCCCTTTCATAATGTACCGGTTCCTGCCACCAGTACATACTGCTGCTGTACCACGGATGCTGCCGCACACCTATCAGGATTGCTTTTGTGTGTGATCGCTAGCGTCCTGAGCATCGTGCACAGCACCGTGCTCTGTTGATGGACTCCTCACGCTTATCGTCCATAATTGTATAATCCCCAGGGTACAAGGCATACGCGTATACGAAGTACATGGTCACCACAGGTGCCATGCTTTTATTAATAGCGGGATGACAACATCTGGCACGACACCAACAAGCGCCTGTTAATACCAGGTACCGGTATGTAGCAGCTACTCGTACCGATGATTGTTCATCAGTACAAGTATCACCCCAAAAGCCTTCCAGGTAGAATTCGAACCGCCTGAGGTTTTTCAAGAATAAATCTTTTGCCAAGGCTATATTAACGCTTTTCCAACTCCTAGGATGTTATCCTAGTCTAATTCCTAGTGTTTTGTCCACATGTCGGGAGTGCGGTGCTAAAACGGTTAAGCAACAGCAGAGAGCCACAGCACGCAGTTGCGATGGCCCCAGACGGCGGGCGGCAGCAGCGATACAGCGATTATTCAGGGCGACGTCGCGATGGCAACGGATGGCAGCAGCAGCGAATCAGCAGCGACAGCGAAGAGACAGCGCGAGATGCCGTCAGTTTTCCTTGATGTTTTCTGTGGCGTGATTTCAAACGCACGATAATCAGGGAGAACTGAAGACATCTCGCACTCTGCCTCTCCGCTGCCCTACTGTAGTAGCTGCTTGGCGGCTACCGCCACCCGTGGCCATCGCAGAATCGTGCCGTTTGTTGGCAATCCGCTTTGGTGGTGCTGATGGTGCTGCCCGTAGCTTTTCCCGACTAAACACCTTTTTCCATACGCAGCAGTGGGTACCCCGATTTAAGAGCGTCCAAGGTAAGCATTCACGATCAAATCGGCATGCCCCGCATACGCCAAATGCTATATACTTCCCACTACATACTATATAAGAGCTATGTGTGGTTAACCCCTTCAAAACTGGAAACCCGTTTTGGGGACAAATTTACTCGAAGTTAGTATAGGGAGGGATTTGGGGGCTCTAAAGAAAGGAGTCAAGAGAACTTGTTGTCGCTTGTTAGGGGGTGCTCTTAAATGGGGGTACTCACTGTATATTATAACAAGCTTGTATTTTAAACGCACAGCCGAGTCATAGCACACTCTTGCGACGGCCGACGTCGGCGGCTGCAACAGCAGCAGCCACACAGCAGACAATCAACACGGCTTTTGCGGCCATGGATGGCGCCAGCAGCGCAGCAGCAGCGACAGCGAAAATACAGAGTGAAATGCCTTCGGTTCTCCTCTCTGATTTCTGTGGGTTTGAAACTGAAATCACGACACATGAATCAGGGAGGGAGATGGAGGCATCTGGCGCTGTCTGTTCGCTGTCGGTGCTGCGGCCTCCCGAAGACATTGCCAGAGCGCGCTACTGTGTCTCCGCTTTGCGTTTGAACTGTTGGTTTTGAAACTGATTAGGATTTCTTGTTTGAAAAGGCCTAGTGGGTATATCTCCACCGTGACGGATCAAGGGTGTGCAGACTTTCATTTGCGCACCCGATGCGCCAATAAGGGGTACCCTGATTGACTCATTGGCGTGTTCACCCAAGCCATGTCCCGTCGGCGGGGGCTCTTATGAAGCATCGTGATGAAGCATCGTGATGAAGCATCGTGATGAAGCATCGTGATGAAGCATCCGTGTTCCCGGTAGTACAAATCCCTTCTTACTTGTGTCGCCAAAGGTAGCAGGTAAAGAGAGACCAGCACCATTTTGACATGGCCACGGGTGGCACAAGAAGGGAAACAGCAGCGACAGAAAAGAGACAGGGCTGGATTCAGTTATCTTCCCTGAAAAAACGCAATACAAGTAGTGGAATAAAATATGAACTCTAGTTGACGTTGGCGTCAATTGATGCCCCGCGAAGATGGCAACTGCTGTAACCCCCCCCCCCCCCCACCCGCGCGCCCGTTAAGAAAATGCCCCTGCTTTTGTTCGCAAAACCCGCTGATACTCCGCTACTACAGTAGGAGTAGGAGCATGTGGCATCGCCGCAGACGACCATTCCTAGTATCATGCTTTGAATTTCATTAAAGTCAGGGTAGGACCGTGTCAGGCAGGTGTCAACGCTAAAGGTCGGGTTGGACCGTGTCAGGCAGGTGTCAACGCTAAAGGTCGGGTTGGACCGTAATCTCTGCAACCTTGAGGTCGCTCTCAGAGCTCAGCACCGTTCCCCTATCCGATAGCAGATTTTGATTTGCTGCCTTCGGTTTATGTCTCGCTCGACCTTTTTTTGGCAAAGCCTACGGCGATTTAGCGTTTTTATAAGTTTTTTTCTGGCTTAACTCCTGCAGGGTTTCGACAAAGCTTGCCTTTAAAAGAGTGTTCATAGGTAGATGAGGCCAGTGGCGAACTGAGCGTGGACCTTTTTGTCAATTCAGCCCCTTTTCTCCAAGAGCCAGAGGTCAGATGGGTGGGTGGATTGAACACGACGGTACTGTTTTTATTTTTTCGTTCGATTGACTGATTGTCGTTAGATGATGTTGTCTGATTTGAGTGGTTTGTTTAGTCGTTGCTCATTAATAGTTGATCGATTGAGTTACAGATTGGATTATTCAAATAGTGAAAACCGTTGGTGGGTTGATTGTCCTCCGCGCCGCATGGACATCTCCAAAGTTGACGCACCTCTCGACCCCTGTCCCACGACCCGCGTCACTCACAAAACCCGCCTTGTTTAAGCTCGCTTCCCTTTCGTCCCCCTTTAACCATCTTTCCATTCCCTCTCTCCGCCCCTGTAATATTCTCCGTTCATTGCGTCTGCGTTTGTCTCCGCCGTCTGTTGTTTGATTTGCCTCTTATTTTCTTCTCCCGTCTGATTGGCTCCTGCTTTTGTCTACCAACGGAACGGACCGGTGCTTGATTGGCCTCTGCTTTTATTGTTTCCTGTCTGGTTGGCGGCTTCTTCTTTACCGACGGAACGAACCTGTCTATCGTCTGATTGGCCGCTGTTTGCCTACCAACGGAACGCACCGACGGAAATCGTTCCTGGATTTTTTTTGGTTTAGATGGTTGCCATGCGCCAGTACCAGGTGGTGGGTCGCAAGGCCCCCACGGAGAAGGAGCCTAACCCGGGCGTGTACCGGATGAAGGTCTTTGCGCCCAACGAGGTGACCGGGGCTTCTCAGTTCTGGTACCTTATGCACCAGATGCGTAAGATGAAGAAGACCACGGGAGAGATCCTCGACATCATCGAGGTGCGACCGCTTGGGTGTGAAGATTAATCTTGTGCAGATTGCAACTGGTTTGCCCTGAGATTGATCAGTTGGGTCTACTGTAGAAATATAAGTGGATCGCATGACGGCTGAGATTGATAAGTGCATGTATTTAATACCAGGTAGATGTTCTGCGAGTGTTGGTGGAAATGTTGATCAGTTACGTCTAGAATGATATGCTGTGAGATTGGTGAGTTATATCTATTAATAGCTGTAGAAATATGTGTTGGTTGCCATGAGGTGATCAGGTGTTGCGTCTATTGATAGAAATACGTGCTGTGAGATCGATCAGTTGTATGTAGAAACTGAGCTGCGAGATTTATTGATTATATCGTAAGACGATGTGCTGTGGGATTGAGTGTTAATACTTGTCTAGACTACCGTGCTGTAGAGTTGATCCGGTGTTTCTTGAAATTGTACCCCCAAGCTTGTTGACGTTGCAGGCGGTGATTTCGGGGATGGTGATTGGGGATGCTGGTGATGATGCCGCTCCGCACCACGCGGTTAGCTTTTTATTCTTCTGTATCACGCCGTGCCCCCGTCGTTGTTTCTTCTTGCCGCTGCTGTACTGAAGGAATGGTGGGAGAATGGACGAACATGTTTGGGGTTTGGGGCTGTAAAACGGTAGTAGTAAATACTGCAAAAGGTTTCTGCTGTTTCTTGTTTTTTCTTGCCGTTGACTTTTACCCCCCCCCTCCTCCCCGCCTCGCGCCCTTCCGTGCCCCCCCCCCCCCCCCCCCGCCTCCCCCCATTTTGTGTACCTCCACAACAACCACGCCGAACAACGACAACAAATAGATCACGGAGAAGAACGCCCGCATAATCAAGAACTACGGCATCTGGCTTCGCTACGACTCCCGCTCCGGCACGCACAACATGTACCGCGAGTACAGGGACCTTACCCTGACTGGCGCCGTGGACCAGATGTGTGAGTAGCCATCTGGCATCGCCGCCGCCGCCGCGATTCGACAAAACCAAGTAACGCTACTGTTGATCCCGCTCATGACAAGCATGAACAGATGGCAATTACCGGGGTACTGATTTGGTTTCGTTGCCCCCACCGCCCCCCCACCGCCAAGACTGCTGCTGACGGAAGCTGACGCCCCCTCATGCACCCCTCCCTGCCCTGCCCTGCCTTGCCTTGCTCCTCCTGCTTTTGTTCGCCGTTGTCGTCCCGTTGTTGCTGCTGCTGGCGATGCTGCTGTTTTATTGCTGCTGGCTGGCAACTGCGGCGGTTTTGCCTTGCTCTTGGCGAAACAACCCAACAACGAACGACCACCAACTATCATGGCATCATCCACGCAGACTCGGAGATGGCAGGTCGCCACCGTTGCCGCCCGCGCTCCATCCAGATCATCCGCACGGGAATCGTGGCGGCGAAGGACACCAAGCGTCCGGACGTACAGCAGTTCCACGTAAGTTCTTACGGGCGACTTTGCACTCTATTACCAGTATATTATTGCATTATCATATTGGGGAGTTTTTGGTTGCGAGGGTTTGTTTTACCTCTCGCCATTTTTTTGCAGGTGGGGTCTAAAGAACGGGCCGGGGAGATTTCCCGGTGTCCCTTGCACGTTTAAACTGCTGGAAATGTTGCCACAAATATTTAAAAGCATTTTGTCACCAGATTTTGGGGGCAGTTTTAGAGGGCGTCAAGCCTCGGGCTCCAGAACTGGTTCGTTGGGTCCTGCCACTGTCTTTCTTGATGATGTGTACCTAGCTGGGTGCTGAGGGTCAGCCCGTCACTATTGATACCAGTACCAACTAGTCTCAGGTTATGCCGTCGTGTATGTAGTGGACTTGTTTTGCAACCAGTTTTTCTTGCTGTAACCAGTTTTTCGTGCTGTCAGGTAACTTCTTTTTTCCACAGCGTAAAATTGATGCGTTTGCTCGGGCTGTCAGGGTTCGAACGATCATGGTGATCGCCGTCCGCGCAATTGGCTGGTGTGTTCGCCGTGTAGCTGGAAACCTGCGTGGCCGTTTTTTCGGAGGACAGATAGGGATCATGTTACGACGTCTTTTTTGTGTCCGGCTTTTTTTCTCCCTCCAGTGCTTTCGTTGCTCGGGCGTTGTTTATATATTCGTGTTTGGTATGATGCCTGGTATAAGTATACCGTAGACAACGCCGCCGACGGAAAAGGGTCGTATCATAAGCTCTGCTCGTCTCCAGACATTCCCGGCAGGGTTTGGTTTGTGTTTGATGGTCAGCTGGTTTGCCGCTTTTACCGCCGGCTGTCAACCGTTTTGGGACCTCGGTATGCCGACATAAACGTAGAATGCGCCCTTGCCGAGCGTCTGGAAATGATGTGCCTTGAGCGCTGGCCAGCTTTCTTCGACGCAATTTTTGAGTATTTATCGTGTTCCCTCGCATTGAGGTCTCCATCTGGCAGCTCGCTACTTCCTCATCGTGCGCCCCGACCACCCCGACCCCGACTGTGCAAGAGGCGGCATCGACTGCGCTCGTGCCATGTCTTGTCGGGTCTATCGTCGTGCCGACGTTTTTTTCTAGAAAGGGCGACTTTTTTTTTGTGCATATGATACCATGCCGTTTCGTTTGGGCCCGAGCGGTTGAACACGAGCTTGCCGCTGCCTGCTGCGATTGCGTCAAAGCTTTGTTTCGCTTGGTCGATTTTGTCAGGGCCGTTACGTTTTAATGTGCGATCTGATTGTTGCACAATTTATGGGAAACGGGAAGTAAGTCTGGGAGCGTGTCGCCGTCCTTCGACGTTTTGGGACGGATGCTGCTGCGCGTGGGGATTATCGTTGCTCGTGCTTTGGTTGAATCTGATGTCAGCTGCAAGCGTCTTCTTACTACCGCCACCATATTCAAGTACAGATCAGTAGTTGTTTCTGCAGGCGTCTCCTTGGCTTCTCCCCCCCGGAATGCTTTGATCCGGATCTGTGTCAAAATAGTTATGTCATCCCAAGCGTGTCTGACGTTACTGGTTTCCTCCTCTTTGCCCCGTATGCGGTGCATGCGTGATGCGCTGCTTGCTTGCGCCGCCGCTGTTGCTGTTGTCGTTGTAACCGTCGCTGTTTTTCCCTCGAAATGTACCCACCTATCTACGTCTACCCTTACAGAACGCGAAGATTAAGTTCCCGCTCACGCACCGGCTGCCGCGCGCGCCCAAGAAGAAGTTCAGGACTACCTTCAAGGCCGCGCGTCCCACGACCTTCTTGGGCTAGACTATTTGTAGTTTTCAACTGAGAAGGAGGGGTTTGCTCAAGGGGGCGGGGGGTTGGGGGATAAGGCAGGAACCGCGATCAGAATGCCCCATGCTCTGACCTCGCGTTTTTTGTTGTCGCTCACCGAAATCGAGCCTGCAGTATTTTGGCAAGCAAACACTGAAGCGTTTCGTGCCCTAGTTTTGCCCCCGTCCGCGTTAGTGCGGCCGGGGTTCTCTACGAGGGAGGGAGGCGTTTGTTTTGGGTCTAACCGTGGCTCATTCTCTGGCCGGCGCCGACGGTATTGGGTGGACATGGAAGGCGTGTTTGTCTTGCTTTTGCTTGCGCGCGTGTCTCTTCGCCCTTAGGAAGGGGAAGGGTTAGCGCTGCGCACATACCGGTTTTGTGGTCGATGACTAGGGACGCACGGGCTGGGTCGAGGTTGGCTCGGGCTGTCGGCGACAGCTGACTTCTAACTCACTACAAAAAATATACAAAAAACAAAAAACAAACACGGTGATGTCTACATGCTAATTTTATGGCGATGGCGCGTCTTGGCGCACGATATGCATCGACGGGGTCTACGCGGGATGACTCTCGGTTTGTCCCCATTTGTTCTGCGGGTCTTTTGGTGCGTAAGCTTGTTATGGTTCACCGTGCATTTCGTTGTATATTTTGTGGCCGATGATCAGTGTACGTACGCTTAGCCCCCAGCCGGCCTGCTGAGGAACCGCAAGCGGCTGCCGCATTACCTTAACGCTTTCACGTATTCATACTCGAACAACTGCAAAAATGACCCCACGCTGCAAGTAGTTTGTCCCGCAAAATGGGGATACAGCAGTTTTGAAGGGCTCAAAATGGTGGCGGTCGGCGTTGGTGTTTCAACTGACGCGGAAAAACTGGAGTTTGGGTCCCCGAGCGCGACTCCAAAGACGAAACAAAAACGTCAAGTCTGCTTAATTATCTAGAAACCGAAAGCGTGGCGCTCGACTAATTTTTCGTGTTGTAGGCGGGTGAACAATATATAAAAATATTTCCGGCGCAGAGGAATGGTTGGGATGAAGGAAAACGAGCGCGGCCGCAGGCAACACATTCCCCAGAGTCATCGCTATAAGAGGAAGCGACCTTTGCCTAAAGATGTTGCATGCTATTGCTTTCTCGCTGAGCTCTACATCTACGAGCGAGTCTGACGTAGTGCCCATCAACTTTTTTTACCGTTGTTGTCGATTGGAAAATGCCGAGCAAAGCGAGTTCTCGGCTGCGATGAAGCTCGAAGTTCTGTCCATCACGCTGTTGTCTACGTCAAAAGCCCCTTGACCCATATTTCACGCGATGCAACATGCAGGTGGTCGCGACCTAATGTGCCCTACAAAATAGTACTAGACTCGTCCCTGGTATCAGAGGCGTACCAACCCCCTCCCACCCCATCTAGGGAAAGAGATGAAGCTGATGCCAACGAAACTGTCTCAAATACATTGGCTTGCTCGCATGGATTTTCTGGAAAATATGCCGACCCCCGCCCCCTCCCAAGGCTTCCGCCGGAGTCAGTTGGTTCAATGTTTCAAAATAATTGATCGATAGAGGTTCGAATATAGCCCTTTAGGTCTGCTACATTTCGGGGGGGGAATGCGGTGAGTATTCAGAATTAACGTTGGACGACCATCACGGTAGTGAAAGGGTTGACGCCATGAGGGTTTCACTTTGATTCATCACGAACCCATGTAGCTCCATTTGCATGTGTGCTCGTGCCTGCACTGTGATGATGCGGCGTGGGTCCCCCAATCCCTTGACCAGTCGGCCGAAAACACCTCATTAACCCCACCACAAAATGTATGTTTAGCTCCAACGTGGAATGTTTGAGCTTTGAGACCAAATAACTGGTTCATTATATTGATGAACAGCGTTTTGTCACCCATTCGCAGCAGCTTTATATGCAACCCTATTGATGCAAACACACTACATATGTGGCTATTTATATTCCTACTTCATCACATGAAAACGAGCGACGAAAGATAGCCGGTGTGTATACGCGACAAACAGTAAGGCAAAACATACAGCAGTCCAAACGGCGTGCCGCTCTTCATACAAGTGCTACGCACATCACACATGGCGATGCATTGCATACACATGACCACGAAGTGTTACAAACACGCCGGCGAAGCGCTACAGACACGACGACGAATCGCGCGCCAAGCAGCACACCGCATCCCAACAGCTCACCATCAACACATTTGACCCTGGTGGGTCAGCTCAACATCAACACCGTTGTATCTTGTGGGTCGATGCCTGTAAAAACGCGCGACCAGAGTATCGCGCAGCTTCCAAAGATGAGTATCGACCTTTAAATTGATCAAACTCAAAGCTGATGCATTTGAAACAATTTCATAGCACATGCAGCGCGCGAAGGAGAGTACCGTGCCGTGATAATAATCGTTATTCATCCTTGAGAACGCACGGCAGTAGTCGCAGCTGACGTAATTGTAACGATATAAATACAAAAAAAAAACCCGACCCTGTGGCTCATCACGAATTTCTGCTATCTGAATTTCTGCTATCTGGCGCGTGTGCATCAGCAGCAGCACTGCCACGAGCACCTCCACTACTACCCCCGGTGAACAGCGCACCCCCGGGTAAAAAGGGGCTTCCCGGCAAGCTTTTCGCCCTCTCCAGCACAGACTCGGAAGAAATTTGGTCGCTCGTTGGGAGGCCAAGCGCCTTCTGTCGCTGGTCGAACATAATCTTGCGGATTGTGCTTTGCGTCTCCTCGTCGTACTCGCTGATCCTAGACGTGGAATCAACCTGTTGTTGATACGTAACACACAGGAACGGCCGGAAGACAACATGGGAGGGTGATAGTTTAAAGCTGTGAGATGGCTGGGCTTCACGGTTATCAGGTACCCTGGTAGGTATTTACTCGGGCGGCGGAATAAAACCGAACACACTGGCTTGTTCTGTAGTACCTGGTATTCAACAGCACACGTCGAGCCACACACGCGCAGAGGTCTGCAAATTATCGAATGCAATCAACGGTAGTATCCTGGCTGAATAAACGCCCTAGTCCCTTGGGTGGGAAGGAACGGCGTGGTCGCTGATAATGACCGCTGTGCCGTGCTCGAGCAAAAACGCGGCGAAGTCTCGGCGTAGTTGCTATTTTGACACCTCAGGAATTGTTCTCGACGATTGATGGTCATTGCTGCATACGGTTGCTCTGCTACTTCAGCGGCGCGCGAAGCAAGCCGATTTCGGTTGATTCAAAAGGCATGGTGATCGCAGTAAGTACGACGTGTGCAAGCCACCGCCGCCGCAGCAGCATCTCAAAAGCCGTACGTAATTCGAAGTTGCTGCCTTAATCTTACACGTCCCCAAATTGCGAGATATGCCATCACCGGGACAATACGGACTACCTCAAAGGCCGCAGGGGAGGGAGGGAGGGGGAGGGAGGGGTTGTCGCTGCCGCAAGCTTCTTTGACACTGCTGTACACAGTTTAAAGCATCGGCCTTTGCATTATCGAGCACTATCCCGAGCTGTTAATCCATTAGTCCAGTTTCCTCGTTGGAAACGTTGGTAGGTGGAAGGACGCCCTGACAAAGCCGGAAATTCCAAATCAATCTATCACCTTGGCACGAAGAAGACACTCACCATAAACAATATAGGGAGAATAATCAACACACATGTTATGGTTCCGATTGAACGCGCGATTGAGAGGGAACCCCCTCAGAAAAGTGCTGGTACCCTGCGCCAAAGCATGCCAACCAGTCGGGAGCTCGAAGCACAAACGCAACCCCACAGTTTACAGCAGCCGCCTCCCCTGAGTTGCCTCCTACCGCAAAAGTACCTTTCTGACTACGGTAGTCGTAGTTTAAATACAAAAAAACGGAGGGCCGCCAAGGACCTATCTCCTAATTGCTAGTACAATAGATGATAAAATCAATCCTCATCCTCTGTCCTCCCGGTACTAGCAGAGTGACTCACCTTGGAGGTGTCTATCTCCGGGTCTCCTTCCACGACGCTCTTCCACCACGACCTCGTCGCCTTCTCGAATGAGATCACAACCGTCTTGCCGTCATTCAGGCTCCACATACTGTCCTCCCGAGATACCGCGCTCGGCAGCTCCCCGTCGATTATTACGTCCCCGTCTTCCTCCGGCGTCGCCCCCGCGAGCCCATTCGCCGCTGCTGCTGCCGGCGATGTTACCGCTGCTGCAGTCGCCGCCGCCGTCGATGCTGGCATCACCCCCGCCCCTCTAACCCTTAGCTTCAGCCTTCGAGGTTGGATGAGGCAATATATGTCCTTTGAACGGGTACCTGGGGGCACGTCGACGTAGACCGTAGCCTCGGTCACCGTCTGCGTCCAGTAGTACTTGGGAGTCACGCCGCCGTTTCCGATGGGCACCTGAAGCCCGCTGTCGGTGTAACGCACGCGGATATTGTTTGATTCGGAGGCGGTGCTGGCCGTGGCGGCGGCGAGGGTGGTCTGGGGGCCAGAGGCTGCTGGGGTCGAGGAGGAGCCAAGACCAGCAGAACCTTCCCTGCACGTTGCAATTGACGACGATTTAGAATCCTTGCTGCCGCTTCCCGATGGAGCCTGCTGCTGCGACGGCGGTGTTGTGGTTCTTGACTCCCCACTGTCTGCGCTGCTGGTACTATCCAACACCTCTGGCGCGTGGGACGCTGGTGGTGCCGCCTTGGGTTTACCTCCTCGCCCAACAGTACAGTTCGTAGACGGTGATGCCTTAGCTGGAGGATCGCTGTGTGGGGCGGCTCTCCCTTTCCCTGCTGTCCCTCTCCGTGGTTGTTGCTGTTGCTGCTGCTGCTGCTGCTGCTGCTGCCCACCGTATTGCTTGTACGGGAATGATTTGAACGCGCGGAGGAGAAGCTGTTCCGCTTTTCCAGGCGGGAAGCCCATGCCCGCGCTCGTGGTCTTCGCCGGATCGTACGTGACGTAGAAGTCTGTGTTCCTGTGCAGGAAGGAGAAGAATACCCGAAGGAGAGCCTCGAGAGAACCCGCCTGACCCGTCAGGTTCTTCAGCACGTCGTCAAACCTCATGCCGAGTTCGGCCATCGCTGTTGCAAGGCACTGCGACCCTCTCAGTACGTACAGCCTGAGGTATGGTAGCAAAGGTTGTAAGCTGAGAAGGAGTTAGTTGTGGAATCTCCGCCAGCTAGGGAAGTCTCTTTCGTAGGTTCTGCTGTGTTTCTCTCATACACCCACCCTTTGTGCGGTTCTCCAGCTATCTATCTGTCGCTGGTGATGACGTGTGCCCGAGTGTAGATAGGATGGCGCACGCGATCCACTTTTAGAAAAGAGATACCTGGTGCAGCCAGACGGCAGAAGGGTTGCGTTGTGGTTGAATCTCCGAAGAGCGCACGAGGAGTTCCACATCTCCGAAGAGCCTATTGCGCGGGATCCGCCGGGGAAAAGAGGAGAAATATCCCCTTGCTTTACCAAGACGAAGGCGCGAACGAACGTTTTCTGGACAATCGGTGTCGTGCTCTCTGCGAGTGAGTTCACCGTCCACCATCTCAGTTGCCGTCACGATGATGGCCACACGGCCAGGTGACTGGAAGTTCGATGTTCTCAGCAGGTAAGCGATACCTCAGTTTCTGTCATGTGATATATGACGATACCCGTCCATGCCGACTTTTGATTTTCGGCGACAACAGCACTGCTGTTTTCTGTCACGGGTGGAGATTGGAGAAACACCACTCCACAGCGCAAGCATTCCTCCACGTACGGATATAAGAGGCGACCGTGTTCGCGCAAAGTTTGGAGCATGTGGCGAGTGTCTGGCGCAAGAAAACACCAACAACCGGTGGCTTCGCGCGCATCGGCATGGGCGACGAAACACACAGAAAAAATCCGGCAGGACAGGAAATCAAAAGAAATCTTAACAGATACTCGTAGAAATTTGTGGGCGGGGATCCTGGCCTCTCTCGCGTTGTTTAAATATTCGCGCAGGGTTACAAATCCAAGCAAGTTCAGCATTTTCCCTACTTTCGCCATGTTTGCTATGGCTTGTCTCACGGAACAGCAGTGTGGCAGAGGCCAGCGCACAATCCACGGATAAATGCACATGATGATCTTGCTTTTCCACGGCAGTTCCATGGCACAGTCCCATGGCAGTCAGTGCCGATGTGCATGAGCATGAGCGTTCGTTCATGAACGTTCGCTCATCATGGGCACTGACAGATAGATGAACGTTTGTGACACTACCATGGCGCTGGCATGGAGCTGCCGTGGAGCTGCATTGATTGGGAGTATGAACTACCATGGCACTGCCATGACAGTGCCACGGTAGGTAGTGCCGGCAAGTGCCGTGGCACTTACCATCGGACTCTCATGAGCATGCCATGCATGGGAAAACCGTCGATTGTGTGTCGTCTTCACACTCAACTATTATTTCTACCCAACGACATGAGTACACCCAGTGTCCGTGCTGATTCTTCATCCTATTAATAGAGAGATACCTGGTACAAATTTTGTTGTCACAGACAACTGTTAAACAGAGCAAACCAAACAGTCGCAATTCATCAAGGTACAGCAAGTGAAATACTAGCGTATCGGGTACGAGAACACAACAAAACAAGTCAGGCCAAAGAAAAAAGAGGAACATGAGAAAAATAAATGACGAAAAATGACGAAAAATGACGAAAAATGACGAAAAATGACAAGAAAAAGAAGAAAAAATAAAACAAAGCAAAACAAATGACAGGTGTTCTGTGTTCTGAAGAATGTGATGCAAGAAGATCGGAAAGGAAAGGCTGCAAGCTGCAAGAAGAACAACATACTACGTGCTGCTGAAGAGGAACAGATACATAGTACCTGTTGCACGGACAAAACCGCACGAAGAAGGTAACTGCTGCTGCTCCTGTTGCACGGACAAAAACAAGACGAAGACAACTAACTGCTGTTGCACGGACAAAACAACACGAAGAAGAAGATACCGGCATATAATAAGGCATAGACTAGACTAATAAGGCCGGTGGGGAGGGGAACAAGGGAGCAAACGAAAAAAGAGAGAAATACAAGGAAGAAAGGGAGAACGACAGCAAGTAAGTGCCATTTTACTGTCGCTTTCGCGTTCCCCCCATTGAACTCAACGAAAGAAGCGAAGAAAGCAGAAACTACCACTCACTGTAGGGGGTTCAGGCTATACATACGTACATCATACATAGTAGTAGCACACGCTCCACGTACTAGTCGAACTGGTGCCTTGCCACACGAGCTACCATTTCGTTGCGTCGATTGTACAGTCGTAATACGAGTAGAAAACCTATTAATAGACTTATGGGCAAACCCATGCTTAGGGTCGGCTTGCTCACGTAGCCCACCTCATGTGGGGGCCTTGGTTGCGCGGTGGCAGCGGACAAAATAAAAGTCCCAGGTGTTGATCGTTATGTAGAATAATCCATCATATTATTGTCGCGTACATCCGAGTATATTATCACAATCAAGACATGGGATGAGTCAAAATCGGCCAGAAGCCGCCCACAGATCAGCGGCAAAAACTGGACCAAATCAAGACCGCAACAATACCGTAACAAGGCCGAAACAAAAACTGAAATAAATGGCGTATCCCATCGGAATCAATCCAGAACTAAACATACCGTAGAAGGCATGTTTCCAGCGGGGTGGCTGACATTATGACAACTCACCGTCATCCAATAGAAAATACTCATTTCCCAATACCAAATATCCAGCTGCAAATATCCTATAACGCTCGTACATACGTGAATGAATAATGAATCATGTCTCCGTAGATTATACAAAACTTTACGGCTCATCGGGCAGGCTGCAAGTACTAGATCTTTTATCCCCCCTGTTTGAATCTTTTTTTTGGGACGGGGGAGAAGGGGAACCGATTGGAATTGAGTGTCAACGAGAGCAAGTGCGAAGGAGCGGGCCGAGTGAGCTAAGGCGATGAGACGGCCATGGAGAACCACAGCAGGAGGATGGCACACGGAGACCCACGACCCGCACGCACACCATCATCATGAGAGCAGCGATCGTCTTTTTTTCAAGGTTTTTTTACGAGGCAGTAGTACAGCATGTTACTTACGTCACTGACTTTTGTAGAGTTTGTAGAAGAGTTGTATACCCTTCATGGGGAACGACACCCGCAATTTTTACTTTTCAAGCACGGGCGTCGTAGCTGCGCCGCAACCTGTCAAATAACTCGGGAAGGCGGGGCGATCATTGCTATTTGCAAGTATTGTGGTGGTTTTTGGTTCGATTGCTATTGTTTTTCACTGCATGCCCGCGGGTCGTCACTCTGACAGCACTCCAGACAGCGGGCGCGTTCTTCAGTGCTCACGATTATTGCCAGTCAGTGCTCACGATTACCGTACGGTTCGTACGGTGCAGACAGCCCAACCGCTGCAGTTCGTAGCCGCGAGTTGGTTAGTTGTGGGAACGGGAGAGCTCTACGAGTATGCTGTAGTTGAGTGTATACCCGCGGCCATGTGAGTTCAGTTTGCACATTGGATCTTTTCACTTGTGCGCCTTCTTCGTATCGTGCGTTTTAGGCGGGAAAGCGTAGTATTTACCGGACGAATTTTGATTTCTTTTGATTTTTCAGATCTTCCTAGGACTCCAGCACCTTTGCGTGACCACGGACTCTAGATTTTGTTATTACAAGAGTTTAAATGAGAAAACAACAACAACAACATGTCTGCCTTGATAGCAATACCTCTACATGTGATGAATTTATCCCGAAATAAAACATAGTTCCCTTATTCTACCAGCAAACATTTGACATCCCCCAAGTATCCCCCGGCCATGACCAGTCACAAATGCAAAACCAAAATAAATAACAGCGTCAAAAAGTCAAATCCAATATTGTAGTGGTACTCCAAGTGAGGGAATGCGTGGTTGGTCGGTGTTGGGAAGCGTGCTCCTCATGGGTTCAGGTGCCCTTTAACAGCGTCAAAAAGTCAAATCCAATATTGTAGTGGTACTCCAAGTGAGGGAATGCGTGGTTGGTCGGTGTTGGGAAGCGTGCTCCTCATGGGTTCAGGTGCCCTTGTTTGATCTCTCCTCATGGCTCGCTGGATAGACTCAAAGGCTTACGAATTATTTCCTCTACATTGAACTCTAAAAGACAGACGAAACAAGACAAGACAGAGGAGGGCAGGGTAGACCAGGTAGTGCAAGGTAGTGCAAGGTAGTGAGATGTGGGGCGTCCTGCTTGTCCCATCATCGTCACCCACATTATGGCCCATCTTTGATGGCCCTGACGTGAGTTTGACATCTAAATCACGTGGTTTTACCTCAACCATGACATGGTTTCACGTCGAATCTATAAACTATCCTTCTACGGAGGGCACTCCATTACTTTTTTATTTTTTTTATTTTAGGCCACCCTGAATAGTCGTAGATGACGATCACCTGGCAATCAAAGGATGTCAACTAAACATCCAGAATTGAAAAGGGGGTCGAAGATGCGGCTATTTGAAACAAGCGAAAAAGAGGCTATGTATTCCCCCACACCTCGTAATAATGAGGCTTAAATGCTTCATTGCAAGCTTGTTGTTGATGTTCTCACATTAACTCGCATAATCAAGTCCGTGGTCACAGGACAGGCTCCAGTCACTCTAGAGCTGAGGAATACCCCAGGAAAAAACACAAACAACCCAAGGTGGTACACGCATATATCACAGCTGACGCAATTCATGTGTCCACCAGAAACATATAAAAGTGAATTCGGGAGTCAGTCTACGATGTGCCAGATCCATACCGGTGCATACGTCTCATTACTCACGCCTGGAGAAACCGACTATACTTTTTTTCTTGGAGTTTTACACAATTGGTTGCTTTCTAAAAAACCCCGTCCGTTCTCATTTCAGGCTCCGTTTCCATTTTTCCGAAAACTCTGTTATTATACCGATTGCCACCCAAAAAAGACTACCACGTATATATTGCACGTAGTATCTACCACTACGCACACACACGATAGGCGTAAGTCAAATGGAGAAAAGAAACAAAGAAAAGAAAAAGAGATAAAGGAAAAAAAATAAAAGTGGAGAAAGCGAAACAAAACCAACAAGGAAAGAAAAGAGAAGAAAAATACAAGAAAAGCAAGAGAAGACAAGACAAGAAGAGGAAGCAAGGAAAGGAAAAAAGAATAAAAGAAAAAAAAGAAAAAGAAAAAGAAAAAAAAGAAAAATGTCACACTAGTAGACCCTAGGAACTGGCTAAAGACGGCATTGGGCTCATGGAGGGTATCAAGTGCATCATCAACGGCACTGGGGAAAGAACGCAACATGGCGAATAAGTTAGGGCGGTCTTATGCTATCTTGTGACGGCCATTAGAAGGCCCACAACTTTCAATACGATGATGGCCAAACCCAGACTTCAGTCTCTTGGGCATGACGCCCCCCCTTCCCCCCCCCCTCTTTCCCCCTCCCCCCCCTCCCCCCCTCCCCCCTCCCCTCCCCCCCCCCTTCCCCCTACCCCCGGCCGCTTAGAGATGCCAACGGTGGATGGCGCTGCCGCAGCCTTTGCGCGTCGCTCTGCAGCTTTGCGTCTCTCCGTTTCATGCCAATTCCGCATGAAAACTCGGCTCCCTCCTCTACTCGTCGAAACCATCCTCCAGCTTTCTGAGCAGCCTTTCGCCATCCTTCGAATTTCATTTCAAAGACCGACATATCCTCCTTCAGATGATCCATCCAGTCTTTCTCTTGCCCCCCTGAGTAGCCCTTACCCCCAACAAACTCCCCAAACATCACCCTCTGTGGCAGACGCTCCTCCCCATACGTGCTACGAATCCTGCAAACAATATCCTCCGTTTGCGCACTATCGCCTCTATGCTCTCGGAATCTGTCTTGGCAAGCGCGTCGGTGTACGATAGGGTGTGGTCGTCTCGCTTCCGTTTTCACCATCCAAGGCATCGGAGGGGCATGGAGCGGTGAACCCGTCGTAGCCTGTCATAGTCAGGCTTCTTCGGGCTCCACGTCATGCAACCGTAAATCAGTGTCTCGACCACCTCAGCTTTCAGCAACCGCACATCCAACCGTAAGCGCACATCGGGGCGATCATAGATTTCCATCTTGTATCACTGGAAGCACGCCAAGGCCCTCTGAAGATGCCGCGTTATTTCAATGCTAAGGTCTCTGTCTGCGGTGATAGCTCCGCCCAAGTACACAAACTCGATTGTTTGTTTGTATACCTGGCCGGCTGCATTGATTGTGAAGGATACCTTCCCCCCGCCTTTGGTTTCCAGGCACATTATCTCTGTTTTCGCCTCGGATACTGTAAGCCCGAACGACGAGCACGCAGTCACGATCACCATCATCATCCTCTCCAGCTCTTCTGATGATCGCGATACGATGCCCGCATCGTCCGCGTACAGCATACCCCACAATCTCTGCACCTCCTCCCCCTCCTTCCCCCTCCGTCCGTCGACTTTGCCTGTGCGTGAAGTGCCCTTCTTCTCGCCTTCCTCCTTTCGCTGGAGCTGCACCATGTTGTCCGTGATGGTTGCATCAGCGAGGAAGCGTTTCTCGGCCACACGCAGTACCGCCGTGAAAAACATGTTGAACAGCAGTGTGTGGCGCGAGCACGCATCCTTGCCTGAGACCTTATACAATCTTATGATGGAGCTCACGACCGTGAGAGCTCGAGAAAGGGTATGTACTCACGGTATACCAGAAGCAATCGGCCTACGAAAACACGAAGGGCGCGGTCACTGAGCGCAAGGATGCGAAGGGGGCCAGAGAGGAAGGTATAGACGCAGAAACCAATTCAGAAGAGAAGAAGAGGACTCGAGTCACGCTGTGAAGGCCAGACTAGTTAACGGCCTGAAGCGTAGTGCCGAAGGGGCGGGCGGTCGGTCCATTTGCCGGATGATAAGAGAGAAATCAAGAAACACTACCTAAAAGAACGTCAGAGTCCGCCACGTTGAACATGGAAAGCTGACGTGGAACCATCGGTTGGGCGGTGATAGAGAAACACCCAAGACGCGAATAAGTGCGCAAGCGTCGAGCCATTGGTCAAAAGGCAGAAGAGAAAGAGCCTGAAACGAGAGAAAACAAAGAACACTGCCTCAAATAATGTCAGGGTCCGCAAGGTTGGACCTGGAAGACTGACGTGGGACTATTGGTCGAAAGGCAGAACCATAAAGAACCAGTACGCTGAGGTGTAACGGAAGCACAGGGGCCGTAATGTGGGGCCTAGGAGGCTAGCATAAGGCCCTTGGTCGAACTGTAGAACGGGAAACCGAGGCAACCAAAACAAGTCGCGAAGACGCAGAGAAAGACAACACCTAAATAGTGACACAGACAACACCAAAATGATGGTACTGTCCTGGAGGCGTGTGTGATACGCCGGAAAGCTGAACCGGGGGGCAACAGTGGAGTACCCTTAGAAGCTATCTGGGTTCAGTACCAGGAAAACGGGAAGAGATGAGTGGTGAGGTCACCTAGCCAAAGCAATACGCAAACAAGGACGAAACTGAAACGTAGACACAGAAAGACGAGAGGTACTATCGGTAGCCGGAAAGAGAGCCGACATAATGACACCTTGAGAGGCTAACTAATAACTGGAACAGTGCCAGCAAACGTAGCGAGGCTATTCAACCATAACAAAGCAAGCCAAAAATGGGGTCAACGAAAAGATACTCGTTCAGCTCGAAGCAACGCTGGAAGTGCCTAGCTCCAGAAAGAACGCAGGGAACAGAGAAGACAATATGAAGAAAGCGGCAGCTAGGTGCAATACGTCGGAAACACGGGGTCGCTAACGTGGAGCAACCCTGAAAAGGAAACCAACTGAGAAAAATGCACGGAAAACAGGAAGTAGACAGATCGTGTCATAGCAACGTACTGCAGCCTGACAAAAAAAAGGAGGGTCCATAGCAAGGGACCTTGAAAGGCTACTTTAAGAAAACGAGCAACACTAGGTACGTAGCGAAGGCATTCCTCCGAAAAGATTTCGCCAAAAACACAACATGAAAGGGGGTCGGCAGGAAACGACCTGTATGGGATGCGAAGCCAAACTGGGGTCAAAAGGTGGGACCGATGCGACAAGTACGCCAACAAGCCAAGAGAAAAACGGAGCCCAAGAGGGGACGGCCTGTGGACTGCACAGTCAGGACGGGCTGTAAACCCGTGATTATGGCCGGTGTTGTTAAACCCTATGGGCAGGTATGCCGAAATAAAACAAGAAAAAGTGGTCGAGAGAAGCAAGACCTTTTAGCTGCAAAGCCAGGACGGAAGGTAGTGTCGTTGGACCATAGGGGCAGGGGTGCTGAAAAAAAAGTAAGAAAGGGTGGTCCAGGGGAATAGATCCGCTGGCTACAAAGCTAGAACGGAGCCCGACAGCAAGGAGCTTTTGGGGGCAGGTACAACCAAAGAAGAAGGTGGAGGCTAAAGAGAAACGACAGGTGGGCTGGAGAGTCAGCATGGGACCGCTAACGTAGAACCTAAAGGGGGCTCAATGTGAAGCCAGTGGTCGACAATATGGGGCCAAAGACAGTAGCAATAGCTGGAATGCCGTAATGCCAAGTGGCTGGGGCTAAAGTGCAGCGACGTCAGTCGTGGGAAGAAGTGCGCCAAGAAGCAAGAAAGGTACAACAACAAAAGGGAAGTATGCCAAGGGGCAAGGAAAGTCCAACGACAACAATAAGAAAGGAGGTAATGCCTCGCGAAAAACGAAGAGAAATAACGCGGGAAGCATCTATGTTGTCGCCAATCGCGTAAGGCGAGGTGAAATCGAGACGATGGAACACCACGACATGGTTCGGAAACGCCATGGTTCGTTGGTGTGCACGAAACGTGGGCAGGCTACATCGGCGGTGAAGGCGGAAGCAAAACCACAAGGGCGAACACTCGTCGGTCTGTAGAAACGTATAACAACTTGGGCATAAGTTCAAGATCAAGGCGATCTTGAAGATCACCGAAAAACGAACAAATGCCATGCTTTGAATGCGCCAAAGAAGACAGAAGGCATACTACTACGTTAAAACGTTGTTGGAGCCTCAATGATACTCAGACTGTAAGGGAGTACTTTGGGGAGCCACGACGCGGTGACACCGACGATGCTGGTACCTACCAGGTAGAATTATGCTGAGGCAGTAGGGTCCAAAGCTAATACGCGCACTAGGCGTTCACGAACGGATTCTCCCAGAAGAAAGGAGAGAAGGCTGCTACGGTCGGTCGTTAGCTGCGCACAGCGATAACCACTAAGGAGCAAGCGTGTCTGGAAATAACAAGAAAAAAACTAATACCCGCGTTGCATGGACGCAAAAGCGGAAGGTTTAGCTTCCGAAAACGCACGAATGCCAGAGTCGGGAGGAAATACGTTCCGAAAATACACACACTGCAGAGGGGAGGGGGTGTACGTTCCCATCCGGCACAAAGTGCAGGGGGAAGGAAAGCCAAGGTAGAAAAACCAAGGTAGAAAAACCAAGCTAACACGATATTATTTTCAACTCATTCCGTGAGAGCGGTGGAAACGGGGTCTCAACACAACGAAGGGCTCATAAACTCTGCGAAAGAGCACGCACATGGTGCAGACGACATCTCGGCTGAGAAGGAATCAGACGAAACTGTTACGATGTCGCGGGCTGATACCATAAGCCGGGGACAGAGGGATTGGGCAAATGACGTACAACTCTGAAAATGCTTGCGGGGCGCATGCACAGTGTGCAATGAAAGTTCAGGCTAAACGAAACTACCATGTTTTCGGGGGTTGATACTATGAAGAAGCCTAGAGGGGGGGGGTCGTGAACAAACGACGGACCCGATAATACTAGCAAAAGGTTGATGTCGTGAAACTCCGAAAATGTGGCCTACTATAGAGCCATTCCTGTTGGAAGCTAAGCGACGAAAAATCGGGGAAAAATACGCGTGAGCACTTGGATGTTCAACCGAGAAGAGGGGACTTGTGCAGGGCGATATGACGCAAACAATGTGGACAACACGCCTCAATAAACACCTACGGCGTGCGTAGTGCGGAAAACAGAGGAAGGGCCAGAGCACGTACACCACAGTGGCAAGAGAAAAGAGTACGACGCCTCAATAAGCACCTATGGCGTACGAAGTGCAAATAGTTGAGAAAGGGCCAAGACATATATGCCATAGCGGTAAGAATCCAAATATGACGCCTTCATAAGCACCTATGACGTACGTAGTGCAAAAAGCAGAAAAAGGACCAAGATGGGCATACCACAGCGGGTTTAAAGACAGATACGACGCCCAAATATGCGCCTATTTCGTACGCAGTGCAGAAAGCAAGGGAAAGGCCAACTAGAACAAATCCACAGCGATTTCGCGGGCTGCGAAACAATGGTATGCTAAACCGACGAGAGGAAACGAAAGCACGGCAGGTTTGCGGCCAAGTTACGAAAACGGGGCAGGCTGATCCGGCAGGAACAGGAGAACGAAACCATCACAAGTTTTCGGCCTGGTTACGAAAATGGAGCGAGCTAAAGCAGTGACTGGAAGGCCACGGTACCACACCTACACAAGCACGCAAACATACGTGCTCGTCAAAAGCGGGACAACCCGAAAAGTCAGGGTAGCACACCAACACAAGCACGCAAGCATACGTGCTGGTCTTGAAAAAGTGGGATAACCCGAAAAGTCAAGGCAAAGAAGAGGCACCTTAAAACTTACTAAGCAACAAAACCAAACCCGAAAGAGAAAATCAAGAAGTTCATGCGCACAAAACAAATCCCATGGAGAAACTCAAGAACGAACTCAAGAAACATGGATAGGCGGAGGGACAAGAAAAAATCGGTAATTGCGACTCAACGCGATAATACCCTGGCTGCAGATATCCCTGTCGCGTGGCGTTGTAGACACGCCGATCCGTAGGTGGTGCTCCGCGAAGATGCGCAGCAGACACGCCGTAGGATGATCTTGGAACCGGACGGTGTAGGGCCTGAAGAAAACCCCGATGAAACGCAGCCGGTGGTGGTACTAGGGTGTGCTGCAGCGCTCTGATCGCGAGACGGTGACGTCGTAGTGTTCGCGGAAGATGTGGTAGGAGCGCTGGAGACGGATGATGGTCCAGTAAAACGCGTTGGAGAGCTCCGAGCACGAACCAGTGAGGACGGTGTGTTCACGGGCGATACGGTAGGAGCTCTGTGACGGAATAAGACGAGGCTGTAGTAGCTCAATATGGTAGGTCAAAGAAGGTGTCGGATCGCGTACGCGGCGGTGGCATGTGCGTGTTCCGGAGCGTACATGCGGACGCAAGCGTTGACGTTGAGGCTGTAGTAGCTCAATATGGTAGGTCAAAGAAGGTGTCGGATCGCGTACGCGGCGGTGGCATGTGCGTGTTCCGGAGCGTACATGCGGACGCAAGCGTTGACGTTGTAGTAGTCCTTTAAAATGGGCTTGCGGAGATGCCTGCGGTGCTCGTGGTGGTGGAGTTAGTTTTCACGCGGCAAGGATGACGGCGTGGTTGCTGGAATAGGCGGTAGAGAAGGCCCGAAGTAGCCGAGGATGGTGGTGAGGCCGGGGCGGTTAGTAGCGGACTGAAGGAGCAGATCTACCGGCGCGGTGGCTGCAGGCGTCGGCGAAATATGTCCCAGCTAGTCGGCGCTGACGGTGCGATGACGCCGGAGTTAGTGGTAGTGGCCAGGAAGAGGGCACCTCGCCGATGGTAGTGGTTTGAAGCGGTAGGTCCATCGGTGCATGGCTGCTGAAGCCGGTGAAATAATTCCCAGATCGTCGGAGTAGATGGTGGCGACGACGCCGGGGCCGGTGGTAGTGGCCAAAAAAAAAGGTTTCCTTGTCGTTGGTAGTGGCTTAAAGGGGAAGACATCGAATGAAGTAGTCGCGGAAGATGGAGGTGGAGCTCAGGTGAAAGGTGGAGCTCTGACGAAGGTAGAGATCTGCTCGCGAAGCTCAGGTGACGACAGGTGACGACGAATCTCCGTGCAGGAGGAGTTCCGGTCGCGAAGCGCAGGTGACGACGAAGCTCTGTCGAAGATGGAGCTCTGAAAAAGGTGGATCTCTGGTCGTGAAGCTCGGGTGACGACGGAGATCTGATGAAAGGTGGGACTCACGACGAAGCTCTGGTGAAAGGTGAACTCCGGCGAAGGTGGAGCTCTAGTCGCGAAGCTCAGGTGACGACGAAGCTCTGGTGAAGATGGAGCTCTGGTGGCAAATCTCAGGTGACGATGGAGCTCTGGTGACGATGGAGCTCTGGTCGCGGTGTTCGCGCGGCAGTGGGGGGGGTCGATGATCTTGGAAGTGTAGCCACAGGTACTGGCGGGAAAAACCGTAGTCGGAAGGGCAGTCCACAGTTTTCAGCGGCGGCTGTGGAGCGATGACGGCTCCGGGAAACTAATGGTCCGACGAAGGATGAGGAGGGCCTAAAAGGGATGCGCCAATGGTGGGCGCTGGGGAGAACGAAGGACGGCCTGAAAGCCGATCCAGGAGGAGCGCCAGCGTCCTCGGCGCCTTTCTCGGAGCTGGCTAGTGAACCGGAGGCGATGTCATGGGCCGAAATAGACCCGACGGAGGTTTTGGGGCGGAGAAGGGGTCGACGGATTTTTGGTATGGTCCGCAACGGTGAGTTGCCGAAAGTATTTCTAGCGAAACGTGGTGGTGCATGGGGCAGGAGGGAGGGGGTTTGAGCCCACCCAAGTCAATGCCTATCAGGAGAGGCGCATGATCTGCGCGTCGCCGGTGGATGGGGGTGGATGGTGATGGTGGGTCGAAAGGGAGGGGGAACTAGCCCACCCAAAACGACACCCGGGATGAAATGCTCACATCTTTCGACGTGGGCAGCGAAGAGGCCGTGGAAGGGCCCGATTTCTGGCTAAAAAGGTCCCATACGTACCAGGCTCGGTAGGTTCAAGAGCGCGAGGAAAAAGTAACAAACTCGGAAAAAGGGGAGTGGTGGAATGGTAGAGGTGGGGCGGAGAGGCGAGGGAACGAGCCCACCCAAACCGATACTCTGTTCGAAACGCTCATGCCCGGAAAAATAATTAACTCCAACTCAGAAGATGGGAGCGGCGGAATGTGGTGGTGGGTTGGGAGGGACGGGGGAACGAGCCCATCTAAGCCGATGTCCCGCTCGGAGCGGTCATAACCGGAAAGGAAATAAACCACAGGTTCAACCCATAGAAATGTTAGGGTACGGGGGGTGGTGACGTGGCGTCACAGACGTGCCTTTAGGGACGGGTGGGGGTTGCCTAGGTTCAGCTGATCGACCTACAGGGTTGTTGAGGCAAAAGGGGGGTGGCGGTATTGGTGTCGCAGACGTGTCTTCAGGGACGTATGGGGATTTACGACCGATGGGTTAGAGAGGAACTGTTTGGTGTTCACTGGCAACGGAAACAGAATCAGTCGATGGTTGAACAAGAAAGACACGTACCGCAAGAGAAAAAAATACCCACTGGGGAATAGAACGTCGTGGTGGCGAACCAAGGTGGATATAAGAATGGCGGTGTAGACGGAAGCGTTGGCGCGCGAGGGCCGGTGAACCGTGGTTGGGAAGGTCGTCCGTGGTTGTGTCGTCGAGGAAAGCTGAACGGCCGTTGGTGGTATGGACCCGGTTAATGGGGGGGTAGCTAAATAGCTAGGTCGGGAGCGATAAACCGTGGGTTTGTTGTGGGTGGGAAAATACGGAAAAGTCGTCGTTGGCCTGGGTACGCTGGTGGGTAAACTGAAATGCTGGCCGGGAGGTACCGTTGGTAGCCTGGTATAGGCGGGATAGTTTGGGCCAGGGTAGCCGTGAAAAGGGGGGGCGGTAGGGGCTCCAACGTTTGTCGAAAGGCGAACTAACCAGACCGTGAGGAGGAGGGCGGTTGCTTTCTCCAGATAGTCGGCGGTGTCGGGGACAGATCGGTGACGAGTTCGAGGAAGCCAACCCAATCAGATAGAGGGAATGGCTGCTATCTTCGAGTCCGTAGGAAACATCACCAGGCGGTCACCTTCGGCGGGATATACGGGGCCCGAGCACAGTGGCTCTGTTGGGTCGCGTGTGGTCAGAAGCGTGCAGGCGGTGGGCCGTGGTATGGGCGGGATCGGCGGAGATCTGAGCAAGGCGGCTCTTTGGTAACACATCAGGGTGGAGAAGGGCATGGGGGATTCGGCAGGTGCGCCTCGGTGGCAATGTAGGGGGCTGGGACAGAGGTGCTCCGTGGAAACCGGTCGCGTTGACGGGGGGGCGAGGCAGAGTTGTTCTGTCGCGTTGGAAAGCGTCGGAACGAGCTCGGTAGTATGCGGGTTCGGTGAGAAATGCCGAGACCGAAAGGGGATGACTTGTTTGCAACGCGGCGGGTTAGGGGGGAAAGGCGGCTGCCAACCGAATAAAGCAGTTCTTGCTTCTGCCTATGGATGGGATTGCCAATCTTGGGTGTACCGTTGCTGAAGCTAGAGATACGAACTGGGAGGGCGGTGGTAGATGTCGAAGGTCGTTGGGTGGTGGTTCGGGAATATTTTCCGGCGTTTGACGGCCTCGGAGCCATTGTCCCAGGTATGTAATAAAGGAGGAGCTCCGGCGTTTGTCGGTCTCGGAACCAATGTCCATGGCTGGTCTTTACCGATACTTGGTCGAAGCCGGGTGAGCTGCGGGGTCGTGGTGTCGCTCAAAACGTGGGTCTCGGGCGATGTCGAAAACTACTCCACACGGTGACAAGAAGAAACCGTAGAAGAAGAACCGAAAAGGGTGGCACTGCTAAAGGCTGAACATCCCACAAGAGGTAGTTTGGTGTAGGCTGGCTGTGGTGAGCCGCCAAGCAGTGGTCAGTTGCGGCTGTCTGTAGGACAGTCGCGTGGCAATGGCGAGGGTGCAGCCGGCTGATCTAAAGAAGAGCCGGCTGGGTCCACGTGATCGCAAAGGGGGTCTTGGTATTGCATCACCGAGGCTCTGGGAGGGTCTCCGTGGGTGGCGTTTGAAGGAGCACGGCGAAGATACCCTGGGGGTCCCGTCTCCAAGCGTTGGATGAGCAGGATAGGACTCGCTAGGAAATGCTGTACCTGTGGTGCGTGTCCACGCAATCCACGAGGGTTGCAAGGAAGACGGGGCAAGGGGCTCAGGGCATATCCTGGTCAACGATGATCGCGAGTCTTCCGTCTTCATGACGGGACTGTCCCTTGCGCCCAGGGGCAGTGGTGCTGTCAACACCGTGGCAGCGTGTGGGAACCCGTCGTTCGGCTCACCGCTGGCACATGAAAAACGCGTACGTCCTAGACGAGCGCGGGTGGAGCCGCCGATTAGTAGCCGAGGCGAGCTCGGGATACGATGGCCCGGGATTGTTAGCAGAAGTTTCGTGCTGTAGTCCGGAACCGCTGGTAGCCGTAGTCTTCGGCAAGTAGCGTTGCTCATCGGTGGAAGACGTCGAGTGGAGCCTCCCAGTTGGGCTCGACGTATTGGCCTCCTTGCACCCACACCTCAAGACCATCGATAGAACAAGGGGATCAGGCTTGGACAAGCGATTTACATGTACGGGGCTGGGCGCGGGGGGGGGTTGTTGGGGGGGCAGGGGCGGGGGTGAAGCTAGTTCTTTCAAAGTTGAAGCTGGACCCTCGTCCCGCAATTAAATGGCCTGGCGCTGGTGGTGCTGTACCGGTTGATAAGCGTGTAGAGTCCAAGGTTTCGTGCCGAAGGTGGTTGTCAGCCGGCCACGCTGTTGCTGTCGATGTTGTTGTCGTTGTCGCAGCAGTTGCCCGAGGAAGAAATGTGATCATGGCGCTTTCGACCAAAAAAATAGTTGCCAAGGCATTTGCAACGAGCGACACTGGTTATCACGGGTTATTGCCGGGTGATGGCGCCGGGTATACGGTCCGCACGTTTCCTCAAATACCAAAAGTAAAAACCAACATCCTGAAGTATGCCCAAATCAAGGGTTGAGCGCACCAGAGGCGTAACGGTGTTGCTACAGTGGGAGAGTGCCGCCGGCACGATGCAGACGTCAGGAAGAACGCCCGAAAGCCAGCGGAGTGGTACTCGATGGCCAGGTGGTTGAAAATGATGCTCGTCGCAGGCTGTGTCCCGTATCGCATAATGTGGTGGTTGCGAGCCACCACTTTTGCGGTTCGTGATACAGACGCAGCGGTCGTGGGCGTCACAATTCGGGTGGTCGCGACCGCCGTCGCGGCCACTACGGATAGGATGGCGTCTGCGTCGTTGGGCGACTTTGCTATTGCTGTTACTACCGTCAATATCGGTGATGTAGGTGGTAGGCGGAGAAGAATGGTGGTGTAGGTGGTAGTCGGAGAAGAACGGTGCTCTTAACCCGAGCGGTAGGTGATGTGTGGGGGGGTGCGTGCGGCGTTTTTGGGGGCTGGTTGCGAGGGGCGCGTGCGGCGTTTTTATGCCGTGGGTTCACAAGTGGTGGGTGCAGGGGCTTGGGGCGTGTAGGGAAATGCGACAGTAAAGTTGGTGGGCGGCTCTGTGGCCGTTTTGACAACTGTAGTAGCGCCGGGAGTGGGTCGGAATTTCAAGGAAATAGTCCGAACAGGTAGTGGCGTAGAAAGGCGGCGGTCGCGACAGGGGGGTTGGTTTGACTCGATAGTCGTTTGTACAACTGCATCAGCGGCGGAAGTGGGCCGGAATATCAAGGAAGAAAACCCGACCAGGCAGATTTCCGCAGACGGAGCATCTAAAGATGCCGACATGAGTCGTATTTGGGTAGGTACGACGTGGCCAATAACCCCAAAAATATTATACCGCAGACAGGGGTACCTTTGGGTGCCGCCCGGTCGAGACCGTGGGCGCGCCGGATGCAGCTGTGAGCGAGTACCAGCAAAGAAAAGCAGGGGCGATTGGGCGCAGGGGTCAAGCGCGGTGATGGGCGGCCGATTTTAAACCGTTGTGGTGATAGACGCGGCCGCGTGGGGTGGGCGGCTATGGGAGCCGGGGATGGGATGTGAGCAGCAACCTGTCGGCTGGAGCGGTGGTCGTGGCTCAGAGGGGGGGGGGTGGGGGGGGGTGCAAGAGACGGTCAAACTCGAGTACACGAGCTGGCGGGGCACAAAGGGCTGTAGTTACGGTGGCATAATATTCGGTAACCACTGCGGCACTGGCCTAATGGATGCCCTTACGGCAACACACGCTGTGGTAGTCGTCGCTGTACTTGCGGCGTTGTTGCGATCCCCCACGGGAAAAAAAAACCTTTTGGCCTCAGGCGCTAAACGAAAATTGCAGTCGCATCAGGTGGGCGTCTCTCGTAGAGGGATCCGTCCTCCTAGTCTCGGCGTGTAAGGTGGCCGTACCAAACGTCGAGGGATCCGGTTTAACTGAATGGGTCGGGGTCAGTGGCGGCGGTGGAAATGCCGTCAACGACGCCGGCCGCAAAAATGCGCTCCGGGCATTATTTCGCCGTAGCTGTACCACCAATGGCTACAGCAGGAGAAGAACGCGAAACACACTGTTTATTGTGAGGGTTGAGGGGTTGGGTCCTGGTTGGTGCGGGATTTACCGCGAGGGTTGGGGGTGGGTCCATGTTGGTCCGGAATTAGGAGGTTTGGTATCGCACGCACCGGAGTAGAGAGGTAGCATGCAGTACAGGTAGTTTTCGAACGTCACCAAGACGACCGGCAGGTGATGGACGCTTGTAGATATTCCGGGGGGGGGGAGCGTGGCGCTTGAGAGATGGTTAGAACCACCGATTTATCCAGTCGAAAACAAAAAAAATCAGACCTTACTACACGGAAAATATGTGTACCTCTTGTACCCGTCGATATTCCCCCAACACTACGTTATACCTACAGTAAATCACCATCAATCTGATCATCAGTCCAAGTGCATCGATTTTGAATCGACGTGTCCGCTGAACGAGACACGATGCCTTGCGACCTGTACCAACAGAGTTGACAAAAAAAAAAACAGTTTTCAGCACTGACCATGTGATCAGGCAATCAAACATCACATCTCCTATCATATCATATACCGTAATGGGGATTGAAGGATTGCACCAAGACACCTATTGGGAGAGCACCCGATGAGTGATATCATACCACAAATAACCAGACGTCAACCGGCCATAAATTAGCATTCTTGACATACGTGCATGTAGGCGTATGCTTGCGCAATGACTATCACCATGTTACTGATTCAAGAACAAGTCGTCCACAATTTATTCGTGTGCACTTTCACCCAATACTACCAGGTATACTTTCAACACACCTAATAGCTTCCATAAAATAACACAACCCCGAAAAATCCCAAGACAAACCAAATAGTATCATAGAAGATACCTTGTGGAGATAGTAAATCCCAACAGCCATGATACCCCCAATTGCCAAATCATGCAGCGTAGCTCTGATCAATTATCCGCTGTCTCATGGCGGGAGCGGGTTACATATATGAAGCCGGTCGCCCCGATGGCGTATCAGGTTATCCTCGAGCCTGGTATAGGTCAGTTTCGTGAGTTCGAGCCCCGCCGAGTGCATACTCGTATAAACTCGTTGGGACTTTTTCTTGTACACAAATTGACTTGCGGAAAGCGTGAGAGCGTGAGTCAGTAACACTCGATGAAAAATCGACGAGCAGTGGGATTGCTGAACCATATGCGCGATAAAAATTGAAGGCAAGGACCGCGGGGGGGGAAGGGACGACACCTGTGACCACGCGGCTTGTCCAGAAGCTGGAAAGTAAAAGCGTGAGAAGAAAAAAAAAAATGTGGTCATACCTTACCTACCAGGTTACTTGTTGTTGTTGTTGCTGTTCTCACGTTAACTCGCATAATCAAGTCCGTGGTCACAGGACACGCCCCAGTCACTCTGGAGCTGAGGAATACCCCAGGAAAGAAACACAAACAAACCAAAGATGGTACACGCATATATCACAGCTGACGCAATTCATGCCTCCACCAGAAACATAAAAAAGTGAAATCGGGAGTCAGCCTACGATGTGCCAGGTCCATACTGGTGCATACATCTCACTACTCGCGCCTAGAAAAACCGACTATACCGCTTGCCACCCAAGAAAGACTACCACGTATATATCGCACGTAGTACCTATCACTACGCATACGCACGACAGACGCAAGTCAATTGGGAAAAAGAAATAAACAAAAGAAAATAAGATAAAGGAAAGGAAAGAAAAGACAAGAAAGCGAAAAAACGAAAAAAAAAAAGAAAGAAAAAAAAAGACAAGAAAAGCAAGAAAAGACAAACAAACGAAAAGAGAAACAAATGTCATACTAGCAGACCCTAGGAACTGACTAAGACGGCATTGGGCTCATAGAGGGTATCAAGTGCATCATCAACGGCACTGGGGAGAGAATGCAACATGCCGAAGAAGTCAGGGCGGTCTTACGCTATCTTGTGACGGCCATTGGAAGGCCCACAAATTTCAGGACGATGATGGCCGGACCCAGACTTCAGTCTCTTGGGCATGACGCCCCCCCCTCCCCCCTCCCCCCTCCCCCCCTCACCCCTCCTCCCCCCTCCTCCCCCCCTTCCCCTTCCCCCCTCCCCCCCTGCCCCCCCCCCCCCCCCCCCCCCCCCCCCCCCCCCCCCCTCCCCCCTCCCCCCCTCCCCCCCTCCCCCCTCCCCCCCTCCCCCCTTCCCTCTTCCCCCCTTCTCCCTCCCCACCTCTCCTCTCCCCCCCTCCCCCCTCTCCCCCTCCCCCCTCCCCCCCTCCCCCCCTCCCCCCCTCCCCCCGTCCCCCCCTCCCCCCTTCCCCCCTCCCCCTCCCCCCTCCCCCCTCCCCCCCTCCCCTCCCCCCCCCTCCCCCCTCCCCCCCTCCCCCCCTCCCCCCCCCCCCCCTCCCCCTCTCCCCCCCTCCCCCCCTCTCCTCCCTCCCCCCTCCCCCTCTCCTCCCCTCCCCCCTCCCCCCCTCCCCCCCCCCCCCCCCTCCCCCCCTCCCCCCCTCCTCCCTCCCCCCGGCCGCTTAGAGATGCCGACGGTGGATGATGCTGCCGCAGCCTTTGCGCGTCGCTCTGCAGCTTTGCGTCTCTCCGTTTCATTCCGATTCCACATGAACAACTCGGCTCCCTCCTCTACTCGTCGAAACCATCTGCCGGCCTTCTGAACAGCCTTTCGCCACCCTTCGAAATTCATTCCAAAACCGACATATATCCTCCTTCAGAATGCACCAACCAGTCCTTCTCTTACCCCCCTGAGTAGCCCTTACCCTCAACAAGCTTCCCAAACATCACCCTCTGTGGAAGACGCTCTTCCCCCATACGTGCGACGAATCTCGCAAACAATATCCGCCGTTTGCGCACTATCGCCTCTATGCTCTCGGAAGCTGTCTTAGCAAGCACGTCGGCGTACGATGGGGTGTGGTCGTCGCGCTTCCGTTTTCGCCATCCAAGGCATCGGAGGGGCATGGAGTGGTAAACCCGTCGGAGCCTGTTATGGTCAGGCTTCTTTGGGCTCCACGTCATGCAACCGTAGAGTAGTGTCTCGACCACCTCAGCTTTCAGCAACCGCACCTTCAACCGTAAGCGCACATCGGGGCGATCATAGATTTCCATCTTGTACCGCTGGAAGCACGCCCAGGCCCTCTGAAGACGCCGCGTTATTTCAATGCTAAGGTCTCTGTCTGCGGTGGCAACCCCGCCCAAGTACACAAACTGTTGATAGATCTCTAAAGGTGTACGCGTAGCTGGCGCGGGAAGGCGTGATGATGACTCCAGACGGTGACACAGAACTCTTATATTATCCAGCCGTCGAGTGACAGCTCGTGGTGATTCATGCAAGGAAGCAATCGGCGAAATAAACCTCCCATTCCTCCCGCTGACTGTCCCCTTATATCATATACATAAATTCCTTACCAATACGTGGAACTCCCTCATCATATAAAATGGATCCAAACTGCCGTGTTCATAAGAACAATCAACATCCCCCCTTCTTATTATACACGGCAAGCATACTGATATCCCCCCTGCTCTGAGTATGACAAGGCACGACATCTCAGAGTTGATATATCGCAATATCGTCATCGACGCAAATCAATCTCAGACCAAAATTCGAAAACCAAAAACGCAATATGAAAACTCAACTCGTCCATTCAAAAAATCAAAGCTCTCAAATCCTCAAATTCTCAAACCAAATAATAACAGCCTTGCACTGGAAACATCAAACTCTCTTGAAAATAATTACCAGGAAAACGGTAACATCCTCGTATGGCTCAAATAAACTCTCTAATTATCCCCGATTTCCTCGAGATACTATAACTCAGTACGGGGCCTACAAGCTGAACCAGGAAAAACAACAACCAGCATACCACCGCAACTCGCCCAGATTGTTGATCGGAACAAGACGGTTAAGGTCTTCACAAAACTGGTCGCATCTAGCCTTAAGCCCTACTGCAAAAATATCATCCACATGCACTACTGTTACTATGGAAACAGAGCCCGACTCGACCAATCGCAAGACACACGCATCAGCCAGGCTCTGCTCAAATCCAAGACTCTTCATGTGGGTGATAAGATGGTTATGCCACGACCTCGACGCTTGTATCAAGCCGTAGAGACTGCGATTTAACCTGAATATGTTACCGGACATTTCACTACAACCAGGGGTAGTCGCATAAAAACATCCTCGTCCAGACTTGACTGAACGAATGCTTGCTCGGCATCAAAATGACACAAATCCAAACCCAACTCACACGCAATAGCACCCAACAAACGAAAACAAGACGCAGCAGGTGTCGAAGCAAAAGTCTCAAAGAAATCAATACCTTCACGCTGCTTAAAACCTCGCGCCACCAGTCTCGCCTTCGCTCGAGCCACATAGCCATGCTCGTTGGACTTCCAGGCAAACACCCATTTCGCCGAGATAACGTTCAGTCCGTCTGGTTGCTACATCTCCCCAAACGTTCCCGCGCTCGCCAGTCCACGGTACTCCTTTTCCATCGCCTGCCTCCAAACAGCCGAATACTCATCCGCACATGCTTCAGTATACGAGTTTGGCGTTGAACGCTCGCTCACCGGGCGTGTGGGAAGAGGGGGACTATCATGCGGCGGGGCTTGGTGAAAAAGCACGTGACCTATGCCTTCTCTTGCTGCCATTAACGACAGCAGCCCATGCCCCGCAGCCTCTCTGTTCCGCGCAGTTTCACCCCTAGTTCTGCCTAGCTGCACATCATCACCATCCGGGCCCGCCTCAGCCTCTCGGTGTCGCAATGTCTCCCCCCTGGTCCTGCCCCGCTGCACACCGTCATCCTCCGGGTCCGGGTTGTAACTACCCAGCTCCCGGGCAGCACGCCTTGAAAGCTGTGGCTGCAGTGGCTGTTGCGGCGGTAACGGCGGTGACGACGGCGGCGGCGGTGGTGGTGACGGTGGCGGTGGCAGCGGCGGTGACGATGACGGCGGCTGTGACGGCGACGGTGACGGCGGCGGCGGTGGCGGCGGCGGCAGCGGCGGTGGTAACAGCGGTTGCGGCGGCAACAGCGAGGACCGTGGCGGTGGCTCGAACCAAGCTTTGGCATCTTCCAGAGGCTCCGGCGTACCCGGGGACGGCGGCGGCGACGATGGCGGGGGTGGGCTCTTCCCCTCCGGAGGCAGTACCCCCACAAACGATTTCCTCGGGTGTTCCCAAGTAACATCGCGGGAGTATGACGTACGCCCAGACATCAGCAGAATTTTGCAACAATCTGCCGAGTGGTTGTTCCCACCATTCAGGTAGAAACAAGCCTCCGCCTTGGGCTCCGACTTCAGGGTCCTCCTCACGCGGTGAAAACCCGGCTTCAGGAACGGGAGGAGCCGCGCAAATGGCGGTCTCCCGTGGAACTTCCGGTATGGCGAGTGTATGTACGGCTTGTCCCTGACCCTTGCCGTCATGTTGATCACGTCGCTGGCGTATTCACACGCCTCAGCCCATAGAGGCTGCGTCGGTTGCGTCTTCACGTCGCCAAACAAACGGGTAGCCTCCAAGCGGGACGCCATAGCAAGCTCGAGCGTCATGGCTATTCGACGCTCAACCACACCGTCGTGCTTCGGGGAGTTGACAGGCGTGTACTCGCGGCGAATCCCACGGTTGTTGAGTAACGCCACGAACTCCGGCTTAGTAAATTCCGTGCCGTTGTCTGATCGAATGCATTCGACGATGGGCGGGGTACCCCTGGCGTTAATATCAGCCAGAAAACCAGCGAAAGCCATCGGGACGTCAGACTTCCGTTTCAAAAAGTACGGCCATCCCATCCGCGAGTAGTCATCGACAATCATCATTAGGTACTCCGCACCGCCGGCAGACCTCGGTTGTTGCCCAGAAGAGACGCTCCAAAGGCCTGGTGGAACGGCACTCCGTCGTCCATGGTACCGCCATCCTCCTCCCCTTCGCCTTGGAACACCCAGAACACGGGCAGAAGAACGACGGTAGTTGTGTCCTGCCGCCGGTGGGAAATCCTACGTGCTGGGGTGCCCCACCGAACCCAGTACCACGTGGTCAGAGGAGGGTATGTTTCAGATGCCATAAGTCAGGTCACTACGTAGCAGAGTGCCCGATTTCCCCAGCACAGATGAACGTGGCGGTCCCTCTTACAGCACAACAATACTGTAGTATTCTTCTGCGGCTTCACCGATCATTTAAAGTAAGTATTGGATTAGATGAGGCCTCCTGCCCCGAAGCAGGAGGGCCTCGCCCGGGATGTACCTCCGCGCTGAGCGCTCAGCGCGGCTGTAGTCCTGGAAAATAAAATAAAATATAATAAAATAACCAAACACGGCGCAGCAGCTACTCAGCACGCAGGATGTCAAAGGTGGTCCGAAACGTTTTCTGCGTCCTCTTGTTCTTGCCCGTTGGGCGGGGGTTGAAGGCAATGGTTGTGGCTCCGGTACACTGTGCCTCAGATAGGCTCAAGTAGGCCGGAACCAACAGCTTTGTTCCAATCTCGGATCCATTTGAAGACATCCCTGGTTGCTTCCGCACGGGGCTGAGTGTGGCAAGGCGCTCGCAGACTTCTCCGGTCCGCAAAGGTTGTAAAACAAGAAACTACTGCATGCATAAGCTGGGTGGGTGGGATGGTCAGTATTTCTCCTTCAACGTATGTTCTCTGGCTTTGGGTTCGTGGGAAACATGCACAATGATCGATGTGGCCTAGATTCTCCAAGTAATTCACCGGTTCCAAATCATGGAGCCACCTCCGTACCATCGAGGTCTCATTTTCTGGAAACCCGATTTTACTGTAGTATTCTTCTGCGGCTTCACCGATCATTTAAAGTAAGTATTGGATTAGATGAGGCCTCCTCCCCCAGCCGGTGGGCCTACCCATACTTCCATTGCTTCTTATACTTTGCATCGGCTACCGGACTGGGGTCGTCGCCTCACCCAAACTTCTTATAAATTGTTTCCATACAGTGGCGTGCACGAGGCGAAGGACCGGCGGGTGTGGTAAGTCAATTAGGATTAGCCTACGTTTGCGTTCGCTTAGAAGCACCGTCACTGGTTTGATAGGTGCTCCCCGTAAGAGCAGCAGTAGTCACCGTAAAACATACATGGTACCTCGGTACTGCTTGTTCCATGTTCCAAACATCAGCATGATGTAAGCTCGTCACGGAGTGGGTGTTCCTGCAGGACGAGTTCGTCCCAAACCGATTCGTGTCTGCGCACGAAACCCGGCACAAACGCGCTCCCCCCCGCGCCGGCGTCCTACGCCGGGGCATGCCACGACCACCGTCGGAGCGGCCATTGCATCGGGTCCCTAAATACGTCTGCCGAAACAGGCAATGTGGGCGAGGGGTTGAGAATCGCCCATGTGTCCCCCCACCGATGTTCGGCGAAAAGCTGTGGAATAGGCTGCACGCCAGTCTGGCAATGATTTAGGTGCCAGAGCCATTCATCCGCGCCCACCTACCGCGAATGCCAATACAAGACTATCTGGATGTCAATACACAGCATCGTACGTTAGAACCGGGGGGAAACATTTCACGCCCCTTGTTCTGCTAAACAACTAAGCGAGCGTCGAAGTGATGCTGTGCGTCCAGCCAACCCATCGAGAAAACCTGACGGTAGCACAGACACTAACAGCGCGACTCCGGGCCACTCCTACCTACCATTACCCAACAGCGAAATTATGATGTAACGAAATAGGAACAGCTGCCATGAGTCACGCATGTGTCTGCGATACTATCAGTAGCTAGCAAAAATAAAATAAATTAAAATAAAAATGAAAATGAAGCAGGGCCTGCAACCGAGATTTATAGTCAGCCCGCTCAGCTATCGCCCGGGCGGACCGGGGGCGGGCGGCGGAATGGCAGGAGAAGCGAGTAGGCCGCGGTCGCCGCCTCCCCGGCGACCCCGACCCCGTCCCGACCTCCAACTCCCCTGGCGCGCGGGCGTTGCGTTCTTATCCCCGCAGCGCCCAGATCGGGGGGGATTGGGGGCTGCTGGGCCAGCGATGCGCCCACCCACCCGTCGCGGCGTACACCCTGCCGGTGCATGTACGCCCAATTCACGTGGAGAGGGACCCGGGGATGGGGCCGTCGAAAGGTACCTGTACTGGGTTGCGGACGAGCTGTATTTAGCGGGTCGAGTCCTCGCAGCAGAAGCGGGTTTACCCGCCACACCGCGACACCCGCCCGTTATCAAACCGTAGCCCCCGCGCGTAGGTAGGAAGACATGGGGGCAGCGGTCTCGGTATCCGTTGAAATGTATGCAGTGTCGACTGCAAGCACGTTGTCAGCACATCAACCATAGATGTGTAATCACTGCCACCAGCGATACACACTATCACCTCTGATAAAACTGCGTAAGCATTACATGCAAATTGACAGAGTAACAAGCGGTATAGCGGGCGCAACTCTGACCCCATGTCAGCCATAACTGTCTGTCAACCGCGACTTGCGAAGCAATAGCGGCGACGAAGACAGGCGTCAGTATCTGTTTGACATCAACAATGAGCTAGGCAAAAGCATCTCCGGCACCGCCGTGCTAGCGATGATGGTAAAACAATCTCAATCCACGAAGCAGCGGCCATTATGTATGGACACAGTCGTGTGATCGATAGCTTTTATATATTGACAGCACCCAGAAACTATCATCAGCAACAAGCAAATCAACTGCAGCGGCCCAGAGATAACACCGCCATGCCATAGCTGTATATCTATAGAGATCAGCAAAACCAAAGCCTCCAGCACCGCCGGGCCAAGATCCGCCAACCAGAAGCCCCTGGCACTGCCACGCCGAGGTCAGCGAAGTAGAGCCTCTGGCACAACCGTGCCCGTGATTGCTGTATACCGACAGCGACTAGCGAAGCCACCGCAACCATACCCCAGCCCCGTCAGCAGTCACACAAAGCAGCTCCGGCACGGCTGCGCCGGCTGCGCCGGAGATTGGTGTATATCAACATTGATCAGCGAAGCAACAGTCAATAAATAGCCCGCGCCGGAGATCGTCCTATAAAAGCAATCAGCGACGAAACAGCCAATATGACAGCCGTGCCATCAACCGCTGTATATCAACAGCGACAGTGATCAACGACTATCAACTGCGACTAGCGAGGCAACAGCGACAACACATCAGTGTGGGCAATAGCTGTATGTTAGCAGCTACCCGCAAAGCGAAAGCACTTTTGGCACAGCTGTATATCAACAGTGATCAGCAAAGTGAAACCATCTCTGGCACAACAGTGCCAATGATGGTTGCATATCCACACAGCCGTGTGTCAGCGACAGCTGTATACCCACATTAATACCGACATTACCCCTTTCGGAGCCCACGCATAGCGATAAAACAAGTAAGAAAGGCGGTCATTGTCATAGCATGAGTGCGCAGCACACGATGTGTCATGCTACGCGCGTATCGCGCAGCTTCTTGCGTTGGAGTCGCACATGAAAATTCCCACTCCTTAAGCTAGCACCCCGTGTAACGTCGTGTGGCTGACCCTGAAATTGCCAGTTATGTTCGTCAGCGTTGCTCTCCGAAGTCCCAAGGGGGGTATTAGTACCCACAGCAATCCGCAAAGCAAAAGCATCTGGTGCAGCCGAGCCAGTGATAACTGTTCGATCTGCGCGTCAACGATAGCTGTGTAACCACCACAACAAGCGGAACATGCAGCCATCCCTGATGAAACTGCATCAGCATGAACTGTATATCCACAGTAAAGAGAGGTACAGCGGTCGGTATAGCGGTCGGTATAGCGGTCGCCACCCTGACCCATGTCACCAACAACTGTGTCCCAACCGCGACCCGTGAATCAGTAGCAGCACGAAGATAATTGTCAACATCTGGATGAACACAGCAACCAGCAAGATACGTGTGTTAACCGCAACCAACCAGCAACCAGCGAAGTTAGACTATGAGTTCGTTCCGATCTTGTTTCGCAAAGTCTCGTATCTCTCGCAGCAGAAGCGGGTTAACCTGCCACATGGTAACCCCACCCATTATTAAACCGTAACCCGCGCGCGTCGGTGAGAAGACAAGGGAGCAGCGGCATCGGCATCCGAGATATATGCCGTATCGACTGCAACGACGTTGTCAGCACACCAACCCTAGCTGTGTAACCCCGCAACCCGCGACACACGCAGTTGCCTCTGATTAAACTGCGTTAGCATGAAGTGTATATCAACAGTAACGAGTGGTATAGCGGTCGCAACGCTGACCCATGTCAGCCATAGCTGTATCTCAGCCGCGATCCGAAAGTCAGCCGCGGCAATGAAGACAGCCGAACCATCTGTGTACCTCAGCAACTGGCAAGACAACATATCCCCGGCAAAGCCGATCCAGCGATGGTGGTATATCCAATACACCCAACCAGCGACCAGAGAGGTGGCAGCACAACGTACCGAGGCCAGCGGAACAAAAACCGCTGGTACTGCCGTACCGAGGTCAGCGACGCAAAGCCCGCTGGCACCGCCGTGCCTATGGAAGCGATATATTGCTAGCGAGGAGCGAAGCAATAGCAACCGACAGCAACCGTAATACCACCATGTCAATGAGCGGCCTAACTAATCAGCACAGCAAAATACAACTAAACCAGCCGTGTATCAACCGTGAGCAAGGAAGCCGATGCACTGCTGGACGACGCAGCCGTGTCGACCAGGGCGGTACATTAATCGCGATCAGTCGACCAGGGCGGCACATCAACCGCGATTGGCCCAGCGAGATCGCCTAGACGCGTATCGTCAAAGCAAAATACGCCAGCCCAGTCGTATGTCAACAAACAGCAAAGCGAAGGTCATTCAAGACGCCACAACCGTGTCGACCAGAGCGGTAGATCCCCGCGATCCGCAAAGCGAAAGGATATCTGCGACCCCTGTATATCAACAGCGATCGGCAAAACCAACTCCCTCAGGCACACCCGCGCCCGCGATTTTTTCAAAGCGAAAATACAAAAGGCACAGCTGCATATCAACCCCGAGCAGCAAAGCGAAAACGCTGCTGGGCGACACAGTCGTGTCGACCAGAGCGATGTAACCACGGTCAGCAGCGCGAAAGCATATCTGGCATAGCCGTACATCCATGGTGATCAGCAGAGCGAAAGCACGTTTGGCCCAGCCGTCCATGAAGTGTGTATGTACCCACTGCGGCATAACCAATCGGCAACGCGAAAACACAACTAATCCAGTCGTATATCAACTACGATCAGGAAAGCAAAAGCACTTCTGGGCCACACTGCCGTGTCGAGCAGAGCGGTATATCAACTGCGATCCACAGAAAGAAAGTATATCTGGCACAGCTGCATATCAAAGTGCGGTGTATCAACCGCGATCAGCCAAGCGAAAACATACTGTCGTAGCAATATATCAACAGCGGTCAGGACACCAAAGCGACAGCGCTGCTGGACGACACGGTCGTGACTGCCAGAGCGGTATATTCACCGCGATCAGCAAACCAAAGGCATCTATGACACAGCTGTTATCACCAGCGCCGTAAATCAACCGCATTCAGCAACGCAAAACGCATTTGGTGCCGCTGTATATAAACCGCGATCAGCAAGGCAAAATAATGTCTGGCGCGCCGGATTCAACAGCAATCAGAAAACTGAAGCGAAAACCCTTCTGGACGACACAACCGTGTCGACCAGAGTGGTGTATCAACCGCAATCAGCAAAGCAAGAGCATATCTGGCGCAGCTGTATATCACTAGCGCGGTATAGCTGCATATGAACAGCAATCAAAAACTAAAGCGAAAGCACTTCTGGACAATGCAGCCGTGTCGGCCAGGGCGGAATATCAACTGCGAGATTAGCCAAGCAAATGCCTATTTAGCGCAACTGCGTATTACCAGCGCGGTATATCAACTGCGATCAGCGAAGCGAAGCATATCTAGCACCATCTGGCACAGCCGTATATCACCAGCAGCGCGGTATAGCTGTGTATCAACAGCAATCAAAACTTTAAGCGAAAGCCCTGCTGGGCGACGCAGCCGACGAGGGCAGTACATCAACCGCGATCAGCAAAGCAAAGGCATACATGGCGCAACTGTATATCACCAGCGTGGTATATCAACCGCGTTCAGTAAAGCAAAAGCATATCTGCCGCAGCTGTACATCACCAGCGCGGTATATCAACCGCGGTCAGAAAAGCGAAAGCATATCTGGCGCAGCCGTATATCAACAGCAATCACAATACTAAGCAAAAGCACCGCTGGGCAACACGGCCGTGCCGACCAGCGCTGTATATCAACCGCGATCAGCAAAGCAAAAGCATACCCGGCGCAGCTGTATATCAACACCACGGTATATCAACCGCGATCAGCAAAGGGAAATAATATCTGGCACAACTATATATCAACAGCGCGGAACATCAACCGCTATCAGCACAGCGGGAGCATATATATCTGGCGCAGCTATATATCAACAGCCATCAAAAGCTTAAAGCAAAACCGTTCTGGACGACGCAGCCGTGTCGACCAGGGCGATAGATCAACCGCGATCAGCAGCAAGTAACATATCTGGCGCAGATGTATGTCACCAGCGCGGTATAGCTGTATGTCAACAGCAATCAAAAACTTAAAGCGAAGCCGCTCTGGACGACACACCCGTGGCAGGCAGAGCGCAGCTGTGTATCAACAGCGCGGAACATCAACTGCAATCAGCATAGCGGAGGCATATATAGCGCAGCTGCATATTAAGAGCCATCGAAAGCTTAAAGCGATGCCGTTTTGGACGACACAGCCGTGTCGACCAGAGCGGTATATCATCCGCGATCAGCCGGAAGAAAAATATCTGGCGCAGATGTATGTCACCAGCGCGGTATAGCTGTACGTCAACAGGAATCAAAAACTTAAAGCGAAGCCGTTCTGGACGACACGGCCGTGTCGAGCAATATATCAACCGCGATCAGCAAAGCAGAAACATATCTGGCGCAGATGTAAATCAACAGCGTGGTGTAGTTGTATATCAGCAGCAATCAAAACCTGAAGCGAAAGCACTACTAGAAAATGCAGCCGTATCGACCAGAGCGGTATATCAACCACGATCAGCAAAACAAAAGCATATCTGGCGCAGCTGTATTTCACCAGCGCCGTATGTCAAACGCGATCAGCAGAGCTAAGCCATATATGGTGCAGCTGCATGTCACCAGGGCAATACAGCTGCATACAACAGCATCCAAGTCGAAAGCGAAAGCACTTCTGAATGACACAGCCATGTCGACGAAGGCGGTATCAACCGCGATCAGCAAAGCAAAACATATCTGGCGCAGCTGTATATCAACCGTGATCTGCAAAGTCAAAGCATATCTGAGCTGTATATAAACAGCAATCAAAATCTAAAGCGAAAACGCTTCTGGACGACATAGCCGCGTCGACCAGTGCGGTATATAAATCGCTATCAGCAAAGCAAGAGCATAACCGGCCCAGCTGTATATCATGAGCGCGGCATAGCTGTATATCAACAGCCATCAAAAACCAAAGCAAACGCACGTCTGGACGACACAGTCGTGTCGACCTGGGCGGTATATCAACCTCGAGAGCTGTATATAAATAGCAATCAAAAACAAAATCGAAAACATTTCTGGTCGACACAGCCGTGTCGACCTGGGCGGTGTATCAACCGCGATCAGCAAAGCAAAAGCATCTTTGGTGCAGCTGTATATCACCAGCGTGGTATAGCTGTATATCAACAGCCATCCAAATTAAAGCGAAAGCACTTCTGGACGACACAGCCGTGTCGACCTGGGCGGTATATTAACCACGAAAGCTGTATGTCAACAGCGATCAGAAGACTGAAGCAAAAGCACTTCTCGTCGACACAGCAGTGTCAACCTGGGCGGTGTATCAACCACAATCAGCAAAGCAGAGACATCTCTGGCGCAGCTGTATTTCGCCAGCGCGGTGTAGCTGTATATCAACAGCCATCAAAATCGAAAGCGAAAGCACTTCTGGACGACACATCCATGTCGACCAGGGCGGTATCAACCGCGATCAACGAAGCAAAACATATCTGGCGCAGCTGCATATCAACCGCGATCAGCAAAGCGAAAGCATATCTGAGCTGTATATCAACAGCAATCGAACATCATGGCGAAAGCACTTATGGACGACACAGCGTGTCGACCATTGCGGTATAGCAACCGCTATCAGCATGTCCGGCGAAGCTGTATATCACCAGCGCGGTATAGCTGTATATCAACAGCCATCAGAATAAATGCGAAAGCATTTCTGGACCACGCAGCCGTGTCGACCAGGGCGATATATCAACCGCGAAAGCTGTATATCAACAGCAATCAAAAACGAAAGCGAAAGCACTTCTGGTCGACACAGCCGCGTCGACCTGGGCGGTGTCTCAACCGCGAACAGCAAAGCAAAAGCATCTCTGGCGCAGCTGTATACACCAGTGCGGTATAGCTGTGTGTCAAGAGCAATAAATACAAATAAATAAAGCGAAAGCGCTTCTGGACGACACAGTCGTGTCGACCAGGGCGGTATATCAACCGCGAGAGCTGTATATCAACAGCAATCAAAACTGAAGCGAAAGCACTTCTGGTCGACACAACCGTGTCGACCTGGGCGGTGTATCAGCCACGATCAGCAAAGCGAAATCATCTCTGGCGCAGCTGCATATCACCAGCGCGGTACAGCTGTATATCAACAGCAATAAATAAACCTAACGCGAAAGCATCTCTGGACGACACAGCCGTGTCGACCAGGGCGGTGTATCAATGGCGAGAGCTGTATTATCAACCGCAATCAAAACTGAAGCGAAAGCACTTCTGGTCGACACAGCCGTGTCGACCTGGGTGGTGTATCAACCGCGATCAGCAAAGCAAAAGCATCTCTGGCGCAGCTGTATATCACCAGCGCGGTATAGCTGCATAGCAACAGCAATCAAAACTAAAGGGAAAGGGCTTCTGGACGACACAGCCGTGTCGACCTTGGCCGTGTATCAGCCGCGATCAGCAATACAAAAGCATCTCTGGCGCAGCTGCATATCACCAGCGCGGTATAGCTGTATATCAACAGCAATAAAAACTAAAGCGAAAGGGCTTCTGGACGACACAGCCGTGTCGACCTGGGCGGTGTATCAACCGCGATCAGCAAAGCAAAAGCATTTCTGGCGCAGCTATATATCACAAGCGCGGTATATCAACCACGATCAGCAAAGCGAAAGCATATCTGAGCTGTATATCAACAGCAATCGAAAATAATGGCGAAAGCACTTCTGAACGACACTGCCGTGTCGACCTGGGCGGTATATCAACCGCTATCAGCAAAGCAAGAGCATATTCGGCGCAGCTGTATATCACCAACGCGGTATAGCTGTATATCAACAGCCATCAGAAATAAATGCGAAAGCATTCCTGGACCAAACAGCCGTGTCGACCAGGGCGGTATATCAACCGCGAAAGCTGTATATCAACAGCAATCAAAAACGAAAGCAAAAGCACTTCTGGTCGACACAGCCGTGTCGACCTGGGCGGTGCCTCAACCGCGAACGGCAAAGCAAAAGCATCTCTGGCGCAGCTGTATATCACCAGCGCGGTATAGCTGTATATCAGCAGCAATAAATACAAATAAATAAAGCGAAAGCGCTTCTGGACGACACCGCCGTGTCGACCAGGGCGGTATATCAATGGCGAGAGCTGTATATCAACAGCAATCAAAACTGAAGCGAAAGCACTTCTGGTCGACACAGCCGTGTCGACCTGGGCGGTGTATCAGCCACAATCAGCAAAGCGAAATCATCTTTGGCGCAGCTGTATATCACCAGCGCGGTATAGCTGTATATCAACAGCATTAAATAAAAATAAATAAAGCGAAAGCACTTCTGGACGACACAGCCGTGTCGACCTGGGCGGTGTATCAACCGCGATCAGCAAAGCAATCATCTCTGGCGCAGCTGCATATCACCAGCGCACTCTATCAACCGCGATCAAAACGAAATCATGTATGACGCACACCCTATCTACCGCGATCAAAGCGAAATCATGTATGACGCAGCGGTATCTACACCGACCAAGCTATAGCATGTCTGGCGCAGCGGTGTCGACCAGGGTGGTGTATCAGCAAAGCAACAGCATGTCCGGCGCAGCTGTATATCACCAGCACGGTCTATCAACCGCGATCAGCGAACGGAAAGCTTTTCTGGCGCAGCTGTATATCAACAGCAATCAGCACAGCAAACCCTTCTCAGGCACCGCCCCGCAGACATATGTAACATAGCCAGCACGTCCGTATATCAACAATGGGCAGCAGAGCCGAAAGCATGCCTGGACCACACAGCCGCGTCGATCAGAGCGGTAAATCACCCGCGATCAGCAAAGCGTATGGCATCAGCTACTAGCGAGCAGATCATGTAAAATAAAATGACATCGGCAGTACGTCACACTGCTGTATAGCCGTGCTTTGTACTTTAGGAAGGGTAAGGCGTGGTCTAATCAGATAACTACAAGTATCGAGGTTGTACAAGTACCGAGGTTGGTACTGCAAATCGTTTCCAAAACAAGAGCGATATATCAACCGCGATCAGCAAAGCGTACATCAGCAGCTAGCCACCAGCAAAGCAACAGGGCGTGGTCAGTCATAAGCCACAACCTACATCAGGAGTTACCACGCAGAAGCCCCGAGTATTGTTCCATATCATACACGAAATACCAGCAATGTCATGCGCGAAACGCCCTCAGTAGCACGGAGCCTGGTACTACTCATCAGGCATGGGGTGTGGCTGGATACAGCAGATAGATAATACAAAATAGACAAAATAATATCGGGACACTACATCCTGTACAGCCGTGCTTGGTACTTGGCTGAAGTGTAAGGCGTGGTCTCTTGGGATACATACAAGTACCGAGGTTGGTACTGCTGATTGTTTCCAAAACATGGAAATAAAACAACATACCTGGTAAATGGAAGGTATCAGATATATGTGGAACTAAATATGTCTACATTAAACCGTGCAGCCCAGCCGCCTCTGGTACGATGTATCCTGGTGCCTAAACTCGTAGCTAGGGCCGTGTATCCTGGTGCAATACTCGTAGGGCACAGGACAGGGTAGCATGCAACCCACGCCCCCCAGACAATGCCTTTCGCCTGGCGGCCTGGCTATAGTATACTAAGTAGGTCCCGCAGCCTACGGACTATCCTGACGAAAACAATGCTTCTGAGGGGCGGTGTCATATTCCTTGTATTATTGGATCTCAAATCATGGAAACATGTCTGATCCGGGTTGACTTGCTTTACGATCCTGTTATGGAAGGGCCCACCACCATGTACAGCAGTACCGGTACGTTCGTTGTGCGCTGGGCATTCTAGGGTATACCTGGTATAGAGAAGGTCAAAACACCCGATATCCCTGGCTGCTGTTGTGAGCACGCACTACGGGGCAGTTGTTCGTACGTTGCAGTGTAATACCGCGCCCGACCAACCCCCATGCCGACTACTTGCCCGAAGGCCTCTTTTCTGTTCGTGGAACTACATATTTATGAATAGATAGAAGAAACAGTGCCATCATCAGCACTCAAAGAGCGACGCAACAGAAACAGTCGCTCGACAGCAGAGGCCACGGGAAACGACTGCTATTCATTGGTGGCGTGCTCAATCTGCTGGTGGAAATCCTGCTGCATACCTGGTATATGCATACGGTAGTACTGCTGTACGAGGTGCGTGCGAAAACGTCAGCTACATGTTAGTTGTAGCTCGAAGGATAATAAGTGGTTTGTATACTTCTTCTCCAAGCTGTCCATCTGGTCGCATCCACCCATGTCAGCTTTCTCCCATATTTCAGTGCGATCATAACGCCATAAGACCTCTACGAGTGGGTTTTACTGCGTAAACGGAGGCAAGCAAACCTGCGAGCCCCGCCTGGGTACTCATGTCACCGTACACGCCAGTTCACGCCACGGAGTTTAGCCCCCGAGATAAGTCCCATGCACGCGGCTCCCCAAGTTGCTTGGGTCTTGTGCTCCTTCCTGCTCCGAAGAAAGCTGTCGTATTGGTGCAGGTTCGTATTTGGAATTGTGCAAAACGGGGAGTCCGCGAAGTCCACTCCACGGCTAGAGCGGCGGCAGTCAGTCCCAACGACAGAGCCGCCTGGCACGACGCGGACGACAATCTCCTCGTATCCTCAGTATTTCTCCTTCAACGTATGTTCTCTGGCTTTGGGTTCGTGGGAAACATGCACAATGATCGATGTGGCCTAGATTCTCCAAGTAATTCACCGGTTCCAAATCATGGAGCCACCTCCGTACCATCGAGGTCTCATTTTCTGGAAACCCGATTTTACCACCACCCCATGCACTATGGTAGTGACTGGGTACATGAGACACCCCCTGGTAGTGATGGGTACACCAAATCTATCTGCGGCGCATAACCCCTGACGGTGGGTCGGTAGGTACCCAACCCATTGCAGAAACCTGTCCCCCCGTACTCCTACCAGGAGGGGGGAGTTTTCAACCTACCATGCCGTCGGGGGCCACCTTTCACGTAACTGGTAACCCCGCCGGCATGGTAGGTTGTACCCTCCCCCCTCCTGGTAGGAGTTCGCTAGGGGGGCCGGGGGGGGGAGGAGCGGAGAAACCACAGCGAGGGATTCTACATCGTCCCCTGCTGTGCCAACATCTGGGCTGGCAGCCCAATTAGGCACGTCGCAAATTTCTCTGTCTCGTCCGAATTGGTCTCATTTTAAACCCCCCAAGTTTGATAACATAGGCGCACTTTGGAATGTGAGTGCGTTGATAGATCTCTAAAGGTGTACGCGTAGCTGGCGCGGGAATGCGTGATGATGACTCCAGACGGTGACACAGAACTCTTATATTATCCAGCCGTCGAGTGACAGCTCGTGGCGATTCATGCAAGGAAGCAATCGGCGAAATAAACCTCCCATTCCTCCCGCTGACTGTCCCCTTATATCATATACATAAATTCCTTACCAATACGTGGAACTCCCTCATCATATAAAATGGATCCAAACTGCCGTGTTCATAAGAACAATCAACACAAACTCGATTGTTTGTTTGTATACCTGGCCGGCTGCATTGATTGTGAAGGACACCTTCCCCCCGCCTTTGGTTTGCAGGCATATAATCTCTGTTTTCGCCTCGGAGACCGTAAGCCCGAATGACGAGCACGCAGTCACGATCACCGTCATCATCCTCTCCAGCCCTTCTGATGATCGCGATACGATGTCCGCATTGTCCGCGTACAGCATACCCCACAATCTCAGCACCTCCTCCCCCTCCTTCCCCCTCCGCCCGTCGACTTTGCGTGTGCGTGAAGTGCTCTTCTGCTCGCCTTTCTCATTTCGTTGGAGCTGCACCATGTTGTCCGTGATGACTGCATCAGTGAAGAAGTGTTTCTCGGCCACACGCAGTACCACCGTGAAAAACATGTCGAATAGCAGTGGCGCGAGCACGCATCCTTGCCTGAGACCTTGCCCCACGTTGAACTTATCCGAGCACTCTCCATTGTCCAGCCGCACGCATGCTTGCATACCGTCGTGGAAATGGCGGGTGACGGCGAGTATTCTCGGTGGCGTGCCAAAACGAGCAAGGACATCCCACAGAAGGGATCGGTCGACGGAGTCATGCTTTGGTGAGGTCGATAAAGCACACGTACAAGGGGGTGTCCTTCTTTCGCGCCAGTTCCTGCAGTCGTCGTACTACGAACATCACGTCAACCGTCGAGCGTTGGGGTCTGAACCCACACTGTTCTTCCGGCAGAATGTTCTCGCGTTTGCAATAGTCATTCCGGCGACCCGCGATGACTTTGAGGAGTACTTTGCCACACTCAGTCCGATCTTTCTTCTTGTGAAGCACCTTGATCGTTGCATATTTCCATTGTTGCGGCACGCCACCTCCCCTCCACACAGCGACGATGATATCATAGAGCTTCCGGAGAGTGTTCAATTCTCCTTCGTCGGCCGGAAGACCATCGGGCCCTACCGCCTTTCGGTTGGCCAACGCACGGATCGCCCACTTCATACCTAGACGGGACATCGTCCAGTGGTCTGCACGGGGGACACTGCTTAAGCTCGTCCACAATGCTTGGGTCAAGGGTCGGCAACTTGGTGTTAAGCAGTTTGTGAAATCGCCTCACCCATCGCTCGCGGGTGAGGGCATTATCCCGCGGCAATCGACCTTCCTCGTATTTGATATATCGCGAGTTAGACATCCTCTTCCACTCCACATCCATCCCCTTGAGGGGTTTGTAGAAGCCAAATCGACCACCTTCTCGGATACGCCCTTCGAGTTGGCTAACGTAATCTTCGAAGAACCTCTATACAGCTTCCGCCAGCGTGCGTTTCAGCTGATTGGTGGTCGCGTTCAAGGCTCGCCGTAGGCCAAGATCGTTTGGAGCAGAACCGACCCGTTTCCTTGCGTTTTCCCTATCCTGCCGTCGTGCGTTCAATGCCGCTTTCGTCTCCTCGGTCGCACACCAGCCTCTCGGTACTTGTTTGCGCCGAATAGGGGGCGTATGTCGGCCGCATTCAACAGTGGTGGCGTCTCGGTCAGTAATGAGGTCATGGCATCAACACTTCCGGCATTGGCACCGGGTATCGGGGAGGCAAGCTTGGCTGCTATCGCGTTTTGGGAATTCATCCTGAGATGCGGGTCCGCCATTAATCTTGGTAGAGCAATAGCTCGCCGGTTTTTGACAGTGGGTTTTTGATTACTCTCTTTGGACGATTTGGTGCAATGCGGCCCAAGTGGCGAATATTTCCGATTACGAGGTTGTGGTCCGACTCAGCGTTTTCCCTGGGTGGGGTCCGCACAGTGAAATTACGTACCAATCGTCTATCCACATGCCGTGTCAGTATGTAGTCAAGCCTGTACTGGGCCTTTCCTCGGTTAGGACTCTGAAACGTGTACGATATACCACGAGCAGGTGTAGCATAGTACTTGTTGAGGAGGGCGAGTTTGTTGTCAGTTGCGTGAATCAATACTCGCTCCCCGTTGTCTTCCAGCTCGTCACGTCCGCATGCGCCCAATACCTTGCTGTCGGTCCACCCGACCCCTATCATGCCTGTACGAGCATTTACGTCCATCAGGACAAGGAGGTGGTCCCTACTGGATACCCCCTTGACCACCTCGTCAAGTGAACTCCAAAAGTAATCATTTTCGCTGGTCCTCTTGTCGAGAGTGGGAGCATAGCCTACAATAAAGTACACACCGTTAGATTTCCCTTTGAGTTGGGTGCAAACCTTCATCAATCTAGCACTGATGTACTCAACCATGACGTAAACTTATCCATCCCTGCCACGATAGACTCTCTAACAGCTAAGTCTACCCTGTGGTTCATCTTCTTTTCGTGCTTTCCTCCGTCTACTCCTGAGCAAAACACAACATGCACTCTGTCCATTGCGCCTCACCTCCTGCAATCCTGTGATATCACAACCTGCGTCCTCGCAAGTCTTCAGTATCACCTCGGCGTGGCCTATGCCGTTCGTGCCCTTGAAAGCAAGTGTGCGAACGTTGTGCGTACCCACGACGAGTTCCCCTGCTCTCGACCTAGCCCTTGCACCTGTGCGAATTTTCTGAGCAGCCCTTTGAATCCTCCCGCGTCTCCTCCTCTTCTTGCGAGCATCCGATTTCCTCCCTTCCACCCTCCGTTTTTCCCAGAGTATTTTCCCCTCTCCATCTCCCACGAATCTGAGCCAACGCTAGTATTAATAGTAGTAGTATTCGAGTGTAACCCCACTAGACCACCGAGGCGACCGGCTCTGTATCACTCACTGCCCCGGTGGAGTGTTTATTACTCTGCCCGATTTCGATTTTAGGTGGGTCGTTTGAACAAGAGGGAACTGGGACAAAAGGGGGGGGGGGGGGGGGGGGGATGAATTGGAGCTACGGCATGGATTGCTAGAAATATAGTGAGGTGATATCAGCTGGCTGGTAGTGTTTACTACTCTGGCAGCTTTTGATTTAGGTGGGGCGTTTGAACAAGAGGGATCGGGGGGGGCGGGGGGCGGGGGGCGGGCGGAACACTTCAATATGTGCGCGGAAACCATAAATCCTTGAAGGGGACAAATCTGACGGTTGTAGAAATAATACACTCCTTTATATCACCTGCCTGATATTGTTTACTATTCTAGCAGATTTGATGTTATAGCTTCATAATTTGTTGTTGTACATGATGGATCGCACGATAGAATATTTCAATCGATAGGTACAGCCATGTAATTACTATGATTCACCATGCCGGTGTCGGACTCTGAAATCGCTAATTATAAGAAATATATACATATTGCAAAATATAACAGGCGAGGTGATGTGGTCATGCAATGTCACCACCATTTAGCACGAGGGGGAGAAGTGCAAATCGTCAGTGTTTTGAAAGGAACGCTTGCTGTACCCGCGCTCACTCACGTTACTTCGTTAGTCATACTTCGTTTGGCATAAGTTGGGAGGCGATCATGCAGACGGTAAGTACGAAATACCCTACATAATAGGTTGGTAGTGTGGTCTACCGTAATTTGAACATGTTTGCCTGCGCTTCCTTTTTCCATTATTATTAGCTCGTGTACGATTTTACGCCCATGGTTTTTACTGTGCCGATGTGGGGCTCTGAGGTCGCCAACTCTAAGACAGAGATAAATATTACAAATACAGCAAGCGAGGTGATGTGGTTATGCTATGTCACCACCAATGAACACGAGGGGGAGAGGTGCAAATCGACATCGTTTTTGAAAGGAGCGCTTGATGTGCCCGCGCTCAATGACGTTACTTCGTTAGGCATATGCTACTGCGTTTGGGAGAGGTTGTCAGCAGACGGCAGGTAGGCACGAAACGCCCTGCGTAATAGGTTGGTAGTGTGGTCTACTGCAGTTTTAACGTATCTGCCTGTACTTCCTTTCACATTATTATTTTATAGTGTACGATTGTACGCCCTGTTTCCCCCCCCCCACCCCTGTGCCGTCGAATATGTTGTGGTCCTGTAGATGTCGGTCCACGTCTGGTGCTATTGTTAGTGGTGCTCATGAAAACATGTCCTAGCGTGTAGTAGATGATCGCTGAGGGGTGTTCCTTTCCTTTACATCAAACCAGGTAGTATATGTCAACGCGACCGCTTGCTTGAACAGTGAAAACGACAAATGGAATATATTTCATGTGTGCCTTGAAAAACGGAAAGTCGACTTGAACTCTTCTGGAACTAACGACACTACTGGACTGTACGTACCACCTGATAACACACACAAAAACAACACACATCAATCAACTCTAGAGATAAATATAGAACAAACCAAGAATCGAGAGAGACTAATACGCGACTTCTGTGGGCCGAGGATCGTGCTGGCGCGGAAGGGGCGGTCCCTTCCTCCCTTGCTTTGTCCTGCTCGCTTCCTCCCCTGACCTTCCCCAAATCCCCCGCTGTGCACATGCATGCTACTGCTCCACGCTCATTCCCATCAGCTTCGCTGACTGTCCTTCCACTGCCACCCCCCCTTTCCCAATCATCTTCGCGCAGAATTGCTCGTAACTTCAGCTCGCTCAATGCAAGCACGTACAAGGAGGTCTGGCTAGCAGGTGAAGGACCGTGGCTTTTCTGGCTTACGCTGTCCATCCCTGACTGCTCCGCCTCTTCTTGTGTCTGGTTGTCTCAGGCTGCGTCCCGATGGTCTTGCTCTCTGTTGCTGCTGGTGTACGTGCGGGTTCCGTCACTGTCGTGTAGGGTGGAGGTCGATGACGAAGAAAAATCGCTCCTGAAGCATCCCGGGAAAAGCGTGTCTTGAGTCAGCCCCGGTCCAGCGCGTTCACCTCCCCGAGCACGGTTCCAATATAATGCCCATCTTTCATTAGTGTGAACTAGTGTAATGGCCCTACAACACTAGTGTGATGGGCAAACCCATGCTTAGGGTCGGCTTGATCGCGTGGCCCACCTCATGCAGGGGCCTCGGTTGCGCGGTGGCAGTGGATTGTAAAATGGAAGTCTCAGGTGTTGATCATTACGTAGAAGAATCCATTATATTACTGTCGCGTACATCCGAGTAGATTATCACAATCAAGACATGGGATGAGTCAAGATCGGCCAGAAGCCGCCCATAAATCAGGGGCAAAAACTGGACCAAACCAAGACCGAAACAAGACCGTAACAAGACCAAAACAAAAACTGAAATAAAGGGCGTACTCCATCGGAATCAACCAAGAACTAAACATACCGTAGAAGGCATGTTTCCAGCGCGGTGGCTGACATTCTGACAACACACCATAATCCAATAGAAAGCACTCATTTCCCAATACCAAATATCCTATAACGCTCGTACATACGCGAATCATGAATCATGTCTCCATACGTTAGGACCGGTCGCCCCGGTGGCGTATCACGTTATCCTCGAGCCTGGTATAGGTCAGTTTCGTGAGTTCGAGCCCCGCCGGGTGCATACTCGTATAAATTCGTTGGGACTTTTTCTTGTACACAAATTGACTTGCGGAAAACGCGAGAGCGTGGGTTAGCAACACTCGATGAAAAATCGACGAGCAGTGGGATTGCTGAACCCTATGCGCGATAAAAGTTGAAGGCAAGAACCGGGGGGGAGAAGGGACGACACCTGTGAAAACGGCTTGTCCAGAAGCTGGAAAGTAGAACTGTGAGAAATATATATTATAAAAAATGAAAATACACTCCAGCTGTGAGATCGAAGATTTCGTCGAAACTCATCTTTGCAAGCTGTGTGTGATACTCCGATCGCGCGTATTACGAGTTGTGTGTCCTCATTAAGGATATAGGTCGGCGACTCCCCTTACAACTACAGTGTAGCTATCAGGGTCAACAGGGTGACTTTAGTCAGTCTGTGCGCGGAAACTATATAACCCGTTTCTGAGGGGGACAAAATCTGACAGCTGTGAAGGGAAATGTATCCTTTTATCAAGTGAATCCTGTAAGTCGAATAACCGGTGAGGGGGGGGGCGGAGTTTTGAAGGACGTGGGGGCCCTGGTTTTGATCAAAATCGAGCGGGGTTGGGGGGGGCGGACGGGCGGGCAATTTGTGCATGTAAGCTATAAATCCTTTCAAGGGGATAAATCTGACGGTTTTGAGAGAAAAAAAAAAAAATGCACCAGTTTATCATGGGGGGGGGGGGGGGTTGGGGTGGGGTGGGGGCGTGTGGGGCAGCTCAATCTCTGCGTGGAAACTATACAATATTTTGAGGGGATAAATGTGACGGTTTTGGAAATAATGCATCAGTTTATCATGTACATCCTGGGGTAAGTCGAACAATCAGTGAGTAGATAGAGGGTGGAGTGTTCGAGGGGGTGGGGTTGGGGTGGGTTGGGGGGGGGGGGGGAAGGTGGGGGGTGGGGGCGGGGGGGGGGGGGGGGGGGGGAGGGGGGGTGGGGGCGGGGGGGGGGGGAGGGGGGGGGTAAGGAAGGGTTTTAGGTGAGGAGATTGTTATACGTGTGGTGCTAGGTCTAGGCGATGGTGCGGGTGATGGGGAAGAAGGGGGCGTTCGGGGTGGGAGGGGGGGGGAAAGCAGCGGCATGGATGGCGGCTCTCGAAAGATAATGAGGTGATATCCTGTGCGTGAAGTGTTTGTTAATCTGGCGGATTTCGACATTATGCGGGGCGTTTGAACAAGGGAGAGCGAGAGGGGGGGGGGGGGGGGGGATTTTTTAGGACGTTTAGGTCACAAACAATATTCAAATACACTTCGGCTGTAAGATCAAAGATATGTAGGGGCTTGTCATACGCGTGGTGCTAGGTCTAAGCGATCGTGTGGGTGGTTGGAAAAGAGGGGGCGTTGGAGGTTTTTTTTTGGGGGGGGGGGTGGGGAGAAAGAAATGAAAACTACGTCATGGCCAGAAAGATAATGACGTGATATCAACTGCGTATAGGTGTTTATTACTCTGGCCTATTTCGATTGTGAGTGGGGCGTTTGGACAAACTAGGCGGAAGGGGCGGGGGAATCGGGGGAAGGGGGGGGGGGGGGGGGGGGGGAGGGTTGGGGTTTTTTATGAACAAGAGGGGTCAGGGGAGGGGGATATATAGACTATATATCACAAAGCTATACGGCTCATCGGGCAGGCTGCAAGTACTAGATCTTTTAAGAACCACTTATTATTTAAATAGAACACCAGTTGAAAAAAATCGATTTTACAAACATCCAGGAGAGTCACCGACGTATACCTTTCATGAGGATAAAGTATAGAATAGAACACGGGCGAACCACCTTCCGTAAATTTTGTGCAACTACTCTGTACTTGTATACCTGGTATTAGCTATTTCGCTGCAAAGTTGAGTTTCAACCATTTAATTGGTCGTATTCACAGCTAGCGTTTTTCATTTTTGTAAAAAACTCCCGTGCTCCGACAGGTGAGCACATTCTGCCGCAGTGCGGGTTGTGTGTGTGTGTGTGTGTGTGTGTGTGTGTGTTCTTCACATTAAACCGTTTTTCTACTCGTCGACATCCAGCACACCCATTGTCCGTACTGATTCTTCACCCTAGAAAGATCAGCTCTGTGGTCACAAGCCACGACACAGAGATAATGCATCGTAATGCATTCGACAACGCAATGTCATGCCCTAGTACTGGGTACGACAGGCACAACATACATACGTCAGCAACAGAAATACATTGGAAGAGAGAAATACGAAATAAACAAAAACAAAAACAAAAACAAAAAACAAAAACAAAATAAGAAAACAAATAAAAACAAAGATAAAAATAAAACAAAAAATGAAACAAACAAAACGAAGGGGAAATCGAAGAAACAACCCAACCGGAGAGGAGAGCCAAAGCTCGGAAAAGAAACACAATAAAATGAAATAAAATAAATTAAAGTAAAACCAAAATAAGATAATCCGAACACGAGCCAAAAACCTGGACACGCAAGGAGGGAACAAAGGGAAAAAAAAAAAAAAAAAAAAAAAAAAAAAAGGGGGGGTTGTACTGCTGTAGTAGTACCAGTAGTAGTAGTAGTAGTGTAGTAGCAGTAGTAGTAGCAGATTGGCAACGAAATAACTGGAATCAGTTGTGCATTCTTCACGCACGCGTGCGTGGGTGGTGTACAACCGTGGATCCATCCTTCCCTGCTAGCTGGCATCAAACTGCCTTGGAACCTCGTGGCGCTTCATAGCATATTCATGGCGCCTTACGGAATATCTTGGAACCTCATGTCACTACGTGGCAACATACCATGGCATTCCATACCCGGTACCTCACTTGATGGCAGGCTCATGGGCAATGCCATGCCAGTCCACACGTCACCCTCATGGCAGTAGTCATGAGAACTTTCGTGAACCTGTAAGTAAAACCTGTCATGGCAGCCGGCTTCATGCACGTTTACGGGATCATATACCAGATACTTTGCTTATGTAATTAAAGTGCCATGGAATTGCCATGAAAGCCTGTAAACAGTAGAGCTTACTACTTATTCGAGAAAATGGTTGACGCACACTGTGTACGAGACGAAGGGCGTTTCGCCCTACATTGGTTGGTTGCGTTTCATTGGGTTAGGGTCAGCGAATAGTCTATATATTAAAAAGATAATGTCAACCATTTTCTCGAACAAGTGTTAATGTAACCTCTGTTAAAACGCATGTAGGCGCACGAGGTGCCCACGACAACCCACGAAAACTCAGTCAGGCCAGTGCGGTATGATGTGCAATGAAAGCACGTAAAAGGACGATGACGTGGCAGTCCCAAGGAGGAACTGCAATGAAACTCCATGAAAGCTCATGATTTGCCATGATGAGGGTGTCATGGAAGCTTTTTTTGGCGTGGGTCAAGAATAGTGCGTACCTCGGTGGTATCTGGTGTGGTCACACCCTGATAGAAGGCTAAACCACCACACGCCTCCATCGAAGCAAAACAGAAAAGCCCTCGAAGCACTTACTCTGTTGGGGAACCTTTTACCTTGTGACCTCCCGCTAACAATTGATACTGGGTACAGCCTGCTTTGTGCTTCTGGGGACTCTCTGTCGACCCTCTGGCAATGTTGCAAGTGCAGATCGAGGCCGGTCCTGCCCTGCGGGAAGGGATGATGAAGGTAGGGGTGATCGGCACTGCGCGCTGTAAATAAATGCGGAGAAAGATGATGATCGACATTACTGTGAGCAGCCTTCATAGCTCACAATAATGTCGAGGTCATTGTTCACCGCGTTCATAGCTCATTTTTTCTGCGGTCTCATTGTTCGCCATCGCTTGCGGGAGCGCACAGTCGGCCTCCACCTACCTGCGTTTGCAATGTTGAAGGCCGAGTTTGACCCTGCTCTACCGGAATAAATGGCGAAGGAAGCCTCCTCGTACACAGCGCTCATCGCGCATGATGCCACATCATTGCGTTCATAGTTCATCATGTTGACCACCCCTTCATTAACCATATCTCCCGGCAAGGAAGGGTCGCCCTCGATCCGCATTTGGGCGTGTATAATTGGCGGTGCCACACGTAAAAGCCGCCATGGAAGGCCAAGCCAAATAACCACTTATCGACGCAAAAACCTGGAAGCGATTTTACTCCATAATGGGGACGGTTCTGATTCCCCGCTACACTCGATTGTGGAATAGCCTACTCTTGTACTAAACCCTTTGTTCCCCGTGTTGCAATATTGCAAATGCAGGTCGAGGTCGACCCTGCCATGCCGGAATACACGGTGCATGAAGGCTCCTCATAGCTTTCATAGCGCATTGTGTGGACACCCCTACCTTCGGCATACTCTCCTCGCGCAAGGCAGGGTCGCCCTCGAGCTGAATTTGAGTGCGGGCATTTTGTGATCCCATTCGTAGCAACCTCGATAGAATCAAAGGCAAAACCTCACTCATCGAAGCAGACGCCTCGAAGCACGTACCCCACAGTGGGAACTCCTTCGGTTCTGAGCCCCCGCTGAGCTTTCGTACTGCGTGCCTTGTGCTACTGAACTCCTTGTCCGCTCTTGCACCGTTGCTAATGCAGGTTGAGGCTGACTCTCCTCTGTTGGAAGATATGGCGAAAGAAGGGGTGATCGCCGTTGTGAGCTGTAAACGCGGCGAATGACGTTGGAAGACATTTTTGTCAGCTATGAACGTTGTCAGTTGGTCCAGCTTTTTACAGCTGACAATACTGTCGATCCGCATCTTTTCCGTCTTTGACGGCATGGATCGCTCGCAGTATCGATGATCTCATTGGCATCGCCATCGCTTCCGGATGGGAACGGTCAGAGTCGACATGCGTTTGCAACGTTGCAGGTCGAGTCGGACGCTGTCTTGCTGCAAGAGACGGCGGAGGAAGGCACTTAATCAAAGTAATTTATAGCTCATCACGTTCGCACCCTCGTTTTTAAGCCCCGAGCACCCTCGAGCTGCGTTTAAGTGCCTTAGTTTTGTGGCACCATCCACAGCAACGCCTACAGAAGGCGAAGCCAAACGGTCAGAGAAAAAAAACTCGAAACGCGTACTCTACGATTGGAACTCTTGAGCTCCGGATTTCTTGCTGAGGATTGGTACAACCTTCTTTGTGCTGCTGACTTCCTTGTTCGCCCTTGCAATGTTTCGTCATGCATGTCAGGGTCGATTCTGCTCTGCCGGAAGGGATGTGGCGAAGAGAGCGCTGATTGACATCGTGAGCTATCAGGTATAATTGTAAAAAATGGGGACGATAACTTTATTGTTAGCGATGAACGCCCTGAGTCTCACAGCAGTCTCACAGCGTTCGCGGCAGACAATAACATCGATCACCATCATTAACTGCCATCATAGGTCACAATCTCGATGATCTCGTCCGTCGCCATCGCTTCCGGCAGGGAACAGTCGGCTTCGACCGCATTTGAAATGTTGCAGGTCGTATCGGATCTTGCCATGCTGGAAGAGGTGACGAGAGAAGGCCCCCCGCAAGTTTTGTATATCATCATGCCCTGCCTTAAGCATATCGTCCGGCAAAGCAAGGTCGCCCTCGACCTGATTTTGATTGCGTATTTTTTATTGTGTCACCCACAGCAACCCCAATAGCAGGCAAAGCCAAACAACCACTCATCCATGCGAAACCCTCGAAGCTCATACTCTACACTGGGAACTGCTTCGCTTCTGATTTCCCGCTGGGCGTTGGTACGCCGTGGTTTGCAATGATGAACGATTTGTTTGCTCAAGCAACGCTGAAAATTTCCAGCTCCAGGCGGGTTCTTCCCTGCCGGAAGGGATAGCGAAGGAAGGGGTCATCAACGTTGTGAGATAAACGCGGATATTGACGCTGGCCGGTATATTGTCAGCTATGAATGCGATTGATTCTCACAGCGTTTACAGCTGGCAACAATGTTGATCAGCATTATTTACCGTGTGCATAGCTCATACTTTCGATGATCTTGTCCCTCGCCATCCCTCCCGAAAGGGAACGATCGGTCTTAACCTGCAGTAGCAAGGTTGCAGGTCGAATCCGACCCTGCCTTGCTGAAAGGGGCGGCGAGGGATTGCATCTCATAGCTTTCATCTTAGCTCATCGTGTCAACACACTGTTTTTTCTGCCGTGTCTTTCGGCAAGGCAGGGTCGCCCTCGACCTGCGTTTGAGTGCGGATCTTTCTTGGTGCCACCCACAACAACCCGCTCGTCGATGCGAAAGCCTCGAAGTGCATACTCCATATAGGGAGCAGCTTCTTCTCTTCTGTTTTCCGCTTAGCTTTGGGACGCCGTGCTTATTGCTGATAAGCGATTTGCCCGCTCTTTCAATGTTGCTAAACGCAGATGAAGGCCGACCCTTCCCTGCCGGAAGATATGGCGAAGGACGGGGTGGTCGACATTGTGAGTTATCAACGCGGAGAATAACGTTGGCTGATATTGGTGTCAGCTGTGAACGCTGTGGGACTCACATTGTTGGCAGCTGACATCAATGTCGATCAGCATCATTCACCGCGTGCATTGCTCACAGCGTATCGATGATCTCATCATTCGCCATCGCTTCCGAAGTGGAACGGTCGTCCTAGATATGCAGTTGCAATGTTGCAGGTCGAGTCCGACCCTACCTTGCTGGAAAAAACGGCGAATTATTGCTTCTCATATTGTTCATACCTCATCATGCCAACACCCTGTTTCTTTCGCCGTATGTTCCGGCAAGGACTGCGGCTACGGTACCATAATGGTCCCATGTGGGGCCTTGTTTTTCAGTAGTAGCTCGGAGTCACTCGCACGAGTGACTCCCGCGTTCCTTGGGGTCTTTGGCTTTCGTGCTAACCCTAACCGTAATCGTCACCCCAACCCTAACCGGTGTCTCAACTTTTCGATATGAACTTTGAATGGTTAATTACGCAGCGCGAAAGGAGCCACCTAACGCGGTTTTGTTAGTGAGGTGCAGAGGCATTCGTGCGAGCGGCTCAGAGCCGGTGTATTGAAAAACAGGGGTAGCCCCTCACCGTCGTCTTGATCTCAGTGCAAACAAGGGTCGTCCTCGATCTACGATCGAGTGTGGATCTTTTGCCGTGCCAACCACAGAAACCCCGATAGGACGCAAAGCCTAACAACCGCTCATCGACGCGAAAGCCTTGAACCACATGTCCCTTATTGGGAACGTTTTCTCTTCTGATTTCCCGTAGAGCGCTGATACGGCGTGGGTTGTGCTGATGGGCGATTTGGCCGCTCTTTCAATGTTGCGAATGCAGATCGAGGCCGTCTCTGCCGGAAGAGATAGCGAAGGAAGGCGTTATCGACGTTGTGAGAAATAAACGCTGAGAACGATGCTGCCGGACATTTTTGTCAGCTATGCACCATGGGAGTTCTCGTATCGTTGATAGCTGGCAACAAGTTCGATCAGCATCATTCACCGCGTGCATAGCTCATAGTTTCGTTGATTTCATCCCTCGCCCTTGCTTCCGGATTGGAACGGTCGGCCTCGATCTGCACTTGCAATGTTGCAGGTCGAGTCCGACCCTGCCTTGCTGGGAAATACCGTGAAGGATTGCTTCTCATAGTATTCTTACCCCATCATGTTGACACCCTATGTATTTCGCCGTGTCTTCAGGCAGGGTCGCCCTTGACCTGCGTTCGAGCGGGTCTTTTGTAGTGCAACCCACAGCAACCGCGATAAAAGGCAAAGCCAAGCGCCCACTAATCGAAGTAGAAGCCTCGCAGCGCGTACTTCTTGTTGGGAACTTGCTCTCTTCTGTTTTCCCGCTGAGCCTTGGTACTTGATACGGCCTGCTTCGTCCTCTCTTGCACCGTTGCTTACAGGTCGAGACTCGCTCTGCCCTGCCAAAAAAGGTGGTGAAGGAAGGGGCGATCGGCATTGTGAGCTAGCTATAAACGCGGAGAACGATAGCGATTGACATCTTTGTGAGCTGTGAACGCTGTAAGTTCTCACAGCGTTTCCATCTGACAATATCGTCGACCATCGCGACCATCGTCTTTTACCGCGTGCGCAGCTCACAGTGTCGATTATCTCGTCGATCGCAACCACTTCCGGAAAGGAACGGTCGACCTCGGCATGCATTTGCAAGGTTGCAAGTCGATCCCAACCGTGTACTGCTGGAAGAGTTGGCGAAGGAAGGCTCCTCATAAAAGCGTTCATGGATCATCATGTCATACCATAGCGTTCAAAGCTTATCGTGTGGACCGCCCCTCCTTTCGCCGTATCTTTCGGCGAGACAGAGTCACTCTCGACCTTCAGATTAGTCCATATAATTTGTGGTGGCACCCACACCAACCTCGGCAAAAGGGCAATCCACACCCACTCATCGACGCAAACACCTCGAAGCGCCTACGGTACTGATTCCCCGCTGACATTTACTTCGACACGACCTAGCTTGTGCGCTGTTGGACTCTTTCTGTAAGCCCTTGCAATATATTGCAAGTTCAACTTGCAACAACTTTGCTCGGCAGGAGCAGATGACGGACGTGAATAGTCTGTCGACATGTTCAGAAACCTTTACGGCTGGGCAGGGTCGGTTGCAATCTACAGGTACAATTATTGCAAGGAAATGGCGAACCAAACGATTACCTTATTGGGCGATGTTTTTCTCTGTGCTGCAGGCTTGCGCGTGGACTCATCAATTGCGGCCATCACGTCTCCGACGAAGCGTCGGATGTTTAGAATGTCCACTACACGTATTTGTGTGATAGGCTGAGCCGGGATAGGTTTGCAGGTGGGCTCTCGTCGTGACAGGATGCACCGGGTACTTGAAAACACGGAGGGGAATGTAGAAGAACTCGGATGTCATGAAGTGAAATATGGGGCATGGTCCGAGCTCCATATCAAATACCCCCGAGAAGAATCATGCCTGTTATCTCTACGTACTCCCAGACGGTTACACAACCACCACGTACACCTCGTACTCTCAAGATAGAATGCCGCGTTTATTCAATGTAAGGCCCATGTGCTGACATCGTATTATGGGCCTTGGATCGGAAAATCGGGAAAATGGCATTGTTTAACTTTTCATGACGTGTCATGACCGTCCGCATGGCGTGCCATGGCACGACCATGGGCTTTCATGGAACTGTCATAGTACTGCCATGTCTCCCCAAGGTAATGCCATGGCAGTGCCATGGCGATGCCGTGGGCGTCATGACATATCATGGGCGTTCATGGGCTTTCGTGAGTGTTTCATGGACTTTCACGACAATACCATGACAGTGTCATGGGCTTTCATGTCATTGCCATGGATTTCATGACGCCGACTACCATGGCATGCCATAACAATTTGCTGGCATTGTCATGAAAGTGTGCCATGACACTGCCATGGGAGTGCCATCGCCGCGTTATTGTGGTCCTAACCCTAAACCTAACCCCCACCCTAACTCTTAAGCCGGCTGCAACGTATCCTTGAATCGTGTCATGGCGGTGTTATGTCGCGTGCCATGACACGTGCCATGGTATTGCAATTGCAGCTGGCGCGCTGCCATGTTAATGCAATATAGATGACAAATAATGCGCATCGTTGAATAAAACGGACGCGATCGCCGGTTTCGACGAAAGAAGGCGTGATAGCCGTTAACAGAGTGACGTATATACTGCATAGCACCTTGTAGCTGTTTAGTTTGCCCTTGCAGTTTTGTTGCGCAGGTCGATGTCAACTCTGCCTTGTCGAAGGAGATGGTCAAGGGAGGGAAGATATATATGGCGACCTATTAATGCTAGATTCGTTCAACCCAGAATCGATTCATGGGTCGGAATAATATTGTGGCATTTATGTATATTATAGCTCATCATGTCGATCTCCTCCTTCTTTGCCTCCTCCTCCATGACAGCCTTGGCCTCAAGCTGCAGTATCAAAAATGAAAGGGCGAGAAAATGACAGAAAACTTATGTCTAGAAGGTTTCTCTTTAAATACCTGGCGCGTTTATTTGTGAAGGGCGATCGCATCTGTCTTACCTAAGGTCAGCTTCCGTAAAGTCCGCTGATCTTGGTCGAACAAATGTTTGCGTCAATAGCCCAACACCGGGTTCATGACGCTTTCTTTTGCCACCCCATTCACCGTCAAAATTTAATCAGAATACAGCCAGCTGTACCAATGTTGAGCGAGAAGTCAGAAGGGACCACACTACGAAGTAAGCTCTTGGAGAAATTTGCTTCAATAAGTTGGTGTTTGACTTCTCTTGTTGCAAACATTGAGGTTGTTGTGGGTGACACCACAGTTGATGCCAACGATAGACTCTACTAGTGTTTAACGTGTCCATGGCACTGCCATGGCACTTCTATGGGCTCTTTGAACGGTGCCGTACTGCCACGAAGGCCATGCCAATGTCATGGCAATGCCATGGCAAATACCACCGCACGTGCCATGGCACCGAAATGGCCCGCCACAAATACACCTTGCCATGGATTGCCGTGTATGTAGTCACGTTATTCATTTACCCCCTTGCATGCCACGGCATTGGACACCACGACACTGCCATGACACTCACTGAGATGGTACTGCCGTGACCAGCCATGGGTGTTCATAGCCCGTCTCAACACCTCCACGGGTCTTGCTGGCAGTCGCATGGGCGGTAGTCATGGCACTGCATAAGCTGCCGTGCACCTCCATGAATGTGCGTGGGACTGCAAAGACTGTGCGACCGTATTGCCATGATGTGTGATAGGCCTCAAGGACAGTCACACGAAGGGTTAGGGCTCGAGGTAGGGTTCGTTATACCCGTGAGAGTGCCATAGCGTGACAATGGCAATCCGATGGGAGTGTCATAGTTTGCTTTCATGGCAATTTCATGAAATTATTCATGGTATGTCATGGCAGTCTGTTATGGTATGCCACGGCGATGGCATGAAAACCACGACGATGCCATTATAGTCGATGGCACTGCCATGTCGTTGCCACGAATGCCCATCAACGCCTATAAAATGTCGTGGGGTTCCATCGCGGCGCCATGGAAGATCTCCTGTTTTCTTTTTAGGAATTGTCATAGTTTCCCATGGCAGTGCCATGGCAGCGCCATGCAAGCCTATGGCAGTGCCGTCGCACTGTCCCGAGCACTCGCGGTCGCCTAAACTTGGTCGTGACAGGCTCTGCTCCTCTCCGCAATACCAACCCATGGCAGTGTTAAATAGTAGGATCTACATGGAATCCATCGGTTAAAGGTAGATGTTCATTACATAGTCACATAAGTGTGTGCAGAGTACTGGGTAAGATGTCAAACCATGTGTTAGAAGTTGTTTATTTTGAGTATGGAAGAGGACACATATGGTACTGCGTTCCACCAAGCAATAACGTGTTGACGGGTCACGTGCGTAAGATCGAAGTGTTGACTAGGTCACGTGCGTAAGATCGAAGTGTTTACTACGTCACGCGCATAAGATTGACCTGGGTGTCGTATGTAGTGGATACTACCATACGAGATGATTTGTTACAGTAATAAGGAAGGAACGCGAGCGCTTGCACATCGAGTTCACTCTTCATATGTGCATCTGAACTTGGACAGTTCATGGTGACAAAAGTTCTTTTTGGCCCAATTCAGCCCATTAAAAGTGATCCGCCATCGTGTAAGCCATCACCAGTCAGGCTCGAGCTCGTCTCGTCACAACTCTGTGTCAGCTTCTGAAGACCGTCATCGGTCAGGCATCACCATATTTCTAACAGTTTATGAGCCTTGGTAGCGTGTAACACGCAGCGCATGAACATCCCCTGCGGTGGAGCACAAGACTGGTGATTTTGCTGGAATCCTACGCAAAAAACTTGGAAACACACGTGAGTTGAGTGGAACGGCACTGGAACAACGTGCACGAAGAGAAAATAAGCCCGGCGGACAGACCGGCAAGCTTTAGATGATCTGCGTACAAGATCGAGCAGCTGAACGAGAACATGAAGCCCGGCGGACAGACCGGCACGCTTCAGGTGATCTGCGTAAAATATCGAGCTGAGCGAGAAAAGGAAGCGTGGTGGACAGACCGGCAAGCTTCAGGCGATCTGCGTACAAGAACCAGCTGCACGAGAAAAGGAAGCCCGGTAGACAGACCGGCACGCCTCAGGCGATCTGCGTACAAGATCGAGCTGAAAGAAGAAAAAGGAAAGCCCGGACCAAACTGGAGAACTATCGCTAGTGACAAACTGGAGCTCAAAGACCCGCGTAGTTTTGCCTATGTCAAACAAAGACGTGTTTGATGTTCTGAACGGATTGGTTGAACCGGTACCAGCAAACACAGACAGTGAAACCCCGGACACTCCGACGAATCTGGTGGAAATTCAACGCTGGAAGCGAGCGTGCGAGACCCTCTTCTCCGTACTTTGCCTTGTCACTAGCGGCCCTGCAGCTACACTACTTCGACAATATGAAGACAGAACTTCGTCGGGAGGTCTGGGACACGGGAAGAAGGTGTGGAACGCTTTTGTGAACCAAGCACAACACAACAGCAAGGAAGCACGGCGGGCCTGCTACGAGAAGCTTGTGCACTTCCGGATGGAGGAAGGGCAAGATCCTGATGACTAGCATAGAGCTAATGGAGATTTGAGGGCGGCTGCATGAAATGGGAGAGAAAATCTCGGACGAGAGGTTTGAAGACATTTTATTGCAAGGCCTGACCGACGACTACGAGTTCGTAAAGATGACGAGCTTTCACAGCCCAAACTTTGGCATTAACGAGATTCAATCAATGATGAGAAACTTGTACATCGACCGACTCTCGAGACCAGGACATGTACACAAGCTAGCCGGCAGAGGAGCGGCAATGATAACCACCAAAGGATCACGGAAGGTACGATGTACAACTGCCAAGAATTCAGACACACCAAGCGAGACTGCACAAACAGCAAGAAAGAGCGATCTGCTACACCAAAATGGTGCTCGATACACAACTCTACGACACACAGCGATGCGGAGTGCAACGCTCAGAAAGGGAAGCACCATACGGAGAACAAACCACAGGGAGAAGTGCAAAGTGCTCACACAGCGCCCGAGTCGACGACGACGAAAGAAAAAGACGACTTCGGGTATGCTTTTGTGACGTCTGGGTGGACCTCATCAGCAGAGTTTCAGGGAACTGCACAGACAACCAAGAGAAGGGGGACTAGTGCTGACACGTCCAGATTAGCTCCGAAAACCTTGACCATGCTGGTGGATAGTAGAGCATTCGGGCACTACTTTGATGATAAACTTCCACCCGGCTCTGAAGGACAAGCTGCTAGACTACAAGCCATTCGAGAGGCCCCACAATATAGTGACCGCTGGACGACACGTTTTTCTAGGAACGGCCACTGGTACGGTTTCCGCGAAAATCATTGACACGGAAGGCAACAAAATCAGGTGAACCTTGGAGGCTTGATTGTGCCTGGGCTGGGGCATCACCTTTTCTCCACAACACGAATCAGCTGAGACCGGAATAACCACCATCATCGACTCTCGTCCGCGCCTGGAGCAAAATCAGCACGTCCTGCCACTACACCAGCTGAAGAAGAACCTAGAGCTGCTCTACTTTGACTTTGAGATTGCGGAAGCTGCTAGAGATGAAGTGGCCCTCTCAGCGATATGGGCACCGGCTGACATTTGGCACAGACGAATGGGGCACATTACCTCCCAAAGGTCGAGGATTTTGCGCGAGGATGGAGACAATGGCATTAACTTCAGTGACAACATGTCGCCATGCAACGTGTGCGCGTTTGGGAAAAGCAAGCAACAGCGCCATCCCAAGACAGCTACCCACACTACCGATCGGCCTTTCCAACTGCTGTACTCCGACCTTCTCGGACCCGTATCCCCACCTGCACTTGGAGGATTCCGCTACGTGAGCAAATTCACGGACCAGCGCAGCACATGGGAGGAGGTATTTCTCATCAAAGAGAAGGGTGATGCGGTAAGCTCGCTCCAACAGTTCGTGCAGACCGTGGTAATTTCCCGGGGCCTGCGAATCGAACGCCTTCGCACGGACCTGGGGGGGGAGTATACAGCAGGGTACTTCGAAAAGTACTGCCTTGACACGGGGATTTGTCACGGGTTTGCCGCCACCAACACTCAACAAAACGGGGTATCAGAACGAGACGGGTGAACAATTGCCAACATCGCACGCTTTCTACTGAAAGATGCGGGATTCCCGAAATGTCTTTGGGGATAATGTTTTTCACGGCAACGTACTTGGCCAACCGCAAGCTGCACGCCGCGTTCTAATCACAAGCCCCCTTCACGATACTGCGCGGCGTACCTGCCAAGCTGGGTCACCTCCGCACGATCGGAGCTAGAGCCTACGTACACGTCGAAATACACATGCCGAAGCTCGAGGACAAGGCCTGAGAAGGTAGACTCTGTGGGTACAGCATTAACAGCACAGTGTACCGGATGCACAGCAACAAGACGGGACGCGTGACAGAGAGCCGCAATGTCATCTTCATCGAAACCCCGGCATCGACACTGGTTGATTCTACTGAGGGTAACACCACCGGCGACGCAATCAGTACCCACGAAGACAACTCGCCGGCAGAAAACACGGACATCTGTATCACCAACAGCAAAGAAATAGACAGCCCCCTGAAGAAACTGTCGAAGCTCACGAGTAGGAACATGGACCACGCAACATCAGCTGACGCAGAGGATCCGGCCGCTGAAGACGCCGACAGTAACCAGGCACTCGAGACGACCCAGACAGGAGCATTGCCGACAGACAACGCGTTCGGAGGCGCAACACGTATGGGCACAAGCGCAAGTGGTGCCGTAACTCCGGTCTCGCAAGAAGGACTAAAACCTCACCAGCAGCGAGATTTGCGCAGCCTGGGATTGCTGACTAGCCCAATGGCAAGTGACACGGAGGAAGCGCACGAGAAAGAAAACATGATGGAATACGCGATGGTAGCTGAGACCGAACACAGGTCAGATAGAGTACAAGGACACAGGATAGAAGTATACCTTGACTACGCCCTAGCTACTGGAAACCCGGTCTCTGAGCACAGTTCGGATGGGGAGGTAATTACGATCCCGAACACATTCAAGGAGGCGATGGAATACAAGGAGATGGACAGCTTCCAGAAACACGCAGTCTTCGACCTGGTATCTCCAGACACAGTACCACCGGAGCACAGGGTGATCGGGACCAAATGGGTATTTAATTTTGAAGCCGATCACACGCTGAAACGTAGAGTGGTGGTGCAGGGCTGGGGACAATTATCGAGAATCTACTGTGGCTGCACATATGCACCATTATGCCGAATCCAGGGCATCCGCATGGCACTCGCCATAGCTGCGAGCGAAGACTGGGAAGTATTCCAGTTTGATGTACAGACGGCGTTTCTAAACTCCGAGGTGCAGGAGGAGGTGTATGTGAAGACTCCGCCAGGCTACAAATGGCTTGACGCTACAACAGGACGTCCCAACGTGACGGAACTCAAGAAGAACCTGTACGGATTTTGTCAAAGCCCACGCAACTGGTTCAACACCATCGACGGTTCATTAAGAGACATGGGGTTCACAGCGACTGCGTCTGATCCATGCGTCTACATCTTCGGCTCAGACGACGACCTCAGCATTCTGGCCATGTACGTAGACGGCCTTCTTCTTCTTGGAGGAGACACACCGCAACTGAAGACCTCAAAAGCCAGCTGATGGACCGATTCGCTATGACCGACATGGGAAACGTCTAGATGGTGCTAGGCATGCAAATCACCAAAGACGGGGAGGCGAAGACTCTGGCCATTAGCCAAGAGCATTACGCCAAGTCAGTCCTGACGCGATTTGGTATGGCATAATGCAACCCAGTGCACACGACGGGAGCAGGAGCGGAGTTATCTCTCAAGCAGCCGGACACGATGCTGCTAAACTCTACGGGCATCCGACTTTACCAGGCCATCACGGGGTCTCTGATGTTCCTGAGCCAATGCACGCGCTACGATATCACCTATGCCGTCAACTAACTAGACCGAGCCATGAGCAAACTATCTAAACTACACATCGCAGCAACAAAGCATCTTCTCCGCTACCTAAAGGGAGATACGGGCCGGGTAATCACGTACAATACAGGGTGTTTCAAAATGACGGGGTACTGCAATGAGAGCTGGGGAAACAACCCTGACAACGGCACGTCAAGCTATGGCTTCTTGTTCATGCTGGCTGGAGGACCACTGATCTTCAAGACAGCGCTCCTGAACGTGACGGCGCAGTCGATTCTGGAGGCGGAACTCATCTCAATGGCACACGCGAGCAAGGAGGCGGTGCATTTATCCAACATGATGGCCGAGCTGGGATTTGGAAAGCTGTTTGAAATTGTATCGCTCTTTGGCGACATCGCCGGAGCTCTACACATAGCAGGAAACAGAACCTACAGCTCTCGCACAAAACACATCGCTATGCGCTTCTTTTAATTGAAGGAGCTAGTCAAGGACGGCAAAATCACCATCCACCACGTGGCAACACAGAAACAACTGGCGGACGTAGAGACTAAGTTCCTCACACGAAGAACACGCATCGGCACCTATTGAACCTTATCGAGGCATCCACCACATGAAATGAGATCTAAGGAGGAAAATGGCAAACTAAGATCGACCCGAAGGAAGAGAAGCCACAATGACGACGACAGTGAGCACACGTCAACAAACGACAAAGAGAAAATAAGTAATCCAAGATCGACTTGAACGGAGACCAAATTATGACGACAACATGCGTATTTACAAAATACAGGGATTCGACAGCTAGATGGATCAAGATCAGGAGGAGCCATTGGAGGAAGCCACCCATCATCACACATTAATATATCAACATCTACACCATGTCCGACAACCAAGAACGCGAGGACGCTCACACCGGGGATATTTCCGACGTACGATAGTATAGCTACGAGACAAGAACGGCGAACACGCTTGCACGATAGGTTTCCTTTCTTGAAAGAAAACTACAGAGAAGGTGCAGCGGCGGAGATCGACAATTGGACCATCAAGCAAGGCGTCGAAGACTACTCCGATAAGTCATTTGGAACGTTTGTGTGGAATGTATAGAAAGAGGGGAATATGAGGACTTGACGGAAGCACAGCGCGTCTTTGAGTTTCTCACCCGCGCATGGACCAAAGCTGCCACTCCAAGCTTGGATCAGATGGTCTCAGCTCGAGAATTCTCGATAGCAACGTGCAGGCCAAGGCGGTTGACCGCGAACGGGGGGCGTGGAGTAAGTATTGCCTAGAGAAGCTCAAGGGGCAGAAATATTAATGCCGGCGCAGTCTTAGTCGTACGAAGGCTAGACTCAAAAGAGAACACGAAGCACGTCTAGTGGAACCTACACACAAACAGTTAGCAGTAATGGATTATGTTAGAGCAGAAATAAGGCAGACCTCATCGGAAGCGACGGAGGCGATTTCCCATCTAGCCGAAGACACCATTGGCTCTATAACGCCGACCGTGACATGTGATGCCAGAGCTGAGTTGCACAACATCGTTAGAGAGAGCCTACCGGCCAACGGGGAGGGGCGGCGAAATGATCTTCGGAAGATCTAAAACATAGCATACGCAGGCGGAGCAGAAATAGGAGGATACACTCTGACACGATCTTGTTTCTGCAAATAATGCCTTAGACAAGGAAAGTAGAGTAAAGCTGAGCAGAGAAAGATGACACACTCTGGCACGGTATTTTGTGGCAAACTACGGTTCAGACCAGCATATTATAAGGGTGATTATGGCCTAACATATTCGATATGGTAGTTGCATTTAAGAAGGAGTGTTAAATAGTAGGATCCACATGGAATACATCGGTTAAAGGTAGACGTTCATTACATAGTCACATGATGAGTGTGTGCAGAGTACTGGGTAAGATGTCAAACCATGTGTTAGAAGTTGTTTATTTTGAGTACAGAAGAAGACACATATATGGTACTGCGTTCCACCAAATAATAACGTGTTGACGGGTCACGTGCGTAAGGTCGAAGTGTTGACTAGGTCACGTGCGTAAGATCGAAGTGTTTACTACGTCACGCGCATAAGATTGACCTGGGTGTCGTATGTAGTGGATACTACCATACGAGATGACTTGTTACAGTAATAAAAAAGAGACGCGAGTGCTTGCACATCGAGTTCACTCTTCATATCTGCATCTGAACTTGGACAGTTCATGGCGACATAAGTTTTTTTTGGCCCAACTCAGCCCATTAAAAGTGATCCGCCATCGTGTAAGCCATCATCAGTAAGGCTCGTTTCGTCACGACTCTGTGTCGGCTTCTGAAGACCGTCATCGGTCAGGCACCACCACATTTCTAACAGGCAGTGTCATGGATCACCATGGGGACTGTCGTCAAAGCCCACAAGAGTATCCAGCCTTTCGACGGGAGGAAACATAAGGACAAGGCATGGAAAATATTACCACGACCATCACCAACGTGTACACCCCGACTGTATCGGTCATCATGCGCGACCAAGAACGACGGTTCGATCGCTTTGCCCGGGATTGCTATTGCAAAACGACAGTTCCGAACGACCAACCAAGCGGAGCTAGAGGCAACGAAAACGGCCGTTGGTATAGTAAATCAGACTTGTGCACAGGCATAAACCAACATTCCCCTTGCCTGTGTGCACGTCATGATAACGATCAACTCGAACATATAGAAGGTTGGGACCGCCAATCATATCAATAGTTCTAATCTACCATCTCCGTAGATTCTATGCAGTCATGCACATTTCACATCAGACTTGTGCACAGGCACAAACCAACATCCCCCCTGCCTCTGCGCACGTCATGATAACGTTCATCCCAAGTGCACCATCCGAACCTTGCTTATTCAAACAAGGTACATGCCTCAATTATCCAATGTGAATTTCAAAAACAATGCTGCCTCTGCTCTGGAAACCCGAATATTGATACCCAGCGCCGTAGCTAGCGGAATTGAACCGCAGTAATTGCAACGACATAAAAAAGGGCACCGCAAGACCAACTGCAGATACAAGCATCAGGGCAGGAAAGACTGCATCGTTTTCGAGGATTACCACGGCAAGGCAATAGCAGTGGTGCGCTTGGCACATTTCCCACCTCCACAGTGACACCAACGGCAGAGCTCAAGCAGCAGCGACTTCACTACAGCTCGAAATGCATGCGGAATACACGTGCCTGTTCTACCAGTTAGGTGGCCGCGAACAAAACTACAAGATCGGCGCGGCAGCAGAAAACCACAACGGCATGTCAGCATCACGACGACTAATTTGCCGTTGGCGCCATCTGCCACGATAGCTTTCAGCTACGCCGAAGGCACGGGGTCCACCTTCGCAGTTTATTCCAGCTACAGTGCGGCGGAGGGATCCGACCCTGACCGTTCCCCCATCGTCGTGTACAGTGGAACCTCTGCATAATTTTGGGCCTCTTGGACATCGAGTTGATCCATGGCGTACGGGTTAGAAGAAACGTACACCAAGCTCTAGCCCCTCCAGACCGACACGAAAATCAAGAGTCGATAAATCCACGGCATTGCCACCGGCGCCCGCCTTGGTCTTTTCTACGAATCCGGCTCTACCCAGCAAGAGCTGGGAGTGGAAGTGACCGTGGAGTTGGAGCTGAATCATCACGTGGGGGGGGGTCCAAGCGTTTGCGACGACGGCGATTTCCGAGCTGCCGCAGTTGCACACGATGGGTTCTAAGGTTGGGATGTGGTACTTCGATTCCCTGTACCATCTGGATTTGTACACCAATCGTGGGTGTGGGAGTGTCACCACGAGGATGGATCATGTTGTGACGGCTAAACAGCAGGCCGGGCACGACCGGACTGTTTAGTAACGGCGCAACCGGCATCCGCCGACTCTTCTCGGCACTGCCTCGACCAAACCACAACACAGCCGTTTATGCCAACAGTATGGAAACTCGAGCTATCGTTTGACTCGGTGTATCTTCTTGTGGCACGTTTGCCGTAACCAAGGGCACCCTGAAAAACCACCCCGAGCGCACTGTACGGGAAATGACTCTGCTGCTGGAGTGTACCTTGTATGTGCATCGACCTGCTTGGAATAGTTCTCCCTGCGGAGAAGGCGGACTTGAATCACACAAGAAAGTCCACTGGCGACGTTACCTGATTCAAGGCTAATGCCCGCGTCATCATCATCAAAATATATTGAGCTGGATGTTGTATGATATAAGATCCTTGGTGTTCGTATTGGACGTCCTTAGACATCCCAGGGTGTCCCATTAAAAATGGTGTCCCGTGGGACATCCTACGGGGCATCCCATAGGATCTGTGGCATCTCATGGGGTAATGCATCCCATGGGGTGTTCCGTGCGATTTGTCACGGGGTGTATGTACTATGCGATTTCCCATGTGGGATGTCCCATTTTCGCTGACAAACCAGTGTTGTTCGAGACCGACGCCGTTTTAAACAGGATACGTGTGCAGCGCCTACGCTCCGACGGCGGCGGCTAATAAAAGGCTTGTTGCGGTGACAATGCGCGCTAGAGTTCCAAGACGGGCATTCGGCAATGAGTCACCGCCACCAACACGCAGCAAACTGGCACCTTGCAGCACGAATAACGCACGCTTACGGATGCTCCGTGATGTTGATTCCACGGGGTCGCAAAATTTACGTCGTCTGCCCCCGGATCACGGACATTTGAGTTGCCTTATGGTGTGTGTGTCGGCTTAACACATTAACGTTTACTGGAATCAAGTAGATAACACGGAGCTTTTTGAGGTACAGTCACACCTGACCTAGGGGGGGTGTTAGAATATTGAGATTCTAAGCGCTGTGAGCAATGCAATCACAGACTCATCATGTATGGTAGCGATGCATGGGATATGATGGAAATCCAAATGTTCGTGTATTGTGCGTGTTTGATATTGGTTTGTATGTGTTTGTGCCTCCAGGAGGCATGGAAATCTATGTGCAACGAGGTGCCATATGCTACAGGATATCATATAAGTGTATATGTGACCATAAATGGAGATACCTGATGTTGTTATAAGACTTAGTTTGGGTAAGCTATGGTCTAACCTTTTGCAAGTGGTCCAACGGACTAATACTCCACTAAGTCCTTAACAAATGGCGTCGTCGACAGACCATGGGTTTTTTGGGTCGTGGGTTCAAATCCCATATCCACCATAATGATATTTTCACACTTTTCCCATGTCGAACTTGAAAAACTCTCCCCGGTATCTCCAGGAAATGAAACCGCTTGGATATTGACACGTCCGCCCGTACATCCGGCCGACCTGTTATCCCGCCGTTTCAGGGGGGAGAGTGTTATAAGGCTTAGCTTGGGTAAGTTGTCGGTTAACCTTTTGCAAGTGGCCAAACGGACTAATACCCCACTAATACCTTAACAATGTGCTATGGCCCAAAACATAGAACTCGTCTGGCAAGCGTTGCAATTTCCAGGATGCCTATCGGGAACAGGGGGGCATGTGTGCCCCTCCCCCCGCTCTTCAGCTTTCGACTCGACGGCCGCAAGGCAATACCACAATATCCCAGAAAAATATTTCCATACATGCAACAGTAAACTTTCTGCGTCCCCTCAGAAGAGCGTACCTTCACATTTGCCGCCACGGGCTTAGGGAAAACCGTGCCTTTTTTCAAATGTTACACCCATACTGTACGGAAGGCTGGGTTTACTTCATCATCCAGGGGTACCAATCGAGAACGAAAACTGTAGATTGGACCCGCGGTGTAGATATAATTAGTCGAAGGGAAAGGCAGGAGGCGAGGGGGGTGGTGGCCGCAGGACGTTCGGCCTCCACCGTGGACAGCTTTGGATGTGTGCTGTCACGTTCGTTAGTAGAAGCTCCGCCGGGGGTTGGGGAGCGGGGGGGGGGGGGGCGCACAACGTTTAAGAGATATGTGGCATACATATCTATTATATAATGTATACCATTATTACCAGGTGTCATGCGTACCTGGCATTGAGAAGAAACACCCACCAGCCTGTATCGGTACTGAAGTAGCTTCTCCCCCTATTGGCGCGGTCTGAGGTGTAGGCACGCGCAAGAAGGGGGGTGACACGATCTCAGGGGCCACAGACGAAAGTCAACTTCGACATAGGGCCCCGAGATAAAGCAAAATAATGTGTGCTGTGCGAGGGGGCACTGCCGACATGTCGCAAGGAACGTCCTATCCACAGTATTCCCCCCCCCCTTTCGCATTCGTTCGAAATATATAACTTCAGTGCGTTACTACGTACGCTCATGATACATTCAACTCGGGAATCGCAAACGCAGTGTTTCAATCAACACACGATGCTGAACGCCGGCTGGCACCGATGTAAGAAGTCTATAAATAATATGATTACTTGTGGCGTGTTTTCAGGGAAATACTCAAACGTGCGCTTGCTTCCGGTCACACACTTGTAGACTACACCAACTGGCGTACATATTTGACGGTAGTTCAAAGACGTGATGGTGCTACCAACACGGTATCACCCCACAACGGGACTTAGGACGACGCTGCTGTCCATCACGTTTCCGATGATAGTCAATCCCGTCTCAAGGTCCGCTGTTTTCTTCCAGCGATGTTGGAGGGGTCGGTCTTCGCTTTTAGTTTATTACATAAATGGCCGTCTAACAATAACACATGCTCAAACTGTGATCGAGTCTCGCAGCGCTTCGCCTGACGAGATACATACGCCAACGCTTGAACCAACACATTGACCGTACATCGATCTTGAGCGCGCGCTCTGCGACCATGTGCGGTCTGCTGTTGATGCCTCTGCATGCCTACAGCTTGCGAACCCGCCTAATTGCGGCATCTATTCATGCAGCGGCGGCAGGTATTAGTTTGCCACTGTTACAGAAGACCTTCGTACGTCGCTCGGTTTAGTCGTGCGCAAAGTGCTAACTAGCAGCTGGCAGAACCCCACGGCAGGGTGTTTATTCGGTTTGAGGTACTGTGTGTAGTCTATACGTATACTCATGAAAACAATCGCGATACTTGCGCCCGAATCAAGCAGAGTGCAGGTAGGCCCTGCGGTAGACGATCAAATAGCGATACATGTGTCAATGAGCGCGTATTGTGCGTCACTCTTAAGACATCACGTCTGTCGTAAGGAGGGGGCTCGCGAGAAGGGGGAGCTGTGAGCACGGTAGTTGGTGAACCGTTTTGCCTCGGTTCACTCAGTGGACCACATCTACGAACGCTTCTGCGCTGTTACGTTTGGGCAAGCACACATTGACGTATACTGTTTCTTTTCGTGTGCTTGCACTGGACACTGGTATACGGGAGGAACGTGAGCGGCGAGTGGAGTAGTTTATCCTGTTCTGGCCGAGTAGCCACGTGCACAGTGCCAAGAATGTGAATTTCGTATGTTTCTAGTATTTCTTCGAGGGCAATGGTGAAGCTAGGCGCTCTCAGGTAAGAGATATTGGTGGCTAGCGATTCACCAGGAGACCGTTTATGCGCCAGGAATATCACTCCGCGTCGAGGCGGGGAAAACCGCGGTCCATGTTAATGTATTTTTGAAAGTATACAATTTAAGTATATGCTTTTAGATGTACAACCCAGCTAACGGTCAACTCTGACTGCTAGCCTATGAATAATCAATACGATGTATATCCAACATCCAACAGTGCATGCTACCGCGTATTGTATGTAGTCTACACTGTTATGTATATGTTCGGCGTCTGATTTTCAGAGTCCTTGGGCCTGCTTTTTACTGGTCCGGCTCCTTTCCTATTATTGTTGCCTCCGCCGGCCAAGCCCACATTCTTGGTATTTACGGCACTGCACTTAGTTGAGGAGTGTTGTGACCGCTCGCGCAGCTGGCTGCACCTCACCCGCTACAATGCCATGGCCATGGCCTAGGCGAGATGGTTTATGGACGCATTGTGCTTCGCACTACACCCCACGTCACTTCATCAGTGCAACAGTCCCGGTTGCACTGATGAGATCATGCATGCATGCACTTTATGCCCAAGACGTAGTCGTCGGCATTTCCGAAGGCGACTATCATGTCTAGGGAACGCTCGCCCGGATTTTCTGACCAAAATGACGGAGACGCGACGTGCGATGTTGCGCTACCGTTTTGGTCAAAATTATATCCCGGGCGTCATTGAGTGAGGCTTGATGCTGAAATTAGATAACTTCTCGTGGAAGGCGTGTGCATATTACGGTAGTAATACTTCGAAGTACTAACAGGTTTGTGCTGAAGTGTTTGTCCCTTGCCTCCTGCCCTTCTTTCAGCATATTCTCTGGTACACACTGATATATATATATACTGATGTATAGAGAGTTTCGGAAAAAAATGGAAAACAAAGTGAAAATGGTCGAGATGGTCATCATGGTCATCAGGGGCGGTTGCTCATGGTCGGGGCGTGCTTCCATGTTCTTTTTCATTTGAAAATATGAAAAACAAAAAAGTGCTTAGGGCTCTTCGCCGTGCCCTAACGAGAGCTCGAAACGTAAGGCCTGCGCTTGATATGCAACGAGCTTTGAGCTTCCTGCCGATCTACCACACACGGTGCCCCACCACCTTTCGCCGCGACCTGCTCCTTCCGCCTCTCTAACCCAATATCACAATGGCCAGATGTCGCCGTCCTCCTTTTGCCGTCACCCAACTTGAGGTTGCGCTGCTTGCTTCGCTATTTGCGTTGCGTTGCATTGGGAACACAAACAGCAGCATCCACCTCCCCTCCTCTCATCTTGCCTGATTTTTAGATTGAACCTGCTGTGCTGCTTTCGCTGCCACAGCAGTAACACCAAGCGACGACTGGTTGGAGGAGCTGACAGGCCCTGACGCTTTGGAAGCGTGTGGGTGTCCGCCCCGGCAACCTTCCTCGCCGTGACGCAGCTTGAGAGGCTGCTTGTCATACTTCTTTCCCTCCTACTCGTACGAGTACTAAGAAATAACTGCCTACTGAGATTGATTGTGGCCGCTAGTCCTAAAAAAAAATGAACTCGTAAAAGAAACAGACTAACAGGTACTTCCTCACTTACTTGAAGGGCTCAACCGACGACGCAGTGCACCCTCCACCCACCTACCGACCAAACATTGTTTTGAACTACACGTACGCTAGGTCGTTAAACCCTCGACCCTTAACACTGCCACTAATTTCGTTCCCACAGCGTCACGAAATCACTCCTGGTTCGAAGAGATGGCGGGCCCTGCCATGCTACGCATTGGCGGCAAGAGTCAACGTTCACTTTTGTAGTGGTGCAGGCAACCTCATACCGCGTGTGCTCTGCTCCCTGACCATAACCGATCGCAGTTTGTTGGTCAGGGTGGGGAGCTATTTTTGAAGCCTCCCCCCTGAGCAGGCAGGTTGCTTAGGTGTTGTTTTAACTGTCAACGTCTTTTATGCGGGTAAACTTCGACAAACCCTGAGCAACGCTACCGTGATCATTTCATTTTTTCATTTGTTCTTTTTCCGAAACTCGCTTTTGCTCGGCCTCTGTACGGGCGATACCGCTGGTGAAGAACAAGGGGCTAGGGAATGGGATTGCCCCCAGTTCGTTGGTGCAATGTAACTGCTTCCCGACTCCGACCATCACTTAAAAAAATGTAGACGTTCGGGTTTGGGATTTGGAACTTAAATCCAATCTATTGTGCTTGCCTCCGCCCAAGATGTATGTTTCACCGGCAGCCACCCGGTCGCTTCTCTGTTTTACAAGAGGAATGACGGAACCAAGGAAATACTCCATCTTTAGGCCAGCTTCCAGCGAACAAAGGGGACACCATGCAAACCGCGGGCAGCATCGCGTATCTGGTACGGAAGTTGACCTGAGCGTGGAGAGAGGATACACGAGGGTCGTCGTGAATGATCCTCCTTCGCTAGCGCCATTCTTGAGAAGAGGGGCGAACTCATTGAAGTCGAGATCGTTTATGATGAGTAATTTTCTCAAACAGTGCGTCCAGCAGAACGTGAAGTCCAGCCGACGGCACGAGGATGGCTATAACGAGTAGTTTCGGGTGTGCGGCTCCGCAGTGCGCATAGCAGGCCTTCAATTGCTATATCAGTTTTATTAACTCGCTGCAGAGCCGCAGAATGGTTTGCCGTATCGTGTCAAGGCTCGTCTCCGTTCGTAGACTATTTCAGCCTCGGGCCTGCTCGCTGGCACAAAACGCCCGTCTACGATCGTCGGCCGGCGAAGGTACGAAGGTCGAAAGCACATCTGCATCGACGACCTCGTAATACGTATGTATTCTGCATCCACAACTGCCCTCGCTAAGTCGGTGGGGAAAGTACCGAGCTTGGCAGGGTCGTAGCCCACGTTAAACGTCGTCACCGGTCCGTGTTGTACAACGAGGTTTTTGTTGACTGCCCTAGAAAAGAACGTGGGGGCACTCGCGAGACACGCTTCTGGCTAGTGCGTCTTCCATGACGAGGGTACAACGAGGTTTTTGTTGACTGCTCTAGAAAAGAACGTGGGGGCACTCGCGAGACACGCTGCTGGCTAGTGCGTCTTCCATGACGAGGGTACAACGAGGTTTTTGTTGACTGCTCTAGAAAAGAACATGGGGGCACTCGCGAGACGACACGCCGCTGGCTAGAGCGTCTTCCATGACGAGGGTAGCGTCCCCAACTTGAGCGGGATCCGCCCGACATCTTCAGGCCCGTCTGGAAGGGCCTGTGCCACGCGTCCACGGTGCTGCCACCTCTGGCTATGTTGGCATGGAGCAAGCCGATGTCCAGTTGCTTGAGATGAAGCAACTGGACATCGATCGGCGTGGTCGATGCCAACACAGCGACGGGTGGCAGCGTGGTGAGCGCGTGGAAGGTCACCTTCAAAACGGAGCCGAGAAACTGCGGGCGGATCCCGCTCAAGTCAGAAAAACTACTACGTCGTAGACGCGATGCCAGCAGTCAGTCTCGCGACGCGGACTTCATGACTCTGATTAACGAAGGCCTCGGCGTAGGACGAGCCGTTCGTTTAGCACCCCAGAAGAGCATGGGGGTACGCGTGAGACAGGCTGTTGGCGAGTGCGTCTTCCATGATATGGTAGCTTCCCCAACTTGAGCGGGACCCGCCCGACATCTTCGGTTCCATCTTGAAGGGTCTGCCACGCGTTCACGGTGCTGCGACCCTTAGCTGTATTGACGTCGACCACGCCGATGTCCAGTTGCTTGAGATGAATCCACTGGACATCAGCGTGGTCGTTGCCAGTACAGCAATGGGTGACAGCGTGATAAACACGTGGAAGATCCTTCAAAACGGAGCCGATGGTTGCGCACGGATCCCGCTCAAGTCAGAAAAGCGATCACTTCATGGACGCGCTGCCAGCAGCCAGTCTCGCAACGAGCACCCTTTGGCCCTGATTAACGAAGAGCTCATCCTCAACACGACGCTGTGTGACGGCGTATCAGTCGTGAGATATTGCACCCTGCCAACCCCGAGACGTTCTCCAACGACGTATCGAAAGCCGCCGAAGGCGAAAAGTACAAGGTTGCCGACGCAAGTAAGATTTGTTTTGATGCGTGCTACGCATGCACACGTGATTCGATTTGTTGTATCCCTAGGCTACGGGGTTGTTCATTGGGTTACGCTTACCTTTTCCCTCAGAGTCAGTTTTTGGGCGGGAGTATAGATGACTCCTCACAAGCCCGGGATCTCAGAAAAAAAGGGGTACACTTCTATCGTATCATGACTATTTACTGTTGCCATTCACATCTCTCCCGACCGAAGATCAGATCTGAACGTCATTACCCTAGTTAGCAGCCCCGAGACTGTTGCAGAAGGAGACGACGTTTTGGAAAATTGCACGCCTAGTCCGCAGCAGGTGATTGGTTGTTAGGACATCGCTCTTCGATGCCTCGTCATACCTACTGCGTGTTGTCAATCAACTAAACCCCTTTAGTTGCCGGTCGTGTACTTGTCAACTTCTAGGCCCCCTATAATTCCACAACTTGTTTGGGCGCGGTGTCGGCATAGACCCTGAGGCGGCCTAGGGGAGCTTAATTGAGGCTCTAGATAAATGGTTTCAGGACTCCCGACGCAGCTGCCGCGTTTGGCTTGAGCACGAAGAGGTGGAGTTGTTCCACACGGTTTGGGAGGACAAGCACTGTGCCCGGGTGCATCTATAGGCAGGAGGTGTGCGTGTTCTGTATAGTTGTATTTTGTCCGCAGTTGGGTCAGCGCGCTATATCGAATCCCTCGGATGCGGCAATTGATTCATTGTTTTACCGCACCAAACGTTATGTATCATCTCCCTCGGATGTCTCTCTGTTGTACGTTGCGATGTTCTCTTTTTTTTAGAGAGGGCTACGGCTGGTGTCCCGCACCCAGGGCAGGGTAGACACCGCGCCCCCTTTGAGATGGTGCTCACAGTCGCCGTGTTGACACCTGCATCGTCTTCGGCTCGATTGACGCAAACGTCGAAAACCGCCCTTCGACACCAACGTCGACTGGACGACCCCCTTTGACACCAAGATTTTGAAAACATTTGAGCTGTAGGATTTGCATTCAGACGGTGATCCACCAGCCATTCCATGGTCTCCCCTCCTACTTCCAATGCCAACAGTTTTGTTGGTTTGCCCAAAAACATAAACATGTTGCCTGCCTCTTTGTTTACTACCGCCTGTCGCCATAGTATAGATGCCAGTGAATACGCCCCGCGTCCGTATCGACTGCTCTCTGTACGAGGCATAGGGTGTTCGGAGTGCATTGTGTTCGAGTGACCCGTTAGGCAAGGGCAGGTTGAAAACTGCCCCCGTTCAGTAATATTTTCCCGGTTCCGTGTGCCGCTGTTGGAATCATCTAGGCGTGTTTTATGCCGATCCCCCCTACGAGTCATTCTACGGTAGACTTCCCAACTTTTCTTTAGCGAAATCGCCGGTTTTGAAACCAGCCCAAGCTTGAAGGCCGTATCTCCTGAAACACGGCGCCCTTTGCCACACTCCCCCGACGTCATCGGTCGATAGTCTTTAGTCTCCTTCGCGAACAAGAACATATGTGAAGATATACTTTTCATAGCATCCTTCCTCGTATCGAGCAGCCACGAAAAGTTCGTTAAATGAAATCGCTGGTGTTGGGGGGGGGGGCTATCGTAGAATCAGTCTTGCGACAGGAAGGCGGGCGGTGGCATAGGTGCCAGATAAGTACTACCGTTCTCTTTTACGCTCACGAAACCTGCATCTATGGCGCGTTGACAAATATCTGCATGTGTATGGTTTAGCTTTGGGTGTACATAGCCTGTTCAAGTTTAACCGCCCGGTGGAAGACCATGATGATACGAGAAGACATCAAAAATTAACCCCTGACAGTGTTTCTGTGCAGGTAGTCATCTGGTCCAGTCTCATCCGACACGTTCACACGCATGTCTGACTACTACGCCAACATGCGGCATCGTCCTCTCCACCGACAGGGACATCATAGATCTGATCCCCATATTGACGTATGTATGCAGTATCACTCCATTAATAGGCGTTGCAGCCACGGGCACAAGGAAAAACACGGCGAGAGTCGCGGCAGATTCGATCCATTGTTCAACCAATGTGACTTTTGGGACGTCTCCACTCTCTGTTGTCACACCCATTGGCGGAAGTATTGCTAGGTAGGTATCAAGTATCTATTATGTCATCTGGGATAGCGGAAACAAGAGGACAGGGGGGGCAAACAATGTCGTCGTGGACCAGTATCTGTGCAAACAAGAGGGAGGCCGCATGAAACAAACCAAAATCGTCGGGTGTGTGACTGTGGTTGCAAGGGCTTAAAATGTGTGCCTTGGTGAGATATTATAGTTCCGAAGGGAACCAACATCCCGCCGCGCCGTCATGCCACCATGATGGGGGGTGCAGTATGTATGTTGAGGTCGATACCACAGTTAACCATGTGTCAACTGTTGGATGCATGATTATTAACTGTAACGCATGGAACGGGATGCAACTCGTGTGTACGGAGGACATCATGATAGACAGCAGCGCGAGAGTAAACATGCGTTGACGGGAGATGGGGCCTGAATAAGGTTTAACGATATTTTTGGGGCTACAACGGGAAGCCTCAGGGGAAAACTGATGAATAAAACCGACGATAGTAGCAGTATCCTCCACACGAAGCAACCCGGGCTGCTATTAATAGATTAGCTCTCGAGGATTTAGCGTTCCAACTTCAATGAAAGTACCTGTAAGACACGAGCACAGCTTGAACTGGCCGTGTGCTCCGTGCTCGCATCATGATAAGAACGCGTTGTTTGTGCTTTGTTTTAGCGCTGTACATGCCCCCCAAAATGATTAACGTTCAATAACAGAAAGAACATGATGAGCATGTCATGAGAAGGAAAGGAGAAGCAAGGGCAGCAGGTGTGAGTCAGAATGGTACTATGCCGGAAGTAGATACGAGGGAAAGGATAGTTCGTGCGCATAGGTTTATTATTTTTGTGAGTTTGCCGTGTTTTTTTTTTCTGGCGATGTTTATGAGTGATCGACGTTGACGCTATTAATAGCTCATCATGCTGCACATAGTCGGCCGGCAAACACAAAATATTTAATGTGTTGCTCGTAGCACTAATCTCGCCAGCGGCGAAGAGAGGTCCCCGGAGATCAATCAACAATGCTGCCGAGACTGGTGCTACGAGATCCAATATATATTTTGTTAATTATATAGCACTATCCACTACTACAAAACAGTAGAGTACTAATTAAATAGTTACTACAGCAGTGGCGTGCTGACAGAGTGATCCAGTGGACAGTGCAATTTAACCATTAATAATACCGATGCCGTTCGGTTGTAGCCAGAGAGAATCGATGATATTTCCTGCCCGCAGTTTGCCTTTTCGTCACGAAGTTTGAATATTTTGTGGTATGATAGCGCAGTGAGGAACTCGGGCCCTCTCGTTCCCCCATAACATACATACCGGTATCCTATAATCTTTGTAGCACCACCAACAGGCAAAACGAACAGTCTAGAGATGGCTTGCCAGTTGTAAGGATGATGATGTACATGAGGTTGTCGTTAGCGCATTTTCCCGGGCCTTTTCGGTTGACGATTTGCGTTCGGCACCACCCCAAGGGTAGATTACGAGTATAGTCTAGACTAAAGACTTGAATCATTGTTTAGAGTGTCTATCTTTATTTTGGGTAAACTACGGTGGGAAAACAAAAACGTGTGGACTGAATAATAATAATGGGAGGTGCGCATCGCAGTAATTAGTACAGTGCCCACGGTGGGTCGCCAAACGATACTGTGTCCACACTTAAGTGGGACGCCGCACTCAACGGGGACATCTGCGGAAATACGAGAGATTGCAAGCTACCTTGGATAGTGCGGGGGCTGTAGACCTGTTCAGGCACGGCGGCGTGTGAGAGCGGTTGTGTGCATTCTTCACCCACTTAAGTGCGGTACCGCAGTCAACCGGGATATATATGCGGAATACGATATTACAAGAATAACTTGGATAGTGCGGGGGCTGTTGTAGTAGAAAGAAGTGTGCAGGCATGGCGGTGTGTGTTGTTCACGTCCAACTAACTGTTATTTGCATCCATCGACATCCAGCACATCCAGTGGCCGTGTGCCGATTCGCCAAATTGTCATAGAGGGAGACAAGCTCCGTCGTCACAAACAACGCGGAGACGGAGACAAACAACATGCAACCTACAACATACAACATACAGCATACAACGATACAACAACGTAGACTAGACTATACATCGATTGTACATCGCATAGACTGCCGTGATACCCAGTTCAGATATTTTGTCCATGCAAGGCCAGCATGTTATTTATACAATAGTGGGTGCTGAGGTGCTATTGATATCGATGCGATGGCGTGAAGGTCCCACTCGAGTGCGGCAGCCGCACTCAAGGGGGATGGAGTTGTGACACGAGACGTTCACCGCAGTTGAATGGGGTGTTCACCCCACTTTAACGCGGCCCCATAGTTCAATGGGATGTTCACAGCCGCACTTACATGTGGGGCCCCGCCATTATTCAAGGGACAGCACCTACTGTAACTGGGACCCCAGTATATTATATTCCCCTTGTGAACAACCCGTCTTAAATACGAAGATGCGTTTGGGCCACTACTGTTGTATGTTGTCCCTCCCCCTTCAGGCTTCCTTGTGATAAACCCGGAAGAAACAACATCATAGTAAACATATTTTTTTTCGAGAGTAGTATTCGTTTGTGACTCTGTGTTTTTGCACGCACACGCAATGCTGCGGCCTCCATCGTCGATACTGTTAATCCCGATGAATAAACCGAAATCATCTTCCAAGCCGAACGCTGCATGCGCTTTTTGATTCATTCTACGCTCCTTCCTCTAAACCATACATACATGCAAATCACCAGCCTTGCGTCACCCCGCCTTCGAAGGGGAACCTCGTTCAGCATGTTATCATGCAGCATGTTGTCATGCATGTTATATCTTCTGATAGAATTATAGCCATACCTTTCATGAGGATCAAACATATAACACGCGCGAACGACCTTCCGTAAAATTTGCGCAACTACTGCTGTATACTTAATTTAATTTAGTGAAACATACGTAGCTGTACCACGCAGCTTGCAAAGTTGAGTTGCAACCATTCAATCGGACGTACTCACATCTGATGTTTTTCAATTTTTATAAAATGTAATTTTAGCCACATGACTTGCCAGAAAAAAAAAGAAGGCAGAACGCAGAACAAAGGCACAAGAAAAAGATATTGAAAATGAGGGGAACACATGTCATCACATACATACATACATGCAGTTTCGAGAAAACAACAACAATAACAACGAGTTTGTCACTGAATGAATGAATGTGCGTACTTCCTCGTCCCATTTTCAGCGGTGGTCTCTTTGCTTATCATCGGAATAGATAGAGGCAATGATGATGCTATTATTAATAGTATTGTACTTTATGTTGATGTAGCATCCACTGGTGTTGTGCAGCTCACTACGCGCGTACCCTCTCTGTTTAGATCACGTGGTCGGCTACTACTACTACTTACTGCTTTGACGTTTGATGGAAAACATATACATACGGAGTATTTAATAGACCAGACTATATGTACAAGAAGTGTATTTTTTCTTTTTTTAAAATATATTATTACCATTAGGTCTAGTCTAATATATAGTTGTCCTGAGGGTAAAAATAATATCGCAGGTGTTCTTGTTGTTGCTATCATTATTGTTGCTACGCGGCAGATGGTCGTGATGTATTATCTATTTTGTGCACTTGGACGGGGCTATCACCGCAGACCAGAGAACTTAGCATTGAAATAACGCGGCGTCTTCAGAGGGCCTGGGCGTGCTTCCAGTGGTACAAGATGGAAATCTATGATCGCCGGGTGTGCGCTTACGGTTGAAAGTGCTGTTGCTGAAAGCCGAGGTGATCGAGACACTACTCTGCGGTTGCATGACGTGGAGCCCGAACAGGCCTGACTATGACAGGCTACGACGGGTTCACCACTCCATGCTCCTCCGATGCCTCGGATGGCGGAAACGGAAGCGCGACGACCACACCCTATCGTACACCAACGCGCTTGCCAAGACAGCTTCCGGGAGCATAGAGGCGATAGTGCGCAAATGGAGTATTTTATTGCGGGGTTCGTAGCACGTATGGGGGAGGAGCGTCTGCCACAGAGGGTGATGTTTGGGGAGCTTGTTGGGGGTGAGGGCTACTCAGGGGGGCAGGAGAAGGACTGGTTGGTGCATTCTGAAGGACGATATATGTCGGTCTTTGGAATGAAATTCGCAGGGTGGCGAAAGGCTGCTCAGAAGGCCGGAAGATGGTGTCGACGGGTAGATGAGGGAGTCGAGTTGTTCATGCGGAAATGGCTTGAGACGGAGAGACGCAGAGCTGCAGAGCAACACGCCAAGGCCGCGGCAGTGCCATCCACCGTCGGCATCTCTAAGCGGCCGGAGGGGGGGAGGGGGGAGGGGAGGGGGGGGGGGGGGGAGAGGGGGCGTCCTGCCCAAGAGACTGAAGTCTGGGTCTGGCCATTATCGTCTTGCAATTTGTGGGCCTTCCAATGGCTGTCACAAGTTAGCGTAAGGCCGCCCTGACTGCTTCGCCTTGCTGCATTCTCCCCCAAGTGCCAGTGATGCACTCGATACCCTCTATGAGCCCAATGCCATCTTCAGTCAGTTCCTAGGGTCTGCTAGTATGACGTTTTTTTCTATTTTTTTCCCTTGCTTCCTCTTCTTCTTGCCTTGTCTTTTCTTGTTTTTCTAGTCTTTTCTTTTCTTTCCTGTCTTTCCCTTTTCGCTTTCTTTTATTTTCTTTACTTTCCTTTCTCTTCCTTTCTTTTCTTTGTTTCTTTCTTCCAATTGACTCGCGTCTGACGTGCGTATGCGTAGTGATAGACACTAGGTGTAATATTTACGTAGTAGTCTTTCCTGGATGGCAAGCGGTATAGTCGGTTTTTCCAGGCGCGAGTGGTGAGACGTATGCACCGGTACATGGACCTGGCAAATCGTAGGCTGACTCACGATTTCACTTTTTATATGTTTTTGGTGGAGGCATGAATTGCGTCAGCTGTGATATATGCGTGTATACGGTATACCACTTTTGGTTTTTGTGTTTTTTTCCCTGGGGTATCCCTCAGCTCCAGAGTGACTGGAGCCTGTCCTGTGACCACGGACTTGATTATGCGAGTTAATCTGCGAACAGCAACAACAACAACAACAACAATCTAGTATGCGAGTATGTATTACACTTGGTGGGTTTGTGTTGAAAAATGAGTACAACGGTTGTATACAAGACCCACTACACCGATCCAACCCGTTAATGTAACATAACCCCCCCCCCCTGGGTCGATCACACGGGGTTGTACACCCGGTAGATCACCCCTTGGGGTGATCACACGGGGTTAAACCTTCGTTCATCACCCGTTGGGGCAATCAGGCGTGGTGAAGACTCATTTTATCGCTCCCTGGGGTGTTCTACGGGGTGTACAGCCCCATCTGATCGCCTCAGGGGGGAGGGGGTTAATGTTACACGAACGGGGTGGAGCGGTGTCGTGGGTCTTGTATACAACCATTGTACTCATCTTTCAAAACACACCCACCAGTTTAATGTAACATGAAAGATCACACGGGGTTGTAGACGCCCCGTTGGTCGCCCCAGGGGGTGATGAACGGGGTTTTAACCCCGCCTTCACTCTGGAGTGGAGAAACGTCCCAGTGAAGAAAAACATCTAGACTATAATATGGGTACGAGGTGCTGGCAAATTGTACGAGTATATGATGTGGTACCTTCCTCCAACAACAACACCTACCTGTGGCGCAAGGTGTTTTATTTATATTTTAGTACCGAGTGTGCCACGGCAAGAAACATTCTACCTGGTTCACGCTTAGTTACTACTATTACTGTGTATGTACTACACTACTACGCTAGGGGGCGCTAAACAATAAGGCGGTCTGCAGAAGGCGGTCGTTCGAGATAGGGCGGTCGAAAAATGCTTGACACGACAGAAAGATAGATGCGAATAGGTCGGCTACCGCCCTATATAGCAACGTACCCTATACAAGGCGGTGGCCACCCATTCAGGGCGCCTACCGCCCTATTCAGGGCGGCTACCGCCCTATCCTAGTGAGTAGTAGTAGTAGTGAGTTCAGGGCGCCTACCGCCCTATTCAGGGCGGCTACCGCCCTATCCTCGGCCCACTTTCGCCTTCACATCAGTACAAAACCTCGCTCTGGTGCTGCTTTTGAGCGAGGTATAGGCAGCAGTATCATGTCCCTACTGCTGTTGTTGTTGCTGCTGCGAGAACACACCCCTAGCACACAACGAACAGAGGGGATACGCACGATGCCCTGTGCAGCAGGCGAACTGTGTTTGGTTCCAGCCCGCACCCCCGAGCGCCCTGACGGCCGCGAATGTCGCGGAAAATGCGGTGGTCGACTTCACGGACTCTGTGGTGAAGCCGGTCCGGACTGCGACAACCCAATGCAGGGCGTCTGCCATGATTGCCTTGCCGCCAAGCGATCTTCGAAGGGCAAGGGCAAGGCGGTCAAGCCCCAGGCGGGAAAGCGCAAGGCGTCAGACACGGGCGGTATTGGGGCGGGGCCATGGAAGAACGCAAAGTCTGGAACAGACAATACGGATGTCATAGAAGCTATGCAACTCGATGCGGCTGACGTGATGACGGAAGCGCTGAAAGGCACTCACGTCGACAATTGTCAAGGTGAATGCTGAAGAGATCGAAGACAGCGAGCGATGATGATACGACGGGGCACGGGGGCGATGCCCCCCCGGCCTGCGTAGAACTTTCGTCGCACTTCGTTCCTCTGGAGAGCGCAGCGGAGGCGTGCGGCAATATACATGGCGATGCGTCCTTCTATCTGCAGAAGGCCAGAATGTCGTTCATCAAAGCGAATGCCTCTAAGCCAGCGCAGCGGGCAGACATGAGGCAATTTCGTGAGCCTCAACAAGGCCAAGGGCGGGGGCACAGCGGAGGGCTGTAGTGCAGTACAGTAGTCAGTACAGTAATACAGTGCCGTAGAATAGGTTAGAGCTCTGTTGTGAATGTGTAGCAAAGCAAAGAGTCCTCTCCGTACAACAGTACGGCAGTGTGTATCTCCTCTGGGTGGAGTGCGTCTTCGGCGGGCTCTGTTGCCCGCAGCGCAATTAATATTATACTTCTCAACATTTAAAGTGTGTGTGCACCCGTCTGCTCTGCTGTGCTTTGGTGTGCATTTGACCCCACACATGTTTACTGGGTTCAGCACTGGTACTGCTGCAACGCTGCACCTTCCTTCTCCGAGCACGCGTATGACATCCCTCTTCGTGACGCCCTCTGGATTATCTTTGGGGTCAGAGGCACTCTGTCTTTACCTTAAAAGGCTGTATGCACTCAACAGGGCGGTGACCGCCTTATTGGGATATCAATAAATGCCCAATAGGGCGGTCAACCGCCCTAACTCCGGTAGGGCGGTCTTTCGAAATACGGCGGTCAAAATCTCGGTGCACTATACCGCCTTATATAGCCCCCCCTACCGTATTGTAGACTATATCCAGCAAGTGGGGACGGGTATCATACCAACTATCAGCACATATCACCAGGTGGCTTGGGTGCATGCCAGGAATAGTTCATGGAGGTATAGTACGAGTTACATATAGACTACCTGGTATATATTATATTATATGTGACCTAAACCACCCCCCCCACCTTCTTTTTTTTTTCCACTCCTTCTTGCTCTAACGCCCCACCTAGCATTGAAATCTGCCAGAGTAATGAACACTTCCACGCACTTGATATCACCTCATTATCTTTCTAGAGCCATCCATGCCGCTGCTGCAATTCACCCCTTCCCCACCACCCGCACCATCGCCTAGACCCAGCACCTCGCGTATAGCAAACCCCTCGTACATCTATGCGACCTGATGTTTAAAAAACCCTTTCGCCCCCCCCATCCCCACCCCCACCCCCTCGAACGCTCTGCCTTCTCCTCACTGGTTGTACGACTTAAAGGACAGGATTTATAGTTTCCACGCACAGATTGAGGTGCCCCGCTTGTCCCCCACCCGCCCGTTCCCTCTTGATCAAACCTAGCCCCCCACATCCTTGAAAACTCCGCCCTCCCCTCACCGGTTAGTCGACTTACAGGATTCACTTAATAAACTGATGCATTTCCTTCCACAGCTGTCAGATTTTGTCCCCCTCAAAAACGGGTTTTGTAGTTTCCGCGCACAGACTGACTAAGACCACCCTGTTGACCCTGATAGCTACACTGTAGTTGCAAGGGGAGTCGCCAACCTGTATCCTTAATGAGGACACGCAATCCGTAATACGCGCGATCGGAGTATCACACACAGCTTGCAAAGATGAGTTTCGACAAAATATTCGATCTCACAGCTGGAAGAGTGTGTTTTAGTTTTTATAATAATACATGATACGATAGTCTATAGACCAGGCTATGCTTTGCACTTTTGTATCCGTTGATATCACTGTTACTGCTGTTTTCCGTTTGCAACCTGTTAATGACAATGTGTATAGCGATTTTGTTCCAATCCTACCGTCCATATACAATTGCTGTGTGTAGTACTTAGTGTTGTCTACCGGTGTTCTGTGCACCGTAGAACATGTCACGACCCCTGACCGTTTGGCCATATCTCTCGAAGGAGAAGAACCAGTGCGGACCCTGGGCGTGCTGCGTGTCGCGGGGTAGAAGGTGCAAAGAGCGGTTTATTAAATAACGTCGAAGACATATGTGACATAGTGACCAGCAATAACGAAGAACATGCCGTACCGTTCACACTCACACCGTCGGACCGGACGGTATTTCTCTATCTCTCTATCTCTATCTATCTACTATCTATCTTCCTATCTATCTGTCTAGTTATCTATCTATAGACTGAATATATAGACTAGTCTATACCTGCTAGATAAAACTCCAGCCTGTTGGGTTAGCTCAACGGGTAGAGCGTCTAACTGCCACTACCTAACTTTTGAAGAGGTTTGTACCCTGTACGCCTTATACATTGTCAATCAACATAAATTACATATGTATGGTACTAGGCCTGTGGTGCCAGGTAGAGGTACTGTACAGTACCACCAGTGGGTTGAGACAAAACGCCGTCGTGTTACCCTAGACTATCTATGTAGCATGGACGGCCCTACTACTATTAATAATGCTGACAGATGGACGCGCAGGCACATACTGCGAAGTATCGCTCACGGTGCCCACTTATTAATAGTGTCAATAAAAAAGCGAATACGCCCTTGATTGAAGTACTTCGAGGGCCTAAATCATATCGATGGAATCGAAGTTGTGCATAAGACTATCATCAGCTACCAGGGTAGCATATTGGAATCACCACACACACGCTATTAAAAGGGGTGCATGCAGCAGATTCCAAGAATTTTCTAGCTCCTAGCATGAGGAGCTACTTATCCAGTACTCGTAGTGGCTCAATATCTCACCCGATATTTGACTCCGAAGGCATTCGTTCGTTCGGACAGCCCGACCAACGTTTGTTGTGCGAAGCTATGATACTATTAATAGTCCCAAAATAATACTGATATGCAATATAGACTATCCGTAGAATTATCAACGAACCGCTAGTTTCACACAAAGTCTACATGATAATGAGGAGCTCAACCGGTCAGAAAAGACCGGCCCCAGAAGTGCAAAGCCTACCGTGGGGTGAGTGATCCATCCAATGGTTGACTCATTCATTGACTCATTCATTGTTGGTTGATTTCGAATAATAGCTGCTGCTGTGTATAACAAATGTCCCTGCATCGGCAATGAGCGCCTTTCTCGTACCTGGTACATATAAATGTATTTCAGCCTCACACCGACTTGACCGTTCATCGGGGGCACCACCAATTAATTATGATCAGCAACAGATTGGACAACGCAAACATATTAAATAAACATATATATAGACTATACTATATATGAATACGATCATTTTTTTTTTCGGGGATTCGGTCAGGAGTTTTTGTTCGTCTCGACCTCAGTGTGTATGCGATTCATTCGCGGAATAGCTTCGTTCGAGCGCCGTCTTCGGGAGGCGGCTCAAACGCCCCTCGCCCTGCCGTATCCGTTGCGCACCTCGACGTGAACGCGGATAGACGCTGAGCGAGACAATCGAGAAGTGGGTTTTTTTTTTCTTGTATATTGGGCGGTATGCGCCCGAGCTATTATTCTTGGATCTTGGCATATATATATTATGTAGAGCTTGAAATAATAAATAAGGGACAACATTTTCAAATTGGCGTCATTTCCAAATTGGCATCTAAATTGCTTCCCGACAATCAATGCTTTTTTCATGGCCGTCTCCAAGCGCTTGCCCTATCGTAGCTGCTACTGCCGTGTGTCGTTTCCTTTCGGCTCATTGGGTATTGTTGTTATAAGGCTTAGTTTGGGTAAGCTATTGGTTAACCTTTTGCAAGTGAGTGGTCAAACGGACTAGTACCCCACTAACAACTTGACAAATGGCGTCGTCGACAGACCACGGGTGTAGGGGTCGTGGGTTCAAATCCCACATCCATCATAATAAAACTTTTTCGGACTTTCCCCATGTCCAACTTATAAAATACTCTCCTCGGTATACCCAGGAAATGAAACGGCTTGGATGTATTGACAGGTCCGCCGGTATGTCCGGCCGACCTGCTATCCCGCCGTTTCAGGGGGGAAGAGTGTGTTACAAGGCTTAGTTTGGGTAGTAAGCTATTGGTTAACCTTTTGCAAGTGGTCAAACGGACTAATACCCCACTAGTTCCCTAACAAACCCCCACTAATACCTCAACAGTATAGTGCTATTATACTGTTTATAACCAACGAAGGATGTGTCGTGAGTACGATTCTCACCCAGATCATATTTGGTCAATTCAGGAGCGTGCGCGCTGGAGACGTTATGAATGGTTATAAGTATGATACCTGGTAGTTGTTAGGTTTCTCCTGAGTACTACTAACTGTGTAGTACGTGGAGAGGGGATAGCTCCGGGGATCGTTCTTACGATGTCGGTGATAATTAATTAACGAACTGGAAAACATATTTTTGGTTGGTTTTTGACAAAATAACCCACTCACTGTGAGTGTTATTGAGTCAAGTGACAGTGGGTAGTGCTATGTGTCGTGAGTTCGATTCTCACCGACGTCATGTTTGTCTTTTTCAAGCGTGAGCGCTGACGACGTAGTGAACGATTATTTTGGTAGTTTAACATATATGTATCTTCGATCTCACAGCTGGAGTGTATTTTCATTTTTTGTAATATATATATATATGTAGTAAGTAGTAGTAAGTAGTAGCACTACACACTGAGCTACTGAGTCAAGTGATTAAGTGTAGCTCAGTGGGCAGTGCTGTAGCATTTCTCGGCCAAATCACTTCGTTCGAAGGCTGCCGTCCAAGCGAGAAACGCGCAAAAATTGTGTTTTGAACGGTACTGTCCAGTTATTCTTCGGATCTTGATGTAAGGACAGGTTGATAAAATAAAACTTGGCAAGACATTATTTCCAAATGTGCGTCATATTTTGTCCCAAAACAAATTATAATAATATTACTAAAAAAAAAACATGGTACTGCGGTAGGGATCATAGTATTGCATTTGTTTGTTAAATTTCAGTAGGTACACGTACATAATACACGGATATAGACGTGGCAAGCGCACGCATCGCTAAACGAGGAGGAGGTAGTTAGTAGTGGTGATTACAATTTTGCGCCAGGAAAAGCCACACAGCAGCATCGCAAGTGTCTGCGTTCCCGGGGCCTCGATGGTTGTATTATACAAGTTCCTCCTGTTGTTAAGCTGCGCCACGCGAAGGTGGTGGTAAGTAGACAGTAGGCTGGCGTGCTTTGTTGTTGCTGTGGTCCCTGACTCCGTTGCTGTGGTCGTTTGCCGGTCAAGTGCAAGTGGTCCTGTGTTGGTACGTAACTGACAAATAAGTTTGTGTTGCTTCGTACTCGACGTGCCCCTTATTGCTGCTGATTGCTGATTAATCATCTCTTCTAGTAGTAGTGTTTTTGTTTTTTTTTGGCACAATTCTACTTTCCAGCTTCTGGACATACAAGCCGTGGTCACAGGTGTCGTCCTTCCCTTCCCCCCCCCGGTTATTGCCTTAATTTATTTTGTCGCATAGGGTTCAGCACCCGCTGATCGTCTATTTTCATCGAGTGCTGCTAACTCACGCTCTCGCGCTTTCCGCAAGTCCATTAGTGCATAAGACGAAAAATTATACGAGTACGCACTCGGGGGGGTTCGAACTCACGAAGCTGCCTTATACCAGGCTCGAGGATATAACCTGATACGCCACCGGGGCAGTGAGTGACATAGAGCCGGTCGCCCCGGTGGTCTAGTGGGGTTGCACTCGAATGCTACTACTATTAATACTAGCGTTGGTCCTTGAGTTAAATAACCACCGCTCGTTGTGAGCTTTGTTGACTTTATTTATTTGAAGAAATAAATGGAAAAAAAGGATCAACTAACTAACTGCTGAAATCGCCTATTAATAGCGAGGGTAGGTACCAAATGGACGCGGATCGACGAGGGAAGAAAATGCTTAATTCTTCTCGCGATAAAAATTAGGGCAGGTACCGTAGTGAGGAGGGGGGAGGGGAGCCCGTTATATGACCCCGGATCTAAGTTATACTACTGCATTGGGAGGGCGAGAGTAATGCGAGCATCACAATAAATAGGACGGGAGGAGAAAATAAGTGAACTGTATTACTGCTGCTGTAACAATACGAAACCCAAGCAAGTTGCACCGACCGACCCGATCTGGACTGACTGCAAGCAGATGTTGTATTATTATGCAATTGGTCCATGTACAACTTCTCTAATCACAAGCAGCGGACATGCTCAGTCACCTTACTGGCCCCGGATGCTTGCTTGAGTAAATCTATCATAAGAAACGCACTCGACACGTTTTGTCGCCAGACTAAAGGGTCAGTCGGCGTGTGCTCGGATTTATCCAATCGAAGTATAGTATGATGAATGAAGCTCGGAATCGGATTCACATATAAAACGGTAGCTACTAATAGTAGTACATTATTATGATTGCTAGTCTATATCGAACTCTTGGTATTACCTTACATACTGTACGCGCAAACAATGATTGTGTGTGGTGACTTTTTTTCTCTACCAAGTATTGAATCGAACAATTCGAAGTGCTGCCCTGCCCTACCCGAGGCATGGATGCCGGCGTATGCCGACACCCATGCGGAGCCCTTGTAGTATGTATAATGCGTGTGGTGGTGCTGTTTTGTATTGTTAATTAAGGTACCAGTGTCGGCAGAGGAGCCACCCAAATTATTTACGCGTCGCAACAAAACTTTTCAGCTCAGCTTACGCTCGGCGGCACAACTACAGTAGTACAGGTCATGGTCACAGATCCCCCTGGCCCGCCCCCGTCGCCCCGCCCCGCCCTGCCCCGCCCTGCCCCCCTCCCCCCCTCCCTCTCTCTCCCCGCCCTCCCCCAATACCTGCCGGCGTTCTATCGCACATCGGCATGGGATCTGGTGTTGGAAGACTATGTACCAGGCACGGTCGAAACAACGCCAAGGGCTACACCCATATGCCAGACAGTACGCACAATACGTGCAGCATACATAATAATGGACACGCACATATAGGCTACACACACGAATCAAACACGCATGTATGTCTAAAACATAATAAGCACATTAAATAAATAAACTGCTTATAAGACAACCCAGTTTAAATGCCCTAGCTCTGTCGCCCCGTCCTTCTACATCAATCACGTAAACAAGGCGATTCCGCGCAATATTAACGATTCCTGGCGGAGAGTAGACCTGTACCATAACTGTAACAGCTGTGGTTCGCGGCGAACCTTCGCCGCCGCCCCGAACCAGACAGGTAGTTGAGGTTTTCCTTGTGCTGCTGGCATGGCGACCACGGAGAGACGTGGTGCGTGCTCCTGCCCTATGTGCGAAAAAAACAAAAAGGAGACGCATCACGCCACAGGAGGCCTTAATGTTCGGGTCTCACTCGATGCTGGACGACGGGGTCGCTCCCCTTGCGAACAGCAACAGCGCACACAACGCACGCAGCTCACGTTTTTTCTCTACGGTCTGCACGGAAGGAGCTAGATGTGCCAAGGCGCTCATCTAAACAGCCAGCTACATTGCTGTACTTGGGGGGAACTACGACCCGTGCTACTGATATAGAGCTAGGGCTATACTGTGGTAGTAGTAGAGTAGTAGTAGTAGCAGCAGCAGCAGTAGTAGTAGTAGTAGTAGTAGTAGTAGTAGTAGTAGTAGTATCAAAAGTAGTAGTAGTAGTAGTAGCAGCAGCAGCAGATGCAGCAGCAGCAGTAGTAGTAGTAGTAGTAGTAGTAGCGGTAGCAGTTTTTGTTTTCGACGGACGTGGCTCCTCACTTCATCACTTAGTCTAATCTATTTAAGAACCAATCAGTATCCTTTGGATACGTCAGCCATGCACGAGAGCGTTCATCGGCTTGCGTTTTCAAAGATGTGACACGTTTAAATATGTACGCTCCAACCAAATCAGCTTGTAGGTAGAACCACAGAGGTTCTTAATACAATGGACAATGTAACTGCGAAGCCCACGAAAGAACGGGCGCTAACGCTATCATAGGAGAAGAAGTCATACTTCGATACCTGTGGTGTTGTAGTGGCACCTGGGGCTCTTGGCTCTCTACCCAGGCCACACAGCCTTCCGCATACCCCCCCGCCCCTGCCCCCGAAGCAGTTGGACTGAGTGGTTTCGGGATAGTGTAGCACGGAGATTCACCCACAGCATTTTTGTTTGGTTTGAGATGCAAATTCCTTTCTTCCTCCACGAAAAGCACCCATAAAAAAGAAGAATATGTAGTCTATGTGTCGTCGACCATCATCGTCATCATCATCATAATCATAATCATCACCATCGTCACCAGCATCATCCTCATCATCCTCATCATAGATGGCCCGCGATACCACTGTTAATAAGTCTTCGTTGTACATACATACATAGAATGCCACGTGTGTCACTGTTGTAACGTCCGGTAGATATTTCACTGACCAAAACCGGCTGACTATGCCCAGGACCGTCTTCATTCTCTCGTACTGGCATTACATTTAACCATTCTCGCACTGCTATGTAGAAGCTTCTTCATAGACTGTCTCCAGGGATGCGCATTCTATGACATTTCCATGGCAACGCCATGGAACTGCCACGAGCCATCATGGTCATGCCATGGGCCTGGATGGCAATGCATAGCCCTGTTGCCTGCCGTGGTGCCGCCATTGTGAGGCCATGAAGGTCCATGATATCGTCATGGCATTTTCTACGGCACCCGTCATGGCAATGCCATTGCTCGACCCACGGTACGCGCCATGGCAAATCCGTGGCGGGCACGCTACAATGATACACGTCATAGGCCTGCCGTCGCAGTATTGCCGTCGCCCGTTTGACACAATATTCTTACGCGTTGCAAAGGATTTGTCCGCCACGCCACTGACATTGTACCGTCATACACAGGCGTTTCACATCGTACGGCGGTGACATTCCCATGGCAGTGACATGGGACCCCATTCCATGGTGATGCCAAGGGCAGTCCATGTGGAAGTGCCATGGAACGTGTCATGTCACTGCCATAGAACATGTTCTTGGCAACGCCATATATTAATCTGTCCATGGCATGGCAGGTAGGCAGACGTCGCCGTAAAACCCCATGAGATTGCCACGGGATTGCCTCAAAATACCCTGGCAGTACGTGCAATCCCATGACAAGTCATGAACGCCCATGAAATACCATAGCATTACCGTGTGACGTTTTCATGGCACTGCCAAAACATCGCCACGATATTGCCCGTGGCAGCCCATGGCGGTATCATGGCAGCGCCATGAAAAACCATACCCCACATGGTTTGCAATGATATAATGGCAAACCTTGTGGCAGCGCCATGAAACACCAAGGTACCCCACATGGCTTGCAATGACACGTCATGGCGTTCGCTATGGCGCCCTGTCAACATGTGAAATAATGTGCATGTGTTTGTGTTTGTATGTATGTGTATTATGTGCATGTGTATATGCATGTGTATGTGTATGGTACAGTAGCTCACTGACTAAAGGCGAATCTGTAGCAAAAACGCAAATGTGAGGCTCATCTGACTGCCAAAGCCTCGGCATCCATTTCACATCGTTTTCCTGAGGGTTGCAATCAATCCCTTCAAGCCAGCTTGCTGCAAGCCCAGCGGGTATGGTGCCTCTGTAACGAAGCTTAATTCTGGGGTCCGTCCGGCTGGTGAGCCCCTGTACGTTAGATCTACCCAAGAGTTGCAATCATCATATTTACCCAAGAGTTGCAATCCCTCTGGCCAGCACTGCCCCGGATAGGCCCGGCCGCAATGGTTTTGACGTGCCTCTAACATCCATGTATATTCTAGTGATAAAACACTGCTTGGCAATCTCGATCTGGCATACTAACGCGAGGAGAGCACTTTTGTTGTTAGCGCAACTTGCGACACTACTACTGCAGCACACCCCTTAAAGGCTTGATCATCTCGTTCGTGCTGTCCACTAGTAACACACTGCTTACTGTAGGTTATTGTGAATAACCCGCACTGTGTCGGGTGTTGCGCTTCTATTCTCTTGTATTGTACGAGGTATAACACATCACTGAGAGGGGGTGAAAGGGGCAAAAGAAGGTACGTGCACTGTCACGAGTAATACAATAGGCACACCCTGTATACATATGCGGTACACAGTCTTATCGGCCGCCGAGTTCCTTCTGTACGCACTCAATTCCGCGGAGACATAGACTAGTAGTAGTACACCAGGGGCTCGAGAGTAATATCAGCAACAGCACACCAGAAAACTCCGACGTAGAAAAAAGCCGGACCAGTATTTGATCTATCACAGGTCCTGTGGAAGCAGTACAATTCGCACAGTAGTAGCCTGTAACAAGAGCCTGCTTCATAGGGCTACTCGTGTGACTTGGGGATGGCGGAGTATAAGCCTTATTATAAGAGCAATCGATCAATCGACGCGTGCTACGACGATAGAGGTGAACGATATTGTTTTAATTTTGAAGGCTCCCCCCTTCAGGAGCTTAGTAACAAAAAAAAACTGATTTAGAGAGAAAATCAATCTGCTATTAATACCGGATGAAAACCCCATACTCTGGCCTAGGTATTCAACAAAAAAAATGCCCCAAAAACAGTAAACCTGACAGGTTTCCGACGACGATTTTGGGTTAAGGAGCCCGACCAATATTCAGAGCCCGTTTCAGCCAAAAAAAGGTACACCTTAATACTTCTATCGTAGCAGGCGTTGTCAACCATTCACTTTTACTGAACACCGCCGTTACTACTAAGCCCTAGTAGTGGCGAAGACACGCTAAAAACGGATCAAGACACACACATGTTGAGCCTAAAAATAGGCGCGTCAGTCAGACTTCAAGACGCGGAGCCCCGCAAATTACCGCATACTGCTGTTGTAGTAATATCGTAATACCTCGAGACAGCTACTAATACTAATTTTTAAGTACTAATGTAACGAATCAGTTGATCCTAACTCGCATCCCTACCGTTTTTACTGTTAATTTGATACAGACAGGGTGTTCGCGATTGCCACACTCTTGAGAGTTGGAAAAACACAGTGATAACATTGATAGCATTGGAACCGACCAACTCCATAATAAACCCCAAGGCCTACCGATGGTTAATGCAATGAATGAATGCTGGCAGGACGAAATTTGTTAAGGAGTTGGAGGGCGTTAGTCCGTTTGACCACAGTGACTGGTAAAAGGTTAACCAATTTCCTACTACAGCAGCAGTACTGTAGTAGTACCCAAACTAAGCCTTACAACAACTATTAATTTAATAACAAAGCACTGCAAAATGTCGGAATGAAAGTAAATTACACACCGTACTGCCTTGTATTAATATTAATAATTATAACCCGGCGAACAAAACGATTCAACACTTACTGGGGCAGACAGAGGCGTGCCCTACACGTTTTTCCAACCATGCTAGCTAACCCTAACCTATACCAGGTACAGTACGAAACAATAGCGGCCGAACTGCCCTCCGATGACATCATCACTGGGATAAAATGGTTAGAAATAATGCCAAATAATTCGTGAAGTAATGCGTGAAATAATGGGTATCACTGAGACAGGGGAAGGAGGGGGGAACTCGCTTCGGTCGGGAATGAGACACAGGGTGAGAACAAACAGCAGTGTATTAATAGTAACTAAAACTAAAATAGGCGGTGAGTGAAGACGCAGATATCATCCATTCCATTTTGATCGCATGGTGTATAACCAGGTAGTACTACGACATTCTAATATATCCCATGCTGATCGCATGTTATGTGCGTGCTTGTCGATACGATATTATCTTAGGAAGACACAGACGAGTACCATCAGCTGTCGTATTCCTTCAGAATTTTACGCTCACATTGTGTACGCCTCATCTTTCACCACCAAACGATGTGCGTGTGTGCATGAATACAATATGTATAGTCTATGGACTACATGTAGGATGTAGTTGATCGGTTTTCTGTGCGGGGCTGCGATATATCTACTCCGAACTCATGCTTCTGATGGGCGACCAAGCGGCTGAGGCTCGGCTTTGTGTCATGTGTGGAATTATGTACGCCTTGCGTTCGTTGTGAGCTCTATTCCCGCCAAGGATGGCCTTCCATGACATGTAGTATTACATGTTACGCCTACGTACAAGTAGTATCCTACGGTAGTACTGGGCCTCCACGTACTTTATACCTACATACCAGTAGGGAAATAATACCAAAAAAGCACTCTCGCGTTAGATTTAGTCCACCCTGACGAGCCGTTCATGACATGCAGGCAAGCACGGAGGAGATCAATAATTATGAGAGTCAAGGGCTGAAGCGGCAAACATTTGTGGGGATCAGGGACAGGGGGGGTGCCACGAGGGGCGGTACTCACTTTATGCATGGCCGCATTCTTAAGACGGAGGAGGGGAGGGGAGGGGGGTCAAAGGGGTCAAGGGCGAGGGAATAGGGGTGAAAACGCGTCAAAGGGAAGGGGGGGGGGTTTTAAGAGGAACGCTCGGGGAAAGGTAAGTTCCACAAACTAACAACTAATTATATACAGTACCTCAGTCGAGTGTGCCAATCCTCTAAAATCCACAGCCACACTACCCCAAACCCGCGACGCTACAAAACCTCCTCAAGTGCACTGCTGGAAATGGACGAAGGAAGGCAGCCTACCCGCGCAAAGGGAATCGAGTGACGGACTAAGCGCCTTGTCCCTCGAAAAGAAGGCGGGGTGAACATGTATCGCGGAAAAGAGAGAGAAGCAAAAACTCTTTATCCCCGCGCCGCGTATTTGGCAGCCAGATCGCCCAAATACACCCTTTCCCCCTAGTTGGCCAAAGAAAAACGACATACGATATGATACACATTTTTTTAACGTAATAATTCGAAGACTCGTAATGAGCACCCAATCGTTGCAGGTGTCTCTATTAAGAGTAGGAACGGTGCTCCGTCTCGAGACGGATGCGTGGTCAATGGTCAAATGACTAAGGCAAGAACCAAAGTGGCCCCCTCCCCCGCTACGCTCTTTGCTTGAGATAAGGGGTGTCACAATACCATTGCCCCCAAGCCACGATAAGGTGCGCTTCTTGTGTGCTGGAGATCGGGTCTCCCTAGGTACCCCCCCCCACCCCCCCTCCCCTGCCAGCCATGGAACGTTCCCCTTGCTGTGCGGGGTATCTAAGTACCCAACCCCCCCGTCTTCTATAGTACGCTCTCCTTGCTTGAGAGATTAGGAGCTACTCTGATAATAATGTGAGAACAACAACGACAAGGTATCTATGTGCTGTGTAAGATACACGTTTGCTTGTCTGTCTGTCGGTGTCTGGGTATTTACGACCAGGTATGTACTGTAGAAATTATATTAACATTATTCGACACGGTCACCTCACCTGACCACATGGGCGGCCGGTAAGAAGATAGAATGATGCCAGAAGATGTTGATGCCGTTCCCTAAACAAAATGCGTGCATGCATGTATGTGTGCCGGCTGGGGTCGGTCGTCTCCGTCTCCTATAAGCCTAACCCCCAAATGTCTGTATCCCCTGTGCAAACCATAATCTATGGTCGTCGCCACAAGACGGGGCATGATGCATACCATGGTGCTATCTATGCATGCCGGCGATGTATTGCCTCGCCCTCATAGGGCCGACCAACAAATAACTATCAATATCGGGCACTTACTACTACTACTACTACTACTACTACTACTACTACTACTACTACTACTACCACTACTACTACTACTACTACTACTACTACTACTACTTCTACTACTACTACTACTACTACTACTACTACTGCTACTACTACTACTACTACTACTGCTACCGCTGCTGGTACTACTACTGTTTGTACTACTACATTCTCTTCCGCCATTTTTACTTCGGCGGCTGGCTTAACTATTTTCTACCTCCTTCTATCTCCCGCCCCTTCTTGGGTCGATTTGGGTAGCCGTCGCCAACATAACACATCAAGACAACCTTTCGTTCCAAACAGCATTGTATCGGTCTGCAACAATTCTTCGTCAACGAGAAGTTGCGAAGTTACTGTCCTATGCATGCCGTGAACAAACAATAAAAAAAACGTGCGGAGTTCTAACACACATACGCATGCCACATGCATACATACATTCATACTTTTTGTACTGTTAGCGCCTGGTATATCATCATATTGTCCAAATTACATACTTCCCGGTATAGTATATACCAAGTACCAGATACTTGTTATTGTAATAGTGGTGTATGATGTACACAATACACATACCAGGTACTAATTTTTAAAAAGAGAGCAAGAGCAAAGACAACGAGATACCCTAGATAGCGGGAAGTAGGCGTAGAAGAGGGAGAAGAGGGCGTTATAGGTATTGCGCATGTTGGCCTTTAGGTGGCGGTGTGTAGCGTGTGTCAGCTCGTAGCTGGTATACGCTTGCGTAGGCTCGCTTGCGGATGACACGATCAAGACACAGCCTGTATCAGTTTTAGAGGCTAACGGAGACTCACAGTAAATTATGTCTGTAGAAGAGCTTCAAATAAGAGAAGAGGATGGTTGTCGACTCCAGGCTATATTGGCTGATTGATTAATTTGCTCCGCTGATGAGAGCTAATGGTGAGCAGAGTGGAGGGATCGACGTGCGTCTGACCATCACCTGATCGAGACGGCACAATGCCTATGCTACGGACAGATGTACTCTACGTGTAGTTGTCTGATATACCTACAGCAACGTTTCCTGAGGCTTGCTTGTGGTCTACCGTACCTATGGCAACGTTTCCTGAGGAGTTCTTCTGGGAACTTAGCTACGTCAACGTCTCAACAGTCAACCTAAAATCATATTCCATGAATGTTTCTATACGTACGTCATTCCGCAGCATTATGTTTCGGACTAATTACAGCGCACTGCTCGTACGTACTACACGTTCCAGCTGTTGGATACGACGAACCAGTAAACTGCTGTGCACAATATACCCAAGTTAGTACTGCTGAGACTTCTGCATGCTAAATACTGCATCGATAAACGACATCTAACATACCTATTATAACTGTCTGTTGTACGAACAACTCGCAATGCATACCAGATGACTTTCGAGTGTTCTCGAGTAACGATATGATGGTTTCTGACAAGTAGCATCTCGAATACCTCCTCCCATCAAATTAACACTTTCTCACTCTGCGTTACATGCTAAAACACTCCACAACAGAAATGCATGCAGCAACAATGATACATGTTCGGAAAAATGTTTTGCGTAGAGCGAACTCATCTGGCTAAAATACCCAAGGGGTGAGTACAAGATAAGCGGACACGAAAAGTCCTGCTCTGACACTAGTCTATACGTGCTTCTGCATATTTACGCAAGTTCAATTACTAGCCCATAATATAAGAATCGTCAGACGTGAACTATAGTCCGGCCGGTTAATCAACCAAGGAATATAAGATGTTTTCAGTAGCCTTAAACAGCGAATTTGTTCATCATTCTGCAACAATCATAGGATTGAACAGCCTACCAGTGTTCCTGCCGCCCTCAAACAAAGAAACAAAGGGGCACTGCCAGCGATTTACAGCTCGATAAGACCACTTATTCTAGAGAGACATCACCTCTCCTCGTGTGTCTTATTCTTCCGTGTGTACTTGTCTAGGTGGTGGGTTTTCCGGCTGTATATCCTGAAGCACCGGAGATGGCGTAGTCAAATATAAGATTCAACTATCCTGTCGAAATACCTTTTCGACTTGTACTCTTACTTGGTATTAACTGCGATATTTCGCAATCTTCAAACCATGGACAACACCGGTCGTTGTCTCTGCTCGCCCCGTGCAAAAAAAACATGCGACACTCTACGTACAGCTTTGGTAAAGAGATAACGCATTTCACACTCCCAGTGGCTCGAGCTTGATGTTGTAGACGTTTGTCGGTGTAAACATTGTTGACGTAGACGTTGTTGGTGTAGACGTCGTTAGATGTGCTTGGTCCGATGTCCGTCGCTTGGAACTAGAGGCTTAACTTCATCTTGAAGTTGGAGAGGTAGGTGGCTGCCTTTTCCTTAAACCTAATTGCCGCCATCAGCTCCGCCTCGACTGTTTATTGTGCAGCCAGTCTCTGCGTTTTGGCCTCGATGTTTATTGGCTCTTTGTTCAGGATGGAGAGAAAGCCTGAGGTTGGCTTGCGGGTGTACATGAAGGCCGGAGATGTCGCCAGCGACTCTTGATCGTCCCGTGTTGATTCCGCAGATCCTCTCTCGGGGTTTTCCCGCGGCTGTCCGTTTGCTGTCGTGAACGTGTGAACCTCCTCCTGACGGTCGATTTCGTTGATGAGCTTTGGCTCCAAGGCGTGGCTCAAACGTAGCTGGTGCGATCCCGGATGAAGCGGACATGGTCGATCCGTCGACCCTTGGCTCATCTGATGATCCGGTGGTTCCAGATGGCAATGATCCAGCGACTCCGATGGTCCCATGTGATGCTGTTGGTCCAGCTGATGCTCCCATGATCCAAGATGAAGTTGATCCGGTGATTCCGAATGAAGCTGCTTCGATGTGCGATGGTGATCTAGATGACATTGCTCCGAAGATCCCATGCGAAGATTCTTCAACGACCCCAGCTCCGGTAATTCCGGTTCCGGTGATTCCAAGCGATGCTGATCCGTGGAGTGGATGGCATCTTAGTATCTCGTTGGGGATTTTAATCACCCGATTTTCCTCCTCCGAGATCCGACACGGGTCTCTCTCGGCGTAGGTGAACTCCACACACGCGGTCGGGAGAGTTTGACCTTCGTACGCGTACACGAGCTCATAACCTGTTGACCGTTAGGTGGCGGTGTGTAGCGTGTGTCAGCTCGTAGCTGGTATACGCTTGCGTAGGCTCGCTTGCGGATGACACGATCAAGACACAGCCTGTATCAGTTTTAGAGGCTAACGGAGACTCACAGTGAATTATGTCTGTAGAAGAGCTTCAAATAAGAGAAGAGGATGGTTGTCGACTCCAGGCTATATTGGCTGATTGATTAATTTGCTCAGCTGATGGAGCTAATGGTGAGCAGAGTGGAGGGATCGACGTGCGTCTGACCATCACCTGATCGAGACGGCACAATGCCTATGCTACGGACAGATGTACTCTACGTGTAGTTGTCTGATATACCTACAGCAACGTTTCCTGAGGCTTGCTCGTGGTCTACCGTACCTATGGCAACGTTTCCTGAGGAGTTCTTCTGGGAACTTAGCTACGTCAACGTCTCAACAGTCAACCTAAAATCATATTCCATGAATGTTTCTATACGTACGTCATTCCGCAGCATTATGTTTCGGACTAATTACAGCGCATTGCTCGCACATACTACATGTACCAGCGTTTGGATACGACGAACCAGTAAACTGCTGTGCATCATATATCCAAGTTAGTACTGCTGAGACTTATGTATGCTAAATACCGCATCGATAAACGACATCTAACATACCTATTATAACTGTCTGTTGTACGAACAACTCGCAATGCATACCAGATGACTTTCGAGTGTTATCGAGTATCGATATGATGGTTACTGACAAGTAGGATCTCTAATAGTGCATCTATAGTACATATATACTGCTGCTGTTGTTCGAAGTATCGATAGGTTTTTTTTCGTTTCGGTGGGTTTTTCCTTTCGGTAATGGCATGATGAACGGCATGATGAACGGCATAATGAATGGCGCTAGATACTATGATGGATGATCGGCGTTGAAGCTCATTCTGCACCTTGCATTGTATTGGTGGATGGCAAGGATATACTGGTTGATAGCAATCTATATCTTGCATATATTATATGTATTATTGTAGTGTGTATCTTATTGTAGTGTATGTTTTATTGCAGTGTATGTAGTGTATAGACTAGATGACAAAGAAAGGCTACGGTAGGGGGTTCACTTTTGGGAGCTTTTCATGAAGTGGGTTGGGTTCACCCGCGCGAGTGATCCCACCCCCTGTTCCTTCGCGGTATTCAGCTTGTGTGCTACTTTATATTTTCTATATGGACACGAAAAGGAATGGCAAGCTGTACACTGCGTCAAACAAATTGTCTAGAGGCTTGTTGTCCGCGAGGTGCAGAGTCACTCGTGCAAGTATGATAGCCCAAACCCGGGCACTGGAAATGGGGGTATACCATACCATCATCATATCATCATCAAAACACCATTATAGCATCATCATAACATCATCATAACATCCCCCATCTACTAATACCGCACCCTTGGTCAGATCGATGATGCCCACTTTTTAACCTAAAATTAGACTTAAGCCATTTACAAACAAATGGAGGAGTCAATTTTCGGTGTTCTACTATTAGAAAAAAATGCATTGCTACAAGTAGTGATGTTCTACTGTATGTTGTACCTTTTGTGCGCTGGGGGGCCGCCGCGCGAGAGGGCTGCCAATGGAGTTTGCGCTAGGGTACCGCCACGCTAGGGGGGCGCCAACACAGTTCAGGCGTCGGGACCGCCGAGTCTGGGGACGGCCAGGAAGAAGCGTCGCCTGAAACATTTTCGTACAAACAACTACATGTACAACCCATTTGAAAATATTCAAATCGCGAGGACATGTGTGTGTGATGGTACTCCGAGTGGAGGATGCGTGGTTGGTCGGTGTTGGGAAGCGTGCCCCTCATGGGTTCCGGTGTCTTTGGTTGTTCTCTCCTAATGGCTCGCTGGATAGACTCAAAGCTTCAATGCATTATTTCCCAACATAGAGAACCAAAAGACAGACATAACTGGTAGGGCACGGTAGTGCAGGGTAATGCAGGGTAGCGCAGGGTAGTGAGATGAGGGGCGTCCTGCTTGTCCCATCGTCGTCACCTACATTATCGCCCATCTATGATGGCCTTGACGTGAGTGTGACATCTAATATCACGTGGTTTCACCTCAACCATGGCATGGCTTCGTCGAGTGTATAAACTATCATTCTACGGAGGGCGCTCCATTACAGTAGGCCCCCCTTAATAGTCGTAGATGCAGATCACCTGGCAATCAAAGGATGTCAACAAAACATCCAAAATTGGAAAGGGGATCGAAGATGCGGCTATTCGAAACAAAGAAAAAAATGAGGCTATAGATTCCCCCACACCTCGTAATAATGAGGCAAAATGCCTCATTGCAAGATATACAACCCTATGACGGAGCTCACAACCGTGAGAGCTCAAGAAAGGGTATGCACCTGGGGTAAACCAGCAGCAATCGGCCTACGTAAACACGAAGGGCGCCTCCACTGAGTGCAAGGATGCGACGGGAGCCAAAGGGGAAGGTATAGACGCGGAAACAATGTCAGAAAAGAAGAAGGGAACACGTGTCACGCTGTGAAGGCCAGACAAATTCACGGCCTGAAACGTAGTGCCGACGGGGTGGGTGGTAGGGCCATTTGCCGAACTATTGCTACCGCGTATGGTTCCACATTGTCGACCACTGGCTTCACGTCGAGAGCCCCCTTAGGTCCCACGTTAGCGGTCCCGTGCTGACTCTCCAGCCCATCTGTCGGTTCTCTTTGGCCTCTACCTTCTTATTTGGTTGTATCTGCCCCCAAGAGCTCCTTGCTGTCGGGCTCCGTTCTAGCTTTGTAGTCAACGGATCTATTCCCCTGGACCAATCTTTCTTACATTTTTTTGCCGGCGACGCCTGATGTGATGGTACTCCGAGTGGGGATGCGTGTTTGGTACGTGTTGGGAAGCGTGCCCCTCATGGGTTCCGGTGTCTTTGGTTGTTCTCTCCTCATGGCTCGCTGGAAAGACTCAAAGCTTTCATGCATTACTTCCCTACATAAAATACTGAAAGACAATCATAACTGGGCTAAGTAGGGTAGGGCATGGTAGTGCAGGGTAATGCAGGGTAGCGCAAGGTAGCACAGGGTAGGGAGACGAGGGGCGTCCTGCTTGTCCTATCATCGCCACCTACCTTATCACCCATCCGTGGTGGCCTTGAGACGTGAGTGTGATACCACGTGGTTTCACCTCAACCATGATATGGTTTGACGTCGAATCTATAAATTAACCTTCTATGGAGGGCGCTCCATTACATATGTCGAGGAAATAGTGGCCTTAAAACCATAAGTCGTTCTGCGGTAGCCACCCCAACTTTTCTTTAACGGAATCAATCGGCGTTTTTGAAACCAGCCCCCGGCCGTGTCTCCTGAAATACGGTGCCCCTTGCCACCTCGACGTCATCCTTCGATAGTCTTTTGCAAACAAGAAAACGTGTGAAGATACTCTTTTCATAGCATCCTTCCCCGTGTCGAGCGGCCACGAAACGTTCGTTAAAGAAAGTCGCTGGTTTACGGGGGGGTCTATCGCAGAATCAATCCCTTATAACACGCATACAAAAACATCACACTACTAAAATGTGTTCACGAAACTAAACGACAAAACACAAACCAAGACCATACATCTGCACGAAATTCCAACTTCATTCAAATTTTTGCGAAAGCGCACAACAAGTCAAAAGCCTATTAATATAGACTACGTCTGCAAGAAAACACGTGCATATTTACAGTAGTAGCAGTAGTACCACACTGTGCGTACGAACAACATAAATATATATATATGTATATGATCTTTCTTTTTTTCGGGGATTCGGTCAAGAGTTTTTTCCGCCTCGGCCTCAGTATGCGATTCTCGAAATTGGAATTCTCGGTCACATAGCTTCGTTCGAGCGCCGTCTTCGGGGGGCGGCTCGAACACCCCTTGCCCTGCGGTATCCGTTCCGCATCTGGCCGGGATCGGGTACGTGGGCTGAGCGAGACAAGCGAGAAGTGCGCTTTTTTTTGTATTTTGGGCGGTATACGCCCGAGCTATTCTTGGATCTTGGCATATATGTGCAGAGCTTGAACGAAAAAGACGTATATATGGGAAAACATGTATTTCCAAGTTGGCATCATTTGTAAATTGGCTTCTTATTTCGTCCCCACCACACTTTTTCATGGTCACACCTCAAAGCGTTTGGCCTATTGTGCACATCGTACGACTTACTGCTGTGTCGTTGCTTTTCGATATCGGATTTCCAGGTTAAGTACCTTTCTTTGTTCGAGCGTTCGTTGTCTTCGAGGGGGGGCGTTCCCTACCCAACATCATTACACCCAGTGTCCGTGCTGATTCCTCATCCTAGAGAGATATAACATATTATTATGTGGTCACAGACTGTGAGACAGAGTAAACCAAGCAATCGCAATTAATCAAGGTATACAGCAAGTGAAATGCTAGCGTACCGGGTACGAGAATGCAACAAAACAGGCCAGACCTTGAATAAACATTAAACAAACACAACGAACGGAGTCTCTTTTAAAAATCGCAGTACGAGAAACAATATTTTGGCAGACTTTTTCGTCGCCGCTCCAAAGAGTCGTTCCGTATGTATTGGTCCACGATCCATTATCCATCTTTCAGGACCGCAGAATAAATATCCCACTCTAATTTCATGTATATTTATCCCCACAAACGAAACGTGGATGCACTTCTAGAGGTGGGTGTGATTATCAAGGTAGTAGTGTTTCGAACGCTTTGTTGTTTGGTTGCAAGAATTGCGCTAGCTACTGACTGTTGTTGTTGCTGCTGGTCAATACATCGTGTGCGCCGGCAATTAATTGATGACAGTATAATAAAATGTAGGGATCTTCTTGAAAATGTCGTCTCGTGTTCGCCAGGAATTAACCAATGATACAGAGCAATAGGGATCTTCTTAACAATATCTCCTGAGTAATAGGGATCTTCTTGACAATATCTCCTGAGTAATAGGGATCTTCTTGACAATATCTTCCTGAGTAATAGGGATCTTCTTGACAATATCTCCTGGCAATCGACGATATAGCAGTATCATAAAAAATAGGGATTTTCTGCACAAATATTATAAAAAATGAAAATACACTCCAGCTGTGAGATCGAACATTTTGTCGAAACTCATCTTTGCAAGCTGTGTGTGATACTCCGATCGCGCGTATTACGGGTTGTGTGTCCTCATTAAGGACATAGGTCGGCGACTCCCCTTGCAACTACAGTGTAGCTATCAGGGTCAACAGGGTGATGTTAGGCAGTCTGTGCGCGGAAACTATAGAACCCGTTTCTGAGGGGGACAAAATCTGACAGCTGTGGAAGAAAATGCATCAGTTTATCAAGTGAATCCTGTAAGTCGAATATCCGGTGAGGGGAGGGCGGAAATATATCGTGGTACCTATCACTACGCATACGCACGTCAGACGCAAGTCAATGGGAAAAAAGAAAAGAATAGAAAAGACAGAAGAAAGAAAAGGGGTACTTTAATGCGATTCAAGATCACCCTGTGTCAAGCCGAAGCAGGCGCTCATTGCTCTTATCTGTTGTGGTCAATATATTGGCTGTTAGTATGCCGGGACATGGCGATTTGACCGCTCTTCTTATGTCCCGAATGTTTTTTTTTCGTGACGCTCTGGGCACCAACTGCATAGATTCGTCCCGTCGTCGAGCGTTTGGCACGAATTGCGGTCGCATGGTAATTTTTTGCCCTACGCTAGTAGTACATGCAAGAAAACTCGCGAAAATTAATAGCAAGCTTAGGTTTCTGACCCAATAAGCAAATGATGAACACATAATTTTCAGCGATTTTTCGGTGCCGCATACGCGACAAAGTAGGTGATTATTCGGACACAGCAAGTATTCCATGACTATTCGACCATTATTCCAGTGAGTCGAATACGCACTGTTTCGGCCTAATTTCAGGCATTTTTCCATGGTTGGCCATTATGCTCGAGTGGTGCCAGTCTTAGTTCCGCATATTATTTTGTCATTTTTCGTTGAACACCCCATTTTTGTTTGAAAATAATTGTGCTTAGAACCGGGGGACCCTGAATCCTGCATACAATTGGCCCTAATTCGTCCATTTATATTGCGTTTGGTGCTGTTGTTGCTGTTCAAGTGTTTCTCATCCTCATTTTGAGCGTGCTTGCTCGGCACGCCAACCTGATATAACAGATAGGCTCCAAATCGCCTTTTTGTGCGACCTATCATGCAAATAACTCATTGAACTGCGCTCGCATTGCAAATGTTTGCCGTATGCGAGAAGAATGCGAGAAAACCCGACTCGGTCGAAATAATTGTGAGCTTATTGGGTCAAAGCCTACCAGCACATCACGAGAAATAAGCTAATGGAGTTGGGGTTGACATGCCGTGCGGGGAGGTATGTCGACCCGGGAGATCATCGATATAGTTTCCGCGTTGTTGGAGCTGTGGAGATTCGGAGGATTTCTGAACCGGGAATGGGGCCCTACCTCCCCCGTGTGCGACGGAACTGCCCCCCATCGGTTGGTGAGCCTCTATCATCCTCCTACTAGGGTAGGGGGCCGCGGTGGAGCTCGAACCAATCGGCGGTTCTACGCAACGGAACTGGGGTTTGCACACCGTGGGGGGCGGTGTCGACCCGAGAGAACTCGGTTTTCTTCCCCCGTTTGTTTAATTATTAGATATATGGAATGACCCCTGGACCGGGGATGGGACCCTATCGTCTCCGGGTGGAGCTGGTTCTATACTATACGAACCCCAGCCAATTAGAGATCGGCCGGTCGGTGTCATTGAGGGTTTCCACACTGCGCGGGGAGGTATCAATCCTGGTGATATATCCGTGTTCGTTCCCGGGTTGTCGGAGTTATATATTTATATATATATATGTGAATGGGTTATGATTCTGGGAATGGACCCTATCGTCCCCAAATGACGCTTACCTTATGTACGATCTCCGGCCAATGAGCGACCAGCAATCACACAAAAAGGCCATACCAGGTATTTCATGTTTACATTTTCGTCTAAAACTCGATCGAGCCTGAAATTATTAACTACCTAGTACCTAGTTCTTTGTTCAGTGCTATCGCGTACTACTAATATTCCATCGACCAGACGAGTGGTCTACAGCAACAAGTAGCAGCATTGTTACAATAGCATTCGAGGAATTGAATGACGAAGGCAGCGACACCGTGTTTCACGCCTAGATTACCGTCCGCAAGTTTCTCCACGATCACTATATATATACACACAAAGACACAGTTGGTCTGCGAGCCTTGGATTTAGTGGTAGATATTATTACATGAAAATTGAAAAACGTCATATGTGGGTAAAACCGATTGAATGGTTGAAACTCAATTATAAAAATAAAAATACACTCCAGCTGCTGTGAGATCGAAGATTTTGTCGAAACTTCTCTTTCTTTGCAAGCTGTGTGTGATACTCCAATCAATCGCGCGTATTATATTATAAAAATTAAAATCCACTCCAGCTGTGAGATCGAATATTTTGTCGAAATTCATCTTTGCAAGCTGTGTGTGATACTCCGATCGCGCGTATTACGGGTTGTGTGTCCTCATTAAGGATATAGGTCGGCGACTACCCTTGCAACTACAGTGTAGCTATCAGGGTCAACAGGGTGATGTTAGGCAGTCTGTGCGCGGCATCATGCATGTAGTAGCAGAAGCTGGCTCAGTGCGCGCCTGTCAGTTGCGACGTAGAGAACATGCAGCAAACATTTGGCCATCCTTCTGCTGGTTCTGGATGCTTGAGGTTGAGTCGAAACGTCAAGAAACGCACTCGAAACGTCTCTTTGTGGACGGGCTCGGATTTATCGATCTAAATATATTATAAAAATCTGAATACACTCCAGCTGTTAGATCGAAGATTTTGTCGAAACTCATCTTTGCAAGCTGTGTGTGATACTCCGATCGCGCGTATTACGGGGTGTGTGTCATAGGTCGGCGACTCCCCTTGGGACTAAAGTGTGTAGCTTGTGTGCAAGGGTCAACAGGGTGATGTTAATCAATCTGTGCGCGGAAACTATAAAACCCGTTTTTGAGGGGGACAAAATCTGACAGCTGTGTGGCAGGAAATGCAGCAGATATATTATCAAATGATGTACAAATCTATTCGCAAACATGCGTATCGCGAGGATATTTTATAAAAATATTTCAAGGACGTCAGCCGTGAGTTCGACGAATTTCGGGTCAATACTCATCTTTGCAGGCTGCGTTGTTGGTACTATGTGGGTGAGTTTTTTCATGATGGGAGGGGTCATTGTTATGAGGCTTAGTTTGGGTAAGCTATTGGTTAACCAGTTGCAAGTGGTCAAACGGACTAATGCCCCACTAATTCCTTAACAAATGGCGTCGTCGGCAGGACCATGGGTTTTAGGGTCGTGGGTTCGATCCCCACATCCACCATAATAAACTTTTTCAGATTTCCCCATGGCGAACTTGAAAAATACTCTTCGTGGTACCCCAGGGAATGAAACGGCTTGGATATATTGACAGGTCCGCCCGTATATCCGGCCGACCTGCTATCCCGCCGTTTCAGGGGGGGAGAGTGTTATGAGGCTTAGTTTGGGTAAGCTATTGGTTAACCAGTTGCAAGTGGTCAAACGGACTAATGCCCCGCTAATTCCTTAACATCATATTGTTCTGCTAAAAAAACACACACATATATTACAGACTATACAAGTAAGTAGACTATAATATACATAATTTATAAAAAAATATTTCAGGGGCGTCAGTTGTGAGTTCGACGAATTTCAGGTCAATATTCATATTTGCAAGCTGCGTTGTTGGTACTTGTAATATATATACTATATGATTCAGTTTTTATAGGAGGGGTCCTCTTTCTTGTTCACTATAATGGTAAGTGTTGGTATTTATACTTTTTTAGGTGGGGAATTTTGAGCTAGATCTAACTTCACATCTATCTATTCTATGAATGAATTACTGTAGTTTCCAGTGTACTTCTCTCTCATATGTATGGTAGGCGGTTTATTTTGTTTTTCTTCCCCCCGGCTTTAATATCGGGAGGAGTACGAATACAGAATATTATTAGTTATGTTATATGTTAGTCTTAATACAGCATTCAAATTCGAGAATGAAAGTCGGATATTTATGCGAAACATTTTGAGGGGGCTGTTCGATTTGGCTGTCCCTCAACTCGGCAGTCCCGACGCCCAAATTGTCGTTAGCGGTCCCCCAGCGCGGCGGTCCCTTAGCGAAAATTCCGTTGGCGGTCCCCTACGAAGCGCAGCGTCCCTTAGCGCGAAGTCTGCTGGCGGAACCGGTCCTCTCGCCAGGGGGTCTCCCAGCGCACGTCAACCTGTTGTCCCTGACGCCTGCTGCCTGCCTGTCCGACACCAAGTTTCACGTCGCAGGTCGGTACAGTACAACGCGCGGACAATGGGCACAAGTCTCAAGGCGTCTCTCTTTTGCTAGGAAGCGTCTCGCAATACAGCTTTGGATCCATACAAACCATCGTTCGTTGGGGGTTTGCTGCGTATTTATTTTTCCACATTTTTGATGATGCCCACTTCGTACCTTTTTGTGCCAAAAACTTTCCTTTTTCGTTGGGTATCCAACATTTTTCCATCGCCTATCTGCCACCCGGGTCTCTTTTTCGTAAGCTGACTGTCACGCTGTCTCCAGTTTTTGTTTGTATCCGTACAGCCCAGAGTCTCTCACACTACTGCTGCTGTGTTGTATACAAAATGATACGACGCATAATATCATAGTCGCCGACCTATATCCTTAATGAGGACACACAACTCGTAATGCGCGCGATCGGAGTATCACACACAGCTTGCAAAGATGAGTTTCGACGAAATCTTCGATCTCACAGCTGGAGTGTATTTTAATTTTTATAATAATATCATACACGATGACGCATACATGATGAGCACACAGTAGTACGGGCACGAGTATGATTTCGGGATTTCTTCGTGCGTACCTTGTTTGTGGTTGTTTCTTACGAAGGGTTTCCGCGGTATCCTGGACTATCTTATAAAAATATTTTCAGGACGTCAGCTAGCTGTGAGTTCGACGAATTTCGGGTCAATACTCATATTTACAAGCTGCGTTGTTGGTACTTGTAATATACGAAGTACTAGACTACGTGGGTGAGTTTTTCATTGGGAGGGGCGGAAGGGGTCCTATTTTTTACTCAGTATAATATATCAAGCCTATATGTATGTTTTGTTGTTCTCCATTATAATGGTTACTGTTCGTATTTTTACTCTTGGTGGGGAATTTTGAGCTAGATCTAACATCACATCTATTTTATACATTTAGTTTCCACTATACTGCTCTATAGTATGTATGGTAGGTGGTTTATTTTGTTTTTTCTCTGCTTTAATATCGGGAGGAGTACGAATGCAGAGTATTGCTAGTTAGATGTCTAATATGTTAATATTAATACAGCATTCGAGATGAAAAGTCGGCTACATCCCCCCCAAAAAACAACTTTTGACACGAAGCCACTGTTCCAAATTGATATGATGTCACTCAAACATTTTATAAAAATATTTTCAGGACGTCAGCTATGATTTCTATGAATTTCGGGTCAATACGCATATCTTTTCAAGCTGCTTGTTGGTACTTGTAATATACTACTGTTTACAAGGGCTCCGCTACGCGGGCGGCTGACGCCGCCCGCTACGCTCGCGCAAGGCAAGGAAGAATGCAACAAAAAACATGTAAAGGGGACAGAAAGAAGGAGGCCCATGATTTGGTGCGAACAGCGATTTGATAATGCCAAGAGCTGCTCGTGCAGAGCAAGTTGCCCTGTTGTGCTCAGCTGTGCTGTGTGCTTTTGTTACCGGTGTTACGTTTTGATCGGCAGTACGGGGGTAATTTGTGTGGGGGAAAAAACAAGGGACCGTGAAAGATCAAATACATGTAGAAAAAGAAGAAAGAAGAAAAAATAGCACGTCACAACACGTTTTATACTGCTCCATGTTCGAAAGAAAGCACACAGCGCAGCACGACACAGCACCGCAGCGAAGGGCATGGCAGCGCACCGTGCGGCTCCGCACGGCTCCGCGCGGCGCTACGCTGCGCTGCTGGGCTACATATAGCCGGACTGATCTGAGCTGGGCGTGCATTGTGATCCAACAGCGTAGTACCTGATGGTATGTGCAAACCTGGTGTAGTAGTACCGGTATGTACTATAAGCCTCAAGGTCTTCTCGTTGGTTCGAATCCCGGTGTGATCGGGGGAGAAAAATGATCCTCATAAGAAAATAATAGATATCAATTTGGCTTTGTGGTCTTCTAGTAGATGTACTGTTCGCTTATAAGCCTGGTTTTCGTTGGTTGAATCCACGGGTCATGTGAAAAAAAAATGATCCTCGTAAAAAAATCGATATATATATATTATTAGTCTAATGGTAAAAGAATAGTACTGGTAGATACACCACTGCTGTTGTGTCACATTGTGGTAACAACTGAAAAACGAAAAAAATACAATAATTGTCATAACTGGCCCACAGCTTCAGCTTCCTCCTGTTGCCTTGTGTTGTGTGCCCTTGAGCGCATACAAAAAAGCTCGCATGGACGTCTATCTATTAAAATGCAAGTTCAACTCCCTCGCATGGACGTCCATTAAAATGCGAGTTCAATTCCCAAAAAAAGCAAAGTTGCAAGTTCAACTCCCAAAACAAATCTTTGAAGAAAAGAGTAAACAAATATAAAAAAGGTTAAAAAAATGTTCAGAACTTGAAAAACGAGTTCGAACGAATCAAATTTAAAGGAGATAGTAGAAAATGAACGAAGAAACAACTAACTACTACTGAAGAACGAAAAAAATACAATAATAATTGACGAAATGGAAGAACCAATAAAGTGTGGAAGAAAGCAAAGAAAAGCTGGAACGGTGAAAAAATGTTGCCAAGAGGTGCTTGTGCAGAGCTAATTGCTCTGCGCTATTAATAGATGCTTGTCGATGTCACGTTCTGAACGGCAGTACGTGCGATGAGAACACGATACGTACATAATAAAAGTATTGACCTGAAATTCGTCAAACTCACGGCTGACGTCCTTGAAAAATAGTTATAAAATGGTACCTGGTACCTGTATCATACCTGGTACTTCTGCTGTATGTTCAAAAGAACGCACAGCGCCGCACGACACAGTACCGCAAAACGAAGGGCAAGACACGGCACCGCACTATGCTGCGCTGCACTGCTGCTGAGCTATATATAGCCGGGCTGACCGGAGCTGGGGGTGCGTTGTGATCCAACAACATAGTATGTACAAACTTATTAGTCTAGACTAATAGTACCGGTACGTGGAATGATACTGCGAATGAATGTGACTGGCATGTACGAACTAAAAATAAAGTACCGCAAAGCACGCAGCACGGCAAAGCAGCAAAACACGTCAAAGCACAGCGCTGCGCTCTGCTAAGCTAGAGCTGCAGGGCATCGTAGGGCACTGCACGGCGCTGCGTTGCTGCGAGCTATAGCGCTGCGGTGGGGTGCTGGGCGGTGCTGACCTGATGAGCCACCAGAGATGCCAGGGATGCACCAACCGAGCGCTTTCAGCACAAGACAACTATATTTTTCCCCAGCAACTATTTTGTTAAGGAACTTCGGGACGGTTCTTATCCGTAGCAACTAATTTTCTTTTCGGCAATTACGGGCTGAGAAGGGCTGAGAGGGGGGAGAATATGCCGAGCGAGACCTCCGAGGGGGTCGAGAACTAAGTAATTAAGTCTATGGGTATTTTTTTCTCAATGGGAGGGATCCCACTCTTTTTGAAAAAAAAAAAAAGTTTTTGTTCTATCGGCTGTTAATGACGATACTGCTGTTTCTGCATCGTAGCCTGTCTTTTGCGCGACATGAGATCCGTCGGCTGTCTGTCGCGTTGCTTGTGTTCGGCGTTGTTCGCGAATGTTGAAATCGGAGTCAATCACGTTGCTTAGCGCTGTGTAGTAGTATAATGTGATCATCATGTCAAACCTATATAATACCGATAATGTAGTATGAAAATCGGTGTATGTTCATTTCGTAGAAAAGTTTTCTTCTGTTAGAAGCGCTATCTACTACCAGCACCAACTAACTGTTGTTATACTTTCTTCGCCATGATGTATAAGTATATATATGATCTTTCTTTTTTCCGGGGATTCGGCCGGGAGCTTTTTTTCGTCTCGACCTCAGTATGCGATTCTCGGAACTGGAATTCTCGGCCAGAAAGCTTCGTTCGAGCGCCGTCTTCGGGGGGCGGCTCAAACGCCCCTCGCCCTGCCGTAACCGTTCCGCACTTCGACGTGAACGCAGATAGATGCTGAGCGAGACAAGCGAGAAGTGCGCTTTTTTTGTATTTTGGGCGGTATACGCCCGAGCTATTCTTGGATTTGGCATATGTAGAGCCTGAACGAATAAATAAAGGACAAATTTCCAAACTGGCGTCATTTCCAAATTGGCATCTAAATTGCTCCCCGACGAAGCTTTTTTCGTGGCCGCTTCCAAGCGCTTGCCCTATCGTAGCTACTGCTGCTGTGTGCCGTTTCCTTTCGGCTCAGTGGGTATAGTGCTATATAACCAACGGAGGATGTTCCGTGAGTACGATTGTCACCCAGGTCATATTTGGTATTCAGGAGCGTGCGCACTGGAGACGTTATGAATGGTTATGGTAGTTGTTGGTGTTCTCCCGTGAGTACTACTAACTGTGTAGTACGTGGAGAGGGGATAGCTCCGGAGATCGCTCTTCCTGCGAAGTCGGTGATAATTAATTAACGAACTGGAAAACATATTTGGTTGGTTTTTGACATAACCCACTCACTGTGAGTGTTACTGAGTCAAGTGACAGTGGGTAGTGCTATGTGTCGTGAGTTCGATTATCGCCGACTTCATACTTGTATTTTCCAAGCGTGCGCGCTGACGACATGATGAATGGTTATTTTGATAGTTTAACGTATATATGTAGTAACACTACCCGCTAACTACTGAGTCAAGTGATTAAGTATAGCTCAGTAGGCAGTGCTGTAGCATTTCTCGGTCAAATCACTTTGTTCGAAGGCCGCCGTCTAATCGAGAAGCGCGCAAAAAATTGTAGTTTGAACGGTACTGTCCAGTTATTCTTCAGATCTTGATGTATGGAGAGGTTGACAAAATAAAACTTGGCAAGACAATATTTCCAAATTGGCGTCATATTTCATTATTAAAATTAAAGTACACTCCATCCAGCTGTGAGATCGAAGATTTTGTCGAAACTCATCTTTGCAAGCTGTGTGTGATACTCCGATCGCGCGTATTACGGGTTGTGTGTCCTCATTATTAAGGATATAGGTCGGCGACTCCCCTTGCAACTACAGTGTAGCTATCAGGGTCAACAGGGTGATGTTAGGCAGTCTGTGCGCGGAAACTATAAAATCCGTTTCTGAGGAGGACAAAATCTGACAGCTGTGGAAGAAAATGCATCAGTTTATCAACTGGATCCTGTAAGTCGAATATCCGGTGAGGGGAGGGTGGAGTTTTTAAGGACGTGGGGACCTGATTTTGATCAAAAGGGGGGCGGGAGGGGGGGGAGGGGGGGGGAGGGGACGGGTGGGACAGGTCAATTTTGTCCCAAAACAAATACTAATATTACTGTAGAAAAATCCCCATGGCCCTGCGGTAGGGGTCATAGTAGTAGTGCATTTGTTTATTGAATTTCGGTAGGTGCATGTACATACATGCATGGATATAGACGTGGCAAGCGCACTTATGACTAAACGAGGAGGAGGTGGTAGTGATTACGATTACTGCGGCGCCAGGAAAAGCCACACAGCAGCATTTCGAGTGGCTGCGTCCCCGGGGCCTCGAGGGTTGTATTATACAAGTTCCTCCTGTTGCTAAGCTGCGCCACTCCAAGGTGGTGGTAAGTAGACAGTAGGCTGGCGTGCTTTGTTGTTGCTGTGGTCCCTGACTCCGTTGCTGTGGTCGTTTGCCGGTCAAGTGCAAGTGGTCCTGTGTTGGTACGTAACTGACAAAGGTGTTTGTGTTGCGTCGTACTTGACGTGCCCCTTAGTGCTGCTGATTGCTGATTAATCATGTCTTCTAGTGTTTTTTTTTTTTTTTTGGCACAATTCTACTTTCCAGCTTCTTGACATACAAGCCGTGGTCACAGGTGTCGTCCTTCCCTTCCCCCCCCCGGTTATTGCCTTCATTTGTTTTGTCGCATAGGGTTCAGCACCCACTGATCGTCGATTTTCATCGAGTGCTGCTAACTCACGCTCTCGCGCTTTCCGCAAGTCCATTAGTGCATAAGACGAAAAGTTATACGAGTACGCACGCGGGGGGATTCGAACTCACTACGCTGCCCTATACCAGACTCGAAGATATGTCCTGATACGCCACCGGGGCAGTGAGTGATATAACGGTTATACGACTTACAGGATGCACTTGATAAACTGATGCATTTCCTTCCACAGCTGTCAGAATTTGTCACCCTCAAAAACGGGTTTTATAGTTTCCGCGCACATATTGATTAATGTCACTCTGTTGACCCTGGTACAAGCTACACTGTAGTTTTACGAGGAGTCGCGAACTATATCCTTAATGAGGACACATAACCCGTAATACCCGCGATCGGAGTATCACACACAGCTTGCAAAGATGAGTTTCGACAGAAAAATTTCAATCTCACAGCTGGATGGAGTGTTTTTTTTTTATTATATAGAGCCTGTCGCCCCGGTGGTCGAGTGGGGCTACACTCGAATACCGCCACTTACTATTAATACTACCGTTGGTCATTGAGTTTAATAACCACTGTTGTGAGCTTTGTTGGCTTAATTTCTTTGCATAATAAATGGGAAAAAAGAATCAACTAACTGCTGAAATCGCCTAGCAGCGTGGGTAGGTACAAATCGACGCGAATCGACGAGGGAAGAAGATCAATGCTGAATAATTCTTCTCGCGATAAAAATTAGAGCAGGTACTGTAGTGGGGAGGGGGGAGGAGAGCCCTTCTATATGACCCCCGATCTAAGTTATACTACTGAGAGGGCGAGAGTTATGCGAGCATCACAATAAATGGGATGGGAAAAGAAAATAAGTGAAGCGTATTACTGCAGCTGCAATAATACGATACCCAAGCAAGTTGAACCGATCGACTCGATATGGACTGACTGCTGTTGTATTATGCAATTGGTCCATGTACAACTTCTCTAATCACACGCAGCGGACATGGTCAGTCACCTTACTGACCCCGTATCCTTGATTGAGTAAAACTATCATAAGAATGGCATTCGAAACGTTTCGTCGCCAGACTAAAGGGTCAGTCGGCGTGTGCTCGGATTTATCCGATCGAAATCTGATGAATGAAGCTCGGAATCGGATTCACATCAAATACGGTAGCTATTAATAGTAGTACATTGTTATGATTGTTAGGATATATCGAACTCTTGGCATTACCTCATATACTGTACGCGCAGACTATGATCGTGCGTGGTGACTTTTTTTACTTTACCAAGTATTTAATCGAACAATTCGAACTCTGCCCTGCCCTACCCGAAGCATGGATGCCGGCGTATGCCGGCACCCATGCGGAGCCCTTGTAACTATATATATATATATTATAAAAATTAAAATACACTCCAGCTGTGAGATCGAAGATTTCGTCGAAACTCATCTTTGCAAGCTGTGTGTGATACTCCGATCGCGCGCATTACGGGTTGTGTGTCCTCATTAAGGATATAGGTCGGCGACTCCCCTTACAGCTACAGTGTAGCTATCAGGGTCAACAGGATGATTTTAGTCAGTCTGTGCGCGGAAACTATAAAACCCGTTTCTGAGGGGGACAAAATCTGACAGCTGTGAAGGGAAAGGGGGGGCCTGGTTTTGATCAAAAGCGAGCGGGTTTGGAGGGGGGCGGGGGGGGGGGGGGGGGGGGGGGGGGGGAAGGGGCAATTTGTGCATGTAAGCTATAAATCCTTTCGAGGGGATAAATCTGACGGTTTTGGCACCAGTATATTATTGGGGGCGGGGGGGGTGGGGGGGGGGGGGGGTTGGGGCGGGGGGGGGGGGGGGGGCAGCTCGATATGTGCCTGGAAACTATACATTATTTCGAGGGGATAAATGTGACATTTTTGGAAATAATACATCAGTTTATCGTGTATATCCTGGGGTAAGTCGTACGATCAGTGAGTAAAGAGAGGGTGGAGTGTTCGAGGGGGTGGGGTTGGGATGGGTTGGGGGGGGAGGGTGGGGGGTGGGGGCGGGGGTGGGGGGTGGGGGGGGGGAAGGGCTTTAGGTGAGGGGTTTGTTATACGTGTGGTGCTAGGTCTAGGCGAAGGTGCGGGTGATGGGGAAGAAGGGGGCGTTCGAGGCGGGGGGGGGGGGGGGGGAACACAGCGGCATGGATGGCTCTCGAAAGATAATGAGGTGATATCCTGTGCGTGAAGTGTTTATTAATGTGGCGGATTTTGATATTTGGTGGGGCGTTTGAGTAAGGGAGAGCAAGAGGGGGGGGGGGGATTTTTAGGAGGTTTAGGTCACAAATAATATTCAAATACACTTCGGCTGTGAGATCAAAGATATGTAGCAGCTTGTTATACGCGTGGTGCTAGGTCTAGGCGATCGTGTAGGTGGTCGGAAAAGAGGGGGCGTTGGAGGGGGGGGCGGGGGGGGGGGGGGGGGGGGGAATAATTGAAACCTTCGTCATGGATGGTCAGAAAGATAATGACGTGGTATCAACTGCGTATAGGTGGTTTATTACTCAGGCCGATTTTGATTGTGAGTGGGGCGTTTGGACAGACTAGGCGGAAGGGGGCGGGGGGGGGATCGGGGGACGGAGGGGCGGGGGGGGGAAAGGGTTGGGGTTTGTTATGAAAAAGAGGTCAGTGGAGGGGGAGGGGAGGGGGGGGGGGGGGGGGGGGGGGCGGGGGGCGGGACATTTCAATATGTGCGCGGAAACTATAAATTCTCAAAGGGGACAAACCTGACGATTGAAGCAATAAGACATCCCTTTATATCATCTGGCTTGTAATGTTTACTATTCTAGAAGGTTTATATATGATCATTGTTTTCTGCGGGGGTTCGGTCAGGAGTTTCTTTTCGTCTCGGCCTCAGTATGCGATTCTCGGAACTGGAATTCTCGGTCAAAAAGCTTCGTTCGAGCGCCGTCTTCGGGGGGCGGCTCAATCGCCCCTCGCCCTGCCGTATCCGTTCCGCACCTCGACATGAACGGGGATAGACTCTGAGCGAAACGAAAAAACGAGAAGTGCGTTTTTTTTTTTTTTGGGCGGTATACGCCCGAGCTATTCTTGGATCTTGGCATATGTAGAACTTGAACGAATAAACAAGGGACAAAATTTCCAAATTGGCATCATTTCCAAATTGGCCTCTGAATTGCTCCCCGACGATACTTCTTTCATGGCCGCCTCCAAGCGCTTGCCCTAAAGTAGCTAGTACTGCTGTGTGCCGTTTCCTTTCGGCTCAGTGGGTATAGTGCTATGTACCCAACGAAGGATGTGTCGTGAGTACGATTGTCACCCAGATCATATTTGGTATTCAGGAGCGTGCGCGCTGGAGACATTACGATAGGTTTTAGTAGTTGTTAGTGTTCTTCTGAGTACTACTAACAGTAGTACGTGGAGAGGGGATAGCTGCGGAGATCGCTCTTACGAAGTCGGTGGTAATCAATTAACGAGCTCGAACACATATTTGGTTGGTTTTTTGCAAAACCCACTTGCTGCGAGTGTTACTGAGTCAAGTCACAGTGGGTAGTGCTATGTGTCGTGAGTTCGATTCTCACCGACTTCATGTTATTTGTATTTTGCAAGCGTGCACGCTGACGACATTTTGAATGGTTATTTTGGTAGTTTGACACATTATGTAGCACTAACCACTGGAGCTACTGAGTCATTGAGTGGTTAAGTAGCTCAGTGGGGGCAGTGCTGTCGGATTTCTCGGTCAAATCACTTTGTTCGAAGGGCGCTGTCCAACGCCTTCCTTATCCGTTCCCTATACCTGGTCGTGGACGCGTACTACGTACGGGAGGTAAGAAACAGGTCCGAGAATCGCGGCGACGATTTCGGAATTTGGATTCCTGGGCAGTTCTTTTTCCGAGAACGGGTCAGCGCGTGGCGCACTAATCGATGACACAGCAGCAATCTTTATGTAGTAGTAATAGGTACACTGTCTTTTTGACAACATGTGTGTGCGAGCAATCGATGATACAGCAGTAAATAATCTGTAACAATCGTCGACGATATATACCAGGTACGCTGGTTTCAAATTCCGAGCTTCAAGAGCAGCAGTTGTTGTTGTTGTTGTTGTTGTTGTTGTTGTTGTTGTTGTTGTTTTTGTTGTTGCTGTTGTTATTGTTCTCACATTAACTCGCATTGTCAAGTCCATGGTAACAGAACAGGCTCCATCCGTAAATATTGTTGACTGACACCACTGCACAGGCAGCACCTCTCTGGGTAACGTGGCGTCAACCATCGTAATATCATACTTGAGTACAATTTCGGGCAATGTAATCTCCATGCAAAGATCCTGTTTTGCTTTATTAAATTCTCAGCCGGTCGCCCCGGTGGTCTTTCAAGTGGTTTTACCCTCGAATACTACGAACGTTTGTTTGTCCTTGAGTTCGATTCCCACCGTGATGAGATTTGACTTTATTTGCAAAATAAAAATATAAAATGGATCAACTGCTGAGAGCGCCTAGCAGCGTGGGGAGGTTTAACTCGACGCGAATCGATAAGGGAAGAAAATGCTGACTTCTTCACGCGATGAAAATGAAGGCACGTGCCGAAGTAGGGAGGGAGGGGGAGGGCCCGCTATGTGACCCCGGAACTGAATTACTACTGGGAGGGAGCGCGAGAGTGGTGCGAGGATAGTAAATAATGGGATGAAGAGAAAAAAACAATGTTGCAAAGGTATGTTATTTCCACACACAGCACCCCTATCCTTTTCTGGGATTTTTATGTTTGTATGTCCATTCTTCTGTTATTATTGGCAGATTACTTACTTTTGGTGCGGTTGTATTACATCTTGAAAGAAGATTGTGGAAGAGTCGTGGTGCCGGGAAGGTGTGAGGGAAGGGACGCAGGGGTATCAGCTTCGCTTGGAGACAGCACTGGTTCTTCTTTGTAGATTTCTTATTATTGGCGTTGAGCTATGAGAAGCTCGAGGACACACGAAAGGAGGAGACCAAGTCGAAGAGAGATATCCTCACGATCTGCGATCGACAAGGATACCATCCCTTTGACGGCGGTTTGCACGTCAGACCGGCTCTTCGAATGGCTTGTGATGCCGCAAGGCAGCAGTGCCTCCCCCGGTTGGTTCGTTAAGGCCATTAAAACGAGGTCACCAAAGGAATGGAACGCGTCGCCGCGCACCTCGACGACATCATCGTCTTCGACCCCGACCCCACCGACCACGTCGCCAACATCCAAGCCCTTTTTGGTCGCCTTACGAGTGGTCGGCCCTGTAGCCGATGCCCCAGACGAGGTCGTACGGGCTGGCCTCAGCGATGTGCTTCTCGCCAGTTGCCGCGAGCGCTCGTTGTAGGTCCGGGTTCTGGCTGAACTTACAGAAGTTGGTGTTGAGGCCTCATTAAGAGGTGTGGGGGAAACTGTAGCCTCATGTCTTTGTTTGGAATAGCCGCATCTTCGACCCCATTTCCCGGTCTTTTAGAATGAACTTTGTCGTCATCTTTCGACCGTCTTGAGGTATGCATATACGACTATTTAGGGTGGGCTAATGTAATAGAGTGTCAGCATAGCTGGATATAGATTCGGTATGATAGTCCGCAGAGTCATGTTTTATTGGCCACAAGAAGATGATCTTAAATGGAATATTCGTAGTGGAGAAGATAGCCCGTAGAATCTAGCTAGCTTATACCACAAGAGCGTTCTCGGTAATGGAACGTTCCTCCTCTGGACAAGATGATAGATAGAAATAAGCGCGTTAAGCGCTCATGAGAATATAGAACATCTAGGAGAACTTTCCTTGTAGATTTCATGGGTAAAGGTCTAGAAGAGAGCACAGCAGCAATGCTGGGGGGAAGCGAACTCTGTGAGCCTCACTCCACCCCCCATGCTCTCACTCCTCCTTTCCTGTCTCCTCGAGCTTCTCATAGCTCAACGCCAATAATAAGAAATCTACAAAGAAGAACCGGTGCTGTCTCCAAGCGAAGCTGATACCCCTGCGTCCCTTCCCTCACACCTTCCCGGCACCACGACTCTTTCACAGGATACTAGAGTGTCTGCGCCAATTTTCTTTCTGGAGTTGGACTTGCAGTCGGAAATGAAAAAAAATAAACATCGACCTTTTCCTATATGCGCATAGTCCGAAACGAAAAAATACTACTACCAGTAAATAATGTTTTAGTCTCTAAGTCGAAAATACACACGGCACTGTCAGCAGTCGTCATGGTAGAGACACTCCAGGTAATATTTATTGAGGGGACGAGTCCGATTTCGACAACGTGAAAGCACCCGCGAAGCAAAGACAGCAGATACACGTATCTGCCCGCGTAAAAACAGAGAAGAAGCGCTACGCCAACCTCCCGTACGAGCAAAGCCACCCCGCACCTATCTTGGACAACACCGCCGCAACGAGAGATAGCTCTCCTCTTTTTCGTTTTCCTCCTCGCCCGTGACCACGCAGACCAATCAGTGCGACAGCCTTCATGAGGTAATAAGCAAAACTCTTCTTCCAAAAGCTCGTCAGATGACATGGCCCCCCATGTCGACGCTTGATGCAAACCGATTTTGCATCTTCTTGTCGATCGACTTCGAACCTTCATTGCCACGGGTACAGCAGTGCAGTCTCTTCATTGATGCCAATTCTTCTTTCGTTTCGCCTATTAATAGAGGCGAAGCAGGTTCTCAATACTCTTTTCGGTATTTTTTTTCTTCATATACACCAAGTTTTACTTGACGGCGCATTTAACAACACAGCAGTGTGTTTCGCCTATCCTTGCCTTGTTTGTTGTATATTATAACGTTTTTTCTTCCGTCAAATTGTGCTCTTCATAATCTCGTGTTCGTATTAAACTCTTGTCATTATTTTATAGTTCAATGAATGTCAAATCGGACAGCTACACCTCAACTTGTCGAAGTGCTGCCCTGCCCTACCCGAAGTATGGGCGCCGGCGAATGCAGGCACCCATGCGGAGCCCTTGTGTGCTGTACATTATGGCGCCACCCCCGTGGGGTAGGGGTGCCTCTTATTCCCTAGTTAATATTATAGATCTATATACCGCACAACAGGCAAGGTAACACCCACAACTTCGGGTGAAAAGTCAAACACTCTGTCAGCATTATCATTAGTATATCTCGACAAAGGGGGCAGAGCAGCGCAGCGGCAGCAGCAGCAGCAGCGCAAACAAACGCCGACCGGCGCGTTTGTCAACGGAAAGTTCTCGACACACTATGGACGGGAGCTTCCGAAATTTAACAAGCTACCATTAAGGTTTTGTGTATCGTGTGTGCCCCGATTATTTACGAGAAAACACGACAGTCGACTCTGAAAAATCGTGAGGGGGGGTTATCTTGCGTCTTATACGGCTGAAAACATGGCATTGCATACCCTGTCTGGTAACGCTCTGGATATATTATGTACAGTATGTTGGTACGCTGCTGCTAGTCTGTTGTAGTGTTGTAAAAAACTGTTATTTCTGCAATCAGCATCTACTACACCCTCAATCTTTAGTTCGTATGTTGGGAGGAAGTGGAAGCTATATATATATATTACTAGGCAGATGATATAAAGGGATGTCTTATTGCTTCAATCGTCAGGTTTGTCCGCTTTGAGGATTTATAGTTTCCGCGCACATATTGAAATGTCCCGCCCCCCGCCCCCCCCCCACCCTTCCCTCTCCCTCCCCTGACCCCTCTTGTTCATAACCCCCCCCCCCCATCCCCCTCCCCCCCCCCCCCTCCCCTTCCGCCTAGTTTGTCCAAACGCCCCACTCACAATCGAAATCGGCCAGAGTAAAAAAAAAACTCCAACGCCCCCTCTTTTCCAACCACCCGCACGATCGCCTAGACCTAGCACCACGCGTATAACAAGCCCCTACATATCTTTGATCTCACAGCCGAAGTGCATTTGAATATTATTTGTGACCTAAACCTCTTAAAATCCCCCCCCCCCCCCCCCTTCTCGCTCTCCCTTGCTCAAACGCCCCACCTAATATCGAAATCCGCCAGATTAATAAACACTTGACGCACTGGATATCACCTCATTACCTTTCGAGAGCCATCCATGCCGCTGCTTTCCCCCCCCCGCCGCCACGAACGCCCCCTTCTTCCCCACCACCCGCACCATCGCCTAGACCTAGCACCACACGAATAACAAACCCCTCACCTAAAATCCTTCCTTCCCCCCCCCCCGCCCCCCGCCCCCGCCCCCTCCCCCTCCCCCCCCCCCCGCCCCCTCCCCCGCCCCCACCCCCCACCTTCCCAAAACCCCCCCAACCCATCCCAACCCCACCCCCTCGAACACTCCGCCCTCTCTCTACTCACTGATTGTACGACTTACCCCAGGATATACATGATAAACTGATGCATTCTTTTCAAAACCGTCACATTTGTCCCCTCAAAATAACGTTTAGTTTCCACGCACAGATTGAGCTGCCCCACACGCCCCACCCCTGCCCCAACCCCCCCCCATGATAAACTGGTGTGTTTTTTTATTTATTTATTTATTTATTTATTTATTTTTTTTATTTTTTTTATTTTTTTTTTCCCCCAAACCGTCAGATGTATCCCCTTAAAAGGATTTATAGCTTACACGCACAAATTGCCCGCCCGTCCGCCCCCCCCCCCCCCCCCTTTCCCCCCCCCCCCTCCCCCTCCAACCCCGCTCGCTTTTGATCAAAACCAGGCCCCCACGTCCTTCAAAACTCCGCCCCCCCCCTCACCGGTTATTCGACTTACAGGATTCACTTGATAAAAGGATACATTTATTTCCCTCCACAGCTGTCAGATTTTGTCCCCCTCAGAAACGGGTTTTATAGTTTCCGCGCACAGACTGACTAAAATCACTCTGTTGACCCTGATAGCTACACTGTAGTTGTAAGGGGAGTCGCCGACCTATATCCTTAATGAGGACACACAACTCGTAATACGCGCGATCGGAGTATCACACACAGCTTGCAAAGATGAGTTTCGACGAAATCTTCGATCTCACAGCTGGAGTGTATTTTCATTTTTTATAATATACTCAGTATATATTACTATATTCGTAGACACAAGCAAGTCAATAGCAGGCGCATGTATGTGTACACACCACAACAAGTAGAAGAGAAAAAGTGCAGCATGCTGTAATAATGGAGTGCCATGCGGTGCTACGAATTGTAACGAGTATGTCCGCAGACACACCGAACCGCAGACCACTCGAGTCGACGAAAGAAAAAAACAAAAACACTACGAACTACCAGTACACCCTACTACAGTATACTACTGCGAACAATTACGTACTCTGTCCCGATATTCAAGGCGGGGGGAGAAAAAACAAAATAAACCGCCTACCAGATGCATATGATAAGAGCAGTAGACTACAGTGGAAACGACAGCAGCAATACATTTATAAAATAGACGTGATGTTCGATCTATCTAGCTCAAAATTCCCCACCTAAAGTATAAATACCAACACTTACCATTATAGTGGACAAGAAATAGGACACCTCCCAATGAAACTCACCCATTTAGTATATTACAAGTGCCAACAACGCAGCTTGCAAAGACGAGTATTGACCTGAAATTCGTCGAACTCACGGCTGACGTCCTTGAAATATTTTTCATGATATTACTACTATGTTATAAGGCTTAGTTTGGGTAGAAAGTAAGCTAGTGGTTAACTTCTTTTTTTTTTCATCCTCCGGCGGGGATCGGGGCAAAATAAATAAAGATTAAGCTCACCACACTTACACGTATTTTCACACGCGTCGTGTGTGTGTCGATTTAACTCAGTTGCTTTCGCAACCCAACGCTAGCTGGCGCACCCTTCGGATCCCACTGTAGCGATAGCGTGAGCTGTCCCTATCAGTGGTCCTCGTTACAACCCCGGCAGCGCAAGCTACAATATAATAGTTGTATACGGATGCGTGTATATGTCGACCCTGCCTGTCCCATGAGTGAGGGTCAGGTTCGGTGGAGATAGCCACCCGGAATGTCATCTTTTCGGGCAGTGTGGGACTTGCGTAAGCTCACCCACTAACACACCCCCGGCCATGAGAGATGGCCTTCCGCTGGACTTGGTCCAGTTACGGTCCACCCTACCCATTCGGGCGTTGGTCCTCGGTATTATTCGGGCGTTGGTCAGCTCGGACCTTTTGCAAGTGGTCAAACGGACTGACAGGGTAGACTACCCCACTAATACCTTAACAAATGGCGTTGTCGACAGACCATGGGTTTTTTGTGTTGTGGGTTCAAATCCCACATCCACCATAATAAACGTTTTCAGACTTTTCCCATGACGAACTTGAAAAATACTCTCCCCCGTATACCCAGGAGATGAAACGGCTTGGATGATTGACAGGTCCGCCCGTATATCCGGCCGACCTGGTATCCCGCCGGTTCAGGAGAGGAGAGTGTTATAAAGCTTACGAGTTTGAGTAAGCTATCGGTTAACCTTTTGCAAGTGGTCAAACGGACTAATACCCTATTAATACCTTAACAATTATATACTACTACTGCTGTATGTAGTACTGCTGTACTACTACTACTGCTGCTGTAGTAGTACGTAGTAGTACTTGTGGTACCAACAGGGAAGTGCAGCTATTTTTTATAGAATAGAACCAGAACATGCAACAAGCCCTGTGTGGTATTAATAGTATTATTATAGTAGTAGTAAGTAGTGTTACATAGTAGTATCAGTTGAGTGTACACAGCCAGTAAAAATGTGTAGACTATATTGTATATTTTGGAGTTGATGTTTATAATGATACTACTGGTAGTTTGCTTCCCCCCGCCCCCTCCTTCCCCGCCACCTCCGCCATCGCCTAGACTTGGCATCACTCGTACAGTAAGCTCCTATGCTTTTATGCGGTCGAAATATTGGAAGTCCTCCCCCCCCCCCTTAAAAAACTCGTCCTCAGCTCACCGGTTAATGACTACCAGGTATACGACTTACTACTACATTATATACATGACAAGCTGATGCAATCCACAGCAGCAGCCGTCAGGTTTTGCTCCCCTCAAAAATGGGTTTTATGCCTTCCATGCACAGATTGATCTGCATCACCCTGTTGACCCTGGTACAAGCTACACTGTAATATAAAATTTCTAAGGGGTAGTCCCTTACCTACATAATATCCAAGATCAGAGTATCACAATATGTATGTGTATGGCTCGCGCATATTATTTCTCTTGCCCCGGTGCTCGTCGCGGTATGCATTGCGTGGCCGAATACATCACGTTTCTATACGTATTATTTATTTGTAATGTTGATGTGTATATCTGTCTCTTAGTTTGCGACCACATAACTTGTCTCTCTATGATGAGGCATCAGCACCGACACCGGTTGTGCTGGATGTAGATGGGCGGAAATAAGAGTTTCATGTCAACAACACACAACATACATTCATCACGCTCATCTGTAGACTATTTAGATAGAAATAGACTAGTGTTCTGTACTTCAGTAAGTAGTACTGCTTTTTATACTATCATGTTTTTGATCCCTCTCCAACTCATCTCTTAATATTAGAAAGAGGTTTTACCCTCACTCTCAGCGCCTTTCTGGGCAGCTGGACAAGCCGTGGTCACAGGCGTCTTCCCTTCTCCCCTGCGTGACATGCCTTATTTTTATCGCGCATGGATGGGGTTGAAAGCATTCCCAATTTTCAGCTTTTTATGCCAGTATGCCTAGAGAGAGGACCCCTAGAACCTATCTATCTATCTGTCTATCTGTCTATCTATCTATCTATCTATCTATCTATCTATCTGTCTATCTGTCTATCTATCTATCATCTATCTATCTATCTATCTATCTATCTATCTATCTATCTATCTATCTATCTATCTATCTATCTATCTATCTATCTATCTATCTATTTATCTATCTATCTATCTATCTATCTATCTATCTATCTATCTATCTATCTATCTATCTATCTATCTATCTATCTATCTATCTATCTATCTATCTATCTATCTATCTATGTGCACTTAGGATAGTTCTTCGTAGTATCGGGTTATGGATCGCCACGATTGTTCGTGCTGGGAATCACCTCTCTCTGATGATGGGACCTATCTGCGGGCGTAGACCCAACCTAGCCCCTGACCCTAACCCTAACCCTAACCCTAACCCTAACCCTTACCCTAACCCTAACCCTAACCCAAAACCGGCGTGAACGGGCGAGAAACGCGGCTGCGCCGCTTTCGATTCTTTCGCAACTGTTCCGATCTGTGGACCATGATAATTATTATGAAACAACCGACAGCGGCGCAGCCGCCTTTCTCGCCCGTTTCTGGCCGTTTTTAGGCGCGGTCTGGTGTCAGGGTTAGACTATAGGGTTAGGGTTAGGGTTAGGGTTAGGGTTAGGGTTAGGGTTAGGGTTAGGGTTAGGGGTTGGGTGTCTAGAAACGACTTAGTCAGGGGAACTTTCCGGGAAGGTCAAATCTTTCCGGCAACTATTACTCACTTTTAGTGTAAGGAGGCAAATCGTGGTCTGCAGTAGTAGTGTTCGAGTATGTCGTGGATTTAATATTTTTTTGCTAACTCACGCTCTCGCTCTTTCCGCTCCTCGTTTTTTTGCGCAAGAAAAAGTCCCTCTCTACAAGCACTAGTATGCACTCGAGAGGATTCTAACCCGCATGTTTGACTTTTAGTATGGACGAGTTTCACCAACTACTCTACAGGGGGCGCCTGCATAGTCACTATGTATGCCAGCATAATATTACTGTTGTTGTAGTATTGTTACGGTTACATTGTTACGGTTGATAGGAGTTGCACTTTTGGGAATGCGTTAGTCCCAATAGGTACTAGCAGTATGGTCCGTCTTGCAGGGTCCCCGTCTGGGAGGGACTGGTTCCTCGCCTCCCTCTGCTCTGTTACTCCTTTGCTTGCCCTGAGTTAGCAATAATCCATAAAGCGAATACCGTATCCACGACCGGAGACCTTCTACTCCTTCTCACAAGCCACTTTCAAGGCTTACACTACCGCTGTTCAGGCTCAACCACCGAACTCGGTACCGATCGGGAGGCTGCTATCATCAGGTCGGTAGCAGTGCTTTGTAGGCTGGGTCCCTGGCACCTTCCTCTCTGTACAATGCACACAAAACTTAGGGTCCTGCCGCATGAATGGCTAGAGACCACTCAGACTCACATAGACATCGGATCCGCCTCTATCCCTAGCCTCCCCTTCCGTAATATGGTGTCCAATCCGAGACCTCCGTGCTGTAGATGAACCGTAGTTGCGCTTTCCATGCTGTAGCCGCGTGGCTTGTAAGCTCTTTCGCGCCTTTCTGTTTTTTATTGCCCGCTGGCACGTGTTGGCGCTTCTGTTTTTTTTTCCATCCGCTTTGTCATACGCACTTGTAGGGGAAGGCAGAGTGCTTGGGTGTGTTCGATTTTTTTTCCTTTGCCCGTTGCCGCCACCACAATAGCTGTTCCTGTACCCGCGTGGATAGCTGGTTGCCACTGGACAGTTGAACTACCAGGTTGATCGGATTGAGTGATCATTGATGGGTCGTGTCTCTCGCACTTGCGGCTCCACAGCAGCAGACTCACCCGTGCGGCAGCCAGAAACGATGATGAGAGTGTGAAAAGTGCGTAAGACCGAAGACCCCGAGTCGAGCTGCGTGCTAGTGTTTGAACCTCGTGCATGTTTGGGATCATCCTCGTGACCTCTCCCCCCTGGACTAGTCTCACATTTGGCAGTGACCTGTCGACCACCGTGGTGTCAGAGCGCTATTTTGGTGTGGGTTGGGCCTCTCTGTCTAGTAAAACCTCTCCTTCCCACCCTACCTACTAGTGACGCGGCGCTTGATGCTCGATCACTCCTCAAAAATAAATAAATAAAAACGTCTGGATTCCCGCGCGCCTGTGGGTTGTGTATCGTGCTGTGTTTTTTAGTTATTTGCTTTGCCCTGTGGGTGGGTATACTGTAGCTTGGGACCTTAATCCCAAAAACAAAAATGCACCGAACTGTTACTCGCTTGGTATACGCCTGGTATACCACTCCTCTCTCTCCGTGCTGTCTCATCAGCCCACCTACTGTTTGCTCGAGCCCATCGTTCTCGTCGTTTTGTATAGCGCACAAAAAACAAGCACCACGCTGTTTCTGAATTATTTTGTCACCTTGTCTGCATTCACATGTGTCCATCCGGGATACGCGCTTGCCCTCGCGGGTGATCACCCTGTGTATTTCCCTCTGGTTTCGGGTTTCTCGTTGTGGTTCTGTGTGCTGCTTTTTCTGCGGCTGCTCCTCTTGTGCCCCTCTGCTGCTATATATTTTTTGTGCTCCGAGCGCATGGCATCATCACTCATTTTGTTCCTCTTTTTCGGAGCGCGTGAGCGCGACTTTTAGCGCGCGCTCCTGGGAGCCCAGCCTGTCCAGCAGCAGTTAGGTGGACACGGTGCCGCCTTTGCACGCGTCCCGCGTCGATACCCAATCGCGTCGCTTTCAAGATGCTATTTTCTCGTCCTTTTTTGTGTTTTTTTTTGTTTTGTTGTTTTTTTTTGTTCACTTGAACATTGTGTCGACCTTTTTCGCGAGTGGATCCCATATTACAACGCAGAAGTATTGCTGCTGTAGACTAACTATTTCGACTGGTATCCGCTGATCTTTTGGGTCCACGACACACCCAGGGGAGCACGCTACCCTGGAGTGTGTCTGTATCGTTGCTCTCACCATGGCTCCCTCCAGTTCCCATTGCCCTCTCTGTCGTTGTCGGATGGCACAGGTGGAAGTTAAACAGCAGTACACCCGGTTAGGCCCCCGCCCTAGACTTTCCGGCAGCCAGCTCAAAAATGATGAAAGAGAAGCAAAATCATAAGTCCGAAGGGATGCGGGATAGTGGTTTGAGTGCGCGCCACGGGTGTACTGGCTGCGGAAACTCCCAGGCCTTTTATCCGCACGTGTGTCTCTGCTGTCGCTGCCGTTGCTGTTGCCGCGCGTTGTTGCCTGCGTTGCTTGTTCTCCACTGTTTGGGGTGCCCCGGGAGCACTGCCTACAGCAGGAGAGGCCCAAAGTGGTACGATGTTCGAATTTTTACACTCGCAACAACAGCAGTTCCTTGCGCTGAGAAATTGGACAGCAGTGATGTATGTGTCTTGTGTTGATAAGAGGGGAGCCTCGCGACTTTTGAAATTACTGAACCCATTCCTGACGTACTTGAGTTGTGTTCCCCAGCCACAACGGCACAATGGGAGGGTCTTCGCCTGGTTGAGCCGTGTTGTTGTCTCCTATGTTGGGGGAGACGACAACCAGTCTCCTCTGGGTCCGCGCCTTTCTGGGTCGTATCGCTACTATACATTCTGCTACTGCTGTATTTCACATGCCCCATTTCCCATTACTGTTATTTAGCCTGCAATGGGAGGGTCTGCGCCTGGTCGAGCCGTGTTGTTGTCTCCTATGTTTGGGGGGACAGCAACCAGTCTCCTCTGGGTCCGAGCCCTCCCGCGCCATCATGTCACCTGATATATTTCCACTGCTGTATTGCTAACATGCTACTCGTCTTCCCACTTTAGAAGCTGTGTCAATCAATTGATTAATTTTTTTTTATTTTTTTATTTTTTTTCTCCGGCGGATGGGGAAAAATAAAGTATTAGCTCACCACACTTCCACGTATTTTCATACGCGTATAATTAAATTTAATTTCATTTAATTCAATTCAATTCAGTTGTTGGCGCTGTGGTACGCTGAGCTTACTGCAGTTTTTGTCATTGTTGTTTTGCTCGATATGCTCTCTGGTATCGCTTGCGGATTCATTATTAATAGTGAACCGGGTACACATGACTGGATGCTGATAACGGTTTTCTGGTGACGTTTTCACCTGCTGCCCCGCTAATAATGTTGATGTTTCCCTGTTTTTGCATCCACTTCGTTCGTGATCAAACCGGTGATGTTTGACCCGAGCAAACACGTTCACCCATGATCACGCACGCTTTGCCTGTGATCAAACCCAACTCCACGTTTGCTCGTGATCAAACTGGAGGTGGTCGCTGTCGATCAATCTTTGTAAATTTGTTACGTACGCTATGCATATGCCTACCTTCATCTGTCATTTCATTTTGCCGGGAAGGGTTCCACTGTTGTTACTGCTGTGTCGTCGGGTTGTTGTTGCGGTTGTGGCTACCGCGACATCGTGTGATGCAGTAGTTGCTGAACCGCCCTCCTGTTTTTCCATCCCTGCCTTGTTTCCTTTGCCCCATTACTTTGTGCTCTGTTTTGGATGCAGGCGATGATTGCGGTGGGGACATCGCTGTCGTCAGACACAGCAAGCAGTAACCACATAGTTGGCTCTCTTTAGGATGAGGCAACGACACGGATACTAGAGCCGCTTGATGATGTATCTTTTTCTTTTTTTTATTGAACCGAATGTCATGTGCGCACGAATAGTTTCGTTTCTTCGTATATATTGAAAGGCTCGCATGTTCCGCTGCATTTGTCAACTCCCTCCCGTTTGCACTCATCTCTCAAGCAATGTATTCTGCTGCTAGGCCGCTGTTTTCTGCTATTGTTGCTGTCTGACCGCCTCCGCCTGTCTCTACTGCTGCTGTTTTCTGCTATTGTTGCTGTCTGACCGCCTCCGCCTGTCTCTACTGCAGGTGGTTTTGGTTCGCATGTCCTTCTCAGGATAGCATGATTGCGCACATACCTTTGCGCTCCTTTGTTTGTACAAAGACTCGCATACTGCGCCATATTCCTCAGTTACCTCGTTCACTCATTTCTTGTGTTGCTTTCCGCTGCTGTTCTGCTGTTGCCTTTTGCCGCGGTTGCTGCCTTGCTATGCGACCTTCGTTTGTTTCTCTTTTCGTTTTTGTTTTTTTCATGGTACATCCAGTTGGTGGCAGATGTTCGATTTGGAGTGGAGTAGTTCGGTCAAAAAAATATTACGATGCTTTGTTGCGATAGCGGGGTGAACGTTATGTGTGGGTATCTGTATCTAGAAAATTACTCTGGTGTGCGAGACGTATGTTCACGTGTTTGGTCATAGTAATTGGTCAGGCCGCCGGGGCAAACACATAGATGTGCGGTTCCAATTCGTCCGAGAGCTACTTCGTGCGAAGAAAATTGATATTCAATTTGTAGCTTCGGAAGAGCAGCACGCGGATATTTTGACGAAATCCCTCGCTGCGACCCCTTTTAATCTCACCGTAAGTTTTTGTTGAACCTACCGTTGGGTGATGAGTAAAGGGTGTGAGCATTATTCGTACCATGTTTTGAGTTATGCGAGGAATAATTTGTCAGGCCGCCACCCCACGCTACTTTGAGGGGCATGGGTGAGTAGGGCGCTACTTGGCATTTTAGGTTCTGGCCATGGTAATCGTTTGAATGCGGCCATTGTTGCAATCACAATGGTTTGGATTATATAAGACATACAGGGGGTTTTGACCCGGTGGCCAGGTTTCCTCCTGCGGGACTGTCGTTAGCTGTCCGTTGGGCCTAGCCTTTCGTTTTGGATGAAGTGGGGTCGGGGGGGAATGCCGTTTTGTTGTGGGTTAAGACGGGAATCACCCGGGCACCGGTCGGCCGGGTGTAAAACAGTATGGGGCAGCAAGATGTGTATTATTTTACAATAGTGCGACAACGTTGTCAACGCTGTTGTACTTGGGTTGGGTGCGAGTGTTGGAGTTGAATTCCTTTTTTTTATTTTTTTTATTTGCACTACTTAATGAAGGGTGCGAGCTACTGTTGGTATGAAGTATCTTGAACAGTGACGAGTTTGTAATCAGTGGTTGGATAGGGCTTGATTTTGACAGGCGAACAGGTGGTTGTTCGTCAGGAGGCTGCATACTACGTGCCGTTGTAGTCCTTCGATTTCAGGCCACTTGCCGGTCTTGGTTTGCCAGTCTAAATTCTTCCTTTTTCTGGTGTTGGTTACTGTTGGCCGTGTTATTTCGTTTTGCTTTCTTTTTTATGTTCGGCAGCCGTGTTGGCTGCTATGTTTTGTTTTTGTGTTGGTTGTTGTTGGCCGTGTTGTTTCGTTTTGCTTTTTGCCTTGTTTGACTTGCTTTGGAGGCTCAACTGTGTTGCTACAATCTTTCTGCGATTGTAATGGCTTCGTTTCGGAGTTACCAATGGGATTTTATCGGGCTCGTGCTCGTTGTATGGGTTTCCCCTGGGCATCTGCGTTGATTTTATTTCACAGCTCATGGGGGGTATGCCCTGTTGCTAGGATCGGCACTGCTTTAAGAGTCGGATAGGCTGTTGGTACAGTCTCTTGAGAAGCGACGGGGTCGTGTTTACTATTTGGGTATGAGTTGAATTTAAATAGACTATTCAGTGGTTGTGTGGTGAGGGCTTCATACTTATCCTCGACCTTCAGCCGTTTATTTTGTTCGCGGTTTATGGTGTCACATTTTTCCTTCTTGTGCTTTGATACCTGGCATCGGAATTCCACTATTGCCAAAGGTTCAGGATTTCTTTGCCAGTCGTGCTTTTCTTCTTTTTGCGGTATGTTATTGAGCTACCGACATGGCGTTTTGGTGGAGGATTATATTGTATGCCGTTTATTGTGTTTGAGGTTTATTGTTGTGTCAGATTCTTCTTGTTTTTGTGCTTGGATGCCTGGCATCGGAGTTCCGCTTTTGCCGAAGATTAATAATTCTTTGCCCGTCGTGCTTTTGTTCTTGTTGCGATATGTTGCTGAGTTACCCACGTTGCATTCTGATGGAAAACTATATTGTATGTGGGCAGACTCAAAAAAAGAATAGACGAGTCAGTTCCGTGGAGTTTCGTGCTGCTTTCATGCACGTCAATTTTGTTCACATACGGACTTTGAGCCATTGAATGGTGGTCAGGCGATCAAATACGCAGTGAAAAGGCAGGGGGGAGGGTTTTTATCGAGGATTTCCCTCTTATGGCCCCTGTGTTTTCGGTTTGTTAGCCTATCCTCGAGGTCATTATTTCGGTAAAAAGTTTTGCGGCTCTGTACCCTTGGCTATACAGTCACAGTATTGCTATAGCATATGGCTCTTGTCATCGCATTATGCTAGGGGGGAAGTTATGGTGTTGTCGATTTTCGAGCGTGCCCCCAGTTGACAGCCAGTTAAAGTTTGAATGTTTGGAGACGGGCTGATTAGAGGTTCTGGTCTGATTGGTAGTCGAAGGGTGGCCCTGCGCTCGGTAGCACCCAAGTGGGTTCGTGCGGTGTGCCGTGGCGTTTGTGTGAGTTTGGTGTTGTAGGGCTTTGCGCTATGGGTTTTTTCCTGGATGGCCAGGTTTTTCCCGCGCTGTAGGTGTTGAGAGCCGGGCAGCAACTACAGTGGGAACACCAAGCGAGGGACGGTTTTTTTTTAGAGTATTTTACGTCCGAGTGTCACTTGATGTTTTCGGTTGTTGTCTAAATTCTAGGGCTCTCGGGATGGGGAGCGAAGGGTTTTTCCCGGAAGCCGGTTTTACCTTCGCGCAAGTCGATGTCGGGCCGCGAGCCAACGCGCAGTGAGAATTATGAAGAGCAGTGGATTTTATTTGAGTTTTGCCACTTTTTGCCTCTTGTAATTTTCGGTTGGCCGCTCGACCTACTCAAAGACATCACCGGTAGTTTTCGCCAAAGGAAGTGTGTCACCTCGCGGTTGTCACTATCCCTGCTACCGTTAATTAGTATGTTGCAGCTGACAAACAGCTGTTCATACTAATGGGGGGATGTTACGGTTACATTGTTACGGTTGATAGGAGTTGCACTTTTGGGAATGCGTTAGTCCCAATAGGTACTAGCAGTATGGTCCGTCTTGCAGGGTCCCCGTCTGGGAGGGACTGGTTCCTCGCCTCCCTCTGCTCTGTTACTCCTTTGCTTGCCCTGAGTTAGCAATAATCCATAAAGCGAATACCGTATCCACGACCGGAGACCTTCTACTCCTTCTCACAAGCCACTTTCAAGGCTTACACTACCGCTGTTCAGGCTCAACCACCGAACTCGGTACCGATCGGGAGGCTGCTATCATCAGGTCGGTAGCAGTGCTTTGTAGGCTGGGTCCCTGGCACCTTCCTCTCTGTACAATGCACACAAAACTTAGGGTCCTGCCGCATGAATGGCTAGAGACCACTCAGACTCACATAGACATCGGATCCGCCTCTATCCCTAGCCTCCCCTTCCGTAATAGTATTGCTACTATTAATAGTAGATTGTATAGTAGTACGACGCACCCACTCACTGGCTTTTCGTGACCACGAGATAAACTTTTGAAACACACAAGCTAATACGAGTAGTGTTCATCACTATTAGTAGTAGTAGTGCGAGATCAACAACCGCCACAACCACCACCGCCACCTAGAGAGGGGGTATAACTTCGTGATCCTGCCGACGACGCCAATTAATGGCTAATACGTCAACAGTATGCTGTGATTGGGACAACATGCATGTGGACGGTAGGTATCCACCTCCGAATATTCTGTCAATGGAGGTTGTACATATGATATCACGCATCACACCGTAATAAAATGACGTGGGTCCCCCCCCCCAAGTATAAAGCGGGGATGCAGTAGTATTGGCGCACATTGGCAGGCAGAGAGGATCCCATTGCAGGGAGCCGTTCACGGCAGACCGAAACTTGATGACATCGTAATAGATACTCTATCGTCGTAGCAAGGAGAGGGGGGTCTTCAGGACGCCCAACAAAGGGGCGCCTTGACGATTCCATCCCTACTAGATATATTCCACACGCAAACCCGCAAGGCCAGGTACATCTTTGCGGAGGAAATCTGCTGACCACGATGGATCAGCTGCCTCTAAGCCCAGACCACAGTCTCACGATAGAATGCTTTGGTTGCTTCGGGCTAAGGAGTATCATACCAACTTCTTCACCGATCAGCTGGCAACAAGAGTCGTGAGGAATGATGCTGGAGGATCCAACGCGCGCAAAGGGGTGTTGGTGAACGAACTCCGGCTGCTACGAACCGTCTCGGCAACCACGCATTAGAGGTCGCCTTTAGGTGGATGTTGCATTGCTTTCAACTCTAGCTTGTTCGGGGACCGTCAGGTTGCAAGAGGGAGCCGGCGGGGGGGGGGGGGGGGAAGCAACACTTATGGCGTGGAAATGTGGGAGCTAGCTAGGACTCGGCTTAGGGTTAAATGCAGAGGGTGGGGTGGCGTGGAGTCTGTGGACGCGGTATAAGATTAAAGTGTACTACGGCTTAGAAATGAAAACGCAGAGGGTGGCGTGCGAATGGAGCCAGTGGACGCGGCGTAGGAGTAAGGAATATAAAGTAGATACTAGCGTGAAAGGAAATAAAAAGGTGGGGTAGATTGAAGTCGTATATGTACGAGATAAAAGTAGCAGCAGTACTGAGTTATCATCATAGTGTTGTTACGATATCTCTTCGTAGAAGTTGATCAATAATCTGCGGACTGGACGGCATGAAATGGGTGTCCGTTTGAACCGCACAACAACAGGCAGCGAACAGAGAGGCAGACAGACAGACAGACAGACAGACATGCCGACATGCCGACAGACAGACAGACATGCCGACAGACAGACAGACAGACAGACAGACAGACAGACAGACAGACAGACAGACAGACAGACAGACAGACAGACAGACAGACAGACAGACAGACAGACAGACAGACAGACAGACAGACAGACAGACAGACAGACAGACAGACAGACAGACAGACACAAACAGACACACGTTGAGCAACTGCCCCGGCAAAATGTATCGGGCACGAAGAAGATGAAACAGAACTAATCGACCCTTTCCGTTGTCAGTAACAATGTCAATAAACACGTAGTATGTACACTCGCTCTAGACTCAAGCATAGCTGGGGGCGGCTGTGTGGAAAATAAAGTCCCTTTCCCAAGGAAGAGATTATCACTATGTACATTAGTATGACCACTACACTAGTAATGATGACCACCATCATCCGTGGCCGTCAGGACCGGAGCAAGATCGCCAGGTCACCCGCAGCGGCAGCATACCACACGCCACACAGCACACAGACAGTGCAGTGTACAACAACGATCGTCGTGAGGAAATGGCGGTGGTATAATACAGTGGCGGTACTGCTGTACTGTAGATGTATGCTTATTATATTCGTATCATACATTCGTGCGTCGGTTCGATAATTGTTAGATTGTTCGTTGGATGTTGGGATGTTTCAACATCGAACGGTGGTCGAAAAATAAATGCAGAAGAAACAAGGATACGCATCTCTTACTCAGCGGTCGACACTAAGTACCATAAACATGTAAATATACATGATACGCCTCTCGGAGGCTACAACAAACAACAGCAGTAGTAGTAGATTAGTAGTTCGAGCTTGAAGGCTACGCATGCATGCCGTACCGCTGTGTGATATGTGTATACAAATCAGGTTTAGACTCTCATCAACATGAAAATCCAATTCGAATCTACCATAAACAATATTTTTAGCTTCTTTTTATATTTTTGTCTTCTCGAGCGATTGTAGCATCTCCTCGTGCCTCATGTGTGTTGTCTCCGTGCGTCGTGATTTAGACGTCATTTTTACTTACATCCGCGGTCAGTCCGAACCAGAGTCGGAACACCCCTCCCCCAAAGTCACAGTTCGTCCTTCGTTCGATGTTTGTATCGATTACCGCGTGAGGCGAAAGCATACTCAGTTCTCCCTGTACCTCGTACAAATACCCCGGTATCAGGCAGGTATGTTACAAGGCTTGCTCTGGGCCGGGCATTAGGTGCCAGGTACCCATTTTTACCAATAGTCAAGTTCATTAGGTAGCACCCTCATAACTCCGTGCATGACCGGAGTAACAACGGGTTTGCCTCCTACGCCACATCCAGGTTCCAAACACCACACCCCCACGCCATGGGTGCTGGTTGTAAGTCTGCCACCCCGCGCCCCCCCGTCTATTGTTCATCCTGACCTCATGGCGACAACCGTGTTGAATACCAGGTAACATGGTAATGGACTTTATAATCAGACAGACGCAATGCTACTGCCACTAGAGTAGTAGATAATGCATGTTGGCTGTCTACGAAATGGATGACCGTGGGTGGGTAACATACCAATCGAAGCCCTCTCCAGCAGACCCTCTGCCACCAAACACTATGATTCCAACTTTGGAGCTACTGATGATATATCAACATCAACGAAACGCGAAACCACTAGTCTATAGTCTAGCTCACAGTGATTGTTTGGCCAGTCAATGTCTAGCCGGATCTCTGCAACGGAGGTCCCATTGTTGTGTCTGCCTGCCTGCCTGCCTGCCTGCCTGCCTGCCTGCCTGCCTGCCTGCCTGCCTGCCTGCCTGCCTGCCTGCCCGCATCCCGCCCGCGTGTCTGTCTATCTGTCTGTCTGTCTGTCTGTCTGTCTGTCTGTCTGTCTGTCTGTCTGTCTGTCTGTCTGTCTGTCTGTCTGCCTGTCTGTCTGTCTGTCTGCCTGTCTGTCTGTCTGTCTGTCTGTCTGTCTGTCTGTCTGTCTGTCTGTCTGTCTGTCTGTCAGTCTGGTTGTCTCTCTGTCTCTCTGTCTGTCTGTCGGTCTGTGTACATGTGCTCGGCTGGCTGGCTATCCAGCTGTCTGTGGCCCCTCCGTCTTTTCAGTCAACCATCACTCATGACTACCAACGTTTTGTGTAGTTATTTTGAAGCCAATTCAAAGACACCCCCACGACCCCAGATTAATAACGAAGTTCGTAGCACCAAACGCCCCCTCGTCGGCCAGCGGGTTAGCTATTATGTCATGTTGTCAACATCCTAACGAAACCTCTTGTGACATCCTAACTCTGCTGCTGTAGGAAACGTACCTCATTCTTCAACACGACCCAAACATGGAGGTCACAAATTTAAAACAGTTAGTCGTCGTAAATAAACGCTCGATTAGACGCGTGCTAAAACTGGTACAGTATACCCTTTTTTGACCAAAGAGTAGTCTGAATGACGGGGCTCCTTAACCCAGAATCGTCAGACTGTCATTATCATCAAATTGTTGTTTTGAAAAATGATTGTTTTGCATCATTAGGCCACCACGGGTTTGTCCATCGAGATGCAATTTTATTTTGCTCAAAATCAATCTTTGTGTGAGGTATGGTTAGGTATCTGCTTAAATGAATGGAGCTCCTCAAATTCAAGGGCCTCAGGAAAATAACCGTCCACGTCTACCGTACATCGCACATGTGTCTTGGTCCAACATGCTCTTGGTTGCTACTTTTGCTAAATGATTAAAACTTATGTTGCCGCGTCTCCTCGACGGTCAAATCTCGGGTTACTTCGTGTACCTGTTCAAATAAATGGGCGTGTTTTGTACATCAACGCAATGGAGTACCAAGTATATGAAAGGGTGTCGTATATCTTACGTACAAGGCTAAGGCATCCGTCTATCTTAACGTATGATATCCCTTTCTATAACCCGACAAAGGTCAACTTCTTAGTTGCCGTGCCACTCCAGCATCAACCGTTCTGGGTTCACTTTCGACGGGTGGCCAACCCTTTTGCAGCAAACGCAACAACTACATACAACGGACCAAGGCTACGGTACGGCGGGTGCTCCCATTTTCACCACCGTCACCGGGCTCTCGCTGCTCGCACGAGTCACTACGTGCCTCGCGGACGAAAGTAACTTAGGTTAGTTTTAAGGCGCAGCGTAGCTTACCCTTCTTTGAGTCATCCCACGTTAGAAACGGTCATGCAGGGGTTGCACTATTTGGGCCATATTATGTTTCTGACCGATGTGACCGATGTGACCGATGTGACCGATGTGACCGATGTGACCGATGTGACCGATGTGATGGATTGAGCTCCTCAAGTAAGTGCGGAACAATCGCTTGGTATGACAGTTTTCGGAGTATATATATATATATACTCGGAGTATATGTTTGTTTGAGGACTAGCGCATAGAAGTGTTGGTCGGGTTGCGCGAATGAGTGTCTTCGACGTCGTGTTCGGGTGAGATATTGAGCTAGTCGTGTTAGAAGCTCAGAAACTTCTGATGCACCCCTGGCATGGGGGATGATTCATTCCATAGCGAATGCATATCGCGAATTCACCCACACGAAAGCTCAAGACCGCAAAAGGAACAGGGGGAACACTCGCGCAAGTGACATTGAGCCACCGCAAGAAACGTCCTAATACAACATGACCCCCCTACCGCAGCCTGGGTCAACGCGCAACATAGCAGCGTAAAGAAGGCACAATTCTGTATCAGGTTTGAAGCACGGACAGGCATGCAACCCGCAAAATTATCACACATCAGGTAGTACACTGACCTTGGAACTGCAAGGCACCAAACTATACCTTTGTCATACCGACATCAGTGTTCTACGGTCATTTCTCCGTATGTTTAGAACTTCGACACCGATATTGACCCCAGGTTTTGCTTCTGAAGGAGTACCCGCCCGTCGAGCAGTCGAACATTGTTTGCCGATTTTCTCCCAATACACAACTGCATGACGGTATAGGGCCCTTATTAGGTGGATAGACACTTTCGATCTTAACGTTTGCTTCATTTTGTGTTAAAGGAACAGGCAACTTTTACTGCCTACGTTCAAACTCGTAACAGTGTATTATATCTTAATACTGTAATTGTTCGAACGATTGGTCTGCAGACAAAACTATATAACCAGCTAGCATTCTTCTACGTTCTCACCCGCCTCGTACGGATAAGACTTGCAACGCTGCACCAAAAATATATCGCCGCCAAACTGGTGTGACCCCTTGCGATGCAGACGTCATTTCTGGTCATCTAGATGACGATGGTGCAGCGACCTCAGAAACGATGTTCGCTTAGCCCCAAACGACCGTTCAGCGACTTCAGAAACGATGTTCAGCTGTCCAAATAAATAATCGGTGATGATACGGCAATTCCATCGGACGTCCTCTCCCGGTCTAAGCGTGTTGTACTGTGGCCCGATCCCGAAAGATACATCTCCAGTCACCCGCGTTTCTGTTGCGGTGACACCAGAGCTCGGACAGTCCCAAGCTAAAGCACGGTCTCACCGAGTCCGAGAGGTGGTTCATTTCAATAATTATGGTTGGCATTGTTTACGGCGCGCGTCGAGCGTCCCCCCGGTGACTCCGCGTTGAGATAATTCCTAATGACGGGGGCAATGAAGCCCCGGCAGCTCGTTCGAGTGAAGATCTTGGCAATTCCAGGAACTTGTGTTGCTTTAGCGGTCCCAGCCAATGATTCTTCTCGATGCAGGGGTTCAGACGCTCTTAGAACCGAACGCTGCCGCCAACAATGCCGTCGTCGAGTTGATGGTCGGTTTCTCGACCTTCGTTGCTCCGCTTGTCGTTGTTGGTAGGCAGACAAGGCGCAGCCGCTCTTGTAGGGCCCCTTCTTCTCGCAGTATCCGTTAGGTCGGTTGACCTAGCTTGGCCGTCCATCATGGCCAATCCTCTTCTGGCACTGATTGCGTTGCGGGTGATGTTAGAGTCTCCCATTATTGCGGCGCCAGTAGTCGGGAGTTGTGCGTGCCCCGAGCAGCAATTCGGCCTGCCGACGATGTAGTGCGCGATCTCGAGAACCTCGCACCAGATCTCTGCATAATAACTAGTTTGCCTACGCGGCAGCAACAACTCCAGATGGCGATGATCTTGGCAGCACTGCCGTGAAGAGTAGACGTGGTTCTTCTTAGCGGCAGTTCCAGATGGAAGACGACGACCTTGGCATATCTGAGGAGAAGAATCCTACAGTGGACGCCGCAGATCGGACCTCAGGCGTCGCAGCTGTGCGAATGCTGACGCAGTTCGAGGCTCATATCCTGTCGGCGGGGGACATGATCATTAGGCGTTCAGTGCAGCTATCGATATGGCTCGTAGTTAGTTACTTCCCTCGTCGAATGGCACAGTCCGGTCAAGCGTTATGACATAGCTTGGCGCCTTGGAAACTGTGGCAGCTGATCCATCGTGATCAGTGCTGCCTCCACGCAGGTATCCCCGTGGAGAGCTTCAGAGGTGATGTCGAGTAGGATCGAACCATCGTAGGGCTCCTGGGATGATGCGTCCCAACGACCCCCTCTACAGAACACTGTTCCTGCCCTCAGCTTTATGTAGGCTCCCCGCTTTCCAACTGTGCACCATGGCACCAGCCAAGGACACCCGCAGGGCAACCCACGGATACTCGTCATGGCACGTACCATGGGGTAGTCCATGGGTAGTCTCTTGGACTGATCCACGATTTACCACGGATTCGCTCATGGGGCACCCCACAAAAATATCGATGGGCCATCCATTTGTGTTTCATGGGACACCCTATAATATACCCAATGATATAACCCCGGGGTACGCCGTGTGGCGCACGATGGCATGAAAAAAAATCATGGGATGAACCATTGGATAAACTAGGGTACGCCCCATAGGGTGTACCATCACGATGGTGTTTCTCCCATGGATTGCACCATGCGTCATTAGTGGCGTATTTCGTAGAGTATCCCACAGGTGATTTGTTTATGGGGTACGCCATGGCGCGTGCCATGGGGCGAATCTCATGGGATATCCCACGGGACACATACTCTGATGGTGTGCCCCATGGGCCTTCATGGCTTTTCCCCATGGCGCGCCCCATGGTGCATCCCATGGAGTATCTTAGCGATATTATGTCACATGATGTGCCCTATGACGAGTCTCGTGGGGCGCCCCATGGCTTCTGCTATGATGTCATGGGGTGCCCCTTGAGGAAATTGTCATATGGGGTATGCCATAGCGCGTGACAAGGGATATCCCGTGATATATCCCACGGGACATATGGTTCTCTGCAGTACGTGACATACGCCCTCATGAAGTGCCTCATGGGCCTCTGTCAATACTCAGCATGACACGCTCCGCACTTCACCGTGGCACGCTCCGTGCCATGGTGCATCCTGTGGCGCGTCCCATGGTGTTGCCCATGTAGTATCCCGTGAGTAAATTTCCCAACGAGGTATGTCATGGCACGTGCCATGGGGCATCTCAGGGGTCAGATGCCTCCATGGCCTGCTCCATGGGCCCTCAAGGTGGCTCGCCATGGCACACCCCAGGGACTGTGCCAAGAAGTGTCTCAGCCATAATGCATAACATGCTTTGGGCCGTATGGCCCGTTCGTCCAGTGGGATAGCCCATGGCATATACCATGGGATGTATCATGTAGAATTCACCATGTGGTGAACGATGTATGGTATACTCCATGTCGAATCCCATGGGGCGTGCCATGGGATACCCAATGGTACGTGCGATGGGGAATAACCACGGGTGCTCATATGATGCCCCATGAGAGCTTTGGCCCCGTGGGGTATCCCTTGAGATTCTCGATGGGACGTGCCATGGCATACCCATGCACCAGGTACCGCACAAATTGCCGATGGAATACTCTATATGGGCTAAGCCACGGAAAGGCATTCCACACCGTCGTCATGGTGCACCCTATTTGGCATGCCGTGGATATTCCCATAGCGCATCCCGTGGGGTTTTTCATGACATCGTACGCCACACGGCTTGCGCCTCGGGCTACATCGACCCAGGCTACGGTAGGGGGGTCCCCTTATGGGCCTTTTAGTTCAGTGGCTAGGGGTCACTCGCGCGAGTAACCCCTTTGTTCCTATGCGATCTTACGTTTTCTTCACGTTTTACATTAACGAAATTAATCCGCAATGCAAAAGTGATCTAAGCTGCGCCAAAACAAGTGCCTAAACCATCTTCATCCGTGTGGTACAGAGCCACTCGTGCGAGTGGCTCAAGCACATCGGTGAAAATGGGGGTACCCCCCCTACCGTAGCCTTGGTCCAGTCATGGAGTACACATACCATGGGATGTCCCATGAAGCGCCAAGGGGTGGCCCATCGATCTTTTTGTGGGGTGCCCCAAGAGCGAACCCGCGGTAAACCGTTGATTAGTTCATGAGGATACCCATGGACTACCCCGTGGCACGTGTCATGGCCAGCATCCGTGGGTTGTCCAATAGGTGCCCATGGATGGTGTTATGGTGCACAGTTGGAAAGCGATGGGGCTTGCACTACGTGCATAATGCTGAGGACAGGAAGAGTGTTCTTTAGAGGAGGTCGTTGGGACACCTCATCTCAGGAGCTCTGCGACAGGTCGATCCCACTCGACATCACCCCCGTAGATCTGCGCGGGCACCTGCGTGGAGGCAGCACTGAGATCTCAATGGATTAGCTCCCGCTATTTCCAAGGCGCTCAAGCAATAACACCACGCTCGACCGAAACATGTGTCATGTGACGAGAGGAGTAACTAACTACGACCCTCATGATGATATCCAACCACAGGTTGTGAACCTCGAAATGCGTCAGCGCTTGCAGAGCTGCGACGTCTGATATCTGAGACGCTTTGTCTGCTGATGATTCGCTTCAGAGCTGCCAAGGTCATCGTCTTCTATATTGATCTACCGCTTCAAAAAGCTACGTCTACTCTTCACGGTAATGCTGCCAAGGTCTTCGCCATCTGGAGCTGTTGCTGCTGTGAAAGACAACTGCCGTAGGACACGCCCAATGTCCACGGCACGCTCAGTACCGCCCTCTTACGTTCAGCACCACCCCGTTGGAGCTGGCCTTGCAATCCAATACCACCTCCCCTTAGTCATTTAACAGATGAAATCTAAGACCACGTCCTCCACCTTGGGGTGGATACCGGAACCCCTTTTCATCAAACCATTACCAGCATACGGCATCGATACACAACACAAGATGAGCACCCCACACACAGGTGCGCTAGTACCAAAAAACGACATGGCGACGGACACGAAGGAAATACATAGTAGTGCTGCAGACAAAGCCCATCGTAATATGGGCCAAACGCGTCTGTGGTGCCGAAATCAGCAACTGCCGCGCCAAAAGCACAAATCTTTTAGTGTTCGATGCTCCCGAGCAACAACCGCAACGGCGTCCGCGCTGATTACAGCAGTCACGGCGCCCGCTGAGACGCAGGCAGCCACGTCTGACACGCCAGCCACGGCGCGCTGAGTCTCCCACAGCAACGTCCGTTGCATCAGCACCGACACCTGTTGCGTTCGTGTTTCAGCGTGATTGATCTATTGGCGGAGCTTGCACCGTACCGACCAGATCGGAATGGATTACGTGGGATGTGATACAGAACAACGGTTGGATATGAAGGCAGGGAGTTGATATGTCAGGGGTATTGAGCCTCTGAAGCACCATCGCTGGGTCCTCTACAAACGGATGTTGTACTGCAGCACAGTATTCATTGAACGAAGTGGTAAGGCGCAAGTTACCGGTAAGAGCCTGTTGGATATGGTATCATCACCGGGAGCAGCACGCGGACGTTTGCATACATGTGACGTTCACATGCTACTTGGTACCGTTATAACCTATTGAATGTGCCGTGCTCATCGCATATGACTGCCCTATTGCTGAACAGAGGATCGCGAGCGCCTTGCACTTTATGCATTTCGCCCAAATGTGTGATGTACATCACTGGTATTTTATTAAATAATGGTATTTGTTCTGGGAGGAACGATTAGCGCATTCCGTGGGAATCCCACAAGGGCCCCATGGGAGCCCCATGGAGCCCCATGGCAATTTCGTGGAAGTCCATGGGCTGGCCATGGGAATCCATGGGTAATCCATGGGCGTCGATGGGCGATCCAAGGCCGATCCATGAGAGACCTGCGAGAGGCCCACGGGACACCCATGGGTGGCCCATGAGAGACCTTCGTGAAACCCATGGGACACTCATGGGCGACCCATGGACGTCCACGGGAGCCCATAGGAGAACCATGGAACTCCAATGGAGCCCATGGAGACCCACGTGCGACCCATCGAACCAATGAGAGCCTGTGGGCGATGCGTGGGAGACCCACGGGAGACCAATGGAATTCCACGGAAGTCCATGCAAGTCTATGAGGGGGAAAACCATTGGAGCGATGGGCGACCCATGGAAATCCGTTGAAGTCATTTCAAGACCCATGGCAGTCCATGGAAGGCCACGGGAGACCCACGGGACCACCACGAGAGTCCCATGGAAGTCCATGGAAGTCGGGGAGACCCGTGGAAGTCCACGAGAGGCCCATGGGAGACCCCGAGAGACCCGAGGAAGCCCATGAGAGATCCATGGTGGTGGAGATCCATGAGAGACTCACGGGAGTCGATGGGAGCCAATGATAGAACCATGGAAGTCCATGGAAGCCCGTGCAGACCCACGTAGAAATCCAAGGGAGCCCATGGAGACCCACGTGCGACTCATGAGACACCAATGGAAACCCTTGGGCGGCCATGGAAAACCCACGGGATACCCATGGACTTCCACGGACTTCTATGGGAGCCCATGGGAGACCCATGAGAGCCCATGCGCGGGGGCTCATTGAAGCCCATAGAGAAGACCCATGAAAGTCCGTGGAGGTCCATTCAAGACGCATGGAAATCCATGTAAGCCTACGAGAGACCCATGAAAGACCACGAATGACCTGGGGAAGTCCGTGCAATCCCACGGGAAACCCGTTAAAGCTCAAGGGCGACTCGTGGGCGACCACGACAGACCCACGGAAGCCCATGGGGAGATCCATGGAAATCCACGGAAATCCACTAAAAGACGCATGGGAGATCCATAGAAATTCATTGGGGACTCATGCAAGCCGATGGGCGCCCATGAGAGAACCACGGAAGTCCATGGGGGCCCATGAAGATCCATCCTTGTGGAAGTCCATGATATCCCATGGAGACCCGCGTGCGACCCATGGGACACCAATGGGAGCGCGTGCGCGACCCAGGGGAGTCCGCCGGAGGCCCATGGATTTCCACGGCAGGCGATGAGAGCTCATGGGAATGGAAGCCCATGGCAGACCCATGGGAACTCATGGGAGCCCATGGATGGAAGATCATTGCAACTCGTGAGAGACCCATGGAAGTCCACGGAAGTCCATTCGAGATCCATGGACAAGTCCATGGAAGTCCACGGGAGACCCATGGGACCCCATGTGAGGCAGTCCCAGGCCTCCTGTCTTTCCTATCTGACCTAGCCTACGAAGTCATTTAATACGTAATCCGTTCCCGTATCTTCTGCCTACATCGTTCCACCGGCCCTAAAGGGTACTACCGTAACACTAGCCCACCCTGATAAGCCGTATAAAATGCAAAATGCAGAAGATTCGGGAAAGCATCGGTCCCGCGGACTAGACAATGAGTCGAAGATGCGGAGATGCGGACATGCGGCTCCTAAAAACCTACTCCCACACCTTTTAGCGGCGAGGCTACGAACTCGTGAAAAACACCACAAGAAAAAAGGGAATCGAAGGGACTCCTAGCCGCAAGGGACCAGACAAACGCCAAGCGCCGAACATCACCGTCGCATCGCCGGCGAGGCGGGGGTGCGGGGCGGGGCGAAAATGCGTTGACGAGAAATAGCAAAACCACGCTTCTACAGCTGCATCGTCAGCGAGTGGGGGAGTCAGCAGGCCAAAACAGAAAACAGAACGAAAACACTATACCGTTGCCGCGGTATGGGCAGCCAGATTACCTAGATCGCCCCCCGGCTCTGAGCGGGGGGGGGGGACTGTGGCATGACCCTTCGGATCCATGTGCCACATGGGATCGGGGACGCCCCAGTCCATGGCACGCCCCATGGCATCCCATCCATGGTGCACACCGTGTATGGGACACATACATCCCATGGAATACAGTACCCCATGGATTATATCATGGGGACACGGTTGATCCATGGCGGGCACGGTGCGCCGGGTAAAACATGGGGCATGTCTTGGATGATTATATTAGTGATGTCATGGTGTGCCCCGTGCAATATCCATACAAATTAATGTACACCAATCGCCTGGCCAAATGCTCTACTCAGGAAAAACAAAAAAAGGAAAGTTTCCGTTCTCCGGGTTTGGCTCGTCATTTTGCCTCTGTTATCCCAGGATTTGTCGTCGTTGTTGCCCCCGTCACACGATCCAGAAACAAACAAACCCCGCTTGAATCTAATGTTTGTTGTACTGTTGAAAACAGCAAACAGACAGTCGACGTGACATATATATATAGTCTACACTGAGTGGTTGGTTCATGCAGTTCATGCATTTATTTTTATTGTTTTGATCCTGGCCGGCTGGCTGTGGGTCTGTCTGCCTCTTTCTGTGTCTGTCATGAACGAGATCTCGTCGTCGTACCGGCGAAGCGATTTATTTACTATCCGTAAATAACACATGAACATACTCCACACTCTGCCATGACTACGTTACTGTACAAAAAATCATCGCCGACTCCATTATTTCTATATTATATTATGACAATCCTACTACTAGCACTGTTCGTACTACTGCAACAGTAAAGTAGAACCCTCTGCTCATAGTCGTCGACGTCGTACTCGCAGTATTTTTGCCAACAAGCAGTTGCTACCAGGTACTACTACAACAACAGTTCATGTGTGTTTTCTATTAGACGAATAATGTTGCCGCCGTTGTCGCCGTTGTTGTTTTTTTGTTGTTTTTATTGTTTGTTGCGCCTGGCTTCAACAGTTGACTTTTATTTGTTTTTGTTGTGAAGTAGCGCCGCCGTGCTTCGGCCCACCACCGGCAACGAGTTTTTGTTATCAAAAGACAGCAGCTGTAAATAAGTACCAGGTAGTCTATCTAGTAGTAGTGTCTGAGATAGATAGATGATGGTGGAGATAAGATCCAGCTCACGTCGTCGCCAAACAATCAGACAACAACCAGAGACAAGAATCAGACAAGACTACTACTACTATACGACCTGGTAGAAGAAAAGGAGGTATGTGTGGTGCAGCAGCAATACCTGGTACTAATAATAACAACTAACTGCTGTATGTATATCACACAACACACAACACGACTGACTACTGTGGCTGCTGCTGATGTGCTGCATGCAGTTACTGATCAAGAAATGCCGGTAAGAATTTGTCGCCCGATCGTCGGATTGCGCAACAACACAACAGACAGGCAAGATATTGAACATACACCAGGTACCTCGCACACAGCAAGCACGGCGAACGCACGCACGCGCAGACAGATGGATTCGTATGCATATAACAGTCTAGTCTATACTTACAGCACACTTCACATATACAACAACATGACATATCAACACGTACCACGCCGTACGTGGCAGCAGCAGCAGCAGCAGAAGCAGCAGCAGAAGCAGCAGCAGCAGCAGTGTACGTGTCGTGAGTAAAAACAGCAGTACGGCGAGGAGTATCTTCTACTACCAAGGGCACAACAAGTCTAAGAGTGTTGTATAATGGTAATAATACTCGAAGCGAACTCGAAGATATCTTGTTTCTTTTTCATTTTTACAGACACACGTGCACGTACGTAGATCCTTGGGTTTACTTGCGTATAGTATACTGGTTGGAGGATATACCTGCAGATGATGGAACATCTGTGATGTTGGGTCGGTACACAAGACAGACATAGATGGGTATCCATCATATACATGACCCCACACAGCAAGCAAAACTTACTTACGTACTATGAATAAAAAGCGCCATTTGGCACGAAGATCTTGTAGACAGGAGGAACAGTTTTTAGTACTTTATTTACTGTTAAAAGTTGTTGTTGTTGTTGCTGGTGGTGCTGTTGTGTGATGACAGAGCAAGAAAAAGTACGCACTAACTATTACTCCTATCATCACAGTAGTATTCGTACGACAATCGGCTTCGAGATCTATCTCTATCTCCTATCGATCGCGCTCTGCCTGCTTCAGCTTCTAATCTTCTTCGGCTTCTCTTCTACGAGGCGACGGACAACAAAGGCGAAAGTTCGTACCAAACAAACACCCCACACGCTTCAAATCAATCAACAAAAAGTAACTACAAAAAATGTGGTCGCCCTCCAGATATTGGTTCATAGAGCACCAGACACATGCAAAGGGGGCATTCCTGACCCAATATTCAGCCCCATTTGTTTTATCCGCGTGCTGGACTGGTATCCCACCCCTTCCCTCCCCTCCCCTGTTTTCGTGGCCCGCGGTGAGCGGCAGACCCACAAAATTTGCAGTGGCAGTGCCAGGTGGAAGGGAACCCACAGACTCACAGAGCCGGTGGTGGTCCTCTCCGATCTTCCTTCTATTTTTCGCAAAATACTTGAAAATTGTATAGCCTGAAAGCGCAGGATTTCGAATTCGATCAGCCCTGCGGCGGAAAAGGGTGTTCGAATGGTTGAGATGGAGGGTTTTTCTGTGTGATTTTTTAGAGTTGTTTGAGCGCTAGGAGTTCTCAGATGAAAAACAAAAATATTTGTTGTCTCGATTTTGATGGCGAAAGATTTTGATGATGAAAATCAACCTTCGTTTTCACTAGACGTTTCATATACTGTTTTTAGTATAGGAAAACTGAAAAACAGATGAAAGGAAAAGAAAAATCAAAATTTAAACAAAAATAACAAAAAATGAAAGAAAGAAAAGGAAAAAGGGGCCAGGTCCCGCGATCTCAGTTTTTGATTTTGAGGGTGCGCCGCACGCAGCCGTCGTGCCAAGATTTTCACGCCCCTCACAGTCTCCAGTCTATAGCGCGCCCCCCCCTCTCCCCCTCTCGGCGGTTCATCTTGGGGCTTGAGACCTCCAAATAACGATTGCCCCACTTGCTGTGCGCGCCGGTGGAGCATGGCCGCGCGGTCCTCGAGCAATAGCAATCCGACGAGCCAGAGCGAGTACCATCGCAGCCTGCGCGGCGAAATGCAGCTTCACCATGGAAGCTCAGGAGCTACCGGTCGCCAGGACCAACAGCAGCAGCAGCAACAACAGCAACAACGTGGGTATCCCTTAGGTCACTCGCAGCAGGCTGCAGGGGGGCCCTACCCGATGCACTTCATGGGTGCGCCTGGTGCTGGTGCCATCGACTTGCGGCAGCAGCGTGAATCTGGAGTAGCCGGAGGAGCCTACCTGCACCCTCGAAGCGGAGATATGGTTCGAGCTGCTGCTGCTGCTGCTGCTGGCAACATGGGGGGGGGGTTGCCTGGTGGTGCTTCGGGAGCTCGCTCAGGGCGAGATGGGTACGCGGATGTGGCTGTTGCAAGGCAGTGCGAGCGAGAGGATTGCACTGTACAGCCGTCCTATGGGAAAGTCTGGAAAAAGGTAAGACCCCAACGGAGTTTGATTGTTCTGCTGATGATGCTTCTGGCTGCTGCTGTGTGCTGCTGTGGGCTGCTGCTGCTGCTGCTGCTACTGGTGGTGGTGCTGCTGCTGTATGCCTGGTATTAAGACAGCAAGCTATCAGGGGCAGCAGACCCCGCCGCTGCTGTATATAGAAGAATGTGGGTGTGCTTTGCTTGCTTGCTGTTCATTTGTGTTTGCGGCTGCGTATGATATGATTTTGTTTGAGTGTGTATCGTATTTCATCTCCAACCTATGCTTGCTTTGTCATTGCCACGAGAAGCTCCCGCTCATCTTTTCATCTGCAACCATCTGTGCTCTGGATGGAGTCTGCTGATTCTGAAAATGCCTTTTGATTGCTTTTGATGGTGATGATATGATGCTGATGACAACTGCTATAGTGCCGCCGCCGTTCAAGAGAACGCAAGCACACAGCATCATCAGCAGCAAGCAGTAGCCAGCAGAGGTAGACAGCATGTATGTGATGAGAGTGCGTGCTGCCGCCTGGTGTGGTCAACCGCGCCTGGATCGGTTTTTGCCCCGCCTTGTTCTTACATCTATCTACTACTCATCATACTTGTGCTTGCTGTCCTGCTGTAATATTGTCGAGAGAAAAGTCCCGCAGCAAGCAGGCGGCGCCGAGTCTCGGAATACAGCAGTCTTGTGACCCGAATCCGCCTGCTGTGTGTTGACTACTACAGTCTTCACTACTTGCAGTAGATATATCAGGGGTACAGCAGCAACAGCGGCAGCAGCAGCCCCCTGCTTTTCTGTGAGAGCTCCCGCATCACCAAAATTATTATTGTGCACGGCAGTTTTGGTGATGAAGACCTTCGGACTCGTTCCTCTATATTCCAATATTGATAACGGGACAAAGAGAGGGCCGAGCAGAGAGTAAGCAAGCGAAGCAACATAGCAAAACGTGGTGGTGGTGTTGATAATTATCATCCGCTGTTCAGACCACGGATGCTTCTACCACTAACTCGCTCGGCGAGACGACCCAATTCAGCTATTTATTGCGTCTAGACACGTCAGACACGTCAAGCTCGACGAGCTAAACGTGGCGTATGGTTTGAAACAGCAAAACAGAACACGCTGGAAACATCCAAACTTTTTTTCACGACCCTACGCACCCGGGTTGCCCGCGGAAAAAGCCGGTGATAGCCTCTCTACTCGTTATCACACCGGTATGGGTATAACCTTACTCTAAAACCTACCTTTTTTTTACAGCTCCACTATTAACACCAGCTGATTAATACGTACCAGATACTTCGAAGTACCAGGTATGTATTATCATTAATAGTACCTGATACTTTCTCTGTACACGAGACTGTCGGCATGGCACCAAGTATTATCATTATATCATGCCTTTTCGGCATGTGTTGCGCCGTACGTTGTACCTGGTATGGCATCATCTTATGGTATTACACTCCCTCCTGTTTCACGCGATGGAGCTAGCTATCGAATAGCATACTTGGTACAAGTATCCAAGCGTCCAAAAGAAGCCCAACATTGAATCTATTTGCCTCGTGATTCGAATTATACCATTTTATATTATAGCAGACAGCTCGAGTGAGCAGCACTCGTTGTTGCGAATAGTGGTGTGTGAAACATGTCGAAGGATGGGTCTATCATTGTTACATATATGCAACGAACCCTTGTTTCCAAACTTGGTCGAAGGGGGGGGGGTGGGTAGGGGGGCTTTTTCATGACCATCAATCATGCCATGAGGTTGGGCTGGTGTACAACGTAAAAAGTACAGCAGCCTTCGACATCAACCTAGTATCCCCAACAGCCAGCTGCATGCAGTAGTATTAAATAGTATCAATACTGCTGCCAACATACCCTATTATATATAATAGGAAGGCTCGTTGCTAAATAACAGGTTCATCAAGAACGCAAGAACAAACAGAATGAGAGACGGGGTAATCACAGCAGCACAAATCATGATAGCATTCGCCCACCGCATCACCTCCTTTGCAATTGGCTTTGGGCATCAGCGAACTGGGTCCAACGCATGCCCGTAGTGTCTCAGATGGAGTGAGGAGCGGTATTAAAAACCAAGTGCGCTGCTCGATAACCTGATCCTGACCGTCGGTGTACTGAACAATCTTCGGGCCGCGTCTCCTGTATATCAGGTGTGTGAAGAATTTCATTTGTCGTTTTCAAGCAAGCGGTTACGTTGACATATACCACCTGGTTCGATGTAAAGGAAAGGAACACCTTTCAGCGATCATCTACTACACGCTAGGGGATGTTTTCATGAGCACCACTTACAAGAGCACCAGACGTGGACCGACATCTACAGGACCACAACATATTCGACGACTTAGGGGTGGGGGAAAAAACAGGGCGTATAATCGTACACTAGAAAATAATAATGTGAAAAGGAAATACAGGCAGATACGTTAAAACTGCAGTAGACCACACTTCCAACCTATCCCGCACCTCTACCAAACGCAGTAGCATAATATGCCTAACGAAGTAACAGCGCGGGCACATCAAGCGCTCCTTTCGAAACAATGTCGATTTGCACCTCTCCCCCTCGTGTTCAATAGTGGTGACATACGAGCGTAGCATAACCACATCACCTCGCTTTCTGTATTGTAATATGTATCTTTGTCATAGAATTGGCGACCTCAGAGCCCCACATCTGCACGGTACAAATCATGGGCGTAAAATCGTGCATGAGCTAATAATTATGTAAAGAGGAAGTTCAGGCAGATATACATGTTTAAATTGCGGTAGATCACACTACCAACCTGGTACGTAGAGGGTATTTCGTACTTACCGTCTGCATGATCGCCTCCCAACTTATGCCAAACGAAGTATGACTAACGAAGTAACGTAAGTGAGCGCGGGTACAGCAAGCGTTCCTTTCAAAACAGTGACGATTTGCACTTCTCCCCCTCGTGCTCGATGGTGGTGACATTGCATGACCACATCACCTCGCCTGTTGTATTTTGCCTATATATTTATCTCTTATAAGTAGCGGTGTCAGAGCCCCACACCGGGACGGTAAATCATGGAAATTACATGGTTGTACCTATCGATTGAAATACTCTTTCTTGCGATCCATCATGTACAATGACAAATTATGAAGCTATTAATATAACATCAAATCTGCTAGAATAATAAACAATACCAGGCAGATCATCTAATTATTAAATGATATAAAGGGATGTATTCTTGCTACTCGTGCAACCGTCAGATTTGTCCCCTTCAAGGACTTACAGTTCCCGCGCACATATTGAAGTGTCTCGCCCGCCCCCCGCCCCCCCCGATCCCTCTTGCCCAAACGCCCCACCAAAAATCAAAATCTGCCAGAGTCGTAAACACTACCAGCCAGCAGATATCACCTTATTATATTTCTAGCCATCCATGCCGTAGCTCAAATTCATCTCCCCTCCCCCCTCCCCTTTTTATTTTTATTTTTTTTCATTTTTTCCCCGTTCCCTTTTGTTCGGAGGACCCACCTGAAGTCGAAATCGGCCACACAGCAGTATTAAACACTTCTACGCAATTGATATCACGTCATAATCTTTCTAGCCATCCATGACGTAGCTTTAATTCACCCCCCCCCCCCAACACCCCCCCGACACCCCCTCCTTCCCCACCACCCGCACGACCGCCTAGGCCTAGACCACGCGTACAGCAAGCCCCTACATATATGCGACCTAACCCTGTTGAAAACACTTCCCCCCCCCAAAAAAAAAACAATCCCCCCCCGCCTTCTTTTTCTTTTCCCCCGCTCCCTTTGCTCAAACCCCCCACTTAACATTGAAATCACCTCATTATCTTTCTAGAGCCATCCATGCCGCTGCTCCAATTCACCCCCCCCCCCCTCCAAACGCCCCCCTCTTCCCCACCACCCGCACCATCGCCTAGAACTAGCACCACGCGTATAGCAAACCCCTACATCTATGCGATCTAAAGATGTTGTAAAAAAAAACCTTTTGCCCCCCCCCCACCTACTCACCCCCTCGAACACTCCGCCCTCTGCTCACTGGTTTTACGACTTACAGGATATACCTAATAAACTGGTGCATTCCTTCCAAAACCGTCAGATTTATCCCCTTGAAGGATTTATAGTTTCCGCGCACAGATTGAGTTGCCCCGGCCAATCCCCCCCCCCCCTCACCCCCCCCGCTCCCTCTTGTTCAAACCCATGCCTCCACGCCCTTAAAAACTCCGCCCTCCCCTCACCGGTTATACCACTTACAGTACACACTTGATGAACTGATGCATTTCCTTCCACAGCTAGCAGCTGTCAGATTTTTGTCCCCCTTAAAAACGGGTTCTATAGTTTCCGCGCACAGACTAACATCACCCTGTTGACCCTGATAGCTACACTGTAGTTGCAAGGGGAGTCGCCGACCTATATCCTTAATGAGGACATACAAGCCATAATACGCGCGATCGGAGTATCACACTCAGCTTGCAAAGATGAGTTTCGACAAAATCTCCTGTCTCACAGCTGGAGTGTATTTTAATTGTTATAATATAATAGGAAGGTAGAACGTACCTCGTATTGTGTAGAGGTTGACTCGCTTCGTCTCGAGCTATTATACATATTAATATAATCTTGAACTAATATATTGTATGTTACCAGTACGCACTTACGACTACGATTATCCGGCTCCGGCCGTTATATTGTTGTTGCACACTTGTGGTACGGCTGACGAGGCTGACGATGATCGCAGGCCTGTCTTCATCGAAATTATTCCCAATCAACGCATGAAATGAATGAATTGGGTGCACACACTTGTGGAATGTGGGTCATCATGCTACTTGTTTGTAGCGCTTGTTAGTAATTTGGAGTATTTTTGAGTTGTTTTCGTTGTGTTTGGAGTGTTTCAGCTTGTGCGGCCACGAACGGTCAGGCCGGTATGAAGTTTTACCTTTTTTGTTTCCACCCCTCAACACTCAACAGCCCGTTCAACGAGACAATATATCGCTCCACATGCCATCGTATGTCTCTATTAGACGCGAATAATGATGGTCTTAGTCAGTATCTACTCTGTATGTTATAAAATATTTCAAGTACGTACTGCTGTAACATTACACCAGCTGGGTTGGTTGGAGCGTCGTTGTGCTGTAGTGCGCGGTACCGATTGTATGATGTATCATACATGCTGGTTTGTACCCGATACCATGTACGTACGTACCCCCGGGGCCATCTTGTATGCCCCCTCCCTTTTGGTGGTGTGCTGCCGTGTTATTATTGTGCACGCGCCGGGGAAGAAAATGCGTGGTAGCCAAACTTTAATTTTTATGACAAGAGTATAGTAGCAGGTACGGGGCCGATTTGAGCAAAGCGAAACGAAAAAAGCAACAAAATGTACCGCCCCTCCCTTTCCCTGCCCCGCTCTCTGGACCCCCTCTCGCGGTGTATCTTGGGGCGTGCGTGGTGTGTGTATGTGAACGCGGCCTGTGACACACCAAATACGTGCATACCTGGTTTACATTCAGCTGATATATAATATGTACTCACATCGACGGAAAAATAGGCTTGGCAATATAACATAGACGTCGACATACTACAACAACAGCAGCAGCAGCATTGAGAGTTGTATTATACGTACTACCTGGTAGTACACATTTGAATATAAAAAAGGTTGTAAAGGTTGTCACAAGCACGTGCGCGCGTAGAGGGCACAACATTTTCTTGTTGCGATTGGTTTTTGTGGCAATCGCAGCCATTTCTTTGTTGTGATTGCTCTGTCAGCAATTATTATACCAGACTACTGTATGTGGTAGTAGTAGTAGTAGTAGTAGTAGTAGTAGTAGTAGTAGTAGTAGTAGTAGTAGTAGTAGTAGTAGTAGTAGTAGTAGTAGTAGTAGTAGTAGTAGTAGTAGTAGTAGTAGTAGTAGTAGTAGTAGTAGTAGTAGTAGTAGTAGTAGTAGTAGTAGTAGTAGTAGTAGTAGTAGTAGTAGTAGTAGTAGTAGTAGTAGTAGTAGTAGTCGATTGTAGTAGTAGTCGTGGTAGTCGATTGTAGTAGTAGTAGTCGATTTTAGTAGTAGTGGTCGATTTTAGTAGTAGCAGTAGTCGATTGTAGTAGTAATAGTAGTAGCAGTAGTAGTTATATACCCGTCGTACGGTACCGCCTGTAGCCTGAGTCCAGAGCTTCAAATATATCGTGCTCTTACGAAGAGTATATTATGGACTAATACACCACGTGAATAATGCACGATCATCGACATGTCGACCCGCTTCTTGTCCGTATGCGCAAGACCAACAACCATGTAGTACGTGATCTACTGCTTTACCCAATCGCTGAACAGCGTCGTGGCATGTCGCCAAGTGTCCATCTCACACTGACGTAGGCGCCTCGAGAGCCGGGGCGGGGGGGGAGAGCGAGGGGCGGGGGGGGGGAGGCTTGTATGCGTGTGAGATTTCTTAGGTTGCACGCTGCCTTCCTTCTCCCGCCAGCTTCATCACACGCGCAGACGCGAGAAGCTTGTTGTGCTGCTTCCGAGATTCGAACCTTCAACATTTGGATGAATAAACACACGCGTATATTGTACTGAAGTCTCCCGGGCGATCTGACTTTTGCTTGCGAGTATCTAACCCGCACGCGATGATATTGTGTATCACACCACCATTTTTATTCTTATCACGTAGTATCAGTAATATACTAATGCTATATGTGACACGTACAATGCTTTCGCGTATATAATGCGTATCGCGCACCACTCCCGTCATTTTGTTTTTCAGGAGTACCTGGTATGCATATATACCCGGTATGAATGTACTTCCCCCCTCCCCCTCTCTCTAAGAGTCTGTCGTTGCTATACTTTGCCACCCCATCGCACAGGGTGTTTTACTGATTTTTTTTTCTATCGTCACTCTCCAGCTCAACTCGTAAGAGGTTTATTTACCTTCAGCGACCATCTGGACAAGCCGTGATGTCGCAGATATCTTCGCTTCTTCCCCCCGGTGCTTGCTGCCTCCATTTTGATCGCGCATAGATAGATAGGGTTCAGCGTGCCCACTGTTCAGCTTTTTTTTATGCTCGCTTGCTTGTCGATTTGCATCGAATTTTGCCAACTCATCACGCTCTCGCGCTGTCGGCTTGTGGATTTGTTAGAAAGAGTCCACGTGTGAAATTCGAACCTACGACCTTGAATGACATCAATCATCAATACTAGTTACGCGGCTTACTTTTGGACCACGACTACTTCCCTGTTGGCGCGAAAGTGCGCAGTCGTATGGGTGACGGTGAGCCTATAGTTGCCATGGGTGCTCTTGCCCCCGCCCGGAGACGGCTATACATCTGGCTATGATTTCGGTGCAAGTACATCCGCGCCAGTGTGTTTTAAGATCCTTTCTTCCGTCGACGGAGCTACCGCCATGCCACCCCACCACCATCAGCATGTGACCATGACGAAAAACAAATACTCAAGAAATAAAAAATCGAAACAATCGTTGCCCTTTCGAGGTCCGGCCAGGCTGTTCGTCCCCCCCCTATTGCGACCTTTGTTTCGTTTGTTCACATTCCGAATTTGCCTTCTCTATCCAACAACGGAATCTTTCAAGCTTTTTATCAATCTTTCGCCGGCCGGTATTACAACTACAACAACAACAACAACAACTACTACACAGCAGAAATACTCCCTCGTATCTGGTATCTACAATGTTACAGACCATATGTAAGGTACAAGGGTGTCGGACGGACGTACTTGGTGAACCTGCTGTAATACACCACTTGTAGCAGAAATGTAAGGACCGCTGGCGTTGCTAGGGGTGTTGACCCATTTTGATCGCAATACCCAAACGGTCCTTACGTTTACGTCCGAATTGGTCTCACAATAGAGAAGTTTGCGCGCAACGCTGGGTGCGCGATTTTGCCTTGTTTTTCTTCGTCGGGTGTTTGGGGTTGAGGGAGCGATAACTCATGGTAACATTCTAAGTGATAATTTTTCTTATATTTCTCAGTGGAGTCACCGACCTGTACTCCAGTGCTCGGGGGCGGCACCGACCGATACCCTAGGACAGACTCGCCCACCCCCCGTAGAAAGCACTCTGTATATATATATGTATATTAATATGTATATATTTTTTTCGATCGATTGAAGTATTTCACCAGTATCAGTCGCAGCTTGCAAAAATGGGAGTTTCGACGAACTCCTCGATCCAGCTGACCCCTGAGGTTTGGCCTGTGATCGAAGTATCACACGTATATCTAGATTGTAACACAAGAACCATGGGTGTCGACGAAATCCTCGATCTGGAGTGTTTTTTTTTTGCTTTCGTTGTTTTTTTTATTCAAAACTATCATCATCATCATCATCGTGCTGGCGTACCGTCGCTATCGGCGTGGAATTTTAACGCAAGGCAAGTTAACTGAAGCTGCCGGTCTTGTTCAAGTTCCTCAGTGGCTTTTTTGTGTATCTAGAACTAGTCGAAGCGCATCGCTCCGTGTGGTGTGTCTAGTAGTGTGGCGTGCTGTGGTGCCGAGGCTTTGGTCCATGTATTTATATGGTCGATTCTAACGATCGAACCATAATAATAGGTGGTTTGGGCGCTCAGAGCGTCCTTTCGTCCCCCCCAGGGCCGCGACTACTGCCACCGCCCTGTAGGCTCCGGGCGGCCGATCGTTGCGCTGTGTGACTGATTCGATGTGTAGCTTGAGGCGTGTTACCATGTGTGGAGTAGATGTTCAGGCTGGACTATACCTCGGGGTTATCGTATTTCGTGTATCGTTTTGGTGTGAAGGCAAACGAGGCGCATTGGGCGGCTCAAACAGACCCCTCTGTGACTTGAGAGCTTTAGAGGGAAAACATCTAGAATGTAATGACGATTGCGGCATCCATCAACCATGCGGACCAGCCCGTCCCTTTCGAGTGGTGGGGTGGTGGATGTGTCCGAACCGTAGAGTAAGGAACTGCTCGACAAGCGTGCAGCGTGGTGTGGTACTCGCGCACTGCTGTGGCTAGCGCTTCCTAGACGCTTGATATTTTCGTAATCAATCGTCGATTTTTCTTTTGGTCGCTGTACTTTGAATCGCAAGAGGGTTAGTAAATGATGCGGTCAGTACGATTATGTGAATATCATGAAGAAAAAATAATACTATCGTTAAGTAGTGAGTACCGGTATCACTTTTTGTTTGTTTGTATCATGGTATGCAAATATTTGTTGTAGTATCGTTAATAATATCATACGCCTCGTGCGTGCGTGCATACCAGTACTGTACATACAGCAGAGTATGGTGATTATGTGCATGCGATACGACGGGAAGGTGGTGAAAAATGTCAGTCAACATGTGATCATACCCCCTCGAACGCGTCTGTTCAATGAAGTCCTCCTTGTAAACGGGGGCTGGAGGCAAAACTGCAGACAGTGTACTCCGTAGTTCCGCACACGCCGTCTGTCTGTAGACAGAACCCACAAGTGCAGTCTCCAACAGCAGCGGCAGCAGCAGCTGCTGCTGCTGCTGTTGTTGTTCTCACATTAACTCGCATAGTCAAGTCCGTGGTCACAGGACAATCTTCAGTCACTCTGGAGTGGAAGAATATCCCAGGGAAAAAAAAACAGACCGTGAGCGGTACACGTATAGGTCTAGACTAAATCATTGCTTAAGCAACGTTGTATGCGTGGTATCATAGCAGCGCGCATCCTATCAGCAAGTTTGTGGATTGGGAGCCTACCATACGAAGCTTGCAAGGTTTACGAATAGTACCACGTGGCAAGCCGGAGATTTTCTACCAGATGTTGTCTTCAACCCCCAAAATATCCCTTTAATGTTGTTCGTTATGATAAATAGAAGGAAACCGCTTGTTGGGCTTTACTTAGTCGCGCGTCTCAAGTACCCAACAGATAGTTCCTTCAATTGTGGCCAAACAGGTTGTTCCTTCTAAGCAACAACCATGAGACCACACCCGCGACGGTGGCGGTGAACTGATGCCCCCGACGAACCGGCCTTGCCAGGCCGGCGAACAAACGAGCGAACGGGTGGGTGGGTGAGTGGGTGGGTCGCGCGCTAGCGATGATGCATCATCAACACAGCAAACAACAACACAGAACACAACAACAACAACCAAACAGGAATAGAGCAGAGAGCTACAACACAGCATCAGCGCGTGCACGTTCTAAAGGGAGTGCCCAACGTCATCGCTACTATTAATAATGTCGTGTTGCGGGTGTGGCGCAGATCACCTTGTAGAGTATCTCGGCTATATTCATGCGTATATCCCCTAGTCTATACCTCGTCGCCCTGGTTTGCTGCGAGTGACGAATGCTTGGTCGTTGGCGTTTGAATTTCGGTTCATGGTCAAGCTAGCGGTTAGCATTCGTCACTTTTTTCCCCCTTCTAGTGCCAAAACGGTCAACGGGAACTTTCGCCGAGCTACCTACCGCTCGAGGGTCCTCGCTCCCGTGTATATGGTACAGCACTGCTGTTGTGCTACAACGCAATAATAAGGAAGCAGGGTGAAATGGCGGCGTGATTGGCTTTTTGCTGCTCTGAGTTACAGCGACACGGGCTGTAGATGCGGTTATTTCCCTCGTATGGTGAATCGAGGGGAACGAGAAGAGCGCCGGCCTCTCAGAACTCAGAAAAGTCGACTCGGCTGCCGCGCTGTCGTGCATCGAACGGTTCGCTCTGACGAAGAACCTATTAGTGCCAATACGTGAAAAAGCACCCATGGTAGATGTGTTTGGAATGCCACCCGACTCGTTGCCGTGCCACTGCTTTGGCGTGGTACGCCCTCCTCCTGCCCCCCTTCCTCCGCGCCCTCCTCTTCTTCCTCTTCCTCGTTTTTTTCCCTTCCCTCTCCCTCCTCGTTCTCCTTCACCTTCTCCGGCACGTTCACCTCCTGATGCCAAATTCCAGTCCACCACCGTTCCCCTGCGACCTCTTCATCGGCATCTATATGGTCGGTAACACTCCGCGTTGTCCTCGTCCTCTTCCTCTGTTTTTCCTTTGTCAAGTTTGCCCTTCTCCTTCTCCTCCTCCTCGTCTCCCTCCGTCTTTTTTGGAGTACCTCCTTCTCCACCACCACCATCTTCGCCTTTTCGCCCTGATGCGCAACCCTTATCCACCCCCATCTCCCCCTCTACATCTTCCTTGTCAGTGCGTGCCTTTTTTTCGTTAGTCATCGTCTTCTCCTGATAAAAGTGTGCACCCTCTCCGTTCCCCTCGAGGAGACGAATTTACTTTGCCAAGCGAAGTTAAGAGTACGAACCAAACCATTGATTTGCTGCTGTATGCACTTCCGATCTTGTTATCTTTGTTAGCACCGATACCACTGCTCTCACGTTTTTGGTAGCAAACCACTTGGCTTGTATGTGGGGAATTTGGTGCAGTTGTTGCGGTACACCATTATTAAGTAAAAGGGTTAACCTCCGCTTTCCCCTCCTCCTCCTCTTCCACCACCGCCATCTCCTTATCCTGTTGCCAATTTCGAGTTCACCCCCCTCTCCTGCCATATTTTCGCTTGCTGCTCCTGATACTAAATGCGACCTCGCCCCTCTCTCCCCCCCCGCCAGCTCTTCGTATACTTCATTTTTCCATTTTATAACTAATTTTCAAGGACGTCAGCCGTGAGTTCGACGAATTTATCAGGTTCCTAGTATTTTTTCTCGTTTTTTTCCTCAAGCATGTAGGTTAGCTAACATCCTTCTTCCCCCCCTCCCCCTCCCCTGCTGCCATCCGCTTCCCCTTCCTCCTCTTCCCCCACCTCCTCCTGATGCCAAATCCCTGCCCACCCCCCTCTCCATCTCTTCGTTTATTCTTATTTTCCGTATTCTCGGTCTTCTTCTCCTCATGCTTTCCTTCATTCCCTCCTAGTTACCCCCCCCACCCCTCCTCCTCCTACGCGACGACCGCCTCCTCCTCCTGCTCCTCCACCACCATCACCCCCACCCCCTCCTCGTTCTCGTCCTCTCCAGCACCCCTCCCTCCCCAAATTGTGTGACACGACAACGATGGCCCCCGTTTTTAACATGATATGATGCATGAAAAGTTACGATGTAAGATATGCGCGGGCAAACTTATTAACCAAATACATGGACCAACACCGAATCCGAAACTCCAATTACCTGGCTCCAACTTGGACCTGGTGATGGCTTGGTTGCTGAGATTGGTAAAATTCTGTGATACCTGGTGGGTCGCAACACTTTTGAGAACTTGGCAAGACTTTTTTTATCATATATTTATATAGGTCAAAACACCTTGGGGTGAGCGTCTAGGTCACACGGCCGGGGTAAGCTTCTGCCTGTGGCAAGTTTCAACACCTTGGAGATACGGCATAGTAACTTAATCGAGCTAATGTGAGAACGACGATTACAATAACTTATAGTTTAACGCTATATAACTAGGCTATATGTGTGTATATCGTTGGTGCACAAAAATGGGGACCACTGCTGTTGGTATCCCGACCCTACCGTGTTTCCTCCTTCTCCTTTTTTCAGATCTCCTGCACCACCACCTCCCACCTCACCCCCCTGCTCCTGATCATGCCATGCCATGCCAAATCCAGTCCACCCCCCCCCCCCCCCCCCTCCCCCTCCGCCTTGTCTTGGTATATTTTCGTATTTTCCATGTTACCAGCCTTCTCCTCGCCCTCTCCCTCTATGTTCCCCTTTGTTCGCGCCCCCTTCCTCCTCCTGCTCCTCCTTCAGCACCTTCTCCTCCTCAACCACCACCATGACCATGATCATGACCATGACCTCCTTCTGATACCAAATAGCGGCTCACCGCTTCTTCGTCATTTTTCTTGTCTCCCTTCCTCTTCTCGCGCTCCTCATCATTTCCTGCCTTTCCCCCTCAAAAGCGTTAGTCTAGCTTTCTCCTCCTCCTCCTCCTCCTCCTCCTCCGCCTCATCCTTCTCCTCCTCCTCGTCCTTCTCCTCTTCCTCTCCTGGTGCCAAACCGCGGCGCACCCTTCGCCGCCCGCCCCTTGCATCACTTTTTCTAATTATATTTCCTCTTGCCCCTGCCCCTCATCACTCCTCCGCCGCTACCACCAACCACCCCCGTCCGCCTCCTCCTGTTGTTCGATTATGGTGTGCACTGGCTCACCCGTGACGTCTTCATCCCCTCTCCCCCGCATGATAACCCCAGAGGAAAAGAAAAAAAACGGTCGAAAGCGAGTAACGTGTTACGGCTAACGATTACGGACTCAGCCACACCTGGCAGCTTTCTGAACCGACCCGACCCGACCCGTGAGGCTTCCTGACCCGACCTGGCTCGACGCGAGAGTTTGGAAACCTCCTAACGCGACCCTCGTGTCGGATTACGACCCGTTAAATGCCCTCGTCGGCCACACTTAGCATCCCGGTGTTGTGTGGCTGGCTAAGGGGTGGGTGCATCAGAAGCGCGACGGTAGGAGCTGTCCTTCGTATACGACACGCTGCACAGCATCTTGATTCCTCGTACATTGCTTCTCTAGACTCTCCCTACCCATGTGGTACCATTCATCCTATGGTATGTTTGTCGCATTGTATATAGAAGGGTTAACCAAGTCGCTATTGCTTTCTTCTCGATGTTTTTTGGTCGATGTGTTGATTTTTCTACTTGTAACCCTTGTGGAACCAATGTATTTTGATGGGTTTGATGCCACCGTACCGACCAAAAAATGTGGACGAGCGGGACCGATCTAAACCAAGCGTCTACGAAAATCAATGGTGGAAAATGGTGCAGTAATACTGCTATTAATGGCAGCCACCGACATGGTGCACGAGTCGAGTGTCTTACAGCTTACAGCTAGCTCACTAGCTGCAGTGCGGTTGGGACACATGTCCTCCCCAGCAGCAGATCGGGTTTGCTTCAGTGTGGTCGCGTCCCGCATGAAAAAAACGTCGGCTTTATTTGATTTTTGTTTTTCCACTCAAGTCTCTAAAGAGTCTATCGTTATATATACATACATAGTTATATACATACATATTTAATAGTTGTCTTGTTTCTTTTGTCCTCGGTGTTTCCCCCTTCATCCTCCCCCTCCCCACCCCCATTTTCCCCCTTTGTGAATCCGTATGGAAATATAATACTCGGAGTATATTATACTCGGAGTAAAAATAAAAAAACACACCAGCTGTGAGATCGAATATTTTGTCGAAACTCATCTTCGCAAGCTGTGTGTGATACTCCGATCGCGCGTATTACGGGTTGTGTGTCCTCATTAAGGATATAGGTCGGCGACTCCCCTTGCAACTACAGTGTAGCTATCAGGGTCAACAGGATGATGTTAGGCAGTCAGTCTGTGCGCGCATACACGTCCGCATGTTGTAGAAGAAAGTCTCGTACTTGGACTTATTGTAGGCTATTTTTGGCTGTTGTGAAAAGGTTCATTTAGTTAACCCGTTTTGTTGAGTCAACCCATTTTTGTTACTCGTGGCCGCTGCTGTGTGCACGTTTTTTCAGCTCCGTTTTTGGGGAGGCTTGGCTACTGGGAACAACAATGGTTACGGTTCTAGATGGCTTGTAACCCTCACCGGCTCTTTACTCCCCCCCCCCCCCTCGGTTGGTCCTTCATGAGACCCGCCGAACACCTCACGGCGTTTCCGCGCTTTGGTGCGCGCGACGTCTGTCTGGGTCGATGAAACCTCGACGTGCGCCCGTCCGCACCCGCATTGCGGGAATGCGAGGGATCATGAGACTACGGCAACGCATGGCAACGATTTTGCCCCTCCCAACAGAGACAAGGTCGTACGCGAAAGAAAACATGAAGTACATTGTACAAACGTAATGAACGCCAAAATGCTGGAGGTGTCTCTATTTAAGAGCAGGAACGGTTCTCCGTCTCGAAGGGATCCGTGGTCGTTGGTGAAACGACTACTACAGCAGTAAGCCAAGCAACTAATGAGTACGCCCCCCTTCCCCCCCCCCCCCCCTCTCCTCCGCCCCGCCCCGCCCCGTTCCGTTGTGGTCCAGCCGCGATTCTGCGCCCGGCACAAGCTACCCGGGATGATGGACGTAAGAAACAGGCGATGCGAGGAGCCGAACTGCACCCGACAGCCTTCGTACGGGAAAGAGGGCCAAAGAAGACAGTTCTGCTTTACGCACAAGAGGGAGGGGGATGTCGACGTCAAGTCCACAAGGTGCTGATCGATGATGGGTGATCATTTATGTACGGTCGTGGGCTGGGCCCGCGGATTAGTGCGGTGTGATAGCCTTTTAAGTGCGAGCTGGCACCCTGTTTAGTGCGGTGCAAAATCGCTTGTCACGACCTTGCCCTTGAGAGTACAAGGCACTCCGATATGCCGTCATAATGCCGTGTCCTTCGTTAGTGCCGGTATTGGTCATCTGGCAAGACGCCACACTAGCAATGAGAGACCACGCCTTTTTCTTTTTCTTCGTCCCGTTTATTATTTGCGCTCCCTCCCATTGGTAGCTCAGATGTGGGGTCACGTGGTGGGCCCTCCCCCGCTCCCCTCCCCACTACGGTACGCTCCTTCATTTTTTTGGCAGGAAGAATTCAGCGTTTTCTCCCTCGTTGACTCGCGTCAAATTGTGACTTACTCTGTATTAACTACCTGGTATGTCGTAATAGCTATACCATGTGGGAACCAAATAAAAGTAGAGCGACAAATAAAAAAAACGACCAGTAAGGGGTTGTTGACCCTTTCTGCTGTGTTAGTGCGTCGTACAATTAGTAGAGACAAATGATACTAAGCGTAGTATCGTGCAGCATGCAGCACCGGTGCTGTTGCATACTTTCTCCTTGCGATGAAGTTCGGATACCCCCCGTCTCTTTCTAATACATGACCACCCTAATCGCACTATCTGTTTCGCTTCGATCAAGGGTAACCCAAACATGCGAACGAGTAAATCATTTTTTGTTTTTTTCGCCGCCATATGGTCTGGCCCATGTCGGTGGTGGGCGGAACAGCAGTGTTGCACCGAAATGAAAAAGTCGGCCTCAGGGGGGGGGGGAGGGGGGGAGGGGGGGGAAGGTGTCCTCCTTTTTTGCATACGTAGCCTCCCCTGGCTAAGCTCTGGCTGCTTCCATGTGGTGTACCGGTAATAGACGCTTTTTTTTCGGACATGTTTTTGCTCTGAAGCTCCCAAGGCGGTTGTTGTGAAGATCGCTACCGCTAACGAGCTAACGAGCGATAGGTGTATCGCGGTGTATCGCGCAGCTTGCAAAGATGAGTATCGACCCTAAACTTATCGAACTCACAGCTGACGTGTGTTGGAAGATTTCTTCCAAAATATGTACGGTGTCATCATGACGTGGTTTCATGAAATAGCCCGGAGTATCATTTTTGAGCTGTCTTTTATTTCCTTGTTTGGTTTGTGAATGTGCTGTGCTTTCAGTATTAAAATGCGCTTTGGCTCTTCGTACGTTTCCGTTTGTGGAGCTTTGCTTTGCGTTGCTTGCTTCGCCTCTATGTTGGACTACTACTACTACTACTACTACCACCGCTTCTGTTTTGTTTTTTTTTCTTAGATCCTCCTAGAGATCCGGGTAAAAAAAGCTCAAGCCCCATACACTTTCGTTTGTGTACCGGCTATTGTTCATCTGCAAAACTCAGACTTGGTGTTAACGTTCCCACTTCGGTTAAGTCAAAGCCGTGGACTTGCCGGCCTTCTTTGGCCGAAGCCTCTAAAAGGTTCGGCCAAGAAGGTGAGATAGCCACCCAGCCGCTTCTGCTATCTGCTTCCACCAGCACGACTGCTGCTCTGCTAGCACCACGCTGTACGTACGTATTATACGATTGATTATAGGATATTTGGTATGCATAGTCTATACCCATAATATTTTCTACTTCTGTTTTGTTTTGGCAACATGTTAATTAAGGGAAGAAACGCCTTTTGCGGGCACTTTTTCTGCGCTCTCTATCTCGTTGCGATTGCCCGTGTCTGCGATACGTAACTACCATATGGCCAGCACGTACGTACGCTAGTACTGCGACATATTCTCTCGCAGGTGTTGGTTTACGTGCTTCCGTAATCGGATCGAGGGCTGGGCAAGAGTACGGGCGCGCGCGCGGGGGCGGGGGGGGTCTGTATTTGTTGCATGATATGTGTTGTAATTTGTGACGTTTTTTATTTCGTTTTTCTCACACTTCTACTTTTCTGGACAAGCCGTGGTCACAGGTGTCGCCCCTTCCCCCCCCGGTTCTTGCCTTCAATTTTTATCGCGCATAGGGTTCAGAAATCCCACTGCTCGTCGATTTTTCATCGAGTGTTGCTTACTCACGCTCTCGCGCTTTCCGCAAGTCAATTTGTGCACGAGAAAACGTCCCCACAAATTTATACGAGTATGCACTCGGCGAGCCTCGAGCTCTTGAACTGACCTATACCAGGCTCGAGGATAGCCTGATACGCCACCGGCGCGAGCGATAACGGTTATACCTCATTGACCACGCATGCATCAAACTCGAGACGGAGCAGAGGGGTTGTTGATGAGTCGATCCGCCTGGAGTCAACGACGAAACTCACGAACAACAGAAGAAGATGTTTTGACAGGAAAATGACACATTCTGCGATGGAGGTACGGCACCTTTTTGTGACAAACGGGTCTCCTGTTGCAATATTTTGTGACGTTCGGGCATTCTGTTGTACCTTTTTGTGGCGTGTTGTCCTCATGTTGTACCTTTTTGTAAATGCTGGGGCTCCTCATTTAGACCAACGAACCATCAATAGATTAATAGCCGACATGGTTGTATTAATGGGTTACCGTTTGTGTGTTTATAGCCTAATAGTTGGGAGATACAGTGGGGGTTCCTGAATCCGGCGGTATCCCAGTACAAGGCAGTCGAAATCGCTTCGCCCACCTACCTGGGAAATTGCACTCATAGCGTGGAATGAACAATGCGGCTTCCCTCTATAAGGGCGGTCACATTGCTCTCGCACACCAACCACCGCCTTATTGTGGGACCCCTACCCCCACCGTCCCTATGCCGTCCCTATACCGTACCTATATTATTACAGACAGACCATGGGGTTGAATTATTATTCGGGTTTGGTATTCCTTTTTTTCTCGAGAGTCAGGTGAAAGAGCTATTATTATTAGCTATTTTAGCTATTTATTACTAACAATTAGCTTAAGCCTCGAGCGCAGAGGCTCAAGAAAAGGTCACATGGATGTGCGCCTGCCTTTATGACCGTAGCGTACGAACGGCGATTATGACGGTTGTTGTTGTTGTTGTTGTTGTTGTTGTTGTTGTTGTTGTTGTTGTTGTGGTTGTGGTTGTTGTTGTTGTTGTGGTTGTGGTTGTTGTGGTTGTTGTGGTTGTGGTTGTTTTTGTGGTTGTTTTTGTTGTTGTGGTGATTGTTGTTGGTGGTGGTGTTGTGGTTGTTGTTCTCACAATAACTCGCATGCTCAAAGTCGGTGGTCAGGACGGACTCCAGTCACTCCGGACATGCATGTAGAGTGGAAGAGCACCCCAGGGAAAGAATAAAAGCATACCAAAAATGGTAAAATACACGTATGTATTACAGCTACTGTAGAGCTAGAGCTAGAGCTAGAGCATGTCAAACATCAGCCAGAAAAGACAGTACAAATTGGAATGCTGTCCCCACGTACATAGAACTCTCTCGCGAAAACATGCGTGTACGTACTTGTATTGTTTCTACCTTTTTTTTTTCTTATTGTTCATCCTCCGGCGGACGGGGCAAAAAAAAAAAAACGCTCGAGCTCACCACACTCACCACGTGTTTCCATACACGTCGTGTGTCGGTTTAACTGAATTGCATCTTCGCTATTCAGCGTTGTTGGGTGGCGTTCCCTCACCGTCGCGAGCTTGTGTGCGTCGACTGATTTTAATTAGTTGGTAAATATTGTTTGAATATATTAGTCTTGGACGGCGGTCACCCGGCTTTAGCCAGGTCTCTTGGTGTTTCGGCGAGGTTGAAGCTTTTATAGAAACTCGCATGGGTGCGAAAGACATACCTATATATATCACACTTCTACTTTTCAGCTTCTGGACCAGCCGTGGTCACAGGTGTCGTCCCTTCTCCCCCCCGGTTCTTGCCTTCATGTTTCACCGCGCATATGGGGTTCAGCAATCCCGCTGCTCGTAGATTTTTCATCGAGTGTTGCTAACTCACGCTCTCGCGCTTTCCGCAAGTCAAGTGGTTCACAAGAAAAAGTCCCAACGAATTTATACGAGTATGCACTCGGCGGGGCTCGAACTCACGAAACTGACCTCTATCAGGCTCGAGGATAACCTGATACGCCACCGGGGCGACCGGTTACATAAATGCAAAGATGAGTTTCGACAAAATATTCGATCTCACAGCTGGAGTGTAATTTTATTTTCTTTAATAAATACATGGGCGAAAGTTTTGGGGAGGGCTCCTGGGTTTCGCTGTGCACGTACACATCTTACCACCGCGAAATACTTCAGTTTTTGCTGAGAGCGCCTAGCAGCGTTGGCAGGCGCAACGCGATGCGAGTCGACGAGGGAAGAAAGGGCTGGAGCCTTCTCGCGGTAAAAGAGAAAGTGAAAATGACGGCATGTACCGTGGTGGGGAAGGGGGAGAAGAGCCTGCTCAGTGATTGACGCCGGATTTTGAGTAACGTCTAGGGAGGGAGAAGGAGAAAGAAAGTGCAAACATAACAGAAGGGATGCGCAAAAAAAAAAGCCCCCCCCCAAAAAAAGTGAGCCCTCCCCCCCCCCCCCCCCCTTCCCCCCCCGATTCCTCTCGCCCACGAGGCCTGATGAATCGATGGATCAGGCTATTACGCAGCGATCGAAAAGACCTCGCCGTGCACTTTCAAAGCGTCAACACGCAGCTTGCAATGACCTTCCAAGAGGACACTACCTGCTGTACAGTGGCACACGTGTACGCGAGATCGAAGCATCACAAGCAGCTTGCCGACACAGCAGTATACATGAGTTTCGACGAAATCCTCCTCCGTCTCTCTCACAAGCCGGAGCGTCTTTTTTTAGTTTTTTTATTTGATATTATAGATGAATTTCGTGGAACGAAGTCCGCGATTCACAGCTTATTATTAGTGAGAAATCGTTTGTTAGTTTTTCTTCTTGAAATTGTTAAGAACTACTCTTAGTATATCCTCGATTCCCAGCTCACTAGGTGTTTTTTTGTTTAATTTGTAAAAGCTACCCACGGAGGATGAACCAATACGACGTGAAAAAAAATCCAATGGGGGTAAAGGGATGGGTTTTAAATCATCGGCCCCTCTCTCTGGCCCGTTAAAAAAGAGGGGGTAAGGGGGTGGGCGTAAATCAACGGCCCCCCTCTGGCCCGTAAAAAAAGAGGTTGCGTTGTTGGTTCGCCTCTCCTCCCCTCCCATTGTGTGACCCGGTGTGCTCGTTTGTGGAGTGGCTGTGCATTCTATTTGCCGTTGACGCTATGATACGACACGATGATATATATGTACAGCATAATATGTACAGCGCCATCTAAATATGTACAGCGCCAGCAGCGTTATTTCTTTTTCGAGCTCGTGTTCTTTTTTTGGTTGTTTTCGTTCGTTCTTTCTTCGATCGATCTCACGTTCTCTCGTTCGAGTTCGTTTTTTTTTTTTTTTGGTTTTTTTTTTTCGAGCAACGGTTAGGAAGGAGGTTTTTAGCAGTTGACCAGCATGATCATTGAGTTTTTATTTTTGTACATGCACGCGTACACGTATGGTATAGCTACAGTAGTATAGATAGTATGGTTGTGCAGCAATGGATGGTGTTGGTGTTGCAGCTACATCATCACTCAGTATGAAGAGTCGCGTTTTGCTGTTGATGCGGTGGATTCAGACATTCTTATGCGGTCGATTCAGGCATTCAGACGATCAAGTCCATCGAGACGGTCTCAGCGATCGGGGGGGGGGGGGGGGGGGGGGGGGGCAGGTGCCGCGGGAACGGCCATCTGAAGCGCGGGTCTGGTGTGTGTCCGCCTGTATGTGGTCCTGTCCGTTTGTCTGTCTATATTTCTGTCTGCCTTGTCCGTTTGGCTGCCGCCCTACCTGTCTGTCTGTCTGTCTGTCTGTCTGTCTGTCTGTCCGTCTTTCTGTCTGCCAATGTGTCTGTCTGTCTGCCGGCATGTTTGTCTTTGTGCCCGTGTGTGTCTGCCTGTCGCACGCCTTGAATGTCTCTTGTGTCTTGTGTGTCTGTCGTCCATCTGCTTGTTTTTGTTTCTGTTTTATGTCTTGTATTTGTGCGTGTGTCTGTCTGTTTGCCTGCCTTTTGTGTCTTGTGTGTGCGTTTGAGGCATCTGGTTTGAGGGGCAGTTGATGCCACATATTTTGACGGAACGCGACCTCAAACGGGGTCGCATTGAAATTGAAACGCGAGAACAATTAACACATACGTACACCCTCCCCCTTGTCCGTACTGCCAATATTTAAGTCGATCCCAACAGCATATCAGGTACCATACATACCTGTTACCACGTCTGGCCAATTTTCTGCATTTTTTTTTGGCTTCTGTTCCCATATTTCTTTCTTCTCACCTCCCTCCCTCGCTCCGAATCCCCCCCTCACTCTTCTCCCTCCCCTCCCTCTCTCCCTCCCTCCCTCCCTCCCTCCCTCCCTCCCTCCCTCCCTCCCTCCCTCTCAATCAACTCCCGCTCCTACCCTTCCTCTTCGCTTTCACTTTCCCCCCCCCCCCCCCCCCGCGCGCGCGCTCCCCTCTCTCTTCCCCTTGTCCCGTTTTTCCGTTATCCATAATGTTTCCCCTTTTCACCCTCCTTCCCTTTCCACTTGGACGGCAGATGTAAAAGCGCGTCGTGCCCGAAGCACGCCATGTACGGCCGCCCCGGGGAGATGCCCCAGTACTGCTCCGCTCACAAGGCGGAAGACATGGTCGATGTCAAGAAGCGCCGAAGGTGCAACGCCGACGGCTGCGAGCGGCGCGCTAGCTACGCCCTGGATGGAGAGAAGGCGGCTTTTTGCTCTGCCCACAAGCAAGCTGGCCACGTGAACGTCAACAATCGGAGGTGATTATTATTTAGCAGTCATATTAATGGTAATAATACGGACACAAACAAAAACGAAAGTTTACAAGCAAGAAAAATGTTAGTAACTACCAGGTATAATATATCCTTAATGAGGACACACAACCCGTGATACGCGCGATCGGAGGATCACACACGGCTTGCAAAAAGACGAGTTTCGACGAAATCTTCGATCTCACAGCTCGAGTGCATTTTTATTTTTTGTTATATGTGTGATACTACCACGTCACCAATCGGGCGTGACTAATATCAATATCATAGTAACAATAAAAGTGGAAACAAAACAAAATCAAAAAGTTGATAAAATTATAAGTACACATGCATACCACCTTTCTTGGCATGGAGAGAAAGGGGGCGGCGGGGGGGGGGGGCTGCATGTAACATCATCGTAGGTGCTCATCGTAGGTGCTCTAGGGAGGAGGGGGGGGGTGGAGAACATCGAGATATAATATGTTACTATTAATAAGTACCACCTTCCGCATGTTGGAGGTGGGGGGGGGGGGAGTAATATCGGAGGTGCTCTAAGAAGGGGAATGAAGGAGGAAAGGGCAAGGGGGGGGGGGGGGGGGGGGGAGATTTGGGGGGTACTCATTTGTCGCTTAACTCAAGTGATTTTGCCGTTAGTCATACACCCCTTCCGAGACGGAGCACCGTTCCTGCTCCAAATAGAGACACACACCTCGAACATTTGGGCGCTCATTGCGCTTCTTTCTTCTTCCGTATGTTAACTTAAACTGTAGTTGCTTACATTTGTTCATTCCGGTTTGGCCCGCTGTGGCCACCAGCTATATCTGTATCTTAGGATAGCAGTCGTGATCTCGCTACTATCAATTGTACTAAACTTCTCCATGTCACCCCCGTCTGTTTGGAGGGAACGGGGGGGCGGAGCGGTAAGAGAACACCGAAAAATGTTTGTATCCCACCGTCAAGAACTTGAGGTGGCTAGAGAGAGAACGGCGGGAGGGAGGAGGGCGGGGGAGGGGCGGGGGCGGGAGTAACGGGATAAAGTAAATACATGCCGGTAGTAAACAGGTATTCCGTACGTCGTATGTACCAGGTGTTTTTTTAAGAGTTTATTTATCGTTTGTAGTTTCCTTTTTTTCCCAGTAGTATCCTTCTATATTTATATATTTCTATACGCCAAGCGTGTCGCAACTAGGCAACGTAGAAGTCCACAAAAAAAAAGAAGAAAAGAAGACAACTCACGAAGGCACGACCGAGTGTACGGCCGTCCCAAGTCTATACGCCTTAAATACTCTGGTCTAGGAAGAGCACGACCAGGTGATGCGGACGCAAGTTCTTTCATATTTCGAAAACGCCCCAAGAAAAAATGGACGTTTGAGACCACGCTTTTGTGGGGACGACTTGGTTGGATTTTTTTGGTGGGACAATTTTTGCGGTTCTGTGAAAAAAGGTACGTTTTCTACTCGTTGTGGAGACTGATTTCTTCGATCTATTCGTAGCGTGGGATAACCCTTGGCCGTACGTAGCATATTGTACCAACGCGAGCCTCCCTGAGATACCCTGGAAGCACCCGCCACAACCTGTGCAGAGCCGTGAGCTGGCTCTTCTTAGGTATTGGCCGTCGACTGTAAGTAGTCGTTTGTTTGTTTTTTGTTGGCCGTTTGGTGTTGGGGACACTAAACAGTTCCTCTGCGGTACGTGAATATAATTTGTTTTTGCCTAAAGATGGGGTTCCTTAACGCTTTCACTGCTGGAATCCCTTTTTAGGGACGAATCTACTTGAAGTTAGTATAGGGAGGGATTTTGGGGCTCTAGAGGGGTTAAGCTCCTAATCGCCGGAACGTCATTCTTGAACATTTTGCTAAATTGTTGGAGGGGGGGGGAGGGTTCGCACCTGGGCCGCGGGGGTTGTTCGTCGGATATTGCACTGCTGTTCAGTTTGCTCCAAAGTCGTTTTTTTGTGGTGAGTTATTTACTTTCCCCCTCAAGCCACCACCCGCCCTCGGGAGGGAAAGTATTTCCACGTCTCTGCCATGGCACGTGCCATCGCGCTGCCTGTCAAATTCAAGCCAACTCGCTGGCCTCTCGTACCCAAAGCTAAACCTCCGCCCCCTGCTCACAGTCCCCTCGTACCCCAAGGCTTAACCTCCCACCCTCCGCTCACAGCCCTCTCGCACCCAAAACTCAAACCTCCACCCCCTCCTCCTCTGCCCTTCTTTCACACGCACGCACGCGCGGGGAACACCTAGATGCGAGTTTCACGGGTGCTCCCGCCGGCCGGTCTTTTCCTTGAAAGGCGAGAAGCCTCGATTCTGCGTTGCCCACAAGCTCGACGGCATGTCGGACAGCCGACTCAGCACCGACGGCCGCTCCCGCGCGAAGGCAGGGGTCGGCCGTCCCGCGGTGGCGGTCGCAACAGCAGCGCAACAACGAATGTACGGCGTAACCAGCGGCGGCGCTGGCGGAGGTGGTGGAGGCGGTGGCGGACAGGGGGATATATACGGGGCACGCGGTGTTGGCGGCCGCTCGATCGGACACGGCGGTGGGGGTGGGGGGGGTGGGCGCGGTGGCATCGGAAGCGATGGCAGCGGCAGCGACATGATGTTCGCCGCGAACCCGGCCTCCGTTGCCGCGGTGTCGCACGCGACCTCTGGGGCGCACCGCACCTCCCAGGCAACGAGACAGGCCGCGGCGCAGGCCACCGTCACCGCGGCCGCAGCGGTGATAGCGGCCATCGAGGACGAGGCTGGCCTTGATTTCCGGGGACACCACCAAGGCGGAGGAGGGGCCGCTGGCGCTGCTGGAAACCCCGGGGACAGGGGACACAGAAGTGCCGCTGGTGGAGGTAGCGGGGGTGGATTTCGGGAAGGCGAAGCGGAGATGTACGAGGCCCTGCAACATGGAGGAGGCTTCGCTGGTGGTGGTGGCGGTGGTGGGGGGGGTGGTGGTGGTGGAGGTAGTATGTCGAGGCCTAAGGCGGAGATCGGCGGCTGGGCGTCCGCTCTTTTCGCGGCCGAGCGCGACGGCCCCCCAATGGACCCCATGCGCGCGTCCCCTCCCCCCGCCGCTTCAGGCATGGCGCCGCCCCACGGCTACGGGGAGGTCTGGCAGTCGGCGGCGCTGTCCTCGCGGGCGGGAGTCACGACCTCCCCCGCTGTGAGGTCCACCTCGACCATGTCCGACGTTTCTAACGGGTCTACCCAGACCGGTGGGGGCGGCAGCGTCGGCCGTCAGGGAGAGCCCGACATGTACCATCGCATGTCTGCTATGTCGTCGGCTATGGATGGTGGCGGCGGTGGCGGTGGCGGGGGGGTGTCGGGCGGGCGCGGCGTATTGTCCTCGCATTTCATGGAAGACCGCAGCAGCCGGAATTTCTTGGGCAGCCTTTCTAGCGGAGGCGCTGGGTTAACCGGGGCCGGGGGTGGGGGGGGAGGGGGGGAGTTTATGTTTCCCTCGTCTTCGGGTCAACAGAATGCCTGGCACGGTGGTGGCGGCGGCGGCGGTACCGGTGGGGGCGGTGGTGACGAGGGGGGGGGGGATCTGCAGTGGGAGAGGGCTCGGCCGCGCCCTCCGCCGATGCCGGCACCGCTCACAACGTCGTGGGGAAGGGCGGCGGCGGTCGGTGTTATCTCGTCCGACTTGCATCGCCACGCGGGGCTGCTGCCACCTCCACCCACCCAACAGCTACAACAACAGCAGCAGCAACAGCAACAACAACAGCAGCAGCAACAACAGCAGCAACAACAACAGCGGTTGCCGAGCCTCCTGAGCAACCGCCGTGGGGGCTTGCCCCTGCCCTTACCCTCCTCCAGCATGGGTTACGGGGGCGCTCACGGTGGCCTTGGGGACGGTCGTGACGGTGGTGGCGGCGGGTACGATGGAAGGACAAGGGGTCAAGGGTAAATCGGATTCGGTCCATTCGGATCCGGTCCAATGCGCTAGGTGCTTTCGGATTCGGTCTGTGGGCGCATTCGGTCAAAAATGTTGTTCAGTCCGATCGATTTCGGGATTTCAGCTTCGATCCAACCGATTCGATGCATTCGGACTCGGTCTACAGACAGATTCGGTCCAATCTCATTCGACCCAGTCGGAATCGGTTCTATCAGGTTGGGTCCGATCCAATTCGGTCTTCGATCGGTTTCAATCCAGTCGGATTCGATTTAATCCACCTTCCACGCTTGTTCGGTGGGTGGGGGTGGCGCGCGCAATAGATCATGAGGCTGACGGAGTTCGAGGGAGGGAGTGAGGGAGGGGCAGTGTCGGATGCAGCGCTGCTAGGGTAGTAGGTCGTTCGGGGGGTGCTTTTCTTGCCATGGGCGGTTTCGAACCGGCGGGGGGGTCCGGACCGGACGGCTGGGTTGGGACGCGGGTCAGGGTTTGGTTGGACCGAGCCGGACCGAAGCGTGCTTTCTGAAAATAAAACGTTGGGCTGGAATATGGTGAATACCCCCTGCTGTGTTGCCCTCCGGGCCAAGTAAGGGGGTGGAATCCAATCCAATCCAGCCCAAAAGACAACTTCACGAAAAGATGGCCGTTTCATTCTGACTTGGCTATAGCAATATAATAGTTGGAATAGCTAAAAAACAAAAAAGGGTGCTGTGTGTATTTTTGCTCTATGTGTTTCTCTTCCCGCCCCCTCCCCTCCCTCCCCCCCCCCCCCCCCCCATCTGGGTTGTAGGGAGTTTCCGGCGGAGGTAAATTAGGACCGTATCGATGCCGCTCGCCGATCCTTCTCTCCTCTCCCTACTTATTTGTTGTGTTTCTTTCGAGTTTTGTGAGAGGTAGGGTCAGAGACGAGAGGCGCGGTGGCGGGGGGGGGTAGGGGGGGGGAGGGAGAGACAAACGTCTCGGACTAAAATAATATGCGCACACAGGTACTATAACCACCACAATTCAGTCAAGTAGCGTGACGTCCGCAAGAGTTGTATAATACTTCTTCTATAATACCACCATTCGTGATGAACAAAAAAAATTAAGCGGCACCGGTGTTATGACTGTGGTCATTTTCCCCCTCCCCCCGGCGCGTTTTTATCCCCCCCACGGGTAGCGAGCCTCTCAAGGGACCAGAGAACATATTTACGGAGGGGGGGGAGGGGGTGGTCGGGATACTCCACAGGCACAGCTAGGATGTATTGCCGCCATCAGGACATTATTTTCGACAAAATGGGAGTGTGGGTGGGGAGCGGGGGGGGGGGGGGGTCATGAAAATGGGCAGACAGCAGCAACAACGGGGTGTTTTACGTTTGGTCGGTATTTTAGATGTTATCAGCCACGCACGCGGTTTTTTATCGGGCAAAGATGTGATTGCGCGCGCTGCCGGCGGCGTTCCTGCGGCTCTCTTGCTTATCGTGCTTTTCTTGTCACCGAGCATCCTTAAGGCGGTGTCGATGGTGAGTATCCACGGCGCGCGGGGGGCGAAACTTAACTTTTAGTCCCTTTAGGCCTGCACTCACGTTTTTGGTAACAATACTACTCGGAAATAGTGTTGAAAATTGTTTTTCGGTACCAGGTAGTTACAAAGAAAACAAACCCACGTTTTTTTGTGACAAACTACTCGGGAATAGTGTGGGAACTTGCTTTTCAGTAGCATAAAAAATGACCCTGCGCTTACTTTGCACCCAACGTTTGTTGGTAGCGAAACTACTCGGGGGCATACATAAAAGTGTTGTGGGAGTATTTTTTCAGTAGTACAAAGAAAGGCTGCGGCGACGTGAATTAGTGTCTCTCGGCAGAAAAAGCGTTTCCCATTCACCCGGCCCTCGGTCTCCCTTTTCGGACGGCGTTGAGAAACTCATAGTGGCCTCTTGGTTGACTTGACCCCCCCCCCCGCCAAGGCCAAAAGGCGTTTCTACAAAATTTACGGCGGGACGATTAGGGTTACCGTATCTCGCTGTCCGGGGAGGGTTGTGGTGAGGGAGGGGGGGGGGGGGGGGGGGGGGAGGAGGAGGTTGTTTTTTCTTGTCTTGTCTGCCGGTATCGCTCCCGAGAGAGGGTGTGCGCGCGGCAGGGCAACTCAGGAGGGATGCGGTGCGGTGCAGCGGGGCAAGACGGTGCTATAGTTTTACTCGCCTTCCGAGTCAACTCGAGGGAGGTTACGGTTGGCGAGAAGGTTATGCTTTCGCCGGGCTGTACCCTTGGACTGGCAAAAATCTATGCATAGCGAGAGGCTGGACCCATAGGTTAGGCCGAAGACCGATCAGGATGTGGTATCGCAACGGGCCTAGTTTTGTTTTTGTTCTTCGCTCGAATTCTCGGAGGGTACGGGTGGCCCGGGGGGCGGGGCGCGGTGGTGGGGCTGTTTTCGTTCGTAAACTTGGGCAAAATATCCGCCGCCGCGGCCGTTGCTGCTGCTGCTGCTGCTGCTGCTGCTACCGTCGTCATCTCGAAACACGTACAATAGTTGGTGCTGTCCGTTAGACGTTAGACCAATGTCGCGTTTTTTTACACGTTTCGATAAAAAACGAGCGCCTCATCTCGGGGTATGTTGGCGGTTTCGTTACCCCCCCCTCCCCCCCCCTGAATTTCTACCCACACAGTTTTTCGATTTGTAGGTGAGGCTTGTCAGAGGTTAAGACACACCTGGCGTCATATCACTGCTTGCGCCGTGCCGCTGGGGCAGCGATTGTTGGTTTTTTTCAAGTAAGAGGGCGGGGGGGGGGAGGGAAGGGATGGGTGGGTGTACCATTGTTAGCTCTACCCCGTCGGGGTATGCATTGTCGTTTGTCGGGCTTCGGGGGGGAGGGGAGTGTTGTGAGGGAGGGGGGGTGGGGGGGGGGGAAGGGGTGGAATGGGGGATTTTGAGGGCTGAGCGCAACTTGTGGCCGGGGAAAAAATCGCTGCTGCTGGTGCAAACTCGCAGTTTTCTCCCTACACGGAAGAGAAAACAAAAAACGCCTGCGTAAGAGCGGCTCTAGAGATTTTTTTACTACGGCGCAATGCTTGTTGTGCCCCTGTTTTTTTTGTTTGCAAGTTTTTTTCGCCGGTAGGCCCTTCGGCGGCGTCTTTTTAAATGCATGTGTATTGGCTGGCTGACTAGGTGGCTCGGCGGTGCCTTTCAGCCACTCCGTGCATGCACATGCATGCATGCATGCATACTCGGTGGCGCCTATTTGCATGCACGTGATTGGTTGGCTAACTGGATGGCCCGTCGGTGCCTCTGTCGCCTCGAGTATGCGTGTAATTGGTGGGCCGGTCGACTCGGTGCTTTTCCGCCGCCCAGTGCTTCACTTATGATGATTGGCTGGCTGACTACTGGTGCCTTTCTGCCGTGCTCCACTATGTTTAGCTGGCGGAATAGATAGCTCGGCGGTGCTTTTCCGCCGCCGTGTACTTTCTTGCATACGGTTTGGCCGGCTGACGAATGGCTCGGAGGTGCCTTTTCCGCCGCCCCGTGCGTGCATACGGTTGGCCGGCTGACGAATGGCTCGGCGGTGCCTTTTTCATGCATAGAATTGGCTATACTAGCTGTCTAGTTATCCTAGTTATATCGTGTTTGCCGCTTTTGTAGCGATAGCCGGGGCGAGTGCTTGGGGAGGGAAAGCAGCCGGCATCGTAAACAGCGTCGTCGGGGCCTTGGCTTCCCGCGGAGTGCGGAATAAAAGCATAACCAAGCATGCTGTGTACGTACCGGAGTGTGCTGAAAGCCCCGAGACAGACGGAGGAGTGCGGAATCGGTATAGGGCTGCGTGTAAATGCGCTGTGTGTGATCGTACGGGGCGGCCCACGGCGGCTTGAACAGGACTGTGTTTTATTTCTGGTGGGCGATTGAGATGCCGTACGTACGTAAGTACCCTGCGGCGGATTCTTTCCCCGGGGGGAGGGGTTGTTATTGCTGTTGTTGTTGTCGTTATTGCTGTTGTTATGGAGAGTACTGTAAGAGAGTAGTAGCGGTGGCGTCAATGTCAGACGCTTGCTGAACTGTGAGTTTATGCGACAGAAGGAGAGAAGAATATATTTTAGTAATGAAACGGTAAGGATAGTAGGATTACTAGAAGGGGGCGCGGTACGGGGGAGGGGAGGAGGGGCGACAGGAGGGGGAGGGGGGGGGGGGGGGGAGAGAGAGCGCCGTAGAGCGGCCGTCATGTGGGGTTAGGTTCAGCAGTTAGATAGCGCTCGCGCTTGTTTGTTGTGACCGACGAAGATTACTTCCGTCCTCGTGTTTTGGAGGTTTTCATTGTACATCGGGGGGGCGTTTGCAGCACGCATCGTGGTGCGCGTTCGAGCTGCAAGGCGTGCATTTTCTAGTTGCGGCGATAGTAAATTGTTTTTCGTGTAGCGCTACTACCGCCAGCACCACCAAAACGCCACTGCTTGAAAAAAATCCGAATTGCGTCGTGTACGTCACAGCAAGTTGTCTGGGCGGGTGGGCGGGTGGGAGTTGTAGACTCCCGCCAAGGTTATTTTCGGCACCGCGCCTGTTTATTTACTTCGTAATACGCTGCTGTTGTTGCTGCTGCTGGTGGTGGCGGTGCCTTTTTCTTTACTTGGTATTTGGCCGCGGCTGCTGCTGCTTCTTCAGATGGTGGCGGTAGTGGTAGAGTGTGTAACTGCTAGCTGGGTGTAGCTATCTGCTGCTGATGTTGTGGTTGTTATCGCTTTTTCTGGACGTGTATCTTCGACCGGCTTGGTGGGTGGATTGGATTGTTTTTTGCTATTTTACGGGTTAGCGCATTATTACTAGCAGGAACACGCTGAAACGGTGACGATGATGATATTCATAGATACTAACGCCGGCCAGATGACGATGGTAAGGATGATAGATGCTACCGACGGCCAGAAAATACTTTCGTCGGGTTGTTTCGTCGGTAGAGTTGGCGTTCCGTCGGTCGCACTTTGAAATATGCGGAGGGAGGAGGAGAGGGGATAGTCACCCAACATCATATTATCCGGTCAACTGCAGGGGAGTGATGAGACGGAACGATTTACATCTTGAACTTTAAGGGAGTTGTGTATGACAATGTGGCGCTCGTGATGGGTGGCTGGGGGAGGGACGGGGGGGGTTCTGCAGGCACTAGGTGCTGTATGTACGCATGGGACAAGCAAGGCGTTGGTCCCATGGGAGGCGGGGTTGGGGGGAGGACGTTATAGTGACAAGTTTGATTTGTTGATTTTTTTTTTAGCAATTTGTTTTCTACGGCGCTCGGCACGAAGAATGGATGGATAGGTGGATAGATGGATGGTTGTTAGCATGTCGTGTCTTATCTTGTCTTAGTCTCGGTCTGTCGTATATCTTTGGATAGATGGATTTCGATGGATAGATGGATATTATCATGTTACCATGTCGTTTTTCTGTCGTATGTCTCCTGTCGGTCTGTCGTCAGGGATCAGCCATGTCATTTTTTGTCTGTCGTCAGGGTCCAACCATGGGCGTCTCCGATTGCGGTGGTGGCGGGAGTATAGCTTTTTCCTCCACAAGGTCGGATTAGAGCGAGCGCACCATGTAAGCTTGTGGTGTGATTTTGACTTCTTCGTCTTGTTGCACAGGGGTTGTGGGCTGCATGCAATATATAATGCGCGTATGGTGTTGTAGAGCTCTAGTGAGCCGAGTTTCCGAGTTTCATAATTTTCGTTTAGCATGCGCGGCGGCGCGGCGCGGATCTAGTGCTGATGATGATGGTGGTTACGGTGATAATTATGATAATGGTGATGATGAATTTTTGATCATGATGGTGGCGAAGAGGATGATGATAATTATAAAATTATGATGATACGGTGATCATGGTAGTGATGATGATGATAATTATGTAATTATGATGATGATCAATATGGTAATCATGGCGATGATGATAATGATATTATGGTGATAACAATGATGATGGTGTTGTGTGATCATTGTCGTGTCGATAGTGATGGTGATCACGAGGACGCGATGATGGTGGTGACGATAAGAACGATGGCGATGACGATGTTGAAGATGTGATGACGATCATGGTGATGACTGTGATTATATGATCATGTTAGTGGTGATGATGATGGTGAAGGTATAACACAGAAAACATAGCTTTCGATTACACCGCCTACCTCGTATGTTGGTATAATAATCTTAAAGCACGGTGTCCTCTGTGCGAGGCAATGAGTTCCCGTCTGTATTATTGGCGGAATGTAATTCGTCGATATAGACCTGGGTTATCATATATATATATAATGTTAAAGGTTGAAAGTTGTCAATGTGCTACCAAGTCCGAGACGGACTGCTGTGTTCACAACACCAGCAAACATCAATACCAGATTTTAGCCAAGGATCTCCGTTTCGTTGTCGACTTTTCTGCCACGTCCATGAAGAGCCATCCTTGCTAAAAACTATGACAGAGAACGTCCTCCTTTCCCTTGAACAGGCGAGAAGAGCGAACTGCGAGATCAAAAACTAATGCTGTAGTACCGCATTTCTAGCGCTAAAAACTTGACCGCTTCAACAGTATAAACAGGGCGGCGGCGCGACCGAACAGGGAAGAACGGAACATGCACGCTGTTACCGGGCCGTTACCGGGATGCCCGTCACCGACACTCGCATGCGTCGGGCAGGGGGGATGTCGCAGAGACTAAGCGATGAGGAAGAACGGAGGGTTGGCCAATCACCGGAATGTGCGCTTGACACCGACGCTCGCGTGCGTACGTCGGGCTGGGAGGAGTTGCAGCGATGAGGAACCGACGAAGAACGGGGGATCGGTTGGATGGAACGCGCATGCTGTTACCGGGCCGTGATCGAGGTGCCCCTCACCGACACTGCGTTGGGCTGTGGAGGTGTCGCAACGGCAGGGCGCCGGGGGAGAAAGGAGGATCGGTCAATCGCCGAAATGCCTGCTTGACACCGACGCTTACGTGCGTCGGGCTGGGGGGATGTTGCAACCATGGGGAGCCGAGAAAAAAAAGAGGATCGATTGGATGGAAGAAGCACGCCAATATGAGCTGTGATCGCGATGCCTGTCACCGGCCGACGCTGTGTCGTGCTAAGGGGATGTTGCAGAGACGGAGCGCCGAGGAATAACGGAGGATAGGCCACTTGTCATATTTCCCTCTTGCCACTGACGCTCATTTGCGTCGGGCAGGGGGGGTGTTGTATCGACGGCGAGCCTAGGACGAACCGAAGATCGGTTGGATGGAAGGAGCATGCTGTTGTTAGGCTGTCACCTGGATGCCCGTTTTGCACCGAGGATGGCGATGCGTCGGGAAGGGGGGGGGGGGGGGTCAGCAGCGTGCTCGGGGATGTAATACAGTTGCGGTCCATCAGTACTGCCAGTGTTATGCTACCCAAAAAAAACGGCCCTCTAGAGGCAACCAGCACTATTCCGTTTACTGCCACTATAGGTTATTCCCATTCGTGCCAAGCAATTTTACCGGCACTACTGCAACAACCTACACTACTCAACCGGCACAATAGAGAGACCACTACAGTACGATGATGCGTGGGGGTTGACCCAGCTAGCACAAACCGCGCGGAGAGGCTATTGTGCAGGTAAGAGATCGAGCCGTAGGAAGGCTCTCTGCAGTGACATTTGGAGGGCTAGAGGATAGGTTCCCGAGAAGGAAACGCTTTCCTGTAACTGCGGAAAACCCGAGCCAGTACCACCCATAGTGGTAATTGTTTAAGCAGAGATTGGACTGTCGGAAACCTTCTGTCGTGAGATTGGAGGGCTAGAGGGCAGGTCCCCGAGACGGCAACGCACGCCGTTCTGTGATTGCGGACACCCCGGGTCAGTACCACACGGAGGGGCCGTTGTGCAAGCAGCGATCGAGCTACCGGAAGGCTCTCAGTCGTGATATTGGGGGGCTACGGAATAGTTTCCCGAGATGTGAGCACCTTCCTGCGCGTGCGGAAACACGACAGACCACAACACCCTCCACCTGTTTTCACCAGCTCTTTTTACGGATCATGACCCGACCCGTGGATCGGGCCAGGAAGTTTATTAAGTCTCACGGGTCGAGTCGGGTTGGGTCGAGAGGTGCTCGATATCTCATGGATCGGCTTGGGTCGGGTCGGGTCGGGTCGAGTCATCCTGACACGACCCAACCCGTGAGAAGCGACTTGACCCGTGAAAACCCCTGTTTCTTACCGGACCGCTCTCCAGGGAAGGAATATCAATGTTTTTACACCACATGTTAAGGGTCAATCCAAAACGTCCCATAGTGAGGGTGTGTTCACCTGTCGTTTGTGTCGCGTGTGCGTATCGCCGCACACCGCGCTTGGTTTATCGTCAAATCAACGTGTTTTGTCTGTTTCGGCGTCTGTACTCGGGAACCAGGTAGGAAGCGAATGGTTCGCGAATCTTTGTGTGGTGGGGAGCTGATGGTCTTGAGAAGCTGCTCGTATACTACCACTAGAGTAGCCTGGAGGTGCGCTCCAATTTCCCTCTCGAACGAACGCAGGACAACTAGGTGAACCTGTCTCGGCAGTAGCGTAGAAGTCCTGGTCTACTTGTTCGTCAAGGGTTCACGCCTCGGTGTAACGCGGTGGAGATGTAATATGTCAACATATGCCATCACGACGTGCTAATAAGCTATTTTATTATAAAAAAATAGTGACCTCTAGCGGTCATAGATCTTCACCGTGTGTCCGTATTATGTTGCCCTCTCTTTTTTGTGCCCCTGCCTCAAGAAGATACTTGAATGAAACGTATTTGCACGGCCCGAAAGACGCTGAAGCTGCATTTTTCGTGCATGAGACTTGGACCTGCCAGAAGGAAGGAGATAGGTAAAATAGGTGTACCCTAATCGGGTGGAGGAGAAAACGAGCGAACACAGAGCTGCCCTCGTGGCAACGCAGACGAGAATGGAATCCACGAGAATGTGAAGAAGAGTATAGCAGGAGGAACACAATGTGGCAGAGGAAGAGATGGGAAAGACAGACGGATGTGACGACACGGCAAGCTTGGCACATTAGACAGCAGCGAGAAAACGGTCGCTATCTCGGGAGATGGAGTTGGTCAAGGACGGCCAAAGAGGAAGGAGATAATCGATGAGCAAACACGTAACATATTCATTCGTATGGAAGAAACGCACTGAGCGCCAGAACGTCGAAGGTGCCTCTATTAGGAGTAGGAACGGTGCTCCGTCTCAAAAGCGGTGCGCGGTTAACGGTAAAATGGCTAAGGCAAACAATAAATGCGTACGCCCCATCACTCCCCCCCCCTCCCACCCTCTTCGCCTGTCTTTGTTTTCTTTTCGTTTTTGGTTTTTCGGCCAATTAACAGTTACTACCAAGATTTATTTTTAGGATCGGATGGTGGGCGGTACAATACGTATGGGACTCGGTGCACTATGGTACAATTTTTCTGTCCCCCTTGACGAGCGGCGATTTTGTTTGCCCCCCCCCTCTCCGGCGGCGCACATGGATGGGCGTATCGCATTATTAATTATCTGGTACCGAGCTTGCAAATAAGAGTTTCGACGTAATCTTCGATCTCACAGCTGGAACGCATTTTAATTTGAGTTATGATTTTATGTGTCTATACATAAATCTTCGATCTCTGGAGTTGAATTTTTAAAACATATCTATAGGTTAGTTTTGTTTCGTTTTTATATTTTTATTTCGATTGCTCTCAGTACCAGGTGCCTGGTGTTTAACTTATTTAGGGTGTTTACAGAGCAGAGGAAACCCATTCTCTGAGCGCAGCGGTCAGCTCCGGAGCGTTAAAATGCCGATTAATGTAACGCATTACCCTTATTACCCGCTGCCTGGTGTACTGTAGAGTCATCCCTCTATAGTGCGGTACGGGTTGTACGTTTTGGGGCGAACGGTTTATTACACCTCTGGCTTACCTCTTCCCGTTTCAGCGCTTCAATCGTGGAACTATGGGTTAGTACGATAACTTCCCGAGCATCTTTTTGAGTCATCCCACGCTGTAGGGAGGGGTGCAACAGAAATTCTCTGAGCTCCTTTGAACATGAGGAGCTAGCTCGATACCGGGTAGCTCACCCGAAGCATACGAGTTCGAAGGCGTTCAATCGCTCGCGCAACCCGATCAAAACACTTCTCCATACCAGGTCATGCCCCAGTCCTAAAACAAGTTTTACTCGTAAAATTATAAGATTCATCCTTTTTAGTTCCTCACATGAGAGGAGAGCCCATCCGGCCAGAAAGTGCAACCCCTACCCCCTTTATAGTGCGGTAGATTTATTTTAGGACCAGCGCGCATAGAAATGTGGCGGTCGGTGTTTTGCGCGAACGAACGAGGGTGTCTTCGAAGGTCACATATCTCGGGTGATGATGATGTTGATGATGTTGGTGATGTTGATAGTCAGCTAACTCCTCGTGTTAGGAGCTCAGAAAAATCTTGAAATCTTCTGCACTGCACCCATCCTACCGTGGGATAACTCTACGTGCCAGGCAGAATTATCTATCAATAGCCTCTGTGCGCATTGGGGTACCCCCGGCCGGGTACTTTGTACTGGGTATATAATTCTTATGTCTGGTAACCTACCCGGTGCCCTACCAGGAACTACCAGGAACCACCAGGTATTATGCAGTAACTGCCCTGCTGCAAATACCCCCTTCCCCCGGGTTCGCTGGTTTTACAGGCTATATACAGCCATGCATGACGATGACCGCACCCCCCGCCCCCGCCCAACTTCTTCGCTTGCAGAGACCAGCGGGACGCGCGGCTCGCCTCTTTCCTGGTATACCCCTGCATGTGCGGCTCTACAGTATTAAGGGCCTCTCAGCAAGGCGATGGTGTGCTATGTAGCAATATAACCACCTCCTTGTTGGAGGGAGCCGCCTTATTAGCCGCCTTATTCGTTCCAGCAGGTTACGAGTGCAGTGCAGTTCCGCAGTTACTCCCCAAGCGATTTTGATCACCTTGTATCGGGACACCGCCGTGTTATTGGAGGAAGCCGCTTTTTGGGGGGGGGGACCCCTACTGTATGTAGCAGTACTACTATGTACCCTGCCTGTAGTGTTCACCTGCCAGATATTTTTAAAATAAAAACACACTCCAGCTGTGAGATCGAAGATTTTTGGTCGAAACTCATCTTTGCAAGCTGTGTGTGATACTCCGATCGCGCGTATTACTGGGTGTGTTGTTAAGGTATTAGTGGGGTATTAGTCCGTTTGACCACTTGCAAAAGGTTAACCAATAGCTTACCCAAACTAAGCCTTGTAACACACTCTTCCCCCCTGAAACGGCGGGATAGCAGGTCGGCCGGATATATGGGCGGACCCGTCAATACATCCAAGCCGTTTCATTTCCTGGGGATACCGGGGAGAGTTTTTTTCTAGTTCGACATAGGGAAAATCTGAAAAGTTTATTATTATGGATGGTGGGGATCGAACCCACGACCGAAAGACCCATGGTCTGTCGACGACGCCATTTTTTAAGGAAATTAGTCGGGTACTGTATTAGTCCGTTTGACCACTTGCAAAAAGCATGCCACCCATGGATATATTGACAGGTCCGCCGGTATGTCCGGCCGATCTGCTATCCCGCCGTTTCAGGGGGGGAGAGTGTTATAAGGCTTAGTTTGGGTAAGCTATTGGTTAACCTTTTGCAAGTGATCAACCGGACTTATACCCCACTAATACCTCAACACTTCGATGTCTCGATCGCTCCAAAACGGCCTCAAAAAATATTTTCAAGTTATTGCGCAGTACCTTTCTATTATAGAGGGGGTCTCCCGATAAGGCGGTCTGAGTAAGGCGGGTATCCCGATATAAGGCGGTCAAAATCGCTTCGCGCCAGAGTAACTGGAGAATTGCACCCGCAACCTGGAGTGAATAGTGCGGCTTCCCCCAACAAGGCGGTCGTATTGCTGTATAGCGTGCATACTCGTCTAAATTCGTGGGGTCATTTTTCTTGCGCACAAACTGATGTTATAAGGCTTAGTTAGTTTGGGTAAGGTAAGTTTCGTATTGGTTAACCTTTTGCAAGTGGTCAAACGAACTAATACCCCACTAATACCCTAACAAATTAAATGGCGTCGTCGACAGACCATGGGTTTTTTGGGTCGTGGGTTCGATCCCCACCATCCACAATAATAAACTTTTCAGATTTCCCATCCATGTCGAACTTGAAAAATACTCTCCCTGGTACCTCAGGGAATGAAACGGCTTGGATAAATGACAGGTCCGCCCGTATATCCGGCCGACCTGCTATCCCGCCGTTTCAGGGGGGGGGGGTGTTGTAAGGCTTTGTTTGGGTAAGCTATTGGTTAACCTTTTGTAAGTGGTCAAACGGACTAATACCCCACTAATACCTTAACACTGACTCGGAAAGCGCGAGAGCGTGAGTTGTTAGCAACACTCGACGAAAAATCGACGAGCAGTGGGATTGCTGAACTCTAAACGCGATAAAAATGAAGGCAAGAACCGGGGGGGGGGGAAGGGACGACACCTGTGACCACGGCTTGTCCAGAAGCTGGAAAGTAGGTGTGTGCGAACCCCCAAAAAAAAAGAAGATAGCACACTACCGCCTTAATCTTATAACTTATAATAACCCCTCTACAACTACAACAGTACTGTTGTTTTTCGTTTTATTATGTTGGTTTTTTTGTTCTCTCATCCCATCTCTCTACTGCTGTGTCCCTCTCAGGACGTAACTCGAATCCAGGGCCACTGCACTAAGCAGGCCCTTCTCCCCCCCTGCCCACTGCGGTACGGGCCTTCGTTTTTATCGACTGTATTACGAAGTATTAACAAAATTAATACATACATACCAGGTATTAATACGAGGAAACAGAATCTTGTTAGTAGTAGTAGTAGTAGTAGTAGTAGTAGTAGTGTTTTTTATAAAAATATCAGAGTAGTTCAAATCTGATTGATGATGGTGTTCGTCGTGGAGACGGAATATCCCAGGTGCTACGGGCGGGGGGGGGGGGGGGGGGGGGGGTACCGAATGCTGGATGCACGTGTGGAGACAGATAATGAGACCGGTTCGTTCGCAGGGTTGCTTTTTGGACGTGCGTCTCGTTCTCAATACACGTCTATATCTATACACATCTTAAGAGTTCATCCTAAGTCGTAACAACAGCCGTTTTTCGTTGAACTTGAACAGGGAAATCAAAACATACATGCTTATTGTTCCGAACACACGAAACAATGATAATAGTATTAGCCCACGAAGTATAGTCTACAGTAGTAGCAGCAGCAATGATCACTTTACGAGTGAATCATTTCGTTGCCATCGAAATGTAACACCTTTTGGGGAGTCTCCCCGCCGTCTCGCCCCCTCTGAGCAACTGTGAACTGTGTACGGGTACCCGTTCAACCACCCCCCCCCCCACTCCAAGTTTGTTTCCATTGCTCTGTGCATATTACTAGTAGTTGTTGTATCGCTCATTGCTGTTAACCTGTGTTATCCTCACGGCACCCTCTCTACAGACCCCCCCACACCAGTATGTATACTATATACTATATATGTGTATATACAAGTAAGTACCAGGTTGCCTGGGAACACATTAATAATGCACGGTGAACTTTCATGTAAAATGCCAATTTCTTTGTTTTCCCACGATTTTTAGATTATATTTTTGTATCCCTCATCCATCTCACCAGTCACCTATTCTTCGAAGTAGTATATAATAGGTGTAATAATAGGTATCTGTTACATATCGTATATCATACCAGCATCATCATAATATATTTATTACTCATACCTGGTATATTATGCTGGTATACACCCTCCTCTGGTACTACTACTGCTGTATGTACCCATCATCGCTCATCATGCCCACAGTGACTTTGATACCGAGTCTATGAATCACATCTAGTACAAGACCAGTCCGCGACGGAGGAGGCTGTATTATTTCATGAACGGATCTTAGACCAACCCGTTTCTATCAACAGGAAAAATTGCTTGCTTGTTCCGAGTCGTGGCTCGGACTGATTCTAAGATATAGCCCCCCCCCGTGAAGAAAAAAAAAAAAAAAAAAAAAAAACAGCGGTTTTCTTTAACGAGTTTTTTTTAACGTTTCATGGCTGCTCGACGGCTAGGAAATAGGATGTGCTACGAAACAAAAAAAATATCTTCCTACGACGAGTACATACGAGTTCTTGTTTGCAAAGAACTGCAGGTATCGGACGGTGACGTCGGGGGCGGCAAGGGGCACAACGTATTCCAGGAGACGCGGGCGGTAGCTAGCTGGTTTCAAAACCGACTATTTCGTTAAAAAAAAAAAAGTTGGAGGGGGGGGCTACCGTAGAGCGACACGACCTTACTTACTGTACTACATATGGGCAAAAATACGCAGGATGTGGCGTGGGGGGGGGCGGCAACGTTAACCCTTTTAGAGCCCCAAAACCCCTCCCTATTCTTAGTCCAAGTCATTTTCCCCAAAACCCGGGTTTCCAGTTGTAACGGGGTTTAACCCCGAGCAGAACCCGAAACCGAACCCGAAGCCTTACGCTATGGGGTGACCCCGGCTTGGATGCCTTGGCTTGTGAAATGCGGCCGCGTTCTGGGTGCTTGCTGCTGCTTGCTGTGTCTTTGGCCGTCGTGCATGCTGTCTTGTGCTTTGGTAAGACGCGCACGCACCACCCATAAAATTGTCTCTTCCAAACACCTGTTGAGCCTTTTTTTTTTTTTTGGGGGGGTGGTCCATGTACAGCAGCGAGCATACAAAGTATATATAGGTTATAAGGCTTAGTTTGGGTAAGCTATTGGTTAGCCTTTCGCAGGTGGTCAAACGAACTAATACCCCACTAATACCTTAAACAAACAAATGGCGTCGTCGACAGACCATGGATATTTGGGTCGTGGGTTCAAATCCCACCATCCACAATAATAAACTTTTTCAGACTTTCCCCATGTCGAACTTGAAAAATAAATGCTCTCCCCGGTATACCCAGGAAATGAAACCGCTTGGATATTGACAGGTCCGCCCCGTATATCCGGCCAACCTGCTATCCCGCCGTTTCAGCGGGGGAGAGTGTTATAAGGCTTAGTTTGGGTAAGCTATTGGTTAACCTTTTGCACGTGATCAAACAGACTAATACCCCACTAATACCTTTGACATATACTCCAGTATATATTAGCGCGCTTTTTTTCTTATCGTGGTGGAAGCATGCAGACCACACACGGTGCCAGTAGCAAGCTGGTGCACACCTGTCTTCGTTACCCAGGTGCTTTGCATTGGAGTTCGACATTCAAAATCGGCGGCGTCAGCTAAGTTATTCAATAGCAGCCCGGGTTTCCTCGCATGTGAAGGATGCTGCAATCGACGGTTTCATTCGTCGATTTTTCCGTGTTGTGTGAATAAAGCCTCTGCAGGGGAAGTAAGTATTGCGCCACGACAAACCAATTTACCTGCTTATATTATTAGAACAAGGCTATGGTAGGGGGGGTGGGGGCATGTTAAGGGGGGCATGTTAAGGGGGGCATGTTAAGGGGGGCATGTTAAGGGGGGGGCATGTTAAGGGAGGCATGTTAAGGGGGGCGTACTAATTTGTTGCTTGCTATTATTAAGTCATTTGACCATCATTGACCACGCATCCCTTTCGAGACGGAGCACCGTTCCTACTCCTAATACTAATAGAGACTCCTGCTCCTAATAGAGACACCTCCAACATTTGGGCGCACACAGACATCTAGGGGAGGGGAGGGGGGGTTGTGTTGTTTTGAGGCTTTTGTAGAGCAGTGGGTCGGGGCCACTCGCGCGCGCGAGTGACCCCCCCCCGCCGTTCTTTTGCGGTCTTACAAGATTTCGTGCTGCTTTAAAATTTGAAAGTGCGATGTAGTATGAGAACTCGCAATGGAATGGTAAGCTCGCGCTGCGTCAAAGACATCGCCCCTTCCTTGAAATATGTTTCGCCGTTGAGGTGTGTAGCGTGCCAGTCGTGCTTTTTTGGAGTGTCTCAATCCCAGTGATGAAAATGGGAGCATGATAGTACAATTTGATAAGAGTATCATGCTACAATACCGTACCCTTGCTCATTAGTATTTTTAGTACTTTTAGTATTTTTCTCCCGAAAGGGTCTTAGCCGTGCGGTAAAAACCGGGCGGTCTTGAAAAAATGGGTGCTTGTACACCATCGTCGCGTAGTATAATTATACTAAAAGGAACTGTGTGGTAGGTATTATTGCCGTTATATACCGAACCGTATTAATAACGTAGCATGGTGAAAGTAAAAAATAAAGGAATCAACTGCTAAGAGCACCTGCTACTGTAGCGGCGTGGGCGGGCACAATTCGATGGGAGTCGATTAGGGAAGAACGGGGTGAAGGAAGTCTTCTCGCGATAAAGCTGAAGGCACGTATGTTTACCGTAGTGGGGAGGGGGGAGGGGGGGGGGGGGGGGGGAAGAGCCTGCCTAGTGGTTAACCCCGGATCCGAGTTTAACGACTAGGGGATAAAAAGTGCGAAGATACAACAGATAGATAGATGGGAAGAGCAAAAACTAAAATACTGTAAAATGACGCCGCGCTACGATAGACGTAGGCTGGCACTTCTCGCCTGAAATGTTTTCTGAACGACGGGGCTTCTTAACCCAAAATGGTCGGAAATATTACATTTTTGTTTTATGATCATGTTCTCTATACCTAGGCCATGGGATTTTTTCATCCGCGATAAAGAAGGTTTATTTTTGTCCAAATCGGGTTTTGGGCTAAGAAGGACATGTCTTAAGCTCCGAAATCAAACCTCAGAAAAAAAGTGGTGCGCCCGAGTCATTCCACGGTAGCCCCCCCCCCCCAAACTTTTCTTTAACGAAATCGCCGGTTTACAAAACCAGCTCCCCCGGTCGTATCTCGTGAATACATACGGTGTCCCTCGACAACGTGACGTCATCGATCGTTAGACCTTTGCACACAACAAAAAAACATGGATATACATTTTCTTTCAATAGCAGTATCCTTCCTAGTGTCGAGCAGCCATGGAACGTTCGTTAAAGAGAATCACTGATTTGGGGGGGGGGGGCTATCGTAGAGAATCAGCCACCCTCTACCGTAGCACGCGTCAAATGAAGTGTTAACAGCATTAGGGATGACACCAGACGCGTGCTACGATAGAGGCGCACCACTTTTTTCCTTAATACTACCCCTCACTTTCGGAGGTTAAGACACGTCCTTCTTATAACCGAGTCGTCCTGCGGTAGCCCCCCCCAACTTATTCTTTAACGAAATCGACGGTTTTGAAACCAGCTCCCGTCCGTATCTCCTGAAATACGATGCCCCTTGCCGCCCCGACGTCATCGTTCGAGAGACCTTTGCAAAGCATGAAAATGTTCGAGGATGATTTTTTTCATAGCACCCTTTCTCGTGTCTAGCAGCCATGATGATTGATGAAACGTTCGTGAAAGAAAACCGCCGGTTTCGCGGGGAGCTATCGTAGAATCAATCAACCCAAAAACTGATTTCGACAAAAATCAAAATGCTATCGGATGAAAACTCCCATGGCCTAGCTATGTACACAACGATAATCAGGCAAAACAAAACGGCGTATTTCCGGCGATTTTGGGTCAAGGAGCGGCTCCCCGTCATTGAGAACCATTTCAGACGAAAAGCGCTTCCTCTATCGTGTCATTCGACGAGTGTGCAGCATGTTATTTGAAGATTTTTCTGAGCTCCTCTAGCATGAGGAGCTAGGTCATGATCAACATGGTCAACATCATCGCCATCATCATCATCATCATCATCATCATCATCATCATCATCATCACCATCATCACCATCATCACCGTTGTCATCATCATCATCACATCATCATCATCATCATCATCATCATCATCATCATCATCATCATCATCATCATCATCACCCGAGACATGACCTTCGAAGGACGTTCGTTTCGCGCATCCCGGCCAGCATTTCTGTGCGCTAGTGCTACTAAATTATTATTAATAATACCATCACACTAACCCACACTAGTTCCACGATTAAGTATGTCAGATCGGCCAGACAGATCGGTCAGATCGGTCAAATCGGTCAGATCGGTCAGATCGGTCAAATCGGTCAGATCGGTCAGATCGATCAGATCGGTCAGATCGGTTAAATCGATCAGATCGGTCAGATCGGTCGGATCGGTCGGATCGGTCAGATCGGTCAGATCGGTTATATCGGTAAGATCGGTCAGAAACATTCGCTAACCCCAAAAGTGCATAAGCCCCTCGTATCGTGGGATTACTACGACATCATAAGAATGGGACTCTGAATGATTGAACTGACTTCTTTCTCGGTCAGTTGAGGATGGGCCATCGGTCAAAAACGCTCGCGGCCCAAAGTTCCCCCCCTTCCTCCCTTACCGTTTTTTTTTTATATACATCCTCCTGGCATATACATTGTATATACTTGAAAAAAAAATACACTTCTCAAAGCTGTGAGATCGACCGAAAAGATTTTGAACCAAAACTCGCCTTTGCAAGCTGTGTGTGATACTTCGATCGCGCGTGGCACGGACGGGGCATGTGTACCTTCGTGAAGGATACAGGTCGGTGACCCCCCCCCTGCTGCGGTGTCAGGGTCCACCTGACTAAGACGTTCAGCCTTCTCCTTCGTGCCTGGGAAAAACTGGATATAGCCCGCGCATTGAGGGGGGCAGAAAAAACAAAGAGACTTTGATTATCTGTGGAATTCGGGATGCATAAACGAGGTAAGCAATGGTGTACGAGTTATGTGTTAATGGTCCACATCACTTTTACACCCCCGCTCAACTCGTAACAAGTCTTACCTTTCAGCGCCACGTTTTCTGAGCAAAAAGCCGCGTGGTCCCACAGGGCGTCTCCCCTTCTCCCCTCCCCCTTGTACTACTGGTCTTCATTTTTTTGTTTTTCGCGCGCGTAGGGCATTCCCATTTTTGAAGCCTTGTTTACGCTCGTTGATCTTCATCTACTGCAAATAAGCATGCATTATATAATACTATTTTGAAAAAATGTATATGTACAGGTATACTTCGAAGTAAGTATGCGTATAAATATATACATATACGATCATTCCTTTTTGCGGGGATTCGGTCAGGATTTTTTTTTCGTCTCGGCCTCAGCATGCGATTCGCGGAACTGGAATTCTCGGTCATATAGCTTCGTTCGACCGCCGTCTTTGGAGGGCGGCTCAAACGCCCGTCGCCCTGCCGTATCCGTTCCGCACCTCGACGTGAACGCGGACAGATGCCGAGCGAGACAAGCGAGAAGTTGCAAAAATATTGCATGTCGAGGAGATATTCTTGAGATTTGGTTGTACATTGACGTTTGCAGCGCCTGGATGATTTACAAAATTGGCATCATTTCCAAACGGTAGTTGCTAATGTTTTGAATATTGCGGTGGCATACTCTCTGGCGTTTGTTTTGCTTGACGTCTGAAGGGCTTGAGCGTTTGTTTGTTTTGCTTGACGTCTGCAGGGCTTCAATGAATGAAACACGTAAAAGCCTTCGGGGGGGGCTCCAACGCGTAAAAGTCTTCGGGGGGTGGCTCCAAAGCCCCTCGCCCTTCCTTATCCGTTGGGCACCTCGACGTGAACTCGGATGGATGCTGAGCGAGACAAGGGAAAAGTTGCAAAAACATTGTTTTTTGATGAGGTTATCTTGCGACTTCGGTTGTATCTTAACGTCTGCAGCGTCTGGATAATTTCCAAAATTGGCATCATTTCCAAACGGTAGGTAGCTGCTAGAGCCTTGAATTTTGCGGTGGTATACTTTCAAGTGTTTGTTTTGCTTGACGTCTGCAGGGCTTGAACAAATGAAACACGGTAATTGCGAGTAATTGTGAAGAATGCCATGCAAAAAGATCAGAAAGGCTGCAAGACGAGCATGATACGTCCAGAAGAACGCGTGTTATACCAGTAGTAGATCGCTCAAATTCGTCTTTTATATGTTGTTGCGTTTGGTGCTGTTGAAATGTATCTCATTTTGAGCGTGCTTGGTCTGCACGTCAACCTGATATAGATGGGCTCAAAACCGTTTTTTTGCGCGTACGCAAATAACGTCTGCAGAAGGAGTATGCGATTCCCGGGACTGGAATTCTCGGTCAAATAGCTTTGTTCAAGCGCCATCCTCCGGGGGCGGCTCCAACGCCCCTCGCCATGCCGTATCCGTTCCGCACATCGACGTGAACGCGGATAGACGCTGAGCGTGACAAGCGAGAAGTGCGCTGTTTTTTGTATTCTGGGCGGTATACGCCCGAGCTATTCTTGGATCTTGGCATATATAATATGTAGAGCTTGAACGAATAAATAAGGGGCAACATTTCCAAATTGGCGCCATTTCCAAATTGGCATCTAAGTTGCTTCCCGACGATGCTTTTTTCATGGCCGCCTCCAAGCGCTTGCCCTATCGTAGCTACTGCTGCTGTGTGTCGTTTCATTTCGGCTCAGTGGGTATAGTGCTATATAACCAACGAAGGATGTTCCATGAGTACGATTCTTACCCAGATCATATTTGGTATTCAGGAGCGTACGCGCTGGAGACGTTATGAATGGTTACAAGTATGATACCTGGTAGTTGTTAGTGTTCTCCTGTGAGTACTACTAACTATGTAGTACGTGGAGAGGGGATAGCTCCGGAGATCGCTCTTCCTACGAAGTCGGTGATAATTCATTAACGAACTGGAAAACACATTTGGTTGGTTTTTGACATAACCCACTCACTGTGAGTGTTACTGAGTCAAGTGAACTTGGGTAGTGCTATGTGTCGTGAGTTTGATCCTCTCCGACTTCATATTTGTCTTTTTCAAGCGTGCGCGCTGACGACATTATGAATGGTTATGTTGGTAGTTTAACATATCTATGTAGTAGAACTACCCACTGAGCTACTGAGCCAAGTGATTAAGTATATATACAGTGGGCAGTACTGTAGCAATTCTCGGTCAAATCACTTCGTTCGAAGGCCGCCGTCCAACCGAGAAGCGCGCAAAATTTTGTATTTTGAACGGTACTCTCCAGTTATTCCGCGGATCTTGATGTATGGAGAGGTTGATAAAAAAAAAAACTTGGCAAAACCTTATTTCCAAATTGGCGCCATATTTTGTCCTAAAACGAATAATATTATTGCTGTAAAAAACCCATGGTACTGCGATAGGGATCATAGTAGTAGTGCATTTGTTTATTGAATTTCGGTAGGTACACGTACATACATACATGAATATATGCGTGGCAAGCGCACGTATGACTAAACGACGAGAAGGTATTGATAGTAGTGATTGCGATTACTGCGCCAGGAAAAGCCACACAGCAGCACTGCGAGTGGCTGCATCCCCGGGGCCTCGAGGGTTGTGTAATACAAGTTCCTCCTGTTGTTAAGCTGCGCCACGCGAAGGTCGTGGTAAATAGGCAGTATCCACGGAAGAAACCAGTGGTGGTATGTATTCGTCCCCGTATCGCATTGTTTGGTGTTTTTTTTCCCCGAGAAGACTCTCTTTGAATTTGGATAAATAATGAGTGTGGATGGCGTGCTTTGTTGTTGCTGTGGTTCCTGACTCGGTTGCTGTGGTCGTTTGCCGGTCGAGTGCAGGCGGTCGTGTTGGTACATAACTGACAAATAAGTTTGTGTCGCTTCGTGCTTGATTTGAGTGATTTAGAGCCGGTCGCCCCGGTGGTCTAGTGGGGTTACACTCGAATACTACTACTACTAATACTGGCGTTGGTCCTTGAGTTAAATAGCCACCGTTGTGAGCTTTATTGGCTATATTTATTTGCAGAAATAAATGGGGAAAATATGATAAAATAACTTCTGAAATCGCCTATTAATAGCAGCGTGCGTAGGTACAAATCGACGCGAATCGACGAGGGAAGAAAAAAAATGCTGAATTCTTCTCGCGATAAAAATTAGGGCAGGTACTGTAGTGGGGAGGGGGGAGGGGAGCCCGCTTTATGACCCCGGATCCAAGTTATACTACTGGGAGGTCAAGAGCAATGCGAGCATCACAATAAATGGGATGGGAAAGAGAAAAGAAGTGAAGTGTAATACTGCTGCTTGCTGCAATAATACGATACCAAAGCAAGTTGCACCGATCGACTCGATCTGGACTGACTGCTGTATTATGCAATTGGTCCATGTACAACTTCTCCAATCACACGCAGCGGACACGGCCAGTCACCTTACTAGCCCCGGATGCTTGATTGAGTAAAACTATCATAAGAAACGCACTCGACATGTTTCGTCGCCAGACTAAAGGGTCAGGTGGCATGTGCTCGGATTTATCCGATTGAAATCTGATTAATGAAGCTCAGAATCGGATTCACTTAATACACGGTAACTATTAATAGTAGTACATTGTTATGGCTGTTAGTCTCTATCGAACTCTTAGCATTACCTTACATACTGTACGCGCAGACTATGATTGTGTGTCGTGCCTTTTTTTACTCTACCAAGTATTGAATCGAACAATTCGAAGTGCTGCCCTGCCCTACCCGAGGCATGTGTGCCCGCGAATGCCGGCACCCGTGCGGAGCCCTTGTATGTATATACTAATATCAGGCATCCCACGGTAGGTAGGAGTTGCATTTTTTGCGCCAAACGTCTCTGGTCGGCTGGGCTCTGACGCCTCCAGCGAGGGACTGCCACCTGGGTATCGGTTAGGAGTCTGATATTTTGGTGTTCTTGCGAATATTTTTTCGTTTTATGGACTAGTCTAGCGCATAATACCAAGCTTTGGCTCGGGTGTTGCGCTCGAACGAACGTCTTCGTTGACTGCGGAGTCATGTTTCGGTTGAGACATTTTTGAGCTCCTCCCTCTTGCTGGGTGCTCATCAACTCCTGCTAGCACCCCTGCTGTGGGATGACTCCATTGAAAGAAAAAAAAAAGGCGTGCTACGATAGATGTATGTAGCAGTTTTCGTCTGAAACGTTTTCTGAGATTAAAAAAAAAAAAAAAAAAAAATCCATAACCCAAAGTCGTCGGAACTACGCGACTTCTTTTTTTTGCGTGATTCTCGTCGTGTACCTAGACCATGGGATTTTTCATCCGGTAGCAGTTTTGTTTTATTCTCCGAATCAGTTTTTGCCTTAGAGAGGTCATATGCTCCCAAATTGAGGAACCTTTCAGAAGCAAAAGTGGTGCACCTCTATCGTAGCACCACACCATTCTATACTACTAGAGTACTAATTGATAGTAGAGGAAGGGGCAGCTCTCGCGCTGTCCCTAGGCATGCTCCCACATTGAGGAACCTTTCAGAAGCAAAAGTGGTGCACCTCTATCGTAGCACCACACCATACTATACTAGAGTACTAATTGATAGTAGAGGAAGAGGCAGCTCTCGCGCTGTCCCTAGGCACACCTTCCTCGTATAGGAACGGCTCTCGCGCTGTCGCCAGGTAGACCACACGGGAACTGAAGAATGCGCCAGCTGTCATTCGTGGCGCTGGATTGCGAATATCGTGGAGTTAAAATGGCTCACGTGACGACATGATTGAAAACACGTGGGAGAAGTTGTGGCGCGTGAGCTTAACCCCTCGTAGAGCCCCGAAACCTTTCCCTATCTATGCAAATTTCAAGTAATTTTTCCCCAAAACGGGTTTCCAGTTGTAAAGGCGTTAACCCCTTTTAGAGCCCCGAAACCCTTCCCTATACTAATTTCAAGTAATTTCGTCCAAAACGGGTTTCCAGTTGTAAAAGCGTTACCCCCTTTAGAGCCCCGAAACCCTTCTCTATACCAATTTCAAGTCATTTTCCCCAAAATGGGTTTCCAGTTGAAAAGGCCGTCAGCCCCTTTTAGAGCTCCGAAATCCTCCCCCATCCTAATTTCAAGTATTTTTCCCCCAAACGGGTTTCCAGCTGTAAAGGCATTGGCACTATTGCTTTCCTCATCCGCCGGAGGGTAAAAATAATTAGAAAAAAAATGTGCTGCTTGATACCGTAGCGCTGGGACCCTGCGAACACAAAAATCGAGTTAAATTGGCACACGACATAATGTATGAAAACACGTGGAAGTTGGTATTGGTGGGGTATTAGTCCGTTTGACCACTTGCAAAAGGTTAACCAATAGCTTACCCAGACTAAGCCTTATAACACTCTTCTCCCCTGAAACGGCGGGATACCAGGTCGGCCGGATATACGGGCGGACCCGTCAATTATCCAAGCCGTTTCATTTCCTGGGCATACCGGGGAGGGTACTTTTCAAGTTCGACATGGGAAAAGTCTGAGAAAGATTATTATTATTGTGGATGGTGGGATTTGACCCCACGACCCAAAAAACCCATGATCCTGCCGACAACGCCATTTGTTAACGTATTAGTGGGGTATTAGCCCGTTTGACCACTTGCCAAAGGTTAATCAATAGCTTACCCAAACTAAGCCTTATAGTATGAGCTTAATGAAGCTAATTTTTTCCCCATCCGTCGGAGAATAAAAACAAAAACACAAAAATCGATTTTACCAAAAAAGAAGTGCACGTTTACAGTAGCATGACACCTATGATGATTATCGTATTATTGATAGTAGTATGCGCCCACAGGCTCTACCCCTATACATACTACATGCACGCGTCCCGAAAAAAAAAGGGTTTAGAAACTCTTGATTATGGTGGACCAGGCTACATTTTTCACGTATGGCAGGGAATGTATGTCTTGGAAACACTAATCTCACAATTAAAATACGGTGTCTTGACACTGTAGTTAGTGTCGCGCAAACATCGAACCACGTCTTGTTGACGTATTAACGTCCAATATATTGAGTGCTGTCGCGTGCTGTACCGCTTGCTGCCGTGCTGCTGTGCTGTTCCCCGCGTTCTTCGACAACTCTCGTACACGCGAGGTTGCGCGAAGCAACTAAACCGCCACCGAACTCCCCCCCCCCCCCCCCCCCTCGCCTCCCCTTTCCCCCACGCTGCTACTTAATACGCGGAGGCTCGAAAACGGAACACAACCGCTGGACACGTATGATACATCTCCTGACACAGAATCGAAATACAACCGCTGGATGCACATCCGGAATCGAAACGTAAACGATACAACCGTTGGATATATACGTATTCGGAATCAAAACACAGCCGCTGGCTGTGTATTCTGAATCGGCATCGAAACACACTGCCCATGGGTATACAAAAACCGAATCGGAAAACGCACATTCGGAAACGTGATCGAACATAACACCTGCTGGACATGTTTCCAGAAACGGAAAATTCAGACACAACCGCCGGAAAACGAATTCGGAAACGGGATCGCAACTCCAAATACAGCCGCCGGATATAGATTCGGAATCGAGATCGAAAACACAGGCGACGGGAATAACGGAATCGAAACACAACCGAAGGATACATGCAGTAGCCATCCCCTCTATAGTGCTTGCATGTGCACTATATAGGGAAACACCGGCACTATACGGGCAACCGCCACTACTCCGCATACTGTTATTACTGGTTGTTCCCATCTGTTCCAAGCGATTGCATAGGCACTGTAGCGAACGCGTGCCACAATAGAGGTGCGCACCGATTTATTTATTCAAGGTTCCTCAATGTGGGCCTCTCAAAAACTGACTTGGGAAAAAAATAAAACTGCCACCGGGTGAAAAATCGCACAGCATAGGTACACAACGAGAATCTTCATGCAAAAACTAAGGGGGCATATTTTCCGACGATAGTATTAGTAGGTTAAGGAGCCCCGTCATTCAGAAAAAAAAATCGCCAGAAAAAAGGTATACCTCTACCGTCTACCGTAACATGTGTCAACCCGCACTATAGAGGGGCTACTACTACTGTAGCTAGAAACGACGTCAGGAAAACAATTGCCAGAATCATACTCAGCAACGGGGCCGAAACACAACCGCCAACCGCCAGAGATACGTACTATTCTGAAACGGGATCGAAACGCAGAAATCGCCGCCAGTATGTTCGGAAAAGAGGCGTCGAACCTTAAACCACAGCCGCCAGAAATAGAAACATCTCCGGAAGCCAAAATCGGAACATAACCGACGGATTTTCCATCATCAGAATCAAAGATGCCGGTCGACAGCGAGCTGTCGAGCGGTCGAGCTGTCGAGGCTGTCTGTCGAGGGGTTTGGGGCTGTCTCGAAAAACCATCCCCTATCCCCGGGTGGGATAACGCCTCCGTATCTATGTGGAAACCCCTCAAGCGTGCAGCTTTATAGTAATTACGGCAGAGCAGAGTGGCAGAGCACGACGCGCAACGCAACGCACAGTCATCGCCCTGGACATGGCATAAGGCACGCGAGCAGCTGCCTGAGAAAAAAACGCCGATGGTTTCAGTGAAATCGTCAGGCGATTTTCCAAAATAGGGGTGTTATTGAAACATGCCCTGGTTTTCTACTGTCGAGGCTGTCTGTCGAGGGGTTGCGGAGCTGCCTGAGAGGAAAAAAACCCGACGGTTTTAGTGAAGTTGTCAGGCGGTTTTCCAAAATAGGGGATGTTACTGAAACATCCCTGGTTTTCTACTGTCGAGGCTGTGTGCCGAGGGGTTTGCTGCTTGACAGTGGGACGAGGGGCCAATAGTTTGTCGACCGACATCTTTGATCAGAATCGGAAATAGCGCACAACTGCTGGAAATTTCAGAATCGAAAGACAGCCACTGAAAATTATTCGAGAAAGGATTCGAAGCACAACCACCGTAACCATATTCCGAAACGGCATTGAAATACAACCATTCGAAAACGGCATCGAAAAACAGCAACCGATGGACAAAGGTTCGGAAATGGGACCGAGACACAGCCATCGAAAAAATATTCGAACACGGAATCGAAAACACAACCACCGCAACCATATTCCGAAACGAAATTGAAACACAACCACCGGAAATGTATTCAAAAACGGAATCGAAAAACGGCAACCGCTGGACATAGGTTCGGAACCGAAACACAACCACCGGATAGATTCGGAAACGGAATCGAAACAAAACCACCGGAAAACAAATTTCGGAAAATGGAATCGAAGCGCAGCAAAAACAGTTGGATTATTCGGAAACGGTATCGAAAAACAGCTGCCGGAAAGAAACATACCTCCGGCGAAACGAATTCGAAACACAAACCACAGGAAAACCACATCGCGATGAAAAACGGAATCGAACCACAACCGCCTGAAATCCCTTCGAATCTCTTCGAATCGGAATTGAAACACAAAACCTCCAGAAATATGTTCGGAACGAATCGAAAGACAGCCACCGCTTGGCATTTCATATATTCGGAACGGAATCGAAACACAACCGCTAGGACTATATACGCCCCGGAATGGAAACGAAATCACACAGCAACCGCTGCATACTTGAATATTTTCGGAAAAAAAAATCGAAAAACAGCAACCGCTCGCTGGACATACATTCGAAAACGTAATCCGAATGAAGCTGCCCATAACGATACCACCGCGACATGAGGGGGGTCAGCTTCTGTGGGGAGAAAGACAAGACCAGGACAGCAATCACGTCACCAGGACAACAAAACCGCAGTAATCAATCCCAAAGAAAAACAACACCGCAAGACAAGAAAAAAAAAACAGAAGCGAGATCACCGTACGGAAACCAAACCCCACAAAATCAAACCAAAGCCAAAGTAAACCAAACCAACATCAAACCAAACCGAAACAAACCACCACAACACCAGACAAACTAATCCGATGCCAGCAATGAAGAATCAAACAAAACCAGAATCAAACCAGCCAAGAACAATTACAATGAAGAACAAAAGCACAAAAAACACAAAAAATACAAAAAAACACAACAAAAACACACCCAGAGAACACTAACTATAAAAAAAACGGAAAACAAAACGAAACCAAACACAAAAAAATGCATGCCTACAAATTATAACTCCTGTCACTTTTTCTGCTCCGTTGGCAAACTATTAATACCAATAATACTACATGCGCCGTCTCCGCTGCCCCAGCTCCGCCCTCTCCGCCAACAGCTCCTCGCAGAGCCGCGCCAGCTGCTGGTGCTCCACGAGCAACTCGGGCAGCTCCGACATGCGCAGCTCCGCCGCCGTTGCACCAACAAACCTCAGCTGGGAAGACACTGCCCCCACGCCCCCCTCCACCACTAACCCGAGCCCGAGCCCCGACCCAGACTCCCCTAGCTCCCACAGCCGCTGGGACGGACCGGGGCCAACTTGCCGTCTGCGTCCCTGCTGCTGCCGGTGCTGCTGCGGCTGCTGCTGCCTTCCTTGCCTCCTCCTCGCCTGCTGCCCCTGCGCCTGCTGGCTATCTACACCGGTAATCCCACGTCCCCCGTCTGCTCCTCCGCCTCCTCCCTCTCCCCCCTCCCCCTGCTGTTGCTGCTTCTGACTGCCCCCCCCAACGTTGCTACCGCTACCAATACCACCACCGCTACCACTACTGGTGATGCTGCTGCCGCCGGTGGGGGCGAGGAGCAGCTGTCCGGCGCGCGTTCCGGCGATACGCTTGGCGCGCACCTCGGCGGGGTTGATTTGCCGCGGAAGGCTTGCCTGGAGGGGTTTATTTAGACCAGGAGGGGGGGGGGGGGTACTCAATTTGGGGAGGGGGGGGTGGGGGAGGAGAAGGGGGTGTCTTACATTATTGTGTTTTTTCAACCATGGTATCTAACCCTAACCCTAACCCATACGAATTACCGGTAGATGTGGGGTAAAATGGTTGAAAAAACACAATAATGTGTATCACTGGGAGAAGCGGAAGGAAGGGGGGGTTGGGGAAGGGGATGGGGGAAGAGAAATAGAAAGGAGGGGGGTGGTGAATGTTCACCGTTTGTATAGTAAAGGGCGTTATATTTATGGTATTTCTTCTGCACCACAACTACACGTAGACGTTGCAGGTATTGCAAGGCACTATTTACTGCCTTTGTACCAAGGCATTATTTGCTGCCATTCATGCATTACGTCCTTCTTGACAAAACGCTTCAGATTGTGCAATCAAGGCTCTTGATAACTCAGAGGACGCTTCCTCCTTTCCGGTGCGACAGAGTAGAAACAACGCTCGGAATTCTTATACCACGTAGGAACTATTTTTTTCAAAAGTATTCTAACGACGTCAGCTGTGAGTTCGACAGTTTTTAGGTTCGATTCTCGTATTCGCAAGCTACGTAATACACCGGTCGCCCGTTTTCAGCAAGTTTTTCATGGGTCAAAACCTAATCAATAGCAATGATGGACATTAATCCTGCAATGAACCATGGCGAATCGTGAAAACAGCAAGCGTATCCGACAATGATGCCAAACTTTCTCCGTCTGCAGCAAAGACCGGGGATGACAAAACTGGAAAAAAATCTGAGGATCTCTTCATCAAAAAAATTAAAAAAAGTGAAACCAACCCTAAAAAAATCAGAATTTAAATCAAGACGCAAAGAACTAAAACAACTTTTTTATTTTTTATTTTCTCACTCCCAGTGCTGCGGTTGAAACAACCCTTGGAATTCGCCTAGGAATTACATATCGCAATAACAGCACGAGTACGAGAGTGTTTCCGAAAGAAACGTTTTTCGAAAACATTCTATTAAAAGTGGTGTGTCCAACACCAAAAAATTCCAAGTTTTTTTTTCTTCATCTGCAGGAGCAACGCCGCATAATTATGAGGGTATCTTCACTCAACGCTGTGGCGACCATTAGGGGGAAAAACTTCTTGGAACTGGTGTGAAATCATGTCTGCAGTGTTTAACTTGTCCAGTAAACCGATTCTCGCTACTACGCAACCAACGCTACGGTAGGAGGGGCACGTTAAGGGGGGGCATGTTAAGGGGGGGCACGTTAAAGGGGGGGCATGTTAAGGGGGGCATGTTAAGGGGGGGGCGTGTTAAGGGGGACGTACTCTATTGTTGTGCCACACGGGCACATGTACATTGAAAAAGGGGGGGGGGGTATACCCGATTTTTCACGACCGGGTTTTCATCACTCGCACCACTGACTCTGCTGTACCTATCTACCAAAACCTTTAATCTACCATTCTATGGCGGTGTCATATCGTAAAAACACACACATGGACACGAAAGCTCAAGACTGCAAAAGGAACGGGGGAGGGGGGGGGGGGGGGGGGTCACTCGTGCGAATCATCCCGAGCCCTGCAAAAAAAAGCCTCCAAAAGCGACGCCCCCACCATATCCTAGGGGATTTTTTTTTCTTAGACTATACAGGAGCTGCTGGCCACAGACGGCGAAACAGGACGGGGACAGGATAAGCCAAAAAAAATCTACGTAACAAATATACAGAAAAGGCGTAGTGAGCGCCCAAACGTTGGATGTGCGTCTGTTAAAAGTAGGAACGGTACTCCGTCTCGAAAGGGATGCGATGCGTGGTCAGTGGTCAAATGAATAAGGCAAGCAACAAATGAGTACGCCCCCCTTAACATGCCCCCCTTAACATGCCCCCCTTAACATGCCCCCCTTAACATGCCCCTCCCCTTCACGTGCCCCCCTCTGCCGTAGCCTCGGTCTACTGTGGGGTCCCCCGATAAGGCGGTCCGAGTAAGGCGGTATCCCGATACAAGGCGGTCAAAACCGCTTGGCACGACTGGGGAATTGCACCAATAACCCGGAACGAATAAGGCCGCTTCCCTCAATAAGGCGGTCACATTGCTCTCGCACACCAACCACCGACTTACTGTGGGACCCCTACCCCTACCGCATCATACATGAAGAAAAACACACCCACACTTGACACAAAACACACCTGCGGCAAGGTGGCAGGCCCGGGCGATCGGTTCGCCAACACTAGCACCGGCGGCGGTGGTGGTGGTGGTGCAGCCCCCCCCCCCCCGTTCGCAGAGGCAGTCCCGTTGCTGCTCATTGCGTCAACGGGCTTTTGCTGCGCTGTCGTAGCCGATGATGACGTCGGTGGCGAAGGCGATGACGATGACGGTGGTGATGTCGTGGGTCGATTCTCGGAGGCGGCCCTGTGCAGGAGGCGCTCATGCTCCTCTTCTTTCCTGACCTGATCACCGCCGCAGCACATGGCGAGCAGCGTCAAAAAACGCATCGAGGAGTCGTAGCCAAGCAAAGCGTTACCGCCGCCGGCGAAGGGGCGAGGAAAAGAAGGGGAAGCGGGGGAAGGTAAAGGGAGGGTGGAAGGAAAAAAGAGGTGGGTAGGGGGTAGGCGGGGGGGAAAGGGCAAGAGGGGGGGGGGGGTGGAGTGAGGTTTAAACAACGGGGGCAGGGCTTGGGAGAAGAAGAGGAACAGAGCTCGGGGCTATAGGGTCGGAGTGATGGTTTCGAACCAGCGTTGGGGGTAAGGGTTGGGGCTAAGTTTTCGGTGGGGGACAGACAGTAGACAGCCCCTGAAGGAGGGGTGGGGCAAGGAAACGCCTATTTATTAAAAGTAGACCCCAGCTCATGACAGTATATACAGGGCACTTGGTGCGATGTTGGGGCGTGTCAGGACTTAGGAGTAGAGCAACAGCGGCATCAGCAGCAGCAGCAGCATCGGCAGCAGCAGCATCGGCAGCAGCAGCAGCATCGGCAGCAGCAGCAGCAGTAGCAACAGCAGCAGCAGTGGCGCTTGGGGTCGGAAGACAGTGGGGGGGGCGGGGAGGAAGAGGAGGAGCAAGAGAGGAGAAGGAGAAGGAAAGGGTCGTGCTAGCTGGCCGGTTCGCAAGTGCGTGCTCGTATGTATTACATCACATTACGTTGTATGTACGCACACGTACGGGTTAACTTGTACAGTACGTACGTAAGCGTGAAGAAATTCGCACGTCAACTAGTGTAGCTAGCTAAAACAAGCATGCAAGCAAGCTAGCCAACCAGCCAGCCAGCCAGCAAGCAAACAAGCAAGCAAGCAAGCCAACCAGCCAGCCAGCCAGCCAGCCAGCCAGCCAGCCAGCAAGCAAGCAAGGTTTTCCAAGCAAGGTTGTCCAAGCAATCAGGCCAACGGAACGCAAGCAAGCAGCAAGAAGGTTGTGCAAGTTAGGTTGTTCAACCAAGAAAGCGAAGAGCAAGCAAGATTGTGCAAGCGAGCGAGTAAAGCAAGCGGGCGAACAAGCAAGCGAGCAAGCCAATGAGCAAGCACGCAAGCCCGCAAAGACAACCCATCAAGCACATCAGTTAAGCCAGCACGCAGATCAGCAGGAAAGCTAACAGGCGAGCGAGCGAGCAATCAAGCGAGCAAGGCAGCGAACAATTAGAGACAACTACGAAACACCACCCATGCGCAACGCGACCGGCAACACGGCAAAGGGGTGCTAACAAAATGGACCCAGCCAGGGGGGCAGCCAGGGTATTAAAAGCCATCAGTGCAGCAATGTCCATACACGTCGGTTGGGCGTCGAGGTTTCATCACCGCCATCAGGGACGGGCTACTTAGTATTGGCTGTGGATATGATATGGGATACAGTATGGCACCCGACCTTGAGCACCGTTTCTCCCGTCAAATTTAATCTTTGTCGCAGAAAAACGAGTGTCAGTTTCTTGCGACCGATTTTCTAAAGAGCAGCGCGGCGTAATGTAGCGGGGATGGACGGAGCCCGTCCCCCTGACCCCCCCACAAAAAAAATAATGCCAGAATCACTACCAAACACGTCCTATTAATAGTGAAACTCGGTAACTATATTCGAAGTAGAGTACTGTGCAGGGTAATCGTGAATTGCACGCACATCCGCATGAACCCCCCAATCGCTGCAAAACAAACTCCTCGCAAAAAATTCCAAGAGTATCATGGCGTGTAGCCGAATCGTGAGCGTAATTTTTGTCACAAGGACACCATCACTGCCACGGCTGCCGCCGAGGTCGCAGCCGCTTGCTGCGCTGCCGTTGCCGTTGCCACACGCCATGGCAGCACCGTTTGTGCCATGCAACCGAGCTAAATCGACACACGATACGTGCATCAATCACACCATTGCGTTAAACAGGTGGTAGAAACGTTGCGCTGGCACACGTTTTTCCCCCGTAAATCCCGTCCTTTTTTCACCGCGCGCCGATGGTACGGTACTTTTGCCGCTCCGATGATACGGTACGGCTTGCCGCCCCAGGCTTTCCCTGTGCCGCACTTTATTTCGCTGCAGGCGATAAACAAAAAAAAGGTGCGCGTCCTAATTCGTCGTAATCTAAAAAAAAATGTTTCGGTCTGTTTTCCTCGTATGATACGCAAAAAAAAAATGGCGTGTTTTGCGACACAGGTGAAAAAAAAAAAAAAAAAAAAAAAAAATGGTTTTTCTTGGTGTTGTCTTCGTCAGAGATGCTTCATTTATGGATGGTTTTCCTCTTCATGTAGAGAGCAATTTACTTCCTTTTGAGAATTCGATTGCAACTGGTGCTGTTTTCCTCTCTGCCTGAGGACGCAGCAGTCCTCAAACGGCTCCAAAAACGGAGTGAAAATTTCCAGCTACTCAAAGAACTGGTGCAAAATATGGCACATTTTTAGTAGGGGTGCACGGGGCCAAGAAAAAGAAAGAAAAAATAAAATTGCAAGTCTTTGTCCGGCGTTTTCCACACGGGATCGGGGGTCTCTACTTGCGTGTCTGCCGACAGAACAAAATTTCACCTGGGGATTTTTCGACGGTCTACGAACTACTACGAACGACTTCCGATACACCCAATGAGGCACGGACTACCGGCCAAATGCGCGATCGACAGCTGGCCGTGGTTGTCACGTGTCCCCGTGATGGGGACCGCTGTGCCGTGCACCCTTGTTCGCTCTTGTTTATGTAAAACCTGCCGTGTGCTCGATGGTCTCGCGGCAGCAGCACACCGGAACATCCGCTCGTACGACGTATTATGATTACGTGAAATGTAATATTTTTTTCTGTATTAATATGAATATAAACCGGTCGTTATGTTTTCGGCCAGAGCGATGCGAATACGACTATACTCGCCAACGGCACTCGTATCGCACTTTAAAGCTGTCTGCTGTGATTCTTGTTGCCGCCCCCCCGCTGATTCATAGAAGTTCTACACCTACTACTGATTTGAGTTTGCCCATGTCGTCGGTTGGCGTTCATACTCGTCGTACATACTGCTGTTTTCACCCCGTACGGACGGGTTTCCTCATACCTCAACGTACAAAGACGAGCAAAAGAAGAAAGGTGCTACGAAATGACAATGACAGGAATATTGCCACAGAGAACCGAGCACAGCGGAATAGGTCGCTGCGGATCAACCGCACTCTTTCGTCCACGCCTGCAGCAGAGGCTGTCTCAGCGTCAGCGGCCGTGCTAAAGCCAGCGCCAAAGGCCGAAGAGACGGCTCTACTGCTTGGTTTAGTCTCGAGATTCTGTTACGTGAAAATATCATGTTGGGATTTTTTTTGGCCACGAAAAGCCCTGCCGTCGGTAATTTGTGTCACGAAGTTGTTGTAAGTCGTCAGTAATTTGCGTCACGTTTTTGGTGCACCCACACTAAAAAATCACCAAAATATGATCAATCGCCTAGCAACCCCGCGACCGTAACGCACCGCGAATAGCGGAAACCCTGTGTCCCCAAGAGCCAGTGAGCCCACAGATGTTTTTGGCTGCAGTGGTTGCGCGCGCTAGGCTACAGCGTCAGGGATTTGCTCCGGGTTCAGGGCGAGGCTTGGCCCGAGTCGTTTGTTTGAGATCCAGGGAGAAGCTTAGGCCGAGCCATTCGTTTCGAGTTCAGGGCGACGTTTGACCCGAGCCGTTTGTTTTCAGGGCGGGGCCCGAGTGCTTGAGAGTTCATCCGCGAACTGAAATTGGATAACGAAGCCGCCCTTCTTCTATAAAAAATACTTCACGCAGGCCAGTGGCAACGAGGACCTGCTCGACGGGCACACCAGGCCGGGGGCACCGCTGTGACCCCTATGCAAGCACCTCACAACATGCCCGATGCTTATCGATTGACATTTTTTTGGTCCTTGTTTTTGCAAAGTGCACAAACGTTTTAAGTCCGTCAACACCACTCCCACAAGACGATAAAACGAGCGGGTTTGACGCATCATTTGAGTATACTGACGCATATGTATATAGTTTAAAACAGCCTCCGGCGGCTCCCCGGGGGAAACGCACCTCGCCTACGCACCACGAACCGGACGCCTATTTTATGCCATGCATCGCATATATACGTCAAGTGCGGTGGGCTTAAGCTCTATACAAGTATACATGACGCATACGACGAAGTGCGGTGGAAACATTTAACTTGGACTTAGTATAGGATTATTTTTTCCAGTATATACGAAGAATATACTCCTCCGCCGGAGATTCAAATCCATACTGGTATCATACTGGTATCATACCAAACTCTCGTATCACAAGTAAAGCAACAGCACCAACATTTTTTTTTTGTCATTGCTTCAACTTCGTCACGTCATTCGACATTCGACACGCGACCATGCACCGGGCCAACAAAAATAAACACCCGTTCGTCCGTTCTAGGCAAGAAAACCTGCAAAACAACATGATATAAAAAAAAAGTTATCAATCTGACGACCACAGATCTTAAATACAGTACTAGGGTACGTCATGAAAAATTAAAAATACACTCCGGCTGTGAGATCGAAGATTTCGTCGAAACTCATCTTTGCAAGCTGTGTGTGATACTCCGATCGCGCGTATTACTGGATGCGTGTCCTCATTAAGGAGATATAGGTCGGTGACTCCCCATAGAACTACAGCGTAGCTTGTGCCAGGGTCAACAGGGTGTGATGTTCATCAATCTGCGCACGGAAGCTGTAAAAACCCATTGTTGAGGGGAACAAAAACCAGGGTAAATTTTCCACGGATAGTAAATCGGACTAATGCTGTTTGTGTGTGTTTCGCACACACATTTGATATTTCGACCCATCTACATCCAGCACAAGCAGTATCCGTGTTCTAGTCAGACGAGCTCTGTGCTCGCAAACTAAAAAACAGAGACAACATATTTTAAACATAGCAAGGTGACTTGACCATGTCATACCGAACGCGTGAATGCGAGGGCGGAGCAAGTGCAAGCATCACACCAGACTACTTGCAAGGAAGAACGAAAACAAGACCAACAAGAAGGAAAAAAAAAAAAAAAAAAACGGAAACAACAAGGAAACGCAGGAAACGCAGGTATTAGTGCAAAAGTCCATGCGAGAACGAGATGGTGTGACGTATTATACTTCGCGTCATATTCCAGCTATATTTAAGAAATACACTTTCGATCTAAGAAATATGTACAACACAACAACTGCACAACCAAACGCACTTCAAAAAATAAAAACGGCAAGAGAACAAACCAAAACAAACAAAAAAGACTAAAAGACAAAAAAGACGAAAAAGATAAGAAAGACAAAAAAGACAAAAAAGACAAAGACAAAAAAGACGAAAAAAGACGAAAAAGACAAAGAAAGACAAAAAAGACAAAAAAGACAAAAAGACAAAAAGACAAAAAAGACAAAAAAGACAAAACAAAGCAGAGCAAAGCAGAGCAGAGCAAAAGCAAAGCGAAACGGAGCCACATGCAGCATTTCGATCGGATCATCTATCAACGACATAGTCGACATTCTACACAAAACTACTGGTAGGCACCATGCCCGGCGCTCGACACTCGGCACGCGCACGCACACGCACACGACTAAATGCACGCACAACAATCTTAAAAACTGCAGTTGTAAAAACAATCCTCACATTAGTTCATGATGAAAATAAAAATAAACACTCCGGCTGTGAGATAGAAGATTTCGTCGAAACTCGTATTTGCAAGCTGTGTGTGATACTCCGATCGCGCGTATTACTGGGTGTGTGTTCTCATAAAGGATATAGGTCGCGACTCCTCGTAACCTACAGTGTAGCTTGTGCCAGGGTCAGACATTCATCAATATTTGCGCGGAAACTATGAAACCCGCTGTTGAGGGGGGCTCGTATTATATCATGAACCATACTCTAATCAGACAATGTTACGTGCGAAACAGTAACTCCTAATCCTATACTATGTCGTACAGAGTATGATACCAGGGATAACGTTTTCAAGAAAAAAAAAATACGTTATTACTAGTCTAAAAGGCAAACACACACAAAAAACGGAGCAAGACGAATACTTTACTGCTGCTTTGACACCACGTGTCAAATCACGTTGTACCCGAGCTATTAATACACATGATACAACCAACGCAACGAGATTTTCGACGCGGATACACCATAATAGACGTTGGCACACTGCTGCCTGCACGCTTCCCTGTACACGAAGGCTGACGAGGCCGCACCCGGCATGGTTTTTCGCGTTAGCTATTGACCCCTTTGAGACGTATTACATTATATCTTGATTGAAGTACGGGAAAAATTGACGACGAAAATTGACAATTACGGCATCAAACCGGCCACTGCTGGTTGGCGATGGTATAACATGGTGTCCGATACGAGAACAGTGCAAAGCCTCGTACGGAACGTGCGCAGCATTACGTATCCTAATCGTACTGCCGTGCGCGCTCACGCTACTCGTAGACGCTCGAAAACATCGCAATCGTCGTATTGTTGGTCGCTATACTATAATTAAGACATGATCAAGATAATATCAAGATATGGTCAAGATATGATCAAGATGTAATAAGATATGATCAAGATACGATCGAGATATGATCAAGATACGGTCAAGATATATATGATCAAGATATGATCAAGATAAGATCAGGATATTGACAAGATATTAACAAGATATTATCCAAGATATCAAGATATGATCAACATATGATCAAGATATGATCAAGACATGATCAAGACATGATCAAGACATGATCAAGATCCTGTCAAGATATGATCAAGTGATTAAGATATGATCAAGTTATGATCAAGATATATTGCAAGATATGATCAAGATATCGAGCGCTATACTATAATCAAGATAAGCCAAGTCCCAAAAGGGTTATCTATAGTACAGTAGTAGTGTATGCGTGTTCTTCACATCAAACTGATGTTTCCAGTAAAATGGCCGAACGCAGTATTAACTTGAAAATAAACTAGGGCTGTTACACCTGGGGTCCCAAAGAGGGCACCGTAACGCTTTTTCGGTACTCTTGCTTGAGGGTCACTGTATCACGTACGTCATATGGTGCGATTATAACCACGGTTCTTCACGGATCATCACCCCACCCGCGGGTCGGGTCAGGAACTTGACAAACTCTCCCGGGTCAAGTCGGGTCGGGCCAGAGGGTATTCGAAACATCACGGGTCGGAACGTGCCGGGTCAGGAGGTCTTCACATCTCGCGGGGCGGGGCGGGTCGGGTCGGGTCGGGTCACCCATCGAGTCGGGTCGGGCCAGAGGGCATTCGAAACATCACGGGGCGGAACGGGTCGGGTCAGGAGGCCTTCGATTCTCACGGGTCGGGTCGGGCCGGGTCGGGTAACACCCTGGTGACCCGGCCCGACCCGCGAGGTCACCCGACCCGTGAAAATTCCCTCAATATAACCATGGTATCCCGAACCCGAACCCCAAGCCAATCGACTAATGTTCTATAGGGCCAGCCCTCTTCGTCTCGTACACAGCTAGGGCGTTTGGCGGTTTTCCTCAAGTCAAAAGCCTCAGAAAAAGAACGGTGCACGGTGCGTGTCTGGCATGGCAGTGGGTCTGTGGGTCAACCATAGTGTCGAGTACGTGGAACGGTCTACTGACTGGTCCCAAAAGCGTCAGAGCACGAGAACAAACTCGCGCCTTCCGGCTGGGCAGCAACAATGGCAGCTATAGCTTTGCCACCGCTGCTGTCACTGCTGTCGTCTACATCGGATATATCCAACGGATCCAACGGTTATATCAATCGAATGTGTCCAACGCCTGTGTCCAACGGTTACATCCAGCGGTTATGTCCAACGGGTGCCAACCGCCATATCAAACTGCCACCAACAACTGTATCCAACGCTCACATCCAACGGTTATATCCGACGGATATGCCGAACCGTCATATCAAGACCCCACCTCCAACGGTTATATCCAACGGGAGTTGCCAACGTCTAGAATCAACGGCTACCGAGAAATAAAAACAACCAAAAAAAACTTGTCTCCCCCCGCTGGTGGGCCCGGAGACCCACGATTTTGATCGTCTCCTGAAAGCCTTTCACGCTTCTCTTCAACAAGTGATGGTCAGCACCGAATTCACTTTGATGTCCTGACGGGGTTGACATGCACCTATCGGCTAGAATACACAGATCACAGATCCAACGGCTACAACACGAATATCCATGGCTGACGCCTGTTACGACGATACGATAGAGGTAGCAATTTTTCGCGAACATATTTTCTGAATTTCCGGGACGCCTTACTAACGCCTTTACAACCGGAAACCCGTTTTGGGGGACAAATTACTTGGATTTCGTGTAGGGAGGGGTTTGGGGGCTCCAAAGGAATATCGCCTGGAATTCGTTTTCTTTTTTTTTTTTCTTTTAATTTCGGAACGGCCTTGTTCAGCCAGCATCGCCTGGATTTGGAGTTTTTCATTTTATTTGACGCCTTGTTGAGCCAACATCGCTTGGATTTCATTTTATTTTCATTTTCATTTCGAAATATCCTACTAAGCCGATATTGCCTGCATTTCATTTTCATTCTCATTTTCATTTTCATTTTCATTTTCATTTCTATTTTATTGCCTGGGTCATGATATTGCCCATGGGGTTTGCATTTCCATTATTATATTTTTTTTTATTTTTTTTTAATCCTCCGGCGGATGGGACAAGAAAAAAATAAAGCTCAAGCTCATCACACTTCCACGTATTTTCTTACGCGTCGTGTGTCGAATTGACTCAGTTGCTTTCGCAACCCAGCGCTAGCTGGCGCCTCCTTCGGATCCCACTATTGTTATCAAAATCAGGTTGCAGGCGAGATAAATAAAGGTCCTCAAGTCAGGGATGCCTCAGGAAAAAACGCGGTGCACCCACCTCTACCGCACCATGTATGTGTCGGAAACAGAATTCCAATTATTTTACACAATCATCATCATCATTATCATCATCATCATCATCATCTTCCTCAACGACTAGAACAACACAGAGATTCAACGGCCACGAAAGCAATCAAAAACACCTCAACGGCAGTACCCAAACGTCTACCTGAAAACAAAATCCAACTCCTGAGCTGATCCTAGTCTAACTCCAAGTGTTTTGTCTCCATGTCGGGAGGGCGGTGCTAATGCGCTAAAACGATCAAAACAAAATCCAACGGCTGTACCTAAAGGTATCACAAAAACAAACACCAACGGCTGCTACGACATGCACTAATCTTGCCTCCTGCTGGTGGGCCCGGAGACCCACGATGGCCGTCTCCTGAAAGCCTTTTAGCCCTCGCTCAAAGTCTCCGTGCGCGATAGTTAACACCGACGCATCCACCTCCTCCAGGAAGCAGACTGCGCTGACCAGCTGGGTCAACACATACCCCGCCTCCGACAGCAGCTTAGACGGATCGCGAAAGCTCTGAAAAAAGTAAAATACCAACAAAAATCGCGGGGGGGGGGGGGGGGGGGGGTTGAATGGGGGGGGGGGGCGGGGGGGGTGAGAGGAGATGGGGGGGGGGGGGGGGGGTAAGAGGCAGATGGGGGTTTGAAGAGGCCGCGGGCAAGGGATAGGTTGGGTTGGTGGCGGGTGGGAGGTGGAGGGGGAGGGGGTGGGCGTCCACAAGTTGGAGTAGACGCAAGGGGAAAGGGTACGGTTTGGTGGGGTGAAGGAGGCGTGCTACAATAAATATAGGTATTAATATGTACCCCTTTTTGGCGGAAGCATTTTCGAAATGACGGGGCCCCTTAACCCACCTTGACCCAAAATCGTCCGAAACAGGTCAATTTTCATTTTTGCAATACATATACTTCCAAGTATGTTTTTGTTTTTGTATACCTAGAGCGTGGGCTTGTTCACTTCACCCGGTTGCATTATGCAGTTTTCACTTCCTTAAAAAAAAAACTAACCCTAACCCTAACCCTATAATCCTAACCCTAACCCTAAGGCTCCTTTACGGGCTTTTGTCCCACGTATCTTACCAGATAAAGTACCAAATACGTTTCACTTTACATAGATTTTTAGGCTGTTTTTTGTGCTTTAGCTTCTTTTTTTTATCAAATCGCGAGAGGGCGTCGACCCATCCTAACCCTAACCCCTAACCCTAACCCCAACCCTAACCCTAACCCTAACCCTAACCCCAACCCTAACCCTAACCCTAACCCCAACCCTAACCCCAACCCTAACCCTAACCCTAACCCTAACCCCAACCCTAACCCTAACCCTAACCCCAACCCTAACCCCAACCCCAACCCCAACCATAACCCTAACCCCAACCCTAACCCAGGCTAAGGCTCCGACCCGAGCGCGGCTTCGCCGCGCGTTTCGGGAAAAAACTGAAAAAAAAAATGTGCGGACCGCCTCAAACATCGAAATAGGTTTGGTACTTTATCTGGTATGACTTGTGAGGTGAGAACATCGAAAAGGCTACTGCGGAAAATAAGCGGCTTGAACCTCCACCGTTGCACGTGTCTTGGGCTCTAACACTCCGGGCACAACACGCATGCCATCTATGTCGCCCGAACCTACCCAGCCCGACCCAACCTATAAAACCCAACCCCGCCGAAGCCAGCCTAAAACCAAAACCCAACCCAACGGCAACGGCGGCCACCTCTACCATCCCACCGCAACTAGAGCACGAAGATCTTTCAGCACCAGCACCACCAACATCAACAGCAACACGAACACGAGCGTTCATAGAGTTTTGCCTTTGCATAATTTTGTCATTGGCGTTGGGAGAGGGTGTGTGTTTCTTCTCTTGGCCTTTTTTTTTCTGTTTTCGCTTAGATCCTCCTGGAGACCCGGCAAAAAAAAAAAAAGCTCAAGCTCCACGCACTTTCGTTTGTGTGTCAGTTATAGTTCATCTGCAACACGCAGGCTTGGTGTTTAACCTCGCCCCTTCGGTTAAGTCAACACCGTGGACTTGCCGGCCTTCTTCGGCCGAACCCTATGAGGGTTGGCCCTATAAGGTTCTCTTAGCGTTCTTGTTTCTTGCTTATTTTCACAGTACGACGCGATTTGCATGCCACCACCACCACCACCACCACCACCACCACCTCCACCACCTCCACCACCTCCACAAACTCGCCTGCACGAACTCCAGGGAACTGTGCATCTTGGGCGGGTTGGCCCGCTTGACGAGAATGATCAGGGCGGGGAGGAACTCGTCCGCCCCCGGTAGCACACCGCCTGCTCGATCGCCCGTCAGGAGACCCGCCACGATGCGCGTGCACCTGCCATACGAAACAGCAGTGATCGTTGTCAAGACAGCCTTGGTTAGCTGGTAGACGATCCATCGGTTGATTATCAATGTATTGGTTGGCTGGATGGCTTGAGTTATTGATTTATTGGTTGGTTGGTTGGTCGATGATGTGCTTTTATTGGACATTTTGTTTTGGTTGTTGTTGTTGTTGCTTGCGTGGCTGACGGTATGGCAGGTATCCGGGGTTTCAATGACTGCTGCACACAAGACAAAATACCTCATGACAAGAAATAATACATGACGATGCGGCCCAGCATGCATGTGCCCGGGACTGCGCAAGTGGAACAGGAACATCTTCAGCAATTGCCCCAAACAAAACCAACCAACCAACCAACCAACCGACCAACCAATCAATCAACCAACCGAACGACCAACCAACCAACCAACCAACCAACCAACCAACCAACCAACCAACCAATCAACCAACCAACCAACCAATCAACCAACCAAAACAAAACAAACACGAAAGATAAAACAGAAGAAAACCTTGAGCGGCGATAGGCCGGAACTGCGGTAAATATTAACATGAAAAAAAAGAAGCTGCTTAGACAACCGCTGTACACATTATACGAAAATGGAATAATAATAACAATAATACATACTAAGTGTAAAAAATAATACGAAAAATAGGTTAATACCTTATGATGCAGGCCAGCATGTCTCCGGGACAACGCATGCGGGACATCTTCACCAATTGCCCTTCAGCGTCTGACCAGGTAGGCCCTCCTTCCTTCTCATTATGGAGGCGTTTTAGTCGTTCGTTTAGGTAGTGCAGAGAAGGAGGCAGGAATCGGAGCGGGAGGGGGGGGGGGGGGGGGGGGTGACTGTCGATATCGGGTCACGTTGTGTAGTGCAGTGTCGTCGCTCGAGATATAAAAAACAAGGGGGATTTTAGTAAGACGGCGAAAATCACAACACGAAAAAAACACTCACCGCGTACCTGGTATAAAACAAAAAAAACGAAAGACACGCACACCAAACACACAAAAACACTTAGCAGACAAACACAAGCACACAAGCAGACAAAACAAACCACACAACACAAACAAAACAAACAATCAAAAACAACAACAAAAGCACGCAAAAACAAAAGCACGCAAATGCATGCATGCACACAACAAGCACGCAATCAGCAGGCACACCAACAGGCAAAACACAAAAACACAACCACACACACCCTCCCCTCCCCTCCCCTTCCCTGCTTACTTTGCTATCGACGAGCGGTGGAACTCCAAGGTGTTCTTCCCTCAAGAACCCCAGCGACCTTAGGCGCTCTGAGATTGCCTCGTCCCTCTGAGGGTCTTCCGCAAGGCCGTAAGCCTCCGAGAAAACCTTCAAACACCACACCAATATGATACAAAGACAAGGATAAGGATAAGAACAAGAACAAGAACAAGAACAGAACAAAAATAATGAAAACAACAAGAACAAGGACAAGAACAAGAACACAGAACGAGGACAACAATGAAAGACTACAACTAGATTAATCACTAGATACAAGAATAATACCAAGGACAATAGTGAGGGCGAGCATAAGGATAAGACTATGGGAGGAATAAGAACAATAACAAGGACGAGTATAAGCACAATGCTAAGGATGAGGATACGGACAACGCTGAGGGCAATGCTAAGGACAAGGCCTAGGACAGGGATAAGAACATGAAATAGGAGTAAGGATGAGGACGAGCATAATGACAAGGATAAGGACAACGCCACATACAAGGATAAGCTACAAGGACAAGGACGAAAATAAGGATAAGGACAAGGACGAGGACAGCGCGACGTATCAGGATATCATCGAACATAACTTGTTTCTGTTTTCGAGTTTTGGGCTTACCTTGTGCATGACGATACGCTCTAGACTTTCCCTCGTCTCCTCCCACTGGGACTCAGTCTCGCGGCGCCACAACACGTTCTCGCGCATCTGGGTTTCCAACCGCCCCAAGAAGGCGTGCATCATGCTGCATAAACAGAAAAAATAAACGAGAAAAGCAAACAAAATAGATTACGAGGAATCATACAGTGAAACAGGAAGAGGCACAAGGTCGAGGGAAAGGTGAAAAAAACGTACATGGGAAAGGGGGAAAGGATAATGACCCCTATACTCCTCCTCCCGCCCCCTTCTCCAATGCTTCCTCTCTTTCATATGCTGACGCGTTCATCGTTGTTGCCGTGTCGGTAGCAGCAGCAGCAGCGACAGAAATTCAATCCAAATACCCCCCCTCCCCTCCCCCACCCCTCCCACCCACGCCCGACCTGCCTCTCCCCCCACCTCCCCACATCCCCCCTCCCACCCCCTTATCTCCCCCTTCATTATGCTCACCCACTCAACGTCGCCGCTGTAACAGTAGTAGCAGCACCAGGAGTTGCAGCAGCGGCAGCACCAGCAGCACCGGCAAAACTTCGACCCGTACAACTCTCCTACCCTCCCCCTCTCATCCCCTAGCCCCCCGCGCTTATTTCCCCTTCCCTCTCCCTCTAACCCCCGCTCTCACTCCTAACCCCCCCCCCTTTTTTTCCCCTCCCGCCCCCTATAACGCTCCCTCCCACTCCCTACCTCCCCCCCCCCCCCCCCCCTTATGCTCACCCACTCATTGTCGCAGCCGTAACAGTAGTAGCAGCATCAGCACCAGCAGTGGCGGCCGTGCCACTCTCCCCGCCGGCAGAAGACGATTTGCGAACGCCGCCAGCGGCTCCCGGGGCGGGCAGCAGCTCTACTCCCCAGTTTCTCCCTCCTACGCGCGGAGACGTCGAGCCCGGAGCCTGCCCGCTTCCCAAGGATGAGGAACTCATTGAGATGCCCCTGTGCGGGCACAGAGAGACAGCGAGAGGGGGGGGGGGGGACCGAGCAAGTGGGCAACGCGGCAACGTTATGCAAGCAAGCAAATGGGCAAGGAGCAAGCGAGTGAACACGCGAACAAAGCGACAACCAAGCTAACGAATAAGCGAGCAGGCAAGCAAGCAGGCAAGCAAGCGAAAGAGCGAGCGAGCAAGCAGGCAAGCAAACGAGTCAGCGAGCGGCCAAGTAAGCAAGCCAGCGGGCAAGCAAGAAAAGTGAGCAAGTGAGCGAGCGGATAAGCGGGCTAGCAAGCCAACCAGCAAGCAAGCGAGCAGGTAAGCAAGCAAGCAAACAAGCAAGCAAACAAGCAAGCAAACAAGCAAGCAAGCGAACAAGCAAACAAGCAAAGCAAGGCTGTACAAGCAAAGATGCGCAAGCGGGCAAGCACGGTTGTATAAGCAAAGCTGCACAAGCAGGCAAGCAAGCACGGGTGCGCAAGCGAAGTTGCGCGAGCAAGGGTGTGGCAAGCAAGCAGACAAGCAATAGAAAGCCTCTCCCTCCCCTTCCTTCACCGCTCATGCGACTCGTCAAAACACCTCACGGCACTTCGCGCTTGGTGCAAGAAAAATTCTGTCTGGTTGGTGAAAACCAGAAGTGCTCCGTCCCGGAAAAGTAGGGATTCGAGGGTCTAAGGTCTTAACAGACTACGGCCATGCACGACAATGACTACCACCCCTCCCCCCCCCCCCCCTTCCTGATCGGTGAAAACCCGACGTGCCCCGTCCCGGTATTGTAAGGATGCGAGAGTCTATAGTCATGAGGCTACGGCCATGCATGAAATGAGTACACCCTCCCACCCCCCTCCCCTCCCCCCCTTCCTACCCTCTCCCCCCCTCCCCTCTCCCCGTCTCCCCTCCCCCCCCCCATTCCCCTCCCCCCCCCCCCCCCCTCCTCCTCCTACCTCGGTCCCGGCGACGACAAGGCCATAACCCCGACTTTCCGACGCTCAGAGCGCGCCTTGAAAGCGGCCACAAACTGCTGCAGCCCTTTCACCACCTCCGCCGCCCTCGGGTGCCTTAGCTTGTCGAGGAACACGTCGTACGGCCTAGAACCTTCCCTGTAAGACGGGATGGGCCGGTCGTCTCGAGTGTCGACATCCTGCACAAGCGGTAGCGGTTGTGGTGGGTACGGGTAGGGGTGGGCAGACGGAGTGGGGCGGGGGAGGTAATTAGGGGTGGGAGATGGGGCGGGAGCGGCTGTGAGCATGGGGGCGGGGGGGAAGGAGGGGGGGGGAGATGGGGCGGGAGCGGCTGTGGGCATGGGGGCGGGGGGGAGGGGGGGGGGGGGGGGGTACTCAGTTTGTGCACGGCCGTAGTCGTATGACCACAGACCCTCGCATCCCTACTGCGCCGGGACGGAGCACGTCGGGTTTTCACCAACCAGGCAGACATTGCTTGCACCAAGCGCGAAGCGCCGTGAGGTGCTCGGCGAGTCGCATGAAGGATGAACTGCATCCTTCCAAGAACCGCTCGTAAGACGGACTCCGGCACTTTGTGCCTACTTTCTCGCTTATGGGCGACAGCGGGAATGAGTTGTACTTTTGTTTTCTGCTGTGGTCACTCCAGAGACAGCAATGGGGGGGGGAGGGCGGGCAGTTTTGGAGGGGGGGGGCGGGGGCCAAAGGGTGGCGGCGGTGATGAGGGTGGTGGTTAGCACCCGTGTGTTAGGCAAAGTCGCCGGGTCGGGTGGGCGGGACATCGTAGGTTCAGTACGAGTATATAGGCGGTGAGCACTAGAAAGTAGGGGTAGGAGGTACGCGGTGGATGGGTGGATGGATGGAGCGTGAGGGGCATCTTGCTCGGTCACCGGCCCCGACATGGGCACGATTTGCCGTTCTAAAAAGTACGGTGGCTACCATAGCGTCCTACGTAGTGGAGACTTAGCAAAACTACTGGCGCGGGCGATGCGAGATTTGGGAATGTAGCATTGAATATTTTGAGGGGTGGAGATAAGCAGGTGGCGCAACGTGGTCTACATGAAAAATGTGGGGCGATGGGCTGGGGAGGCGTTCATCGCATCACTGCTGCAACAGTAGCAACACCTGCAATGCCACGCCATGCAATACCATGCCGTGCCATGCACATGCCATGCCACGCCATGCCATGCAATGTCATGCCATGCCACGCCATGTCATACCATGGAATGCAACGCGACCCAATGACAAGCCGGTCGCCCCGGTGGTCTAGTGGTCAGCCTCAAATTTTACTAGGGTTATAGAGTCAGGGGTTCGAATCTCGGTATGGAGATTTTTGTTTTCGAGAGACACCAACTGCCGAGAGAGCTTTAGAGCGTGGGTGTCGAGTCGACGAGGGAGTAAGGTGCTGGAACATTATCGCGATAAAAATGAAGACGCGTACCGTAGTGGGGAGGGGGGGGGGAAGCTTCCTTTGTGACCCCCGATCCGAGGTCCGTCTCTGGGAGAGACAAGGAGAAGAAAAAGTGAGAGGAAAAAAAATACACGGGATGAGCACAAAAAAATGCCATGCCATGCCATGCCATGCCATGCCATGCCATGCCATGCCAAAAAATTCAACACATTCACAGCCATGACGTGCGATTCCATGATATGCTATCCGATGCTATGGAATGTTATCCCATGCGGTTACGTGCAACGCAAATATCTTGTGTCATGCTTTGACACGTCAAACCAGGAAAGCACGCCATCATACCACGCCATCACGCCATGTCTTGACAGCAGGAAGAATGCTATCAGGAGGAGACCGCGGTTCCACTTCCCTTGACTGACCGCCGTCCTGCACTATAAACAGTATATTGAGAGGTCAAACAAGGCCTTGACTGACGGACCTCCTACACTAAAATTGGTATACTACTTATCTAAGGCCAAGAGAAACCTTGACTGACCGCCCCAACACTAAAACTAATATGTTCCAAACAAGGCTTTGACTGACCGCCCTCCTACAACCACAGTAGTACATTGTATATTGAGGCCAAGCAAAGCCTTGACTGACCGCCTTCCTACACTAAAACTGATATATTATTTGTTTAAGGCCGCAAAAGAGGCTTCTACTGACCACTTCAACACCAAAAACAGGTCACACAAGGCCTTAACTGACGGACAACACTAAAACTGGTATATTATTTATTCAAGGCCAAAAAAGATACCTTGACTGACCGCCCAACAAAAAACCTAGTATGTACCACACAAGGCATTGACTGACCGCCCTCAAAAAAAAAAAAAAGCTAGTATGTTCCAAACAAGGCCTTGACTGACCGCCCTCCTTCACTAAAACTGGTATATTATTCATCTAAGCCTAAAAAACAGGCCTGAACTGACCGCCCCGACACAAAAAAACGGTATGCTTGGAGGCCAAAGAAGGCCTTGAATGACGAACTTCCTCCACTAAAACTGGTATTTTATTCATTTAACCCCAAAAAACAGGCCTTAACTGACCGCCCCAACACTAAAATTACTACCTGGTAGGTCCCAAAACAAGGCCTTGACTGACGAACTTCCTACACTGGTATTTTATTCATTCAAGGCCAAAAAAGAGGCCTGACCGCCCCAACACAAAAAAACAGTGTGTAAGGCCAAACAAGGCCATGACTGACGAACTTCCTCCACTAAAACTGGTATTTTATTCATTTAACCCCAAAAAGCAGGCCTTAACTGACCGCCCCAACACTAAAATTACTACCTGGTATGTCCCAAAACAAGGCCTTGACTGACGAACTTCCTACACTGGTATTTTATTCATTCAAGGCCAAAAAAGAGGCCTGACCGCCCCAACACAAAAAAACAGTGTGTAAGGCCAAACAAGGCCATGACTGACGAACTTCCTCCACTAAAACTGGTATTTTATTCATTTAACCCCAAAAAGCAGGCCTTAACTGACCGCCCCAACACTAAAACTACCACCTGGTATGTCCCAAACAAGGCCTTGACTGACGGGCCTCCCACACTAAAGCTGGTATATATGATCTATTTAAGGCAAAAAAAGAGGCCTTGACTGACCGCTCTCCGCACTACATCCAGCATGTTAAGGCCAGACAAGGCCTTGACTGACCGCCCTCTAACACCAAAACGAATCTGATATTCATATCTTTGCGGATACCAGGTCCTATCCCCCTAGATAGTACCGCCTCATTATCACTACGTATAATCCCTCAAGGGCATCCTGGCTCCTCGGCGGCACTCTGAGGTCATCCTCGTTGCCGACCGCCGGGCGTGCGATTACGCGTACGACCCACCTCGTTGTATCTCCCCAACATACATCTCGATCTTACAACAAACAGATTTACCTGCTGCGGGACTACCATATCCCACAATTGGCGTCGTTCCTAACCTTTTTAAAACTGGGGGAAAAAAAATATATATATATATATCAATTCCTCCACGTATTATTATTTAGTCCCAAGCAGACTGGCCCCAAAACCGGGAGGGTACGAATAGAAGAAAAAAAAAAAAAAAAAAACAATTCCTCCACGTATTATTATTTAGTCCCAAGCAGACTGGCCCCAAAACCGGGAAAGTACGAAAAAAAAAAAAAAAAAAAAAAAAAAATCCTGCACGTATTATTATTTAGTTCCAAGCAGAGACTGGCCCCAAAGCCGGGAGGGTACTTACGAGTGCTTGAGGCCGCATCCCCACATAACATTTTGTCCAAGTATGCGCGAGCCTTTAGCAACATCACGGGGGAATCTATTGGTAATAATGTGGACCAAAGCAAGGTTATTGCGGAGATCCATCGTTACCAAGATTGAATCACACGAGGAGGGAAACCACCTCCATCTCCCAGGCGAACTGTCCTACGCTGCTACGACTACTAGTGTTCGGTTCGGTCGAAGCTCTGTACACCCGGTAACACCAACCAACAAAATTTAAATGTGAGCAAGCGCTATCAAACACAGGCGGACGCTTTTTTTGCCCCCCCTTTTTTTGTTTCTTCATCCTTCATCCTCTTAACCGCGGATCTCCGTAATACTAAAAGCAGGAGAAGGTGTAAGTATAAGGTTTTTGTGCAAGTCAGTGGGTTCTGATTATCATGGTTCTACGTCAACAGGCATTTCGCAAAAAAAAAAAAAACACACACACACACACAAGTAGGAAATACGAGAGCTAAAAGTTTTACAAGGAAGATACCACTTTTCTCGGATCGAGAACAATTAACAAGACGTTTTTTTTATTTGCCTTTTTGGAAGAATTCAGAAGCTTTTTCGCCCACGCTTTTGCTTTTGTTCTAGCCCAATACTAAAGTCAATTTTTAACGGATCCGTGAAAAACCGTGGTATTTTCATACACGTGTTGTAAAATTTAACTCAAAACGCATTCGCAATCTAGCGCTAGCTGGCGTGCCCTTCGGTTTGCGTGGCAATGGCAGCCAACACGTGCTGGTATCGCACGTGTGATAGAACAGAGCTGCCCACGCGAGACATGGTCAAAAGCCATATACAGGGTGAACTATAGAAACGCCAAAACATACAAACATCACGATTCATGACATATTCTTGTTCGCTATTAAGAGTGCCAATACAGTATTATTACAGTTCTATTGCAGTATTTTATAACTAATTTTCAAGGACGTCAGCCGCGAGTTTGACGAATTCCAGGTCAATACTCATCTTTGCGAGCTGCGTTGTTGGTACTCGTAATATATCACTGTACAATTACAGTACCATTACAGCTGATACAGTACTAATACAGTACTCGTGCAGGACTAACAGTACTATTACAGCAGTACTATTAAAATAATATTACAGTGTTCTTACAGTACTTACATTAGTAACGTACGTATTAATAGCACTATTACAGTACAAATACAATACTATCACAGTAGATAAACAACCCATACAAAGCTCAACCTCATTGAGTACCCTCTTGACGTGCTCAAAATAAACAACCGCGCCCCCTCCCCCCCTCCGCGAAAACGCCCCCCTTGCCCCCCCCCCCCCCACCCCCCGAGGACCCCTCCCCCTCCCGCCCCCAGAGGACCCCCCCCCCCGCGCGGAGTGGTGAACCTTAATTCCGCGCAAGGGGGGTGGTGTCAAGTTATGTGCGTATGATCGAGCACTCACGAGACAGTTGCATAATATCCACATTTGCCGTCTCTGGTGTGGCCACACCAGAAAACAAATAAATTAAATTGCCATCCGATACGCAACAAAAGTACGCAAAAAATACGAGCAAGTCCGGCTTACAAGTGGCTCTTAGCAAGAATGCAACTCACCCTTCATGCGACTCGCCGAACACCTCACGGCGCTTTCGCGCTTGGTGCACGCAATGCCTACCTGGTCGGTGAAAACCCGACGTGCTCTATCCCGGCGTTGTAGGTATGCGAGTGTCTAATAGCTACTAATGGCTACTAGTAGCTATGGTCATACCACTACGGCTATGCATGAAATGACCCCCCCCCCCCCCCCCCCCCCGGAGTTCCCCCCCCTCGCCCCCTGCATGCTGCCGATATATAGATAGGCAGGCGGTGAGCGTTCTTTTACTCGTACCTGAAGCATGAAGGGCTGCAGGATGGCGGAGAGGTCTCCCATTGGAGACTCCTCGGGGTCGCCCGCAAGTCCGCTCAGAAAATCATGGAACTTCACCGCAGAAGGAAAAAGCTATTGCAAATAACATTGTGAATGTAGTGTCACATCGACACCGTCAGAGCGCGCCGGTGGAGGGGGCGGAGGGAGAGAAGGAGAGATGGAGGCAGGGAGGGAGGGGGGGAGGGGGGAGGGAGGGAGGGAGGGAGGGAGGGAGGGAGGGAGGGAGGGAGGGAGGGAGGGAGGAGGAGGGAGGGAGGGAGGGAGGGAGGGAGGGAGGGAGGGAGGGAGGGAGGGAGGGAGGGAGGGAGGGAGGGAGAGGGAGGGAGGGAGGGAGGGAGGGAGGGAGGGAGGGAGGAGGGGGTGATTTTGTTGTTAATATTGCGAAACTTATTTATAAACTCCTTCCAACTTGCGTGATACTTCGATCGCGCGTGCTCCGAACATGTCGTGACAGAAACCGAACAGCTACATTCCAAAATAAAGACCGGTCGTCTATAGACCAAATCCTAAACACAAACAAGACATGAAAACCACCGCGGTACCCTCCCCACCTCTGCTCAACTCAAATCACACTACGTCGCGGAGTTTCGGTAACCCTCGTCTTCGCCCTCCACCAAGGAAGATTCTTGGCTGCTACTGCTGCTGCTGGGATGCTGTTGGGTGCTCACTACGCCATGACACCGCTCCGCTCCCCTCCGAAAAACGGGCTGCGTACCGTGGAAGCTAGTGGGGGTATCGTGTAATGTTGTACGTGTGAGGTCAGGTGTGAGAGACGAGAGTAGCGATAGTTGATATTCAAGTTTGGAATTGGGGTTTCCTGCAGAGTTTTAGTTTTTACAAAAAAAACAAAAAGACCCATCAGCTGTGAGATCGATAAATTCGTCGAAACTCATGTTTTGTTTGCAAAGCTGCATCAATAGTAGAAACCCAAAATGTGTAGGACTGCCGCTGGACTGCTGTTGTGCGCGCTCATTATGTTACCGGTCCGACAAAACGAACTGCGTACCTCGGAAGCTAGTGGGGGTATGCATTATATGGTGTGATGTGTGTGGGAGGTGAGTGAGGGATGAACTCGTAAAACGGGTTTCCTACAGAGTTTGTACAAAATACTGCCAAGGGGACGTTGAGGGGATGATAAGCTTCCATCCCCGGATTTTCCAGGGAGAAACACCAGGTACCCGGATACTCCCACCCGGGTACCCGCGAGTACCCGGTGCCTAAATACCCATCGGGTGTCGAGCGTTACTCCTACCCGTGACGAGTATTGGCAGAACGGGGTAATACCCGCGAGTGCTAGGGTTCTAGGAAAAACCCGGGGTACCTTTTAAACCGGACGCAAAAACCCGGCGCACCTTTGCGTCCAGGTTACTAGTAGTACCCTCTACGTATGTGTTCCGTTTTGGTACTTGGTAATAGGAGATAGATGCTCATACTGCGGGCGAGCCGCCGAAAAACTACAAAAAAGCCATTCGGTTGTGAATTACGAGCGCTATTAATAGTCGACTTTAAGCCGACGGCTAACAATGATAATGTGTTTCTTTAACAACGAATACGTGCCATCTGTCAGGTGCCAGGTATGGTGTATCGCTCGTCTCTAAACAGCTGAAGGATAAAAGAGATAGCGACGTAGCCCGCAGCACATACAGTCAGTCATTCTTCGTATATACTCCGGGCTATAACAAAACACCGCAAACAAAGAGACAACAGATACATCGAGAAAAACGGTGAGTTTCGTGCGTCGTGTACGAAACTCGAACTCCCGAACTCTCGAAATCTCGAAATCTCGAAATTCTAACTTGAAATTGGAAACCACTTCATCGACCATCAAATCTTCAAAAATGAAACCCTTTACAGCACACCGGTATGAATCCCGGTCGCATGCAACACACACAAAAATCTTGTCACAGTTTGATTTTTGATGAGTATATGTGGGGAAACTAAAAACAGACAAAACTTCAAAAAAAGACGAAAACTCTAAAAAAAGTCAAAACTAAAAACAAAAAAAGACACACCTAGTCGTGAGATCGACAGTTTTGTCGAAACTCACGAAACCCTACAAAACAAATTCGCAAGCTACGTGCGACACTGCGATCGCGCTTCCTACTTATTAAACACATACCAGGTACTTATACACGGGACTTTTTTACCAAAAATAAATCAAGAATACACTAATTAATATGCTATATACAACAGCTAGCTGTGAGATCGAGGACTTCGTCGAAACTCGTCCTTGCAAAAGTTTTGTGTGATACTACGATCGCACAGTTACGGGTGGCGTGTGTATGTCCCCATTCACCTTTAAACAACTGGAAACCCGTTTATGGGCGGAAATGCTTGAAATTGGGGGCGGGTTGGGGATAGGTCGGTGACTCCCCTCAGCGCTAGCTATTCATAGTAATAGTACCAGGGTCAACAGGATTATTCTACAAATACGGTCAGCCTACAGCAGTATACGTGATGAGTTTGCGCACGGAAGCCAAAAATGCTGCATTGAGAAGAACGAAAACCCACGGTTGCGGAATGCATAAGATGTACACACCGTACTGCTGTAAGTAATCTTTTACGTAGTCTTCGTGCTGTAACTAGACCTACATAAGCCATGCCGGCGTCCCCGGTGGTGTGGCAGGTGAACCTTGTGCCTGCTAAAGGCTAGTTCGTGGATTCAATCCTCCCGCGTGCGTACTTCAGTAATGCGAGTCCTCGTAGGGACTTTTCCTCGGGTGAAAAATTACGAGCGGCAGGGGCGAGAGCGTGAGCAAGCAAAATTCGATGAGAACCGACGAGCATAAGCTGGTGAAAAACAGTGGGAACGCCGAACCCTATGCGCCATGAAAAAGAAGGCAAGTAGCGGGGGGGGGGGGGGGATGGGTAGACAGCTGTGGCAACGGCTTGTCCATAAAGTCGCTGAGGTTATAACTAACGCCTCTTACGAGTTGAGCTGAAAAAGAAAAAAACAAGTATGACGACCGGAAAAAATATAAAAAATAAATTGTGTGTTGCCCCGTCATGAAGCCATGGTTTCTACGTTTCTACCCCAAGATATCAGGAGATCGGACCCAGCGCCCGTCCTAAACTCTTCATCCTACAGAGGTGTATGACACCGTGAAGGGTTAACAAGGTCGGTGGGTACCCTGACTGGTATCCTGGGCGATAGTATTAGTACCCTGGGTGATAGTAATAGTACCCTGGGGGATAGTAATAGTACCCTGGGTGATAGTAATAGTACCCTGGGTGATAGTAATAGTACCCTGGGTGATAGCATTAGTATCTTGGGTGCTAGTAATAGTTATCTAGGTGATAGTATTAATACCCTGGGTGATAGTAATGGAACCAGGGTCAACAGGACGAGAAAAAAGACAGATTGTTAGAGGCGAAACCCGCACGAACCCGGACGTACCAGGTCTAATTTAAGTTGACGGGCGATAGGCCGAATTGCCACCCAAAACATGTCAACAGCTGAGGTGTGCTTTTAAAACGTTATACAGGGGGGTATAGCCGGTCGCTCCGGTGGCGTATCAGGTTATCCTCGAGCCTGGTATAGGTCAGTTTCGTGAGTTCGAATCCCCCCCAGTGCATACTCGTATAAATTCGTGGGGACTTTTTCTTGTGCACAAATTGACTTGCGGAAAGCGCGAGAGCGAGAGTTAGCAACACTCAATGAGAAATCGACGAGCAGTGGGATTGCTGAACCCTATGCACGATAAAAATTGAAGGCAACAGCCGGGGGCAAGGGACGACACCTGTGACCACGGCTTGTCAAGAAGATGGAAAGTAGATGTGTGTGAAAGACAAAAAAAAATGGGGGGGAGAGGGGAAGACATATGTGACCACGGCCTGTCCAGAAGGTCACCGCGAGTAAAACCTCTTGCGAATTTAGCTGGAAAGTAAACGTGATTAACAAAATAACCACCACCACCACCACAACAACAACAACAACAACAACCACAACCACAACAACAACCACAGCAACAACAACAACAACCACAACCACAACAACAACCACAACAACAACAACAACAACAACAACAACAACAACAACAACAACAACAACAACAACAACAACAACAACAACAACAACAACAGGGCAGCCAAAATTCCTTCGCACTTGCTCTCACATCAACTCGCATAATAATCAATTCCGTGGTCACAGGACAGGCTCCAGTCACTCTGGAGTGGAAGAATACCCCAGGGGAAAAAACACAAGCAAACCAAAAGTGGGACACGCAGATATCATAGCTGAAGCAATGCATGACTCCGCGAGAAGAATATAAAAAAAGTGAAATAGGGAGTCGGCCTACGACGTGCCCGGCCCATACTGGTACGTACGTGTCAATGCTCGCGTCTCAAAACCGATTACACCGCATGCCACCCAGAAAAGAAGAAAAGAGAAAAAAAGAAGAGGAAGCGCGGAAAGGAAAGGAAATATTCGTCGAACTCACGTCTGACGTCCTTAAAATATTTTTACAAAAAAGGGCTGGGCACTGGCTGAATATGTACTGGCAGTAGTAATATACTGGCAGTAGTAGTCTACTGATTGACTCGGTCAGTATTTTCGCCAGTAATTTTCATCTGACGTACGTCCAATAAACACGCCACATTACAGTACGGAAACCTACCAAATGCACGGCGGTTGTACAATGTATCTGTTGTAGAACTTGGAGGCGGTATGCAGTGCCGGGCGATCATCCACGACCCTTCCGTGCATAATCGTAGATGGGCACGGAGAAATACGAAGAGCACTGAGGGTACTTGATGTTCTATACCTGGTACAGTATTCGGTACCTGGTACATTTTTTGTTTTGCTGGCGAATAAGTTAGTGCTTTCCCCCCCCCCCATCCTCCTCTCTCTCTCCTTCCGTTTCTGGGTGTTGCTCTACTCTTTTGTTATAGACGTACGTCTGTTTTTGTTGTTGTTGCAGATGTCTGGTATATGATACGGAGTCGCGGTGTATCCTATAGCTGCTCGTCTATACTGCTATGCCACCATTTTGTTGGCTCTGTTTTCTTTCCTTTGTTGTTCACTCGTAACTTTTTGGGCGTATGGTTGTGTTCGCTGAAAGATCTCCGCCAATCCCCTGGCTGTTGCTCATTTTCACGCGTTATTCTTTTCGCTTTTTTTCCTGTTTGTACGCTAAAATATCTCCGCCACCCCCCGGCTGCTGAGATTTTCCACGCCTCCCTCCCTTCCACTTTATCATGCTTGGTCTCTTTCTCCGCGTTGAGCACCTGCTACCTGATGCCGGTGATGCATGTAGCGTTCCTTCGTTTTTTCGTTTTGTTTTTATTTTTGTTTTCGTATTTTTGTTTATCCGTGCTTTCCTGTATTTTTTTCTGCCTGTGAGAGCCTACTACCCTGTGCCCCAAGGGTAGGAGCGATGGAGTAGCATTAAATATTTTTACATTAAATATGATACGCCAGAACGATTTATAATGCACCTGCGCGAACACCAACATGAAGAATGTCACACGTTGCATGTATTTTTCTCGACTGTTTCTTGGTTTTTTTCTGTGTAGATGACTGCAACCACCCCCGGCCAATACAGCTTTGAGCGCCGTTTGTGATGGGAAATGAAGCGAAAAACGCGAATTTTCAGGGCCTCCGGCGGCGCCTCGAGCGGGCCCCCCTCATGAGTCGGGGGAAGCCTAGCTGGCCGAGCCACGCTCGGCCAGGCTCGGCTAGTAAGTACACTGCTGCAGTCCGGTATACTGATTGATTTTTAGCACCAGGTAATGTTGATGTTGTTCTCACATTAACTCGCATAATCAAGTCCGTGGTCACAGGACAAGTTCCAGTCACTCTGGGGCTGAGGAATACCCCAGGTAAAAAAAACACAAACAAACCAAAGGTGGTACACGCATATACCATAGCTAACGCAATTCATACCTCCGCAAGAAAAACATAAAAGTGAAATCGGGAGTCAGCCTACGATGTGCTGGGTCCATACTGGTACATACGTCGCACTATTCGCGCATGGACTACAAACCGACCACACCGCTTGCCACCCAGAAAAGACTACCACGCGTATATATTGCACGTAGCACCTATCACTACGCATACGTACGTCAGACTCAAGTCAATTGGAAAAAAGAAAAGAGAAGAAAAAGACAGAAAAGAAGAGAAAAAAACAGTATAATCGATACTGACCCCGAGTCAGCCAGTGCCCAGTCCCAAAAATAACTCCATACTAGCAGACCATGGAAAATGCCTAAAGACGGCATTGGGCACACAGAGGGTATCAAGTGCATCAATGGCACTGGGGGGAGAACACAACAAGGCGAAGAAGTCGCACTATACTGTAATACAGCAGTAGGGGTCTCTCAGTAAGGCGGGTGTGTGCGAGAGCAATGTTGCCGGCTCAGTGGGGGAAGCCGCCTAATTCAACCCAGGTCAAGAGGGCAAATCCTCAGTCGCGCCAAGCAATTTTTGACCGCCTTATACAGGGATACCGCCTTTCTTACTCAGACCGCCTTGCTTACTCAGACCGCCTTGTCGGGGGACCCCCCCTGTACAAAGAAAAAAAGGTTTGTTGACCGTCTGGGCACCCTTCTGAATGTAAACGTAAGGGACGTTTGGATTTCATGTTAATACCCCCCACGATCCTTACGTTTACATCCAAAATGGTATGATACGTGGTACAGAGTAGTGACGACCCCGATTTAAGAGTGCCCCTTTGACAAAACCCGAAACCAGCGCTCTTAACTATTGCTACACACTGCTCTTATCTGTAGGTGGGAAATATAAAGCTTTTAGTATAGGCGGGACATGCCCATTTGACCGCTCTCAACTCCCGAACGCTCTTATATGTTTCTGGAGGAGGCATGAATTGCGTCAGCTGTGATATACGCGTGTACCACCTTAGGTTTGTGTTTTGTTTTTCCCTGGGGTATTCCTCAGCCCCAGCGTGACTGGAGCCTGTCCTGTCACCACGGACTTGATTAGGCAAGTTAATGTGAGAACAACAACCACAACAACAACAATCCTGGGCGCTCTTAAACCGAGGTCCCCAGTGTATATGGTACATGATCACGCAACATACCAGAGTACAGTGGTGGCGGTGGTCTCCCTGAATATAATGCCGGAATGTATAATGGTACCGGTGCGCAGAATGATCAGACTATTAATATAGCACGGACCGATATCGCGCCTGAAAACATCCAAAGGATTCATGTGCTTCATCTTCAAAGAGACCCACGACCGGATATTACGCAGCTTCCAAATAGTATGAGTATCGACCCTTAAAATCGATCGAACTCAGGCCATCTCTTATGAATAGCGTATTCGAAACAGAAAACGAGCTTGATTTTCGGACGGTAGAGTCCGCCGGGCAAAATCGGATCGGCGACCCTTATAATGAAACCCGGCTGTACATATTGTTTGTTTAACAAAGTTCTCGCGAAAAATAATCAACAACCCAGCGGTCGCTCGACCATGTACATACTCGCACGAGTTCGCCGCACCAGAGCATCTCAGCGCACACGCAGATGAAACTTTGTAATTGGGGCGAGGGAAAACACGCCGTGTGCGCTTCACGCGAGGAGGATTGTATTCCCTCTCGCTCTCGTCGATCTCGTGCATCAACAACGGCGTGTCGCAGACGGCGGCTGTCCTCGTCCTCGGCAAATACGAGTACCAGTATTAGTAACGTGTCTCTCTGCTTGGCGAATGGTGCAATCGCGACTGCCGACGAGAGTGGCAAGACTCTCGTAGTCGTCACAATCACTATCCGATCCCATCGGCACGTGGTGAGGCCTGAGGTGTGTGTTCTAGCGGATAGTGGGACACAGCAGCAGCAGCAGCAGCAGCAGTAGCAGCAGCACGAGTATGCCTACGATAGTGTGCTGCGTGCTCACAGCAGATGTGTCTGATGCGCGTGTCTTGCGTCTTGTACTACTATTAATACTACAGTACTAATGCTGTTTTCGACTTGTTACCAAGCTTGATGCCTCCCATGACATGTAAAAAACCTACTCGTGGGTTGCCGTTTTCGGATGGAGATTTCATCCGAAAATGGACCCCTCTTTTCTGCTGAGGCTAACCCGAAAACGATATTCGAAAATGGAAGCCTGAAAAATCACTATTTTCGGGTCTATAAGATTGCCAAACAGGATTTGCGATCCGAAAACGTTCACTGTCGGATCCAGAAACGGTGTTATACGAGATGGCCTCGCGGCTGACGCGAGGCACCTGGTATTTAAAATGTCTTTATGAAATATGTGGCGTCTTCACTCTATCTGATGTATACCAGTACCAGGTATCCCCAACATCCATCGACATCATTAGTACACCCAGTGCCCGTCGTGATTTTTCATCCTATGTACGAGAGTAGGGATGTGCATAGCTGCTGCTGCTGCTGCTCATGTTTCGACGACACGAGTCGAGTACATACATATATATAATGAATCTTTTGTTTGAGGGGACAGGGATTTGGTCAGGAGTTTTTTTCGTCTCGGACTCAGTATGGGATTCTCAGATCTGCAATTTCTCGGTCAAATCGCGTCGTTCGAGCGCCGTCTTCGGGGGGCGGCTCCAACACCCCTCACCCTGTCTATCCATTCCGCACCTCGACGTGAACGCGGATGGAGGCTGAACGAGACAAGCGACAAGTGCGCGAAAAAATGAATTTTGAACGGTACTCTCCAGTTATTCTTCGGATCTTGATGTATGGAGAGGTTGATAAAATAAAACTTAGCAAGACAATATTTCCAAATTGGCGTCATATTTTGTCCCAAATGTACCGACTCGCGCGACCGCGGTGTACCGACTCGCGCGACCGCGGGCCCGGTGGTATCAGCTCCGAGGACTTCCCCTCGTAGGCTCGGAGTGCGTTTGTCCACAATGCAATAGCTCATTCATTATCACTCGGGAAAGTGACATGCCATCGGCCATGGACTTTCCCGTTCGTATCACAAGATCTCAAGAGCTCACAAGAAACGCCAATAATGACAATGGAACTCCCTGATAACTTGCATCCAACCATCCTATGCACGATAAAATGCCCAACGATACGACCACAGCGGTACAGCACCCTCCAAAAGCCCATATCGGGCTACCAACCACAAGTTCACTCAGACCGAGTGGCTTTGATAAACATAGCTGTCCGTACGTTGGGCAATCTTCAAATTCAACAAATCGTGGTCGTTTTCACCACGACCTAAGATTTACCACGTTTACTGGCCGTGAACAAGGATTGTTCAGCAGCCGCGTCATCACCAATGAATCTTCAAGCAAACCACGCACCACGCGTCACACCTCCAATCGCGCATGCAACTTGCCGAAACCCAGACCACACATGGATTGTGTAGTTCAGTACAACAGTCACCCGTCAAGCGGAAGCATCAAGTCCGGACATGCTCTGTCCACACACAGCCTCGGCGATGAACCGCCAGCTGCGGCTGCGTCAGGTGCTATCAGCGCCCGGCGCAGAAATTCCACGCCAGAAAAAACTCGAAATTCAACATTTGGATCAAACCGAAAACCAGCAATTCAAAATTCGGGATCCCTCCCAAACCACAATATGATCAAAAACGCACCCCATACCGCTGTACGAGTCCCCGGTTCTGATCCATCTTCAGCCGCAGCGCCTTGAGCTCTTTTCGCAGCACGGCCATCACGCCATCAAACACGCGCGACACCGGCTCCCAGGTGCTCTCCGCCTCCTCCGGCCCTTCCCAGGCTACCTTGACGACAAACTCGTCACTACCGAGCGGAAGTCGGGGCACGACTTTGCCGCACTCCACCGCAGACGATTACGTTCAGATGGGGGCTTCGGCCGCACCAGCCTTGCCCCTGAATGAAACCGGACCGCCCCAGGCTTCTTGCGTGCAGGTGGGTCACCCGGCAACGCCCGACATAAAGGTGCGTGCGAAAAACGATATCGCGCAGCATCTTGGCACATTCCGGTGGGGAGCCATGGTCAACAGCGTTATCGAAAGCCTTCTCCAACACGACCACACCATCCCGCATTTCCACCTCGGAGTCCTGGGATATCATGGGTCGTTGAGACGGCAGCGTCAGTGCAACCTCATCGTCCACGTCGCCTGGCGCATCACCGCCCGGCACGGACGATGTGACAGCCATCGCCGCTCGCAGCACAGCACCATCGTTGGGCTCGCCCACAGAACGAGCTGTAAGCTCTATCTCAGCGCCATCTTGACGCCCCTGTGCCTTCAGTACAGAGGGCTTGAGCTGCGCCATGACGTCGTTGCCGAGATTCTCTCTCAGCGCCTTCTGCCCGATTATTACCACATCGTCTCCCCAAGGGAGCACGATAAACGGTATGGTAAATCGAACTGGTCCCCATGGTGTATCGATTGTTAAGTGGAGTGGACACGATTGCGTCTCAAGATCACACTCCTGGCCCAACGACGTCACCACACGCGCATGCCCAACAAACGCCTGCGTTAACGCGGTTTGCGTCGTCCCCGGCTGTCCCCGCAGGGCGTGTACCAGCTCCTCCGACATTGCTGCGATGCTTGAACCAGAACCCATGAGCACCTCAACCTCAGCAGCTGCCGAAGCACCGGAAAGGGCAAGACGCCCCGCGAGATGCTGCGTCAGGATCTCCACATGCGGTTCGTTCTCTACCGAATTCACGATCGTCTCACTACATCTGCCACGCTGCACGACCGCGACACGCGCGGAATGAATGGTGCTGGAATCTCCACGCCATTGTTGTGACGCGGTTGCCGCTGGCTGCACCGGAACGGTGTGAAGAACTGGTGCTGCATTCTGTGGCCCAGCGCTTTGGGAAACCTGGCGCTGCACCGTCTCGGTGAGCCCGTTATCCACTGGCGCCATCTTCTCCCGCGGCACGCGAATGTACACGTAGTCTTCGTCATTCTGTGTAGACGCTTCAGGCACAGCAGGTTCGGTCTTCGTAGCCACCGCTTTTGAGGCGGTCTGGTACCCACTAGCTCTAGGAGTGGCAGACGCAGGGGCCATCCCAGTTGTCTTGCTCCAGGTATGCTGAGTGGGACCGTTTGTGGGCTGCTGCTGCTGCTGTATGCGGGTCTGGCCGTGGCTCTGGCCATGGACGCCTTTCCCCGCCTTACCTGCTGGTTTTGGGGGCAGTCCCACTGCTTGTGTCCCTGTTTGCCACATACGAAACACTCGTTGTTATCGTACCGACGATTCCGCCCTGCTTTCACACCAGCAGCCTTGGTATTCTCGCGTGAGTCGTGCTCGTCAGCAGCACTTCCATACGGCTTGGTTCCCGCAGCAGCCATCGACCTAGCGTCACGCCGTTTTGCTGTTTGCCGACGTTCAGCACCATTGGCCTCAATTACAGCTTGGTCCCGTTGCTGCTTGGCAATAATGTTGAACAACGCGTCAGGGTCATGCGTTACGAGATCGAAACGCATCTATCTTTTTTTCCACCTTGCGGCGGAACTCGAGCGGCTCGATTCCCGCAGCTATTGCTTCAACCAGCACCTTGTCATGCTTTAGCGTGTACTGCCGACCGTCGGGCCTCACCACCTCCGTGAGCCCGCTGTCAGCAAGGTATTTCCGCAAGGCACGTTTTTGCATGAACACCTTGCTATCTACCGGCATGCTCGCATCCATCTTCAGCACACGGAATATCTGGCGGCAAAAATCCTCATCACTCGTCTGCTGCATATCAACGCCAGCAAACCTTTTGAGCCCTTGCATTAGCTGCTCCTCGGAGAGGTCGACCCAGGGCTTGCCATCGTAGAACTCATCAGTCACCATCATTTGGGTCGCCGAATCTACCAGCTCTCGCCTCCTTGCGAGTACCCGGTCTCCTCCATCTTAGTTTGTGATATGCATCTGCTGCTCGTACTCCGAGTAGTCAACAAGAAATTCACGCATATCTTCGAAGGTAACAACATCACCACCCAACCTAGGCGGTCTATCTCCCCCGATCGTCACTTTGATTTCCGGCTTCAGCCGGCCGCCGGCTCGGCCTCCACTTCCCGGGTTGCCCCAGCTTGCAGAATGGACTCCGTCAGCGCCCTGCGCTCGTGCTCCTCTAGCTGCTGTAGGGTTTTTCATTGCTTTCGGCTGGTGCCCCACACCAGCAAGCGAAACAGTGCTTTCCGGCCTCCGAAAAGCAAATTGGTCACGTGTTGGGCAGTAAGCAGACCTTACCCAATTCAAATTAATTGAACCGACTCGCGCGACCGCGGGCCCGGTGGTATCCGCTGCGAGGACTTCCCCTCGTAGGCTCGGAGTGCGTTTGTGTCAATGCAATAGTTCGTTCGTTATCGCACGGGGAAGTGCGTGCCATGACGAAGCAGGCACTCATTGCTCTTATCTGTTGTGGGAAATATATGGCTGTTAGTACACCGGGACATCGCGATTTGACCGCTCTCATGCCCCGAATGGCTTTATCTTTGACGCTTCGGGTACCAACTGTTGTATAGATTCATCCTGAGGTCGAGCATCTTATACGAATTGCGGTCGCATGGCCAATTTTTGCCCTACTAGAGCAGTATGCAAGAAAACCCGCGAAAACATTAGCGAGCTTAGGCTTCTACCCAAAAAGCGAACGAAAACGAGATTTTCAGCAATTTTTTTCCGGTGTCGCATAAGCGACAAAGAGGTAATTGTAATGTTCCATGATTTTTCTACCATTACGCGAGTAAAACACGCACTGTTTTGGCCTCATTTCAGGCATTTTTCCACGGTTATCATGCTCGAGTTGTGCCAGTCTTTTGGTTCCATGTATTATGTCGTTTTCCTTTAAACACCTCATTTTAGTTGATCGAAATTGTGCTTATAATCGGGGGGCCCTGATTCCTCGATACAAATCGATCTAATCCGTCCATTTATATTGCGCTTGGCGCTGTTGTTGCTGTTTAAGTGTTTCTCATCCTCATTTTGAGCGTGCTTGCTCGGCACGCCAACCTGATATAGGCTTAAAATCGTTTTTTGGTGCGACCTGTCATGCAAATAGCTGGTCGAATTGCGTTCGCATTGCAAATTTTTGCCGTATACGCAAGTATGCGAGAAAACCTGAGTCGGTCGAAACAATTGTGAGCTTATTGAGTCAAGGCCTACCAGCAAATCACAAATAAACCAACAGGGTCGGGGTTGACACGCCGTGCGGGGAGATATCGACCCGGGAGATCATCGTTAGAGTTCCCGCGTTGTTGGAGCTGTGGATATTCGGAGGATTTCTGAACCGGGGATGGGGCCCTATCTCCGCCGTGTGCGACGGAACTGCCCCCCCATTGAGTGGTGAGCCTCTATCATCCTCCTAGGGTGGGGCGGCGCCGTGGAGCTCGAACCAATCAGCGATCTTAGCCAACGGAGTTGGGGTTTCCACACCGTGAGGGGCGGTGACGACCCGAGAGAACTCGGTTTTATTCCCCGGTTCGTCTATTTATTAGACATGTAGAACGACCTCTGGACCGGGGATGTGACCCTAGCATTCCCGGGTGGAGCTGGCTCTACAATACACGACCCCCCGCCAATCAGAGATCGGCCGGTCGGTGGGGTCGGGGATTATTTCCACAATGTGCGGGGAGATATCAATCCTGGTGATGTCCGTGTTCGTTCCCAGGTTGTCGGAGTTGTGTATGTATGTGAGGATGGATTATGATCGTGGGATGGGACCCGATCGTACCCAGATGACGGCTACTTTATGTACGATCCCCGGCCAATGAGTGACCAGCGATCAGACAAAAAGACCATACCACGCAATAATATGTGTTTTTTTTTTCGTCCAAAACTCGAGCCTGAAGTTCTTAACTGCCAAATTCTTAATGCAGTGCTATCGCGTACTACAAATACTCTATTTACCAGATAGCAACAAGTAGCAGCATTATAATAGCATTCGAGGAATTGAATGACGAAGGCAGCGACACCGTGTTCCACGCCTAGAATACCGTCAGCAAGTCTCTCCACGATCAGACTATACACACAGACAGTCGGTGTGCGAGCCTCGGATCTAAACACTATCATGCATGGTGTAGCAGAAGCTGGCTCAGTGCGCGCCTCTCAGTGGCTACGTAGAGAAAATGCAGCATACATGGCCACCCCCATACGGCCACCCCCTTGCTGGCCCTGGATACTTGGTTGAGTCAAAACTTCAAGAAACGCACTCGAAACGTCTCTTCGTGGCCAGACTAGAGGGTCAGTCTGCGTGGGCTCGGATTTTTCCGATCGAAATATGATGAAGCTCGGAGTCGGCTTCACGCAAGAAACGGCAGAAGTAAGCAGTCCACTGTTAGTCTATATCAATCTCTTGGCATTACTTTACACTCTACACGCGTAGACTATGTGTTGTGTGGTAACGGTGTTTACTCCCTGTCGAAAATTGAATCTAACAAGTACCTTGTTGCGGATACGTCTTGGAGTTGGTAGTTTTTGTACGGTTGGATAATGTTGTAAAGTATTTGCCGGCATCCTTGTACATACAATTTTGAAAACTAGACTTGGACGAGTGTTTCAATTGGGAACAGGGCGCGTACATACTCAAAATACCAGGCACCTCTCAATGCCAACATTTACACATAAAACAACCTGAATCTTGGGGACGTGTCTGTTGTTTACATCAAAATGATATTTCCACCCCGCTACGCCCAGCGCAACCAGTGTCTGATGCCTCGTAGAGAGATATGCGCTCTGTAGCAACACACTACGAGACAGAGATACACCTTGCAAATATTGCATAGCAAGGTGATTTTATCAAATAACTTTAGATATGGCCATACAACGCCAACCGCAAGGAGCATGCGGGTGTGGTCCGCTTGAATCCCATGGGGAATCGCAAGTCGAAAAAAGGGGGGGGGAAATCGTGAAAAAAAGAAGAAGAAAAAAAAACAGAACCGCGCACAAAGTAATCCAACAAGTAAGGCCCATTCCTACATCCGAATCCTACACAGTCGGATTTGCCGGTCGAAAACGGTCGTTTTCGACTGAAGCCAAGATCGGGCTTTCTTACACACAGTCAAACAAGAGCTTTTTCGACCGAGTTTTTCGACTGGCAGATCGAGTCGCAAACGCGTTTCTGAACCCTTCGCACTGCTCATCCCACCACAAAACACCCCCCCTACAAGCCCACACACTCATACAACGTACTACACAGTAGTATCAGACAACAGCGCCTGGCCGTTATCGCTGATGCTGCTTCTCGCCGCAAATCAGCGTGGCGCGTGTTCATTAGTCTCTGCAATCGATGCCAGATTGTGCTGATATCACGTTAGCCAAATCAGATACGGAGATTGACGGTTGGTCACAACGTATTTTGTTTGGTTTATTTTATGTCGACGATTGACGCTTCTGCGTGAGTGGGTTGTGTGTAGGTTGTGTGAGCTGATGTTCTCCTATCGGGCGCTCCAAGCTGTGAACGAACTAATACAAGATTACCGTCTACGCTCTTCAAGCCTCTCCATCTCTCGTTAGGTAGAGCTACCTTCGGCAGGATTCTACGAATACACTAGTGGCCAACAGTTTAGGATCCTGAGAATGCCTGCATTACCTGCAGGCAGCGTCGAGGAAGAGACAGCTCCGGTCGCACCGGAGTTGCGAGCGATAGCATCCAAACAGGATGATCAGGCCCGAGCACCCGAAGCTTACCTTCTTGGTACAGCAGTCGCTCCAAACAAGGACAACAGAAGGGCAGGCCTTGCAGGCTTTGCCGAAGGAGTCAGGTGGTGCCAGAAAAGGCGCTAATGACCCTACGAGCGGGTTCATCGACGGCGAGCCTATACGGGGTAAAGTCGAGGAAGGAGGACGCACAACCGCAGCAGCTGCCAAAAGAGGTTGGACCAGTACGAGACCAGCCTCAAGACACTGGGATGGCTAGGCGCCTACGCTCTGGTGGTGAGCACCAGGAGGCGCTGGTTGCGGGAGGGGCAGGCTTCGGCCCAGACGGCTTAGGTGGGTTAAAAAACACTTTGCCAAAATTAGTCGCGAACGCTAGTTTTCTCGAATGGTCTCGAGATATAACACGGTATGCGCACATGCACAACAGCGTTCGAGGTCTTCTTGGCGAGGCGCGTGTCCCTGTTGGGGGCATTACACCTACGAGTGCTGATCACGTAGCAGCTGGTCACACACTAAACGACATTCGCGTGAGTATGACTGCGTGGAAAATCCTGTGGGTTAGTTTGAGTACGAAGGCCGACAAAAACCTGATGAACTGGCACAAGCGCCTGACTGATGTTTGGCGACAGCTCGAATCTCGACATGCGCCCAAAACGACGGGCGACACGCCCATGCTGCTTAAGAAGCATGAGCACAATAAAATCGTCGCCCCAACGTCTGACCCGATACTAGATATCGCAGCGCTATCTGATATCAGGGCGCAATTGTCGGTGCGGGAAATCGCCATCACAGATCAAACGTTTTGTGTCCCGTGCTCTGGACCCCCTACCTCGCGAGTACGAGTAAGAATTTCGACACTTTCAATCTGCGCTGACTGCGACCACCCTCGACCGCATTGAGCAAGTTGCGAGGGAGCGAGTTGTGTCCCTTCAATCTGAAAAGTCCAAAAAGAAGCAGTCTCCTGGCCACACGCTTCATGTGGGTGACACCGCGAGCAGTGGCCGTGGCGGTAGCGGCCGCGGCGGCAATAGCGGTCGTGGCCGTGGAGGTCGTGGCAGAGGCAATGCAAGCAGTAACCGGGGTGGATCAAGCACTTTCGAGGGTCGTGCAAGCGGTGTTCAAACAGCAGCAAGTGCGAATGATGGCAGTACGGCAGCGACGAAAGCCGAGGGGGACACGTCCAAGAAATATTGCACGCTCTGCCACAAGCACGGGCACTGGAATCCTCCATGTCCAGGCCAGGCCTGCGCCACCTATAGGGGGAACGGACAATCAACGAATGTTTGCCTATCAGGGAAAGAAGATGCCGTTTTCGCCGACGTCCACACCGATTTCGATCCAGAAGAGCTTCGTGGAGTTCGATGCTCTCGTGGCGGAAACGGGTGAAACCAGCCAGATGAGTGATACAGCGGGAAAACAGGTTGTTTCGTTCGTCGCTGACAGCGGAGCAAGTAGGCATGATTTCCCGTCGTCGGCATACATGTTCAACTACGTCGAATGTGATAGGACCGTGTCGACTGCAACAGGGGACTCGTTCCCTATAGAGGGCTACGGCGATGTTCGCGTAGAACTCCTTTCCGCTGGGCGGGCAGTACGTGGAGTAATGGAAAACGTCGCTCACGTACCTACCTTCAAGCACAACCCGTTGTCGGTAGGAACGGCAGCCGGCCAGGAACACTCCATGGTATTCGACGAAGATGCATGTACCACAGCACAAATCAGGAACATCGGTATGCTACCCAAAATTCGGGAGCCTGTTCTTTATCCAAGCTTGCCCGTTGCCGCCGCCAGAACATGCCTTTACCGTCATCGCTCCAGGGCTTACGCCTACCACGTCGCCTGTTGACATTTACGCCTACCACTGTGCGCGTGGCCATATTCATGAGGCACTGCTCAGGAAGACAGCCGAGCAAACTGGCGTTATTCTGAAAGGGACGCTTCACGAATACTAAAGGGTGTTCGATGGCCAAACGGCTCCGAAAGCCCATCCCACGGTCGACACAAGTCCGAGCAGATAAGAAATCCGAAAGGGTGTTTGTCGACCTGAGCGGGCCGAAACGAGTTGAGTCGAAGGGCCGAAGTTGGTACGTGATGGTCGTGAGAGACGACCATTCAAGGTTCATGTGGGTGTACTTCGTGCGCCACAAGTCAGACGCGGCTGAGTCGTTCAGACAATTTGTAGCCGACAACCGCGCAACTAGTTTTCCATCCGACGTGAAAATCGTGAGGTCAGACGATGGTGGAGAGTTCCTCGAAGGACCTTTTGGTGCACGGTGTAGGAAGTGCAATATTACCCAAGAATTCACCTCTGCGAGCTGTCCACAGTTCAACGGCGTAGCCGAACGGGCGTTAGGGTTGATCTAAGCCTCAGCTTTGGCTGCAAGAATACAAGCTCCGCTAATATTCGCGAACGTCGAGATGCCTTCTTCCGATTCGTTATGGACGGAGGCTATATCGTGGGCGTGCCATGCCTCCAACTGTTCTGCAACGACATCCAACCCAGACAGCAAATCGCCGCACGACATGTGGCATGGCAGCCCACCTCCGCGTCATTTGCTGCCATTCTCCAAGCCTGGCTATTACAAAGCCAAGCGAACGAACAAATCGCAGCCCAAAGCGCAAGTGTGTTTCTATCTAGGCCCTGGACGACACCACCACCGGGATTCTGTGCGAGTTTTGACTAAGAACAACTCGGTTATCACGATTCGCAACGTAACCTGGCAACTTACCCCCCTCCGATCCCACGCAAACCTACCTGAACAAGCGGAATGCCGTTTAAGCATCGTCGAGATCGAGGATTGTGCCAAGTTTGCCGACGGGGGGGGGGGGGGGGGGGGGCGATGAAAACGAAGACGAGGGCGGTGAGTCCGAGTTGATCGAAGCTACGCGGGTAGCGGAGACTATGCTGCGCGAGTGCACCAGCGATGGCGGCCGTGAATCTCATTCCAACGGCAGTGCCGCACGGGACAGGGATTCAGTTTTCAGCTCCAACCACAGCGCCGAGAGCGGGGGTAATACACCTGCCGGTGCCGAGAGCGCGCCTATGCACTCTGGGACCGAAGAGAGTTCATCGAATTCGTCAACCGCAGAGAGTGTAGTCAGTGCTCCAGAGGCGGGCCCATCAGGGAGGGCAGCCCATGAATTGCTGACTTTCTTACTGGTCAGGAAATATTCTCGACTCAGGGAGGGGCGCACGAGAGGCGAGACGCAACGTCTACAGGAAATGGCCATGACGACCATCGATGAAACTGTGTGCGCCCTCGGTCAGCAAGCACGTGACGTTCAGGGGGGTGTTTGGGCGCTTCTGGCGGAGGCCCCACAAGATTCAGGGAAGTGTGGTGTTTCTACGCCCCTAGGAACTGCAATTCGTGAAGTAGAGAAAGCAACCGAATCAAATGCAGCCATTGACAAATCCGAGTACCGGGAGTTGTGGCTGAAGTCTGACCGAACAGAGCTCCATAAACTCTGGGACCCCGGCACATTTACACCTGTTGATGAAGTACCCGCGGGGTGCAAGGTAATTGGATGTAAGTTTGTCCGTACGTGGAAAGGTAACGAGCGGGGCGAAGTGGTCAAGCCGAAATCGAGACTGGTAGCGTTAGGCTACAGTCAAACCGAAGCGTCAACTACTTTGAAACATTTTCACCCACTCCCTCCCCCTCGTCTATTAAACTACTAACCAAGATTGCGGTAGAGTACGATCTGCCAGTTTACCACTTAAACGTGGAGCAAGCTTTTATTCGCGCTGGCCTCGACCGTGACATTTACATAAAGCTCTTGCTTGCTTTTAGAGAGAAAACTGGGCAGTTCGTTTCATTTGAACAAGAGTTTGTACGGGTTGAAGCAAGCAAGGGCGCAATTCTCGTGAACACGGTCGTAGGTTACGGTCTTGAGCAGTGCAAGACCGCAAGACCGATCCATACGTGTTCCGCCTCATGAACGATGAAACCGTGATATTGATGGCTGCGGTTCACGTGGACGACCTGTTCGTGATAGGGGGGGGGAAAGAGGTTGCTGAGTTCCACGACGCTCTGAATAACAAATTCCCGACTAATATGATCGGGCAACTGTCGTGGTATACTGTACAGGTTGCGCATTCGAACGAAATTTCAAGGACGGGACCATCAAGATGTCCCAAATTGCTTTCGTCGAGGAATTACTGGCGCGTTTTGAAAACCAATGCCCCACTAAAACCAGCGCGATTTCCGCTTAATGATGGCTCAATCATTAATTGCTGAAGAACACAAACACGGTAGCCCAGCCCCGGCAGCCTCCGATCACTGATCGCCCCGCAATTATACGATGTAACAACAACTCACAAGCCGACAAAGATGAGGGGCTTTGTGTGACGGTTGTGTGAAGGTTGTGTGACGGCACGGTAGTAGTAGTGCTTTGCTGGCTCGCTTTGGCGAGAGGGCAGTTTTCGGGAGACATGCGTCGATGCAAACAAAACGATATGGACCCCTTCGTAGGAGTGTAAATAAGCACGCACACCTACGTCACGTACTACTAGTAGTATACCGATATACTTGGTACCAGGTTCTAACCCGACCAGAAGCCTAAGCCCTAACCTAGTCCGAAAAACATACGCGGTGGGGTCGGGGTGTGTACATAAAATATAAAAAACACAACGTTTTGGGTAGGGATGCATGGCTTATTTTATTTTGTTTTTATTATAATTTATTATCTCACACTTCTACTTTCCAGCTTCTGGACGAGCCGTGGTCACAGGTGTTGTCCCTTCTCCCCCCCGGTTCTTGCCTTCAATTTAGTATCACGCACAGGGTTCAGCAATCCCCCTGCTCGCCCATTATTCATCGAGTGTTGCTAACTCGCGCTCTCGTGCTTTCCGCGGCTGACGTACACCCCTAGGGTGTACACAACTTTTTCAGCGTTGACGAGAACCACCAAGTCGAAGCAGTGTTTTCAGGGTAGCTCGATGTGGTGAGAAAGCAGTTTTCGGGAATCGTGAATTGGTGGGAGCTAAAACAAAACACATGTTTCGGTAGCTCGCTTTGGACAGAAAACGGTTTTCGGGAGTAAGTCGTGTGTTGACGGGAGCAAAAATTACAGCGTTTATAGGCAGTTCGCCATGGCGAAGAGGAAATTTTTCGACGTCGTGCCTTGGTAGGAGCTAAATCGCAGCATATTTTTGGGTAGCTTGCCTTAGCGACAAGGCAGTTGCCGGGAATCGTGCGTCGGTGGGAGCTTAGTCGCAGCGTACTTACGACACGACTCTTTAGTAGAATGGTAGTCAAAAACCGGTTGGAAGCTCTGTGTTTCGTGCGTTCTTCGCGAGCAACGTGTGGTTCGCGCGCGACGAGCCCTCGTCCAAACGGGTTGGTGTCGTTGGACTTAGCCAAAAGGCGCCAAAGCTGCGTTCGTGGCGTTGCACTCAGCCGAGAGCCGCCAAAGCTACAGCAGGCGCAGCCGTTGTTGGCAAAATGACATCGACACCGAGCGCTGCTGCCATCGTGTCAAACACGCTGCTGGCGAGCGGAGCTAGGAATGCGTCAAGTTGACATACGGCGAGAAGCAGCAGTAGTGATAGTAGCCAAGCCAGCGTCGACGCTGTCGTATAATACTGCTATGTGGCACCTGGTATGGATGTGTGTGGGCGTGTGGGTGTGTTTTGCGGTGGGATGAGCGATGCGATGGGTTGAAAAAACACGTGTTAAACTTTTTCGACTGACTTTTTCGACTGGATGCACCAGTCGGAAAACTCAGTCGAAAAAGTTTGAGTCGAAAAAGCTCTTTTTCGACTGTGTAAGAAAGCCCGATTTGGGTTTCAGTCGAAAAAGCCGTTTTCGACTGACAAAACCAGCTGTATACTAATTGGCCTGAATATCCATTTTTTCGACTTTCGAAACAAAACTACCTTTTGATATTATTGCAGAAAAATATCTTGAAATTAGTGTATGGGTACATCTTGAAGCGGTGCTGGAGATTGTCTTGAAAGTTAGTGTACGGGCGGTTCCGAAGAGCACGGAGAAGGCAAAGAAAACAACGAACGTAAATAAAACCACCGGGAAGGTTCTCCGAGAGGAGGGTTTAGGCAGGCGTGTTCCGGGTGGGATGGCTGAGAGCGAAGCAGGACCTTATAATCAAGTGCTTCCAAGACGAATCGCTTGCCGAGAAATTTGTAAGTATGTACATTATGCGTGCACGCGGGAAGCACGCGCTCTTTCGCCTGTCATCTCGAGAGGGCTGCTGTGTGTGGGAGGCATGGGGTGTGGCACGTTTGGTGGAACCCGTCGATGTTGGTGGAATAGGTGAGGCCAGCTTGCTTTGTGGGCCTTGATAGAGGTTAAACGTACCCCAGACGGACAGTTGGGAGTTGGGAGGGGTCAGGTCCGGTTCGAATCAGGTCTGGGTGGCATCAAGGTGACAAGCGAGAGCAGGGTCGATCGATCATGATTTAGGTCATTTACAAGTAGATCCTGTGTCGGTATGATATGTTGTGGAGGCTTTGCATATGTAAACGAGGCGGGGCCTGAGTGTCGCCTGAGTGTAAACCAGTGGTTCCCGCAGCTCAAGACTAGCCTGCACCCTGGAGAGCTGGCAACTTGTCTTCTTCTCTTTGGGTTGATCGATGCCATGCGGTTAGCCTTCGGCGCCGTTGCGAACAACAAGACACCTGCCTCATACAGCCAAACAATACTTTCACTGTCTGTTGCAGCACCGGAGGGGCGTATTTTCGCCCCGTCGCCGCCCTCGCCTGCCGCCCTAGACCACGTACAGGGGCGCCATCGCAGACTTCTGCTTGGGCGACGGGCTCGCAATACAACCCCGCTATTATGAACGTGCCACATGGTTCCTCCGACCCCGACCCCTGGGTCTCATCCACGTTGTGTTCGCACTGGCCGCTTGCCCATTGCGATAAAGTTTGCACTGCTAGCGGTGGTTTATCGACCGACAACCCTCCCCTATGGAGCGGTCTCCTTTCACCAACAACCCAACCCTTCGTGAAAATCAAGGACTATGCCTAAATAGCCATGAGACGTCGCATTACTACAGTGCAAGCACCCTTTCACAAACGCTAGTGGATACATGAACCCCGAGGTTGGTCAGCTCGGAGACAACGGCGGCGCGTACCGTCGCTGGCAGGAACGAATGCTGCGCTACCGCCGCGGCCACAAAACAGGGGGGTCCGGAAACAGCTCTCGCAAGGGCCGCCGTTATAGGTCAGGCCGGCAGCTGGGCCAAGGCCAAACACACAGCTTCGGCCGAAACTCGAAAGACGCGCGTTCTCGGTATCCACAACAGGAGTCATGCCCGCGGCTACGGACAACACACACATAACTCTAACATTAGCTTACGTACACCAGTCACTCCCGCCCTCGCCCGATTCATCGAGCAACGCCGCTGCCATGCGTCTCGGCGTCTCGGCCCGAGGTACAACCCAACAAGCGCAAAAAACAAAAAAAATACTACTCAACATCAATATACCTGGTGCAGGAGTAGGGTACACCCAATTCCTGCGGAACAACTTTTTTCGTAAATGAACATTTACAAAATATCACGCAGCATGCAAAGATGAGTATCCACCCGATAAAAATAATCGAACTCACACCTCAAGTATTTAGAGTACTATTATTACTACTACTGATTGTACTCGTATATATACAATGCCATCGTATAATATGCATCTGGATAACGTGTCCTTGCGCTACTGCCCCAAGCACTTCCCGGAGGGGAACCTTGTAGACTACAAAAGAAATATGCAGGTTCTGCGTCGTATGATAGCAATAATAGTTCCTCTTGTGGCAGTTACGTCCCGCCGTTGGGCAGTGCGATTCTTCCTGTGAACCGCCGTTAAGCCTCCCGGAAGCCAGGCAAAGGCGATCATTCAATGTCAAATCGTGCCAACGAAAGCCTCGACAATACAGAATAGCAGTGTTGCAGCAGTACACCTACGTACCCCTGGCTACTCCACGAACTGCTGTCCGCTGCTGTACGATACAACAGGCGAACAACTTTGCAGACAGCTGTAATGTAGTATTTTATAGCCCATGATACTTGTTTAATCATGAAATTGAGTCGTACGACGAAGGAAACATAAATTTGATGCGCGAAAGCACGGCAGAAAACACGTACCCTCTCAAGCTCGCTCTCGGCCTTCCGACCGTTCTCCGCAGCCTCGTCCTCCTTCCTCTTCCTCGCCCCGTCCACGCCCTCGTCGACCCCCCGGGCCTCCTCCACCCAGGCCACTCGCTTGCGTCTTGCCTCAGCTAGGAGCTCTGTCCGACGCTTCTGGTCGAACCCTCCCGGTGTCCCAGACCCATCGCCCGAGCCGAAGCTCGGCCTGCGGGGTCTCCGCATGTTGTTGTTCGGTCTGGTAAAGACTAAAATACTCCTCGAATTGTGCTGCCGGCTCCGATGGAAGACGGTGGTGGTGGGCAAGTAAGGGGCTGGGGGCGGCGCGTGTTGCAGCAGCAGCGCTTTGGCTGGCTACAGGGATAGCTTGATCCCTCTCACAGCAGTGCAGCAGTGCTTCTTCACGTGCGGAGAACGAAGTGGAAGAAAATATCGGAACTGCTTCTTCTGTTGCTGCAGTGCTTGCGAGCGTCGAAAAACTTCCTCGATGACAGACTGGCTTAAATCGTCGTGCGAAAACGCAGCGCGAGGAAGCAAGGTCGGCTGCGGTCGACGAGGGCTTTGGTTCAAGCAACAGCACCCACACTACTGCTGTCAACCGTCACAACCCACAGCACCGCGCAGACCGAAAAAGTGGTTATCGGGTGGGTGTCCGTTTTCTTGTCCCCTGCAAAGTACGGCCTCCATATCTCATTCCCGCCATTTTAGCGATTTCTCCTTCCCCCGTTCGTTCCAGCAAGCAAGGGTTTCTGCGGTCGATTGTGCTGTATTTACTGCGCTCGTTGGCGTGCTGTATCCTTCTCTCTCTTTCGAGACATCTCGGAGGGTCACGGACGATCCTGCGCGGAGCGCCGAGGAAGAGATCGCGGCCGCTTCTCTGCCCTTGGATAACCTGCAAATTTGCTTTGATTTGGTGGGCTCCACAAGCCGTAACAGCAAGGGTGCCTGTGGCCGGCCTGCGCAGGCCACCCTGGGAACAATCAGGGGGATACCCGCGACCTCGCAGAGGCTCCGGGGGAAGGTTCCGTCTGCCGGTTCTGCCGAGGTGGTTCCACAGGAGAGGTAATGTCTCGCTGTATTTCCGGGGCGCAATCCAGGCATCTGCTTGCTGCTGCTGTGTTCTTGCTTGTTGACTGTTTCTTTCTCTCAGCTTTTGGGCGAGGGAGGCGGAGTTGGGTTGCCTCGTGTTCTGGAGTTGGAAGAGACGAGTGCAATGTATAGGGAGTGTTCGCTGCACGCCCTCAGGGGGAATAGCTTGTGGTAAGCTCTCCCTCGGCGCCTCACACCGTTCCTTCTAAGTAGATCCCTTGCTTGGAGGCTTGCTTACGTGGCTGTTAAACAGCGGCAAGAAAGGTCCCCCAATCAAGCTTTGCCCCCTCGTTCGATCATCACGTATATTGTATCTGATACAAAACAATGCCATGCATACGACGAAGAGGAGTTTTTTAGTGTTGAGTTGCCGGGTGTTATTTCCAAGTTATTTTACGAGATTGAAATTGAATTTTCGTCTTGTACGAAAAGTATCCCGCCTATTCCCCACCTGGGCCGAGAGACAATGATCTGTCTTTCTAGACTTCGACTACTGCTAAACAGGAGTATGATATATCACACGCCTGATAGTTCATGATCTGCCTTACCCCTAGGCTCGTGCAGCTCATTTTTTTTTCGAAATATGTGCAGATGACTTTTATACTACAGATCATGCAGATCGTGCCATATAAGAGTGCAATGCGCTCACACACTCGGGGACACGCATGACACCATAACATGACCACAACCTACAGATACCCATATCCCAGGTACCTGGTTACCAACAACAATAATAGCGGAAGCGTACAGATAATTCAAATAATGCTGTAGATCAGCCCCGTGGAAACGTGTGCCTGGTACATACGCGCCTTGCACCAGGTATGATGCAGATCCGTGAAAATGCGATCTGTACAATGATATGATCTGTAAGACAAAGTAGTTCCCACCTGTCTGTTTCCTTCTCCCGACGGCATGGGAACCATAACCGCCGTACCAGCAGGGATTCAGTGGGAGTCAAATTGAGCTCGCACCCTCGCTTCGCTCGCCTGCTTTTGATGCCCAACACTCGACCCGAAGCCCCCTTGCTTTGGCTTGCTATTACACATGCTCGCGTTCGTTGTGTGTACCTGGTATGTGTTCACATGGAACTGCTGTCATTTCCACCCATCTCCATCCAGAACACCCAGTGTCCTTGCCGATGCCCGTCCTAGAGAGAGACGAGGTATGTGGTCGCAAAATGACCCAGTAGTGCTGACATGATTGATTCCCTCCACCTATGGATGGTGTTTCTCATCATGATACGATATAATGTGCACACGAGTGGAGCATCATGATTCTTTGAGGCAGGAGGACCATGTTGACGTTTTGGTTCGTCTGATTTGTTTGGTCGATCGATCTTATTCTTGTTCTTGTTGCCACCGTTAGAGCCCCCGAACCCCTCCCTATACTAATTCCAAGTGATTTTACAACGCGGGTTTCTAGTTGTAAAGGCGTTAAGCATTAGTGTATCGATATCGATGTCGAACCACTGGTCACTTAAAGCAAGATACAGACAGACCTGAAGAGATGGTACTTACCTGTGCATGTAAGACATGATACTCACTCTTCAAAATCCGTATGACATGATACTCACTCTTCAAAATTCGAACTGCACGTACTGTCATGGTCCTTGTTCCCAGTACGACGGCAGTATTACTATACCTGGTATTATTAATACTGCTGCTGTGCACTCGCTACGCGTACAGCACTAAATTCCATGTGTACGCACGCAGCAGCAGCCGCAGCAAGCTTAATCTTGATAAGTTATCAATAGCGCAACATCAGTAGTATCACGCTTGGGACTTTAAAAATCGACGAAATGCGTTGACGACTGACGGTTACAGCAGTGTCGACCCCACGAAACAATGCTGGGTATTGGCGTAGGGGTTGGTTAGTTTACGTTCCGAATTACCATCGATGGCTTTTACCACACGCGCAGCTATGTATATAGACTAGTATTACCCATGCTGCTGCACGCTCACTCTTGTCCTGTCAACAAGACCGCACGCTGCCGTACATATATTTTACGGCGTTTTTTGGGTCCTGAAAGGGTCAATCCTCTGGGGACCCGTTTACGTCCATAACATATGCTGTACCAGCAATATTTACAGTCGTCTTGGAGAGGTGTGAGCGCACACAGCCGTACGGCTCGTAGGATCATGCTACGCCTGTGTCGCACGAGTTCGTGAATTGTGGTCCGGGCGTCAACCCTTGTCATCCCCCAGTCACGCAGTAGTCGACGCTGGAATCGTCGTTTTTCATCGTCGTTTTTTTCCGCTGAACTCCCAAGATGGTTCATGGTAGTAGCAGTAGCAGTAGCAGTAGCAGCGTTTATTGCAGTGAGACGCGAACAATGCTTCCATTGCAACAATTTGCTGTAGACACATGCTCTGCGGTTATTTATGATTGCTGCCCCTGCTGCTGCTGCCGCTATATACGCCGACTTACTGGATATACATGATAAACTGGTGCATTATTTCCAAAACCGTCACATTTATCCACTTAAAGGATGTACAGTTACCACGTACAGATTGAGCTGCCCCGCCCGTCCCGCCCCCCTCTCCCCCCCCTTGATAAACTGGTGCATTCTTTCCAAAACCGTCAGATTTATCCCCTTGAAGGATTTATAGTTTCACGCACAAATTGGGCTGCCCCACCCGTCCCCCCGCCGTCCCCCCCCCCACCCTCGCTCCCTTTCGATCAAAACCAGGCCCCCACGTCCTTGAAAACTCCGCCCTCCCCTCACCGGTTATTCGACTTACAGGATTCACTTGATAAACTGCTCAATTTCCTTCCACAGCTGTCAGATTTTGTCCCCCTCAGAAACGGGTTTTATAGTTTCCGCGCACAGACTGACTAGCATCACCCTGTTGATCCTGATAGCTACACTGTGGTTGCAAGGGGAGTCGCCGACCATATCCTTAATGAGGACACACAGCCCGTAATACGCGCGATCGGAATATCACACACAGCTTGCAAAGATGAGTTTCGACAAAATATTCGATCTCGCAGCTGGAGTGTATTTTTATTGTTATAATATGCCGCTGCTTTGCATGCAAAGTAGCCACATTGCGGTCGGCATTGCGTTGCTAAATCACCTCTCTAGGAGATATCGGCACGGACACTGGTTGCGCTAGATGTAGATGGGTAGAAAGTTCGGTTTAACGTAAACACACTCCTGCGGAATGTCATACGAACGGTGCGGTGGTGCTGGTTACGGTTGCTGTCATGTGTGTGGCAAGCACGCAGCAGCAGTAGCAGTTTTTCTCGCTTTTTGGTAGAAGTTAGAATTTTCGCTTGCAGCAGTAGGGCGATGTCGCTCTGCACACTGCAAGCATCATGCTGTGCACATGCAGGAGGTTGGGGGCCGTTTTGTCATCCGCGAGTAGTGACAACTTACGTTATTTTTCTCCTCATAGTTGGCACATGCTTGGCACATGCACTTCCTAATTCGAAATATATACACCACCGGCCCTCTCACAAGAACGTACTGGGAAAAACGAGCCCCACAAGAAATTGGGCCTAGAGAATACGGGGAAGCAAGAAATACGACAGCTGTTATACCGGAGTTGGTGGCGAAATTCGATGAAAATCGACGAGCTTAAAAAGCTGAAAAGTGGAAATGCTGAGCTCTGTTCGCGATAAAAAATGAAGGCAAGTACCGGGGGGGGAGAAGGGAAGACACCTAGGACCACGGCCTGTTCAGAAGATGGCTGAAGGTAATAACACCTCTTACCAGTTGAGCTGGAGAGTAAAAGCGATAAATATAGTCAGTGTCGGACACACCCTTTCTCAAGTAGGAAAGTCTAGCCTGAAAAAAACGCACCAATTTCTGGGTTCCTTGTCAAAAGACGGGTACTATTGTACCGTTCATATTATACATGGTTGGTATCTTGCGTCTGCACTCCGTATCCGAACTTAACCCTTGAAACGCAGAAACGAACCCACACACAACTCCACCTATCGTGCCCCAAAGAATCGGGTGCAATCATAAAAGGGTTAGGGTAAGTCGCAAATCACACTTTGTTCCGAATATCTAACATTTTATCATTTTGTTGCGCGATAAAAAAAACGAAAACTCAGGCGGGTACTGATATTTATGCGATTAATTCTTGTGCGAAGATATGTATCCATGCCGGTGCTGTTAATATTACGAGTTTTTTTGTTCAGTTTTCGTACGAACATATTATGCAATGCAGCAGTTTTACGTTGGACAGCTGTCTGCGTTGGTTGGTGGTGTAGGGGTCACGGTCACACGTGCATGCAAATATTTGGGTTGACGGTCTTGTTGACGGTCTAGTTTTGCCGCGTCAAGGCCTAATATACTGGTGTTAGTATTAAGCGGTACTTGACGGTTGTCCGTCAAATGTCAAGAGTGCCGTCAACCGACATATTTCCGTCCATGGGTAGTTGCTAATTACCACTTGAGCTAAAAGACTAACCAGCTTCGTGTGACATGTCGTATACGTGAGATACCTGGTAACTATAAATGTGCTGAAGGGCTGTCCCCGGATTTCCAATTTTTGAAGCGTAAGTACTTCCAAAAGCCCTATAATTTATAGGAACACTAATAGTAACATTATCGCTACCCCCAACCTCTTAAAACTACCCCCACATGTATCGTAATGTGACACTGACCCCCAAATGGAAAGTGAGGCGGACGAACACGGGGTTGACGAGTGGAAACCCAGGGACGGTCTTTGTTGCCCTTGTCTTTGCGAAAGCTGGACAGCGGTAGTGTCTGTGTGTGATACACGCCGTTTCCGTTAAGCGTTGACGCTCGGCACGACGAAACGCAGCACGACATGAAACAAGACAGAACCAAACACGATTTGGGGGAGTATTGTTGCTGATGGTGGTGGAGGCCTCTCTCCCCGACCCCCGACCTCCCACCTCTCTTACCTGCCCTCCCCCACACGCTAGACCCCTCTTACCCCCCCCCCCCCCCTCCCCGTGCGAGTAGGAACGGTGCTGCTTCTTGAAAAAGGTGTGTGGTCGATGGTTTAATAGCTAGCAACTAATTACCCACACACACACCCCGCCTCCGCTCCGATGTTCCGCTCTTGCTGCGGCTGTTTGCGTGTTCGGCATTTTTTGTTCTCGGCAAGAAGAAAAGATGGACGCCGCGCAGCTAAACGCAGACGGTTCTGCTGCGGCGGCGGCCGCAGATGCTGTGGTGGTGGTGGAGTCCGACTCTGTAGTGGCAGAGGGGGGGGGGGGGGGGAGACGAGGAAGAGGAGGAAGAGGAGGAAGAGGCGGAAGCGGAGTTGGAAAATGCGGTGGTGGAGGCAGTGGATGCGGGGCCTGGGGATGATGACACCGTTGAAGACATCGAGGATGACGAGGACGATGACGAGGAAGGAGGGGAGGAAGAGGAGGAGGAGGATTATGATGTGATGCCCAGCCGGGAGAACACGCCTCCGCCGATGGCGATGCCACTACCGACGCTACCGCCCCCGCCGGTCGGCCTGTCCGCGGTGTACGTGGTCGATCAGGGCGGTAACGGCGAGGAGGTCGTGGCTCCCATGGCGGACGTTCCCGGCGGAGAGCTTGCGGTGGTGGCCGGGGAAGGGGGGGAGGGAGGGGTTGGAGAGGAAGGGGTGCTGGGGACGAGGCGGTGGACGGCGCAGGGAGAGCTCGGCTATAACGTAAGCCCTGAGCCCTGATTTCCTTTTTTTAACGTCAGGTTGCTTTTTTTTAACGTCGCTTTTAGGTTTCCACATCAACTCGCAGGTGGTTCTACGCCCATCGATTTTATGGACAAGCCGTGGTCACAGGTCTTTTCGGCTCTCCCCCCTGGTTCTTGGTTTCGAGAAGGGTTCACTTTTTATTCTCCGCGCCCGCATAGCATCGAGGAGGCGTTCGCGTAGCATCACTCGTGTAGCTTTACCTTGCACCTTCTTTTTTTGCGCCAAACTACTTGGAATTAACGTCGAAGATAGTTCGCAGTACGGTAGTGGTCCCTTTATATTGCCGGTTGAGCAATGCCGGTTGCCGCTGTAGTGCCTGTGAAATCGCTTGGCACAGATGGCAACAACCGATAGTGGCGGTATGCGCAGTAGTGCCGGTTGCCGCGATAGTGCGGGTATTTCTGGCTGGCACGTACCGGTACTAAAATAGAGGGACCACCACTGCGGTGAAAAGGTTAAACTTCACTCGACCTCCAATGGTTATCGCCCAGAAAATTCCCTGTGTTCGCCCAGAACATTCCCTGCGCCGTAGGTGATTGATCGTTTCGGCAGGCGCTCGACTGCCACCTTTTTTTGTTTCATGTTTGTTTTTTAGGAGCTACCCGTTTATCTGCTCGGGGGGAGGGGTGTCTTCGTAGGCGGTTTGTGTTTAATTTTTTCGTTCATGTGGTTTGGAAATGCAGCTGCCACTAGAATGAATTAGCTAGCGGGCCGAACCAACAACAAGTAAGTTTTTTGTTTCCCCTAGGGGGAGGGGTGGGGGTATAGGAATGGGAATACCCTTGACGTCTTTCCGCTCGATGTCCGCAACCACAACTCTGTCCACGCCCCGCCTCTTTTCTTGTTGCGGCCGAATTCATTCGTTTTTCGTCGCTTCTCTCCTCCCCCGTCGTAATATGTCGTGAATAATGTGTCGCGATGTTGCCACCGGGGTCCCGTGATGGGCGACACCCACTCCATGCCTCACCCAGTCCCTCCCTCCCTCCCTTCTTCCCTCCCCCAACCGCGCTCCCCTGCCCCTCCCCATCCCACATATGTCCTGCCTTTTTAGTGTTTGCGTGAACATGCTACACACCCCAAAATGTGCCTTGTTGATTTTTGGAAAACCCCTTTTTGTTTTTTCTCTCCACGTTGCATCGAAAGCAGGAGTTCAATAACGGCCCTAACCAGCAGGTTCAGCCAATGGCAGGCGTTGAGGAAGAAGAAGACATCGACGAAGATTTGGACGAAGATGAAACTACTGCAGCGGCGGCGGCAGCAGCAGCAGCTGCGGCGGCGGCGGCTGCGGCTGGGGTGGGAGTAGGGCCGGGGGGGGAGAGACGATGGTACGAAAAGGTGAGCAAGAGAAAGTGCTACCAGGGACATACAGTACGAAGGCAAAAGGGGCGGGGGAGGGAATACGAGACGATAGCAGGAAGGACGCGGAGGGGATTAGAAGGGAAGGGAGGGGAGGGGAAGGAGGGGGAGAGGCGTCCTCATTTGTTGCTTGTCTTAGTCACGTTGGACCCTTGACCGTGCATTCCTGTTTGAGACGGAGCACCGTTTTTTCTCCCACCAGGGTGGGTGGGAGCTTGGGTTGGTCGTTGTTATAGTGCACCTTTCTGCTTTCAATACGGGTGATTGGTGATGCGTTCGCTCGCTCGCCACGCTGCAGCCGGCGCCACTGGGTGTTGGTTGGTGCTTGCGCCGGCTTTACTGTATGGCTGTATTACCGCCGGCGTTACAATTGGGGGATTTTTCAAATAGTACCAGTGTATGCCGGCGCAATATGCCAGCACTATTCAGGGCACCGGCACTGTTGGGAACAGGTCTCCATACTGAAGCCAGTATATTACTTGTATTGAGCCCTTGGCGGGACAAAACTATCATATAGACCGTCAACTCGCATATACTAAAACTAATATATTACTTCTATAGATTCCTTGACGGGACAAAACTCGACCGTCAACCCACATGATGTGATGTCGGTTGACGGTCTATTTTCGTCCGGTCAAGAACTATATGGAAGTAATATGATGGTCTTATTATTGAGCGGTCCTTGACGGTTGTCCGTCAAAAGTCAAAAGTGCCGTCAACCGACATATTTGGTTGCTATAGGGCTACTATACGTGAAGAGTTCCAGTCGTGCCAAGCGACCCCACCGGTACTGTAGAGGGGAGTGGCACTAGTCAACCGGTACTATTGGAGGACCCCCAGTTGATTATGTTTTGTGCTATCGGTGCTGCACGATGGATATAACGCGTGGGGGTAGTGTGATACTGTGCCATGGTATTATGCGAGTATGGGATGCTATGGCACCGGGCGGTAATGTAGGGGGTGGTGTGGTATGGTATGTTCTGGTACGCGATGGTTTGGGACCGTACAGTATTGTACGGTACGGTGTGGTATTATACGAGTATTATATTGGATGCTATCGTACCGGGCGGTAATGTAGAGGGCGGTATGGTATGGTATGTTACGGTTTGGTTTGGTATGTTATGGTCGGCGCTGGTTTGGGGGCCGTGCGGTATTGTACGGTATTGTACGGTACGGTACGGCACGGCACGGTACGGTAAGGTACCGAATATCACCCGTTGCAGTACATGGCAGTACGCAGTTCATTTCAGTACACAATCGCACTGCTGCTGTTGCACTGATCTCCGGTACATGCGTAGATAACCTCTTTCAGAACTGCACCGTCTTTTTTTGCGATCACTACTCGGATTTGTGTTAATGTTTTCCAGGAGTGCCAGGGTTTAGCTCTCCTTTTTTCCTTCTGTTGTTGAATATACTTGAATAATACGTCGTTATATTTGCCATTGCTTTTTTTTTGCATTGTTATAGGCGGACCACTTATCTCACCTTCCTGGGCCCCCAGAGCCCGAGTCCCTGGACTACGTAGGGGATTCAAGGATAGTCTTCGTCGGCGACTTCCTCATGCATCCCAGCCGCCACGGGGTCAGGAATGACCGCATCCTCAGCCGCCTACACAGCCACACGGTGCGTGTTGGCGTGTGCGTGTTGCGTGTGCGTGTTGCGTGTGCATTTTGCGTGTGCGTTTGGGTGTGCGGTTTGCTTGTGCTTTTTGCGTGTGCATTTTTGGGTGTTCTGTTTGCGTGGGTGCATTTTGTGTGTCCTTTTTGCGTGTGCATTTTTTGGGCGCGTTTTTCGTGCGAGTTTTGCGTGCGAGTTTTGCGTGCGAGTTTTGCGTGCGGGTTTCGCGTGTTGCAGATTGCGTGTTGCAGTCTGCGTGTTGTATCTTGCGTGCGCGCTCTGCGTACGCGTTTTTGCGTGCGCTCTTGAATGCTTCAGCATTTTGCGTGTGACGCTTTTCGTGTTACAGGTTGCGTGTGGGATTTGCAAACGAAAAATTCGTGTTACATTCTGCGTGAGCGTTTTTCGTGTGTGTTTTTCGTGTTGCGTTATGCGTGTTGCGCGTTACGTTTTGCGTATTGCGTTGAGCGTGCGCGCTTGCTTCTCTTTTCTTTAACCACATTTTTGTGTCCTGTATGCGCGGGATGCGCGGCAACTATGCTATCTTATGCATGCACGACGTTTCTATGTGCTGTATGCGCGGGACTGTGCGCCGGACCACAGGTGACGGACTCTAAGGGGTGGGAGTGGAGGCTGATGGTAATGCCCAACGGCAACTCGCCGGAGAGCTACGGCCATCTCAGCGTGTTCGTCGAACACGTCAACAAGGATACCATAAGGATGCAGGTAAGGCTGTGGGAGGAGAGGAGGCGGGGGAGGCGCCGGAGGGGGCAGGGGGCAATGGAGAGGAAGGAGGGAAGGCACGGGGGGGAGGGGGGGGGTAGAGGAGATGTTGTGTGCGATGGGTGGATGGATTGGATGCATGGCCTTTTTTGTCTCCTTGGTTGTGTTGTTGTCATCATTTGTTTTGGAGCGCCGTCGGGGGTTAGGGGGTGGAGCGGAGGGCGGTCGCGGCAGCTGTTCGAGTAGGAGCTGGGCTTGTCTGTTTGTGCGTGTTTTTTTTGCTCGCCAAACTGCAGCAGTACGAGTCAAAGAGCGAGAGGCAATATATGTTCCTATGATGTGTGTGTACGTTCTGTACTGCTGTGTTTGTTTTCAAAACCCCATTGTGTTTATACGGTAACCCCCCCCCTCTGCACCCCTCCCTCCCCCCGCCTCCTCCTGCCGCGGTGATGTCCCCTCCCGGTCTCGTTCCGCCTCGTGTGGTGTGGTGTGGTACGGTGCGGTGTTGTCTGGCGTGGCGCGGCGTGGCGTGGCGTGGCGTTACATCTTTTGTTGTGGTGCTGCGTGGGTTCAGGAGCCGGGCTTTTCTCGGAACATGCGCCTCGGTTTCGCACTGCTTCCGGCCGATGCCTCTCGAATCCGTACCAGCGACAGCCGCAACAAGCCCCCCCTGCGACACGCGTTCACCTATAAGAACGCCGACTTCGGTTACCCTCGGTGCTGGCTGAAGCAAGAGACGCTAGAGGGAGACGCCGCCGCGATGTACATAAACGCCAACGGTGAGGGATGAGAGGATTTTGGGGTGGTTGGGGGGGGGGGGGGCGGGAGCTTGAAGGGGTCTGGAAGGTCGTTGATTGTTGATTGGTTGGTTGGGCGGGCTGTTGGTAAGGTACAGTCCGGGCCCCCCAATGAGGCAGTGGTGCGCCAGAGCAATATAACCGCCTTTCTGAGGAAACCCTTATTCGTTGTAGGTTATGAGTGAAATTACACCCCCCACTCGCACCAATCGATTTTGACCTTATTGTATCGGGATACCGCCTTACACAGACGGCCTTGTTGGCAGACCCCCGCTGTATTGGCAGTCATGTGAAGGGGTAGTTGATTGGTTGGTTCGTTTTTGGTTGATTCGGTTGATGTGTACGTTGGCTGGACGGTGGGTCGGTTGTTGGGTGTTGGGTGTTGGGCGGTTTGTTTTTGGTTGATGTGTACGTTGGCTGGATGGTTGGTCTGTTGGTTGGTCTGTTGGTTAGTTGGGTAGTTGGTCGGTTCTGAATGGCTAGATGGGGACGCTGTTTGGTTGGTGGGTTTATTTTACATTGGCTGGTTGTGCATGTATGGTTGTTGGAGGATCGAGTGAGGAGCTCTGTGCCCCACCTAAAAACTCATTTTGATAAGAGTTGAAATTGAAAATCGATGAAAAAGTCCCACAAGGCGTGCTGTAGCCATACAAATACATGAGCATTGACCTGAAATTCGTCGAACTCACGGCTGACGTCCTTGAAAATTATTTATAAAATACATAACATACTGCAAAACAAGTAAAATCGTTTCGGTGATTTTGGGTTAAGAAACTCCGTCATTCAGAGAATGTGTTGGCCCAACAGTAGTGTCATTATATACCTCTATCGTGTATTATTATCGTACAGCACGCTTCTTTAAATATTTTGCTGAGGAAGTTGGTCAGGTGCTTTGGCTAGATGTTTGGTTGTTTGGTTGGTGCGTCGGTAGACCGATCAGTCCATAGCGCCACCGGTTGAATCAACTTTTTTTTTGTTTTTGCCCTTAATCAGGCAAGATTCGCATTGCCACTTTCCTGGAGGACGTGCCGGATTCGAAGATTCCGCTGAGCCACAACAGCAAGCGGGAAACGGGCATGGTGGGCCTCAAGAACCAGGTGACCACCTATATACAGTAATATTTCCTCCATAGTGCCGGTCGAGTAGTGCCGGTTGCCCGCTATAGTGCCTGTGGAATCGCTTGGCACAGATGGGAACAAGCAGTAGACAGTATGAGGATTAGTAACGGTTGCCGCTCTAGTGCCGGTATTTCCCTCTATAGTGCACATACAGACACTTTAGAGGGACCAGTACTACTGCAACAATGTCCGGAATTGTTTAGACTGTACGGGTATTAACATGAACCATTAATAGTTTGTGGGGTGTTGATATGACTCGAGGTACGCTGAATACTATGCCAGCTGGGCCGGTGTAAAAATGGCAGTACCACCACAGCGGACGGAATAAAACTACGAACAAGTATGATATCGTGGCTACCCGCAGCGAAGACTCTCAGGGTCCACGTACCAACCGACCCACCCACCCACCCACCCACTCACCCACCCACCCACCACTCACCCATAGCCACCGTCTATCGTGGTGTCGTTTGCCATGGCTATTTATTGTGCCGCCTTTGCTGCTGTTGTCGATGGTGTTGACGTTGTTGTGCTGTCGTCGTTGTTGGTGTTGGTGTTGGTGTTGGTGTTAATGTCGTCGTTGTTGTTGTCGTTGTTGTTGGTGGTGGTGGTTGGGTTGTTGTTGTTGCCTTTGTCGTTGTTGCTGTCGTTGTTATTGGTGGTGGTGGTTGTGTTGTTGTTGCTGCCTGTGTCGTTGTTGCTGTTGCTGTCGTTGTTCTTGTTGTTTCGCTGTTGTTGTCCATCGTTGTCGTTGTTGGCTACCGCTGTCCTTGTCGTTTTTGCTGACGTTGTCGTTGCCGGTTTTGACGACGTTGTTGCTTGCTTGGTGGTGGAAACGGTGGTGGCGACAGGGGGCTACCTGCTACATGAATAGCCTGCTGCAGACGCTGTTTCACGTGCTGTCCCTGCGGCGCGCGGTGTACGACATGCCTACCGACGGAGAAAACAGGTATGTACAGGACCAGCTTTTGGTATCAGCCCCTTAACCCCTTAATTAGATACCTAGTATCGTACGTATTTTTTCCAATCATTTGGCGTCTATAACCCCTCTACTAACAGCAGGTATGCCAGCCATTATTTAACCCCTTTAGCAGGGACGTACCAACCATTTTAGCGACTGTAGCAAGTGTACCAACCATTTTTAACCCGTTTAGCAGGTACCTACCATGTTTAATCCCTTTCATTAGAAGGTACGTATATCAACCATTTTTAGCCCCTTTAGCAGGTACCTGGTATGTATCAACCATAGTTGTATCCCTCGTGCTGCCACCTGGCATTCCGCGGAATCCCGCAGGATGCCGCGGGGTGCTATCGGCAGTCGCGCGGGATGTCGTGGGATGCCACGATGGGATACCGTTGCATCCCCATTACAAACCCACGAGAGTGCATGGTACACCCATGGTAGGCGGCGGCATCTCACGGCAGCTTCCGTGGGGTTCCACCGATAAAATACCATAATACCAGTCATGTGCTGTATTTTAGGCTTTTCTAGGTTACCTTGTCTTATCTTTTCTGACGTTAGTGGGACTGCTGCTGTAATCGTGCGTTTTACTATGTTATCGTGTTGCGTCCGGCAGCGTGACAAGCATGGCCCTGGCCCTCCAGAGGATGTTCTTCCGACCGCAGACAAGCGACGAGAGGATCTTATGTTAGTTGTTGTCTTAGCTTATACCTGGTGCTTGGTGTCTTGTCTTATCTTATCTTATCTTATCTCAGCTTGTGTGTCTATACTTCTGTCAAACATACTTTTTGTGACTGCGTACTGTCTAATGCAATCGCACGCAACCTTGTCTTGCCTCGTTTTGCGCCCGGCAGCGTGACGAGCATGGCCCTGGCTCTCCAGAGGGTGTTCTACCGACTGCAGACGAGCGACAAGAGCGTCGGCACCAAGGAGCTCACCAAGTCCTTCGGGTGGGACGCCTACGACTCGTTCACACAACAGGCACGTGTTGTTCCACTCCACTCCCTTGTAGAGCTTACCAGTAAGGTTTCCCTTATATGGCGGTCTGAGTAAGGCGGCATCCCTCTACAAAGGCGGTCATAATTGCGTGGCGGCAAGAGTAACTGGGGGATTGCACCCATAACCTGGAACGAATAAGGCGACTTCCCTCAATAAGGCGGTCTTATTGCTCTCTGTACCACACCACCGCTTCACTGGGTGGACCCTGCTTTTACCACGCATTTCGATAAAATGGTTGAGACACACGGCGGTGTACTAGACAAATATCATCCCTACATTGGCCGATTGGGTTTGGTTAGGTTAGGTTCAGGTTATAACCCCTTTAGAGCCCCAAAACCCCTCCCTACACTAATTCCAAGTAGAATGTCCCCTAAAAACGGGTTTCCGTGGGTATGTTCAGGTGATTAACCCCTTGAGAGCCCCAAAAGCTCTCCCTACACTAATTCCAAGTACAAAGTCCCCAGAAAACGGGTTTCCGTGGTTAGGTACAGGTGAATAACCCCTTTGGAGCCCCAAAACCTCTCCCTACACTAATTCCAAGTACAAAGTCCGCAGAAAACGGGTTTCCGTGGTTAGGTTCAGGTGAATAACCTCTTTAGAGCCCCCAAACCCCTCTCTACACTGATTCCAAGTACAAGGTCCTCAAAGAAGGGTTTCCGTGGTTAGGTTCAGGTGAATAACCTCTTTAGAGCCCCAAAACCCCTCCCTACACTAATTCCCAGAACAAAGTCCCCAAAAAAGGGTTTCTGATTGTAGAGTGGTTAAGGTTGGGGTTGCATTTTTTTCACAGGTCTATACCAACCTTTTTTTGTGTAGCGGTACAAGCATGTTGATGTTGACGATGATTTAGGATCTTATTATTGTTGAGCCCGATATTAAGGTTGATACTCTGTTCACCCCGATATCGAGGTTGAGATTGTTGTTCACCCCGATATTGATGGTTGACGTTATTGTTCACTCCGATGTTGATGGATGATATGATATTTAGGTTAGCATTATTGTTCACCCCGATATTGATGGTTGGCATTGTTTTACACGATATTGATGTTGATTGACATTATTGTTCACCCCGATATTGGTGATTGACACTATTGTTCACCCTGATGGTTGGCATTATTGTTCACCCCGATATTGTGGTTGACATCTTTGTTCACCCCGCTATTGATAGTTGACATTATTGTTCACCCCGGTATTGATGATGATTTTGGATCATGACCTTTGTCCCCCCCCGCGTGCAGGATGTTCAAGAGCTTAATCGCGTCCTCTGTGACCACCTGGAGGACAAGATGAAGGGAACGCCTGTTGAAGGGACCATCCAGCGGCTGTTTGAGGGCAGCATCCGCTCGTACATTCAGTGCGTCAACGTCGACTTCACCTCCGCACGGGTGGAGACGTACTACGACATTCAGGTCGGGGAGGCGGGGGGGCAATAAACCTGTAGCAATGCATAAACTCATGAAATAGCAGGCAGTAGTTGTGATAGCAGGCAGTAGTTGTGGTTGTTGTTGTTGTTAAATAGCAGGCAGTATCTGTGGTTGTTGTTGTTGTTGTTGTTGATGTTGTTGCTGTTGTAATTGTAGAGGTATCTGGCTTGTGATGGTCATTCACCCCCCCCCCCCTCTCCCCTCGACGCCATCACCACCACCGCTCGTTGTATGCGCTGTTTGTTTTCTTATTTTTTGTCCCCCTCCCCGGCTTTGTTGGATTGTTCCGGCAGCTGGACGTGAAGGGGTGCAAGGATATCAACGAGTCCTTCGCGAAGTACGTTGAGGAGGAACTGCTGGATGGCGACAACAAGTGAGAGAACGTCAATCAACCAATCAAGTAGTCAAGGGATATTGAGGAGACTAGGTCGAGCAACAGATCATGCAACCAACCAACCAATCAATCAATCAATCAACCAACCCACCAATCAAATAGTCAAGAGATCTTGAGGGGACTAGGTCCAGCAACACATCATGCAATCAACCAATCAATCAACCAATCAATCAACCAATCAATCCGCCAATCAAATAATCAGGGAATCTTGAGGGGACTAAGTCCAGCAACAAATCATGCAACCATCCACAACCGATCAACCAACCAATCAACCAATCAACCAACCAATCAATCAATCAATCAACCAATCAAATAATGGATGGACCGGTCGATCGAAACCAACGCACGTCACCCGACCAACCGACCAACCAGCCGTTAAGTTCTGCTGCAAGGCAATCAGCCGATCATCAAGCTCACGATTGTGTTCTCTCGCTGTTCGATCAACCCCCTAAACAACCTCGCAAACCAACCAAAAACATTTTATGTCGCTGCAGTTTGATTAACCGATCAACCAACTCGCCTATTAGCCAACCGTTTTATACTAAATGTTTCAATACGTCAGCTGTGAGTTCGATCCATTTAAGCGTCGATACTCATCTTCGCGAGCTGCGTGATACTCCGGTCGCGCGTTTTTTCAGAAGCATTACCTGTACTATTTGAAGATGTATGAACACACCTGGGATTTGTCACGGTGAACAGGACTTTTTTGCCGCGGGTGATTTCGGTGCATACCCATTCTGCGCACTGATACTGTGTAACTCGTTTTGTTCTCAACTGCAATTCAATGAATCGTTCAACTAATGCAACCTTTTTGTTCAACCTTGGTTTTTTCCCCGCCGTTGTTCAGTCAACCCCATCTGACAACCAACCAATCGTATGTTTTCTACCACAATCCAATCAACTCATCGAACATCCACGCAAATCATCTAACAACCGATCAACTCATCCCACAACCAACCAACGAACCAACGAACCAACCAACCAACCAACCAACCATTGTGTTCTTCGACGACGGCGCCCACAGTAGCTACGACGTGGGTGGTGCGTACGAGCGCCCGGACGCCAAGAAATCAACCAACCGACCAACCACTTTAACCAACCAATCAACCAAGAAATCAACCAACCAACCCAACCCCATTCAACCAAGCGACCATTTTCTGCCCCTGCGATACGATCGTCACTGTCGCGGCGCCTGGCTCTTTGCAGGTACGACGCGGGCGAAGAGCACGGACGGCAGGACGCGAAAAAGGGAGTGAGGTTCCTTCGATTCCCTCCCGTCCTCAACATCCACCTAAAGAGGTTCGAGTACGACATGGCCACGGGGGCGATGGTCAAAGTTAACGACCGCTTCTCCTTCCCGAGGGAAATGGTCATCGACCAATATCTTGGGGAGGTGAGCTTGACGCAGGCGGGAGTCGGGGGGGGGGGGGGGGGGGGGGGGGGGGGTTGTTCGGTGCAGGTTCATCCGTTTCGAGCCTCAAAACCGCCCCCTACGCTTATTCCAAGTAATTTGTCCCCAGAAAAGGGGCTTTCCAGTTGTAGAGGGGTTATTGGTCGCTTAACCCTTTCAGCACCGCACTCCCGACACGGGGACAAAACACTTGGAATTAGACTAGAATAATTTCAGGAGTTGGAAATGGGATAGCTCGTTCCCGGGGGAGATGCCCATGGAGCAGTATCTTGGAGAGGTGGGGTTTAGGTGAGCTGGGGATTGTTCGCGGGGGGGGGGGGGGACGAGAAGGCAGCTCTTCCTACGGCCGATTTGATGCGTCCTAATCCGTCTTGTGCCCCTCTAGAGGTAGCACTTTTTTTACGGAAGCGCTTTCTGAATGGCGGGGCTCCTATTGTATATATACCCCGGTGGCGTATCAGGGTATCCTCGAGCCTGGTATAGGTCAGCTTCGTGAGTTCGAGTCCCCCCGAGTGCATATTCGTATACATTCGTAGGGACTTTTTTCTTGTGCACACGTTGACTTGCGGAAAGCGCAAGAGCGTGAGTTAGCAACACTCGACGAAAAAATCGACGAGCAGTGGGATTGCTCAAACCTTATGCACGATAAAACTTGAAGGCACGAACCGGGGGGGAGAAGGGACGACACACCTGTGACCACGGCATGTCCAGAAGCTGGAAGGTAGAAGTGTGAAAAGTATATATATATATATACGTACTTAAGTGTAGAGAGGTATCGCTTTTTGGCGGAAACGGTTTCTGAATGACGTTCCCCCTTGACCCGAAATTGCCGGATTTTCATTTATTAACAATATAGAAATGAGTCGTTGTACGATACCTAGGCCAAGGGATTGTTCATAGGGTACGAGCACCCCCCCCCCCCCCCCCTCCCCGAATCAGGTTTTAGGAGTGGTATGGAACTCCTCAAGTGAGGAAGGGGGCTAAAAGAAGTATGGTGCGCCTCTGCCGTGGCTTGCGTCCCATTGCCTACCCCCCCCTCCCACCCCCCCCCCCTCGCCCCTCCCTATTTTGTCCTGGTGTGCACACGATGGGGGTGATGGTAGTGGGTGGTGGGGGGGGGGTGGATGTTGGTGGGGCGTTTCGCGTTGTTTGTTTTGCGTGATTGGTCGCTTAGTTTGATTTGGTTTGGTTTGGTTTGTTTGTTGTCGTCTTCTGGGCGCTCTCTTGCCTATCCTGCCTGTTTTACGGTTTTCTACGACCTTGGTGGCACTTTTTGTTTATTGTTTTGTTTTTTGTTGTTTGTTGTTTGTTGTTTTGCTTCTCTTGGGGCAGGAGGCCGAGCGAGACCCCGACCGGCCGAACCGTTACATCCTGCACTCCGTTCTCGTTCACTCGGGCGACGTCCACGGTGGCCACTACTTCGCCTACATCCGACCCGACGGGGGGGCGAAGGGGGGGCAGTGGTGCAAGTTCAACGACGATGTCGTCACACAGGTCAAGCCACGCGGAGGCGGGAAAGGCGGGGGGGGGGGGGGGGCCCCACGAGATCGACTAGAAAGGAATGTGCTGTTGGTGGTCGTGGTGGTCGTGGTGGTTTTGTTCTTACGTAAAAAAAGGTCGATAGCGATAGCTCAGTAGCTGGAAAGAGTCAAAAAAGAGGGCGGCGGTGCAACTTCTATGACGATGTCGTCACTCGTTTGTGATTGGTGGTTCAGTTTGAGGTGGTCGATGTTGTTGAGTGAAGTGGCTGATCGATATGGATGATGATGATGTTGATGATGATGATGATGGTGGTGTGGCGAACAAACCAGGTGGACGAATCGGAGGCGATCGAGGGGAGCTACGGCGCTGGGCCCGACGTCCTGGAGGAGAAGTTCCGAGATCCCCACACCTTCTTTCCGAGGCACGCGAACGCCTCCGCACTAGGCGGCGGGGGAAGGGGGTGGGGGGCGACGGGGGGAGAGAACACCTCTGCCTACATGCTGGTGTACGTCCGGGAGTGTGACTTGCCGAAGACCATGCTGGACCTTCGAGCGGTGGAGGATGACGTGCGTGTTGTGTATTTATATTTTCATGATTCACCTCGGTACATGTAGACTACTGCTGCAACGATTTTGGTTGTTTGCTGTTTCTTTTTTGTTGGTTTTGGATTTTATTATTTTTGCCAATTTGTGGAATTGAACTCTCTCGCGTTGAGCTACTGTAGCTCACCGGCTATCTTAAATTCATCAGCTCAACGGCTTTTTCGCCATGATACTCAAAGGCTTTGTTCAGCTGATTTTTTCGGCTGCCTTTGATATCCCCGTTACACTGCAACCAAGGTTGTTGGGAAATCTACTTAGAATTAGTGTGGAATTTAGCTGCAGTAGCAGCAAGTCAACAACTTTTTTTTTCTCTAAATTCGGCGTTTTTTCAACCATCAGGGCAGCGGGTTTCTAATGTGAAACCAACCCAACGACTTTTTTTGCGTGCAGCCCAACTTTTTTTTTTTTTTACGCCCGATTCAATGGTCTTGCATGCACCTGGCCTGTTTTCTTACGTTCACCTACCTCCACGATATTCTTGCGCTCAACTCAATGCCTGTCTTTTGATTTTTGTGTTCGTTGCTACAGGGGATACCGCAACGCCTCCGCGATCGGTTTCAAAAGGAAGAGGACGACCACCAACGGCGTCTCATCGAGAAGAACGAGGCCCACCTCTACTTCACGCTCAGGGTGAGAGGCGCTGGGTTCTTGTCTCGTGCGTATTTGGATAGCGACTGATGACAGCGATGTGATTGGCCGGAGTTGTTGCTGGTGGTAAAGTCACCCTGTTTGCAGACGAACATGTGTAAGAACACCTGGAAGTTGAAGGTCGAGAGACCATTTTGCCGATTTTCGCCTGTTTGAAAGCGGGAGATTTGCCGCGTTTTGCTTACATCGCGCCCCGTACGCGAAACGCCTCCCGTTCCCTGGCTCGTGTCCCCTGTCCCACCCTCCGCTACCCCCTGCCCCATGTCTCCTGCCCCCCACTCCTTTACCCCCTACATTCTGTCCCCTGTCCCCTCCTCCTCTACCCCTGGCCTCCTTTCCCTTGTCCCCTGTTTCCTGCCCCCTATTCCTGTCCCCTGCCCCCCCCCCCCCCCCCCCCCCCCCTCCTCTTTTGATAACGCCTCGCAGATGGCGAGAGATTGCGACCTAGAAGGGCTAAGGGTATTCCTGGCCGAGGAGTTCGTGAAGTGGGACAACGCTATTAACATGAAGGTCAAGAAGAGGGCGCCGGCGCAGGATCTGGTGAGAAAGCGGTCATTTCGTTTTGACCCTTTTTAGACACATTGAATATAATCACAGCCTTGCACGGGTCTTGATGCGGCCCGCGGCCCGCGGGCCAAATCAGGAAGCTGTCGAAGCCTCGCGGGTCGAGTCGGGCTTTGGTCAGGGGGTGTTGTGAATAGTCTCACGGGTCGGATCGGGTCGGGTGTGGTCAGGAGGTTTTCGAGTTTCTCACGGGTCGGGGTCGGGTCACCCTGACCTCATCCCCACCCGCGAGAGGTGATCGGACCCGTGAAAAGCTCTGATTCAAAATGACACCTCAGCTGTCTGCATGTCTGGAGGTCAAGACATTTTATCTGCCACACTGGCAGGGAGGGGCAGACCCCCCCGCCCCCTCCCCACACACTCCGTACACAGGAACACCCCCCCCTCCCTCCCTCCTTCCCGCCCCTGCGCTGTGCTTGCCTATGTCATCGAGGATTTTTTCCCGTCGATACTCATGTTTACAAGTTGTGTGCGGTACTGTTCCTCGATCGATCGCGTCCGTGCGTGCGTGCGTGCGTGCGTGCGTGCGTTTGGCACTTGAGGGGATTAAAATTCAGACCAAACACGACGAGTACAATTCGATGCGAGTCGAAGAGGGAAGAACGTGCCGAAGAAGTCTTCTCGCGATAAAAATGTCGGCACGTACCGTAGTGGGGAGGGGTAGTTGGGAGGGAGGAGAAGAGCTTGCTTTGAGTGGCCCTGGACCTGAGTTACGTCGAGGGAGGGCAAAAAGAAAGAAAAAAGTGCGCAAATAATAGATGGGACGAGAAAAAGCAAACGGCATCGAGCCCTCGTTGGCTTGAGGGTGACTCGTGTTGTGTCGACGCTGCAATGCAAGAGGTCACACGCACGACACAGGCTCAGGCAGCGCAATGCTACGTATTCGTGCACTGCTGCGCGCTCGCTTGGGAAATCCCACGGGGGGCATTCTCAACAGGGCGGGCGGTTCGGCGCGCTTCTTGCAAGGCAACACGCCCAAAAGCCCTAAAATGTAAACATAGTTGCATGTGCGCGACAAACTGGCTGGGTTCGTATCTAGTGTACATGTATGCGTACCTGGTGTTACATGGTGCTTTTGTTGTGGAAGTGCTGGGACCTCTATCCGTAATCATGTTATTAGATCGTTGGAGACATTTTATTCACTTTTTTTTTTCGCAAAAAAATGATAAAAGACGGACGCGTCAGCTGTGAGATGAAAAATATCACGTTGTATGTTGCTATTTTCATGTAATGCTTGGATCGTGTGTGATCGGATCGTATGATTTCAGGAACGGAGCGTGCATATATAAGTTTGGACGATGTTCGCGATCTCACAGCCTTGTCTTTTTCTTTGTGGCAGTATCAGAAGTACAGCAAGTGTACGCATTTTCAACGAAGTTTTCGTTCCCTCAGCCGAGCTTTATTTAGGGGTGTTTTTATTCGTGACAATGATAAACATGTGCCATACTGGTAGACGTACAACCCCGGTCGCGCGCTCGATGGAAATATCACACTCAGCTTGCAAATATCACATGAGTTTCGACAATATTATTGATCACACGGCGGCAGCAGTGTCCTCTTATGTTTTGTAAGCGTAGAACTGCGCATGCTCGACAAAAAGGCGTCCTGTAATTTTTATGAAAACGTAAGTTGACCGCGGCGAGGTTCTCGGTCTCAAAACGGAGGTGATTTGTAACTATTGAACTAGTAACACTGCTACGATAGAGATGTACCTTTTTTTGGCTGAAACGGTTTTCGGAATGACGGGGTTCCTTAACCCAAAATCGTTGGAAAAAAAATAATTAAGGCGCCATTTTCTTTTGCATGGACGCGTGCTACGATAGACGTATACCTTTTTTTGGCTGAAGCGGTTTTCGGAATGAAGGATTTCCTTAACCCAAAATCGTCGGAAAAAACAAGAATAATAGGCCGTTTTCTTTTGTGTGGACGCGTGCCACGATAGAGGTACAGTATACCTTTTTTTGACTGAAATGGTTTCGGAATGACGGGGTTCCTTAACCCACAATTGCCGGGAAAAATATATACTCCGAAGTATATATTAGGCCATTTTCTTTAGCGTGGACGCGTGCTACGAGAGAGGTATACCTTTTTTTGGCTGAAATAGTTTCGGAATGACGGGTTTTCTTAATCCGAAATCGTCGGAAAAGGAAAAATAACAGGCCATTTTCTTTTGCAATAAAGACTCTCGTTGTGTACCTCGTAGGCCATGGTATTTTTCATCCGGGATCAAAGCAGTTTTTCCTTTTTTTTTCCCCCAAATCATTTTTCGGGTTATAAGAAGGACGTGTCTTGAGCTTCGAAAATGAAGGACCTCAGAAAAAAAGTGGTGCACATCTTATCATCGTGGCGCGCGTGAACATGACCACCGCCTTATTGGAGACACACCGCCTTTTTGATTCCTGGTTGTGGCTGCAGTTCCCCAGTCACGTCAAGCGGTTTTGACCGCCTTATATCGGGTACCGCCGTATTGAGGGACCCCTATTGCTGTATCATATCTGGTATGGCTTTTTTTTTTTTTTTATTCTCCGGCGGATGGGAAAAAATAAAGCTTACACTTCGAAGTACGGGGTTTAACCAAACTTGAATGTACGGTATGTTTTGCACACCCCATCCCGAGAAAGCACCCGTGACGGAAATTGTCGCACGCAGCTTGCGAAAAACCGGGGTAAATGGTGTCGTCGACGAATTTCTCCGCCATCTCACGGTTGAGGCGGCTTTTTGTTTTTGTTTTATTATATCGAGATAGAAAAACGTTGGCTGCGTGAGTGTTCTGTACACTACACTGATCTTTCCACCCGTCCAGGTCCAGCAGAACCAGTGCCCGTGCCGATGCCTCCTCGAGGGACGCTTGTCTGTGGTGACAACACCACGAGGCAGAGATACGCACTGCAAATTCGTACAGCAAGATGTTTTTACCATGCAATGCCGACCGCAATGAACATTGCAAATTCGCACAGCAAGATGATTTGGTGGGCATGCAATGAACACGAGGGCAATGAACACGAGGGCAATGAACACGAGGGCAATGAACACGAGGGAATTGAACACGAGGGAAATGAACACGAGGGAAATGAATACGGGGGCAATGAACACGAGGGCAATGAATACGGGGGAAATGAACACGAGGGGAATGAACACGGGGGCAATGAACACGAGGGAAATGAACACGAGGGAAATGAACACGAGGGCAATGAACACGGGGGCAATGAATACGAGGGAAATGAACACGAGGGCAATGAACACGGGGGAAATGAACACGGGGGCAATGAACAGGAGGGCAAAACGTAAGCAAGCCAGCACACTAGACTATTTTGCAAAGGAAAGCTGCGAGTTCTACCAAGACCTATTATCTCCTACATACCTGGTAAGGTATTTGACATTTTTATGCGTGGGCCACATGCGTTTTTGCCCCCCCCCCCCCCCCCCCCCTTCTTTTTTTCTGTTTTTCCTGTGATTTGTGTACGAATGTTTATGTTTATGAGTCCGTCGGCCAACCCATTTTTCCCCCCATTTTTTTTTTGCTGTTTTCGCTGTAATTTTTGTTCGTCATTTTATGGTTTGCGCAATCGATGATTACAGCCGAGGATAGCTGCAAAGGCTCTAGGCATTCGCCCAGACCGGTGCCGCCTGTGGGTTTGCTGCCCAAGGGAAAACAAGACCCAAAGACCGGAGTCGGCGTTTCAAGGACCGTTCGACGACGGAGAAACGGTGGAACAGGTGGGGAAGAAGCGGTAGGGAGGGGGGGGGTAAGGGGGGGGTTCTCAGGCGGGGGAGGAAGGGGGGGTTGATGTTAGTCACAGGGGTGATAGGCGTGGTATGGGGGTGGGGGGCAGGAGTTGTAGAGAGGTTTGAGGTTCGCCAAGGGGTTGGTGGGGGGGGAGGGGGGGGGTGCTTGGTGGTGGCGGTGGTGGTTGGTGATGGTGGCGCTGTTGATATTGGTGGCGGTGTTGGTGGGGTGGGGGGGGAGTGTTAGTGCTGTTGTAAGTGGTGGTGATGGTGTTGTTGCTGCTGTTGCTGTCGTCGTTGTTGTTGCCGTAGTCCCTGCGCGTTGTACAGCGGATGCCCCCCAAGGTCGACCAATGGTTGTATTTGAGCGTGGGGAACGCCAACCTTGCACAACAATACGACGAATTATCAAAAGTACAAAATGTAACTACTTTCGGAGTATGTACGTACTGTACTGACTCTTGGTGTCGATTTTCTATTTGAGCATTGGGAAAGGCAAGCGTACATCAAAAACGATCGAACTACGAAGTGAAACGACCAGTACGAACGAAGTAACTGCTGTATGCTTCGAAGTATACTGCACTGCTACTGTGTACACCGAGTAACAGCAGGTGTTCGCTGAGATATTGGTAGCGACGGCCTTATCCATCATGGCGGAAGTATATAGGAAAGTGGGAAACGTAATTACGCAAATTCACTCTTTGTACTGCTTACCTTCTACCCTTGTAAATCGAACAACAGCAAGAGTTTTTCGCAAAGTCGCTGGAAACGACAACCTTACAACAACTTAACGGGGAATATCAAAGTACGAAATGTATCTATCAATAGACTCATACCTGGTACCACGGTAGGGACGCACCACTTTTTTTTTTCTGGAGTACCTTAATTCGGGAGCTTAAGACCTCTCCCAAAAACTTGAATTTTGAGAGGAAAATAAAAGGGCTACAGCAGTACCGCATGGGAAATAGCATGGACTACGTAGATGACGAGAATCACGCAAAAAAAAAAGAAACCTAGTTCCGACGATTTTTGGGCTAAGGAGCGGCTACCCGTCATTCAGAAACCGTTTCACACGAAAAGTGCTATACGACCTCTATCGTATCGTAGCACGTGCCAAAGAGCAAACGCTATTCCAGATGATTACTTAACTTGATCCGACGGTAGGATGGGTGTAGTACTGCAGATTCTGGGAATTTTCTGAGCTCCTGTCGTTAGGAGCTAGCTGACATATCAACATCATCCATCATCATCATCATTATTATCATCATCATCGCCCGAAGCGTGTCTTTGAAGACATTCGCTCGCGCCGTCCAACCGTTACATCTATGCGGCAGTCCTAAAACAAGTACGCTCGTAAAAAAATTGCGACCTCCTGGTGAGAAATGTTTGGCCCAGAAATTGAAAGCCCTTTCGTGAGGTGACTCTCGGCTACGGAGTACCAGGTAACCTGTTATACCTTACCTCGATACTAGTCTGCATCGAACAGCTGCAGGTGTTTGCCGAAGCGTTAGGACCACACCTTACCGCGAAAGGACGAAGTGTCAAAGCACGATTCGTGACTGCCAAGTGACTCTTCATGGTTACCTCGATACTAGTCTGCATCGAACAGCTGCAGGTGTTTGCCGAAGCGTTAGGACCACACCTTACCGCGAAAGGACGAAGTGTCAAAGCACGATTCGTAACTGCCAAGTGACTCTTCATGGTTACCTCGATACTAGTCTGCATCGAACAGCTGCAGGTGTTTGCCGAAGCGTTAGGACCACACCTTGCCGCGAAAGGACGAAGTGTCAAAGCACGATTCGTGACTGCCAAGTGACTCTTCATGGTTACCTCGATACTAGTCTGCATCGAACAGCTGCAGGTGTTTGCCGAAGCGTTAGGACCACACCTTACCGCGAAAGGACGAAGTGTCAAAGCACGATTCGTAACGGCCAAGTGACTCTTCATGGTTGTTACCAGGGTAGCTGATACCTATGCGCATTCGAACAACACCAAGGTTTTGCTGGGGTATTGGGAACGACAAGCTCACATCAACAAATTATGACGAAACGTGCAGATGCCTAATGTAGCTACGGACGTAACTTCTTGTGCTTGTACCTCCCAACTTGTTTGTGTGCGTCGAACGACAGCGGGTATTTGCTGGGGCGTTAGGAACGATGACCTATCAATATCGTGAATGATGGCAGCACCAAATGTGCCGTGCAACTGCGAACCAAGTCTGTATTTTTTTTCGTGTGACCGACGACGGGAAACAAATGTTTCGCTCTATTTATCAGCATATAATACTGAAAATTATTTTTCGTTGGGCAAATTTCACGTTTTCAATGTCTAGGAGTTGCATTAAATATACAGGCGGGCGGTGCACCACGCAGCCTGAAATAGTGATGTGTCGACCCTAAATTTTATCGACTAGGAGTTGCATTATATATACAAGCGGGCGGTGTATCACGCAGCCTGAAATACTAATTGCCGACCCTAAATTTACCGAACTCGCAGCTGACGTATTTAGATCAACGTTAATAATAGAGCGCACCAGGTACTTACGCGCTATTGCTGTAAATGGAACAACAGCAGGTGTTTGCCGAGGCGGGGCCGGCGAGGATGATCAACGGGCAGGAGACCTACAGCGTCTTCGTCGACGAGGTGTGTGCCCATCGTTTTTTAGGAAATGAATCACATCAGGGCATGGACGGATCAAATAATCAGACAGATCAGACCTCTACTCTGTTTTCTGTTAATATATCTTTCGGGGCAGATGTGTTTATGTATATATACCTGGTACCTGGTATGTGTGTATGTGTGTGTTGAGTTTTTTTTTTTGTGTGCATTATCGCTTTTTGGATGCGTGGTCAGTGGCCAAATGACTAAGGCGAGCAACCAACGAGTACGCCCCCCCTCCCTCCCCACCCCCCATCCACCCCCATTTATCTGTTCGCCTCCATTTCGGCCCTGGCCTTCCCTCTCTTACAAACTCCCTTTTTCGCTCGCATCTCGGAAAGCGCTACCCCCACAAATCGCATCACCAATCGTTCACCAATCAATGTGGCGTATAAACGCAGGTGGGGAAATTCGAATCGGTGGGAGTTACGCGGCCTATGTTGAATGGGACTGCCTCTGATAGAGGATCAGACGAGGAGGAGGCGGGGGTGGGAGGGGGGGGGGAAGGCGGCGGGGATGGGGGCGGGGTTAAGAAAGAGACCGACGCGAAGAGGTTACGACTGATTACAGATTTTGTCAAGGAGGAGGGGGACGTGGAGGGGGGTGGGGGGGACGCGGTGGCGGGTGTGGCGACGGGGACGGGAGGAGGGGAAGGGGGGAAGACGGACGAAGAGGACGATGATGCTCTGGTGAGCGTTTACCCGTGTAGCGCCGCGCTCCCGGCTTCAAAGCAAAACAATTGGGAGTTGGGAGTTAGAATAGGAAAACATTTTAGGCGTTGGAAATAGGGCAACGTCATTGTAGATCCGAGTCTGCGGTTATGGTATTATTCGCGTTTAAACCCTTAGTTGACCATGTGTCGACGGCTGATGTGGTACCTTTTTCATAATTGTAGGAGGGCTTTGCTGTGGACATCTCGTGGAAGGGAGGAAAGTTACAGATTTGAGGGTTTTTGAGGGTTCGTTTAGTAATTAAAGTTACAAATTCGAGGGTTCGTTTAGTGCGACACATGCTCTGGGGCATGTACCCGGGAATGATGAAAATCCTTGGTTTTGTTGTACTTTTGTGTGCGTCGGCGAAAATGTCTTGCTGGTGTACTTGAGCTTTTTTTTGAGCTCTTTTTCTTTTTTTTTTGTCTATTCTACTTTTTTTTCGGTGCTTGTTGCTTCTTCTGCGTTCGTCGTTTTATGTTGTCTGCTCCTTCCGTGTACATGCTTTACGTTGTGCCCCTGAAGGTGGAGAAGGTGCGGCTAGGCGAACCGTATCCCCTCGTCGCCCCCAGCGATGTCCTGATCTTCTTCAAGGTGCGGTCGTGCCCCCCCCCCCTCCCCCTCCGTCCCTCCCGCCTTCCCACCCTCGCTCCCTCACTCTCTTGACTTCCCTAATTACCCTCTTGCTACCGCGAAAAAAGGCTCTCGTTAATTTCAAGTAGTTTTTCCTCAACAGCGTGGGTGCAGTGTTGACGGGGTTAAGCCTCTTGCACACCCCTTCCCTACGAAAATGTAAAAAAGTCGAGTTCGTGAATCTCACGGCACGTGTTCTCTTCTCCCCCCCTCCTGCCCTCCCTTTCACGCCTTCGCAGCATCCACATATGTCCATCTCTTCTTCCGCTATTCGCCGTGTCTGCTTAGCCGTTTTATCACCGCCCTCCCGGCATGGGGACAAAAAACACTTGGAATTAGACTAGAAGAATAGTTTTGGAGTTGGAAATGTAGCCCCAAAGCCCCTCTTTATACTATTTCAAAGTAATTTGTCCCCAAAAATGGGTTTCTAGGTCTAAAGGCGTTAACGCCCCCCCCCCCCCACACGCACACGCTCCCTTCCACCCCCCCCCCTCTCTCTCTCTTTCTCTCCACCCTCACCCCACTCCCCCCTCCCTGCGCTCCTTCTCCGCCCCGCTACCCCCCCCCAACCTCCTCCCTGCCTCCCTCACCCCGCATCTCTATTATTTCCGCACTTCCGCCGCCGCTGTTGTACATCGGTTACCCGAAGATGTACGATCCGCACACGAAGCCATTACCGTCTTTGACGTATGTGGGGCACTGTCTTATTGAAGGGACTCTTTCTAGCGAAGCAATTGCAATTGAAGCGGCGAGACTGGGGGGGTTGCCGCCTGGGACTCCGATCGATTTGTATGAGCAGGTGGGAGAGCGGGGGGGGGGAAGGAAAGGAGTGCAGGCAAGGGGCGAGAGGGTGGTAGAGTGTGGGTGTGTGTGCTCAGTTTGTGCATGGCCGTGATGGTTGGGTGTGAGGGGGGGGTAAAGGAGAGAGAACGGTACTGAGGGGACGGGGAGAGGGACACACGGGGAGGCGGGGGAGGTAGAGATGCCGGTGGGCTTGTATGAGCAATTAGGAAAAGGAAATGTGTTGATGTCGTTCCCTACAAGTATTTGTTATCGGTTGTCCTCCTGGGGGCGTCTCCCCCCCCCCCCCTCTCCCGTCCCAAGGTATTTGAATTATTGTCTACCGCCTTGTTCATTATTGTCACATGTGTCAATGGGTCATGTCTGCATCACCAAATGAGTCATGAGTAATTGCTGCTATTAAAAGGTATGACTGCTTGACCCAGTTAGGTATGACCGCACAGGCCGATGAAAGTAATGACTGTTGGCGTTGGCAGAAAAACAATACAGGTGTATCTGTCCGACAATAAATACAAGCTCGATATGAATAATGGTTGAAAAATGTGCGAAAGTTCAAGGTCTTGAGAGGTGATGATATATGACCATCCCCGGGTCAACCAATGGATATTTCAACTGTTTGGTCTGTATCTGTAAATATATGCATGGGCATACGATTATCAACGAGTCTTGGGTTTATGGTAGCAGTACCGCGTGGCCTTAATTCTACAAGGGGCTTATGTTGTACGGTTTTTCATATCGAGCGTATATTGATATTCGAACTGGTATATTGTCCCTTTATAGTGCCGAGTAGTGCCGGTTGCCCGCTATAGTGCCTGTGAAATCGCTTGGCACAGATGGGAACAACCAGTATCGGCCGTAAAGGAGCGTGGTGCCGGTTGCCGCTGTAGTGCTGGTATTTCCACGCAGTGAATGGTGGCTGATTGCGACGTGGGTCGGTTTCTGTCCTCCCGCAGGTGACCCCTCGGATTGTGAACAAGATCCCTCAAGACAAAACCCTCAACGAAAACGAGCTGCAGCACGGGGACATCGTCCTGTTCCAGCGACGCCCGAGCGAGGTTTGTAATGCCCGTGCGCACGCAAGAGTGCGTACGCACAGTACGTACAACACGTGAATCGTGTACCGCATACCGCATACAGCTGTGGCGTTTGTCGATTCTGACTTTCAGTTGTAGGATACAGCGGTGCTGCGGTGGCGAACGGCAGTTCGACGCGGAAGGTCAACGCTCGTGGTTTTCGTTAGTACGTGTCTTATGGCTATGGCTGCCGTGTGGTCATCACCCCCCCCCCCCCCCCCCACTCACCCCTCCCCTTCCGGCGTTTGGTCGCGTGTTCGCCTCTCAACCTCCTCCTTCCCCCCGTCTCCCTCGGTCCCCCTCCCCTCTCGCTGCCGTCATCATAGGTCAAGACCTTGGACGCGATGGACGTTGAAAAAGTGAAGAAGGAAGAAGAAGCAGCCGCTACCGCCACTACCGCTGCCGGGGCCGCTGCCATCAATAGAAATAGCGGGGGAGGCGTTGCGGGGGCGGGGACAGGGGACGCCGCGGGTACAAGCCCGGGGGCGGAAGTAGTTGGGCGGATCGCGGGACCCTCTCCGGCACCAGGGGCGGCAGCGGTAGAGGGGGGCGGCGGGGGAGCAATAGTGGGAGCCGACGGAACAGCAGGAGGAGAGAAGGCCCGGGAGAGTACTGGACTCGCGGGAGTGGATCGGGTGTTTCATGCTGGAGTGTGGCGGGTACCCGGGAACTCGGTGAGACGCTATTGATGGCAGTTTTGGGGGTGGAAGGGGAGGTAGGGGGGTGGGGGGGGGGGGGGGGGGGTAGTCATTTCATGCGTAGCCGTAGTCCTATGACCATTGCCACCCTCGCAGGGGGGGGGCAGGGGGGGGGCTAAATTTGTGGTACGTTGTTGTTGGATTGATAGTGGTGGCCACCTAACGTTATCGATATCGTACCATGTCGTATCGTTTCAAATCGTACCAGATCATACTTCGAAGTATATCGTTATTTTTGCATACCATAGTTTGACATACGATACCATAGGACACCATATCATACCGTATCTCATATCCTACCATATATCGTTGCATACCATAGTTCGCCAAACGATACCAAAGCGCACCATAGGACGCCATACCATACCGTATCTCATATCGTACCATATAACGTTTCATATCATGCCATATCATATATCACATTGTTTCATACCTCATCATGTTGTATAATCTCATGGTGCATACAATATCATACCACGCCATACCTTACCGTACCATGACGTAACATACCACGATCCCATCGGAAACCACGAAACAGCATCTAGAAGGGAGGATGTTGACGCGCGTGGTGCACTTCATGGGCCACACCGTACCGTGTACTCGACCCGACCCGACCCGACCCGACCCTTCCTTACCCTACCCAACCCTACCTTACCTTATCATGCCATACCGTCGCACAGGAAACCGCGAAATAGTATCTAAAGGGAAGAGCGATGAAGCGCGTGGTGCACTTTATGGGCCACACCGTACCGTGGACTCGACCCGACCCGACCCAACCCGACCCGACCCGACCCTTCCTTACCCTACCCAACCCTACCTTACCTTATCGTGCTATACCGTCGCACAGGAAACCGCGAAACAGTATCTAGAGGGAAGAGCGATGAAGCGCGTGGTGCACTTCATGGGCCGCACCGAGCGCGACAGCGTGCTTCTGCCGGAAGGATCGTCGACCCAGGACGGGCGGGCTCCGGGGGTGAGCGTGGAGCTGCCGCGCTTTGCGAACCACCGGGAGGTACGTCTGTTTTATGTCCATGTGGAGGTTGACCAAGCCATCAGTAGAAGGGTTTGCTGATTTGGTGCGTATCCGTACGAGTAGTCGTTTGACGAAAAAAAAAAGGTAGGATGGGGGTATATGGGGGTGACCAGAAGAAAAAAAATGATGAGACGATAAAACCCTCGCATCCCTCCGAAGGCCGGGACGGACGGAGCACGTCGGGTTTTCACGGACCAGGCAAACATCGCGTGCACGAAGCGCGATGCGCCGTGAGGTGTTCGGCGAGTGGCGTGAAGGGTGAGCTGCACCCTGATAAGAAATAATGTAACGCTTGTGAGGAGGGCTTGGGCACCGGTGCGTACTTTTCTTGCACATGGATGACAGCTTGGCATGAGTTTGGTTACAGTAGAGGGAACACTTGTAGGGCCTTTTTTTTTTCTTGTTCTTATTTTTTTCACGGTATCCGCCGGCGTCGTGTGCGTGCATGTTTCGCGTTGCGCTATCAAAGCATGCTAACGCCTTTTTTTTTTTCTTGTGGTGTACAGAGCGTCTCGCTCGAGTGGCTAAACTCGGTACAGTGGTGCTCCTTCTATAGTGCCGATTGAGTAATGCCGGTTGCCCGCTATAGTGCCTGTGCAATGGCTTGGCACAAATGGGAACAACCAGTAGTGGCAGTAAAAAGAGTAGTGCCGGTCGTCGCTACAGTGCCGTTGTTTCCCTCTATAGTGCACACACCGGCACTCGGGGGACCCCTAGTGTGGTGAAAAGGAAGGTACTGCCCTTATCCAGTACAGTAGGGTTCGCCAGTATGGCGGAGGTGTGCGAGAGCGATGTAACCGCCTCATTGGGGGAAGCCGCGTTGTTTAATCATAAGGTTATGAGTCGAATTCCCCAGTCGTGCTAAGCGAATTCGACCGCCTTATAGAGGGATACCGCCTTATTCAGACCGCCTTGTTGGGGGACTCCTGCTGCAGTTGAAATGGGGGAACCCCGCTTACCGTAGCCCTAGTGTGTTCGCGCTTTTTTATCCCTTGAAACCCTGTAAATCCAGTGTCCGTGCTGAGTATCCTAGAGCGACACAAGCCACCCCTGGCCTCTGGCCGTCTAGCCCGAGTGTGTTATTAATAGCTCTTTCTATACCTTGACACCCGGTGAATTCAGTGTCCCGTGCTGAGCCTTTACCCTTGAGAGATACAAGCGTGTTGGTTCCTGACTGCGAGACAAAAGATAATGCATCGCAATGGCAACAAGGGGGGTTGATTCTACGCGGACGGAGTGGAGCGGGCCTGAAGTTGCTGCCGTTTTTTCCTACGCTGTTTTTTTGAACCCGAGGTATGATACCTCGTAAAACTGTCCGTTTTTTTTTCGTCGGTGTGTGGAATAGAAGTCCCCAAGGGGGAACGAAGGGTTGGAGGTGTTGGGAAGCGCTCTCCTTATGGTTCACGGTGCGCATGGAAGTTGTCGCCGATAAGGTCATTGGCAAACAGCAGGAGTGGTGGCTGTAGATGGTGCATCGTTGCGAAGAGGGCTGCATAAGGAACGACCATGGTAACTGTCAGAAAAGGAACGCCGAACACAAGGAAAGACACGAACTCGCACTGTTCACAGCTGTTTGTTATTGTTGCTCTCCCCCCCGTCAGTCGGTTTTTCATTCTAGCACTTTGATATACTTGATTAAAGTATCGTCACCTAGTGTTCATATCTCCTTTTGGCTCACTGCCTTTAGACACAGGACTGACAGCATGATACTCTATGGAACAGTGGACGATGTGCAGATGGTCTTCCCCAGAGCATCACCTGACTGACAGCATGATTCTATAGAACAGTGGACAATGTGGGGATGGTCTTCCCCAGAGCATCACCGCCACCTACCTTCGCGCCCATCTACATGATGGCCTGGACGTGACTGTGACATCTACTAGCACCTGGTTTCACCCCATCCATGATACGGTTTCGCGTCGAATCTGTAGACTATGCTTCTGCGTAGGGCAAGCACTCCATAACACGTGCCACAGCAAAACGAGGTGATAACGTCGGCAAAAGTGGTTGGTGGTAATAGAATACTAATACCTAGTAGGAACGAATGCCTGCCGTGTTACAGTAGTCGTTTCTTGTTTAGCCTTGTCTTTTTTCATGATGTGCCACAGCAATCGCAGCTGTGGTCACAGGCTAGAAAACGGAGATAATTTTGCAGATACAGCATTAGGTGATGTTGGCCGTGCCATGCCAAACGCCACAGCAATCGGAGTCGACCACATGGCAAAAATAATTGATTGACGGTCAGAGATTAGGAATGAACGCCGGCCTCCTGCACTCCCATAATGCCCGCCCCCCCCTCCCCTCCCGCGCCTGGTTGGGGAAAACCCGACGTGCCCCGTCCCGGCATAGTAGGGATGCGAGAGTCTATGGTCACACGACTACGGCAATGCGCACACTGAGTACCCCCCGCCCCCCCTCCCGCGCCCTTGCGTTCGATTATACGAATGCCGCTCAGATTCTGGAAACCCTTTGCAGACGTCTGGAAATGGTGGACGACCCATTGTTGCTGAGGCTCTCGGCGATGACTACTGGAGGGAAGGCGCAGGTAGGCGTTACGTGGTCGCTGAAATCTGATCCAGCTAAGGTGCTCACGCGAACGATTGAAGTCCCCTGCCTCGGTGGTGTTCGCCGCTTGGTAACTCACCTCCCCCCCTCTTTTTTAGGTGATCATTTTTTTTTTCTTTGTGGCAGGCGTTACGCCGTAGAAACGGATTTGATGCTGCGAAAACCCCGGTTTTAGTTTTCGCAAACACGTGTCATAAGTGCGCAGGTAGCGGTTGCGTTGCGTTGTTGCTGATGTTTTTCGTAAATTTCTCGTCGAACGACCGTCCAACCTCAGGATGACCGTCCAACCTCTTGAAAAACGGTACGCCGGGGAACAGCACTGCAACGTCATTGAATTTCCGGCTGCATTACAGCATGTACACGATTTTGTTGTTGGTCGTATTGGTGCAATGTCTTACATTATTCGGACAGGCCATGGCGCGTGCCATGGCAGTGCCATGGACGCACCGTGGCGTATTCATGGCACGTGTCATGAACTTGCCATGAACATACCATGGCCTATTGGCCATGAAACGTGCCATGCGTACCATGCACTCACCATGTACGTACCATGGATCGTTCGATGAGCGTGCCATCGATGTACCACGGAGTCTCCGTGGCAAGCACAATGAATGCTCCGTGGAGCCTCCGTGGACACATGATGGATGCATGACGGGCGCATCATGGATGCGTCATAGATAGACCATGGGCACACCATGGACCAACAATGGACACCATGGTTGAGCCGTGGACACGCCATGGCGAGGCCATGGAAGCATCATGGGCGCACCATAGAGTTACGCTGGGTGCATGGCTGGTCCACGGTTGACTATGATGTCCCCGCGGTGGGCAGCGCCATGGTCTCACCGTGGATGCTCCATGGTGGGACCATTATCATGACCATGGGTGTACCGTAAATAATCGATAGACACCCCATGGGCACAACATGGACGCACAATGGAGATGCGCCCTGGATAGACGGTGGACAAACCATGGGTGCGCCATGGACACACAATGGGCTGCCATATATGCACCGTGGACTTGCCACAGGTTCACCATGAGACACCTGGGTTGTTGGTGGACGTGCCATGGGTGAACCATGGGTGCACCGTCTCGAATCCGTGGCGGGCGGGCAGGGGCCTCCGTGGCAGGCCCCATCGTGGATGTCCCGTGGATGCACCAAGAACACACCATGGATGTACCATGGACACGCCATGGATGCACCACAGACACACCAGCATCATGGATGCACATGGGTGGTCCAAGGACGAATCGTGGATGCACCATGCACCATGCATGTACATGCATGAACCATAGATGCGCCATGGTGCACCATGAATATACATGGGTGCAACATTGAAGTCCTCGATGCGTCCATCGTTGTGCCCCGGGATGTGGCATGGCACGTCCATGGTGCGTCCATGGTACGGTATGGGGTGTGCCATGGCATACTCCGTGGCCATGAACATGCCGTGAACATGCCTTGGCTGATCAACTAGGGCGAGTCCATGGTGCATCCATCGTATATTCCATGGCTTGTGCTATGGCGATGCCATGGCATTACCATGGCAGTGTCATGGCATTGAAATGACTGGTGCCATGGCCTCACATGTGCTATGGCCCTTACATGCACCATGGCACGTGTCATGGCCCGTCCATGACATGCCATGTATGGATCATGACATACCGTGGCATGCCATGGAGGCACCATGGGCGCAAGGTGGTACAATGTATGTGCCATGGTGGTCCCATGGCATGTGCTGAATGAATTACTTGTCATGGAATATCCTATGGGTACACCCGCGATGTGCCATGGCATGTTCATGGCATGTTCAATGGCACGTGCCGTGGAACAATCCATGAACATGCTATGGCACATCCCATCACGTACCATGCGTGCACCATGGGCGTGCCATAGTACATCCAATGGCATCACCGTGGACGTGCCATGGACGTGCCATATGGTACATCCAATGGCCATACCATGAACGCACCACTCAAATTCATGGCATGTACCATGGAGCCTCCGTGGCATGCACCGTGGATGCACCATTGAGCCTCCCGTGGTATACGCATCGTGGATGCCAACGGCATGCACCATGGAGCCTCCATGGCGTTAATGGGTGATCCATGGACGCTCCGTCGTATATCCCGTGGCCGTTCCATGGAGCCTCCATGGCATCAGTGGATGACCCATGGACGCACCGTGGTACGTCCCATGACCGTGCCATGGATGCGCACGGAGCCTCCGTGGTATGCACCATAAATGCGCCATGAACCGAGCCCTGGTGGTATGCACCGTTAATGCGTCGTGAACCGTAACCCGATGGTTCGTCCGTGGTGCGTCCATAGTGCGTCCATGGTTGCATGATGGTGTGCCCACAGTGCATCCATGCTGCGTCCACGGATGACGCCGAGGCTTCATGGTGTGTCCACGGCGCCTGCCACGGAGACTCCGTGGTGCATTCCATGGCATGGCCATGGGATAATAGCCATGGTGCGCTCATGGTGCGTCTGTGGTGATGCATGGCACGTTCCATGGCATGTTCATGGCATGCTCAATGAAGCGTGCCATGATCAATGCATACCAAATCCATGGCATGTCCATGGCATTGCTGCGGCGTTGCCATGGCGGGCATTGCCATAGCGCGTGCCATGGCTTGTGAAATAATTTCAATCGTTGGGTATTCGCCGTTCGCTTGATTGGGTTGAGTTTGTTGCCTTGACACTGGCTTCTGATATTGGGGTTTGACTGCGCTTTTTGACATCGCATTTTGGCACGTATTACAGGGGGCCTTTTTGACGGCGCAGTTGGACACTGCCCTTTGAGAAGCAGTTTTGCGCATGGCATTCCTTTCGAACATTGCATTTTTGATTGTTGCATTTTGACCATTGCGTTTTTGAAAACGCACATTTGGACACATCGCCTGTATTTTGACCGTGCTTTTTGCCACTAGAATGCTTGCGATTTCCAACCTCTGTTGGGTTGGAAAAATGTAGAAAATAGTGTTGAAACCGACGACTGTCACAAAGTTCATGGCCAACCAACCCACGGAAATAATCAGGGATGTGTACAGAGTGATAATATATCCGCTGAGCGGTTTTTTACGGAGCGGTTCAATCAAACCGCACCGCTCCGTGACATCTGAAACGGCGGATATCCGCTCCGTGACAATCCGCGACTTTTCCCAAAAGCGGATATTCGATCCGCTCCGCTCCGTAACACACTAGAAAAATCCGCTCCGCCCTGTGACATTTTCTAGGGCGGATATCCACTCCGCAATAATCCGTGAATTTCCCAACGTGCGGATATCCGCTCGGCTCCGCTCCGTGACATAATAAAAAAAACGCTCCGCCCTGTATGGATTATAACTGCGCGGTTGGAACCGTGAAGAGGGGTTTTTCTACAGAGCGGTTCGACCCGCTCCGTAGGTATATCTCACGGATCAAACCGCTGAAAGTCGCGTTTTTTCCACGGTCGAAATTGTTCAGAATGCTGGATAACCTACCGTAGAACGACTTGATATCGCAGTGTATTCCTTGTATGGCGCCTACAGCGACGACATCCATCCCCCGTCCAGCGTAAACAACGTAGTATGAACAGGTGGTCGTTTTGTTGTTTGTTGGTTTAGTTGGTTTTACGTTTTCACTGTTTTTGATTTTTCATGGAGAGCCGTGGTCCTGGATCAGACGCTGCTGTTGCTGTTGCGCGTGTGCGGCCCCGACCCCCGTCACTCTGTGCTGTATGATCGGCAAATGTCCAAGTAGTCATTATTCAATATTATTGTTTTTGTTTGTCTTCTCGAGAGACGCAACGTTTACATGTGCCCCTTTATTCTCCTTTGGTGCTGGGCGTTGGGCGCCACAAGGGCGCGCAAAAAAAAAATGTCAATTTTATCCGCCAGTACAACGTGTCCTTTCGTACTTGATGGTATGTACTCGCGGAAATATGTATTATGTTGACGGTTAACCGTATCATGTTGACGGTTAACCGTATCATGTTCACGGTTAACCGTGTCATTTTCACGTATAATGGCCACGGTGCACCATGAGGAAATGCCGCGGTTTTGTGCAATTTGCTCGACGGATCGAGATAAACCGCTCCGTGAAGAAAAACGTGCGACGGATATCCGCTCCGCAATAACCCGTGACATTTGTAGCGGCGGATATCCGCTCCGTGACAATCCGTGATTTCCCCCGCAAGCGAATATCCGCTCCGCTCCACTCCGTGACACTCGAAAAAATCCGCTCCGCTCCGTGACATTCAAGGGCGGATATCCGCTCCGTGGTAATCCGTGACTTTTACCACTGTCGGATATCCGCTCCGCGAGATGTAAAAATGAAAAAAATGCTCTGCGGAGCGGTTCTTACTCCGTACACATCCCTCAAAACGGTAAGAGTAGAAAATACCTGGTACGGAGTATATTTTTTAAATGGTGGGAAAGCGTAGATCTTGACCTATTTTGTCGCTTGAGTTTTTGTGGGTTGGGTTGGCGTTGCTTGGGTCGTGACGTTCGACGGTTTCAATACTAGTACTAGTATGTTTTCCCTACCAAAATTTGGTGAATCGCGACTACCGCCGTGCATTTTTTCTGGCGTTGCCTTTTGACATTGCCTCTTGACAAGAGGCTTTTGACTTCGCCGCTCATACCAGGTATCTTCTACACAGGCGGTATGATAGCGCGCATGGCTGCATCATGATCTGGCTTTCTGGCTGCCAAGAAAGATGGTTAAAACCAAAAAGGTTATCCCCGTGGAGCCATATATTATTACGCCTCCTTATCAACGGGTTTTATTTTGATGTTTTCCCTCTTGACTACGTTCTGGTATGATACACCTGTTTGACATTGAAGCTTGACATTTCATTTTGACGCTTCACTCTGACACTTCGTTTTGACCTTGCGTTTTGACATCGCCCTGATTGGCGTTGCATTGCTGTTCCATGATTTGCAGTCCTTCCCGTCGAGAGTGCACCTCAGCGACCTGAACCAGCCGCAGTACGCGCTGCACAAAATCCTGGAGCTCAATGGAGGGGCCCATCATAGCCACACCCTCATCTTTGAGGTAAGTATTGGTATTGAGTGCATGCACTACCGTCGCCATGGTGGTGGTCCTATAGAGGGCAATGCGACCGCCTTATCGAGGGAAGCCGCCGTATTCATTCCAGGTTGTGAGTGCGATCGGTGGTGTGCCAGAGCAATATGACCGCCTTGTATGGGCATGTCGCCTTTCTCAGACCGCCTTGTTGGGGGAACCCTACTGTACTGTGTGTAGTTTGGAGATTGAGGGTACTGAACTGGGAGGTAATTGCGTTTTCTAGTGTTTCGGGGATACGATATAGACATATAGGGTGTGTGAACATTGATTATATCCAAGGCGTCACGGGTCATGACCCGAACCGTGGGCCGGGTTAGGGGGTCCTTCAAAAACCCGCGGGTCGAGTCGGGTCGGGCCAGGACGTGTTGGAAATCTCATGGGACGGGTCGAGTCGGGCCAGGAGTTTTGCAAATGTTACGGATCGGACCGGTTCACCCTGACACGATCCCACCCGCGAGAAGGGATCCGACTCGTGAAGAAACCCTGATTATTTTATACTGGTCTGGTGGATACCAGGCCCTATTCCCTAGATCGTACCGCCTCGTTATCACTATCATCCTTCAAGACCATCCTGGCTCCTCGACGGCGCTCTGAGGTGTTACCCTCATCGTTGACCCTCGACAGTGCGGTTGTGCACATGACCCATGCCGGTGTGTCTTCACAACATACATCTTAAGAAACATCACCCTACGAAGGGACCACCGTCCCACATTTTCAAGATGGCACTGTTAATGGTAGAGGGAGACGATATTGTAAAAAATCAAATTACACTACGTGCTATACATCTTAAGAAAGATCACCCCACGAAGGGACCACCGTCCCACATTTTCAAGATGGTACTGTTGATGGTAGAGGGAGACGATATTGTAAAAAATCAAAATACATAACGTACAGCTGTGAGATACATCTTAAGAAAGATCACCCCACGAAGGGACCACCGTCCCACATTTTCAAGATGGTACTGTCAATGGTAGAGGGAGACGATATTGTAAAAAATCAAAATACATTACGTACAGCTGTGAGATCTAAGATGTAGTCGAAACTCACATTTGCAAGCTGTGTGATATTCCGATCGAGCGTGTTTCTGGGTGTGTGTGTCCTCATTAAGAATAAAGGTCGGCGACTCCTCCTTTGAACTAGCTTGTACCAGGGTCGACCGGGTGATGTTCATCAGTCTATGCGCGGAAACTGTAAATCACGTTTTTTTTTAGGGGGGGGGGGCGCCGTGGAACGCACCAGTTTATTATATGTGTTGTTGAATGACCGGTGAGGGAACGATATTGTACCATATCAGACGTCAAATGGTTTGTCTATTTGTTAGATGTGTGGCTTTTCGGTAAGAAGCAAATTTCAAAACTTCGTCCGTGGGTGTGAGAAAAGTTGTCATGTAAACCGCTTTTTGCTCTAATAGCTGCGCGGATGGTGTTATTTGGACCTTCGTGGGGGCTGTTTATTTCGCCCATATTGTGATACTAATACTGCAGGATATTAGCCTTGGACAGACAGCCTCACCGCCCGATGCTTGCTATTTAGCGCACGGCCCCGTATAACTGGAATTTTGTTATGGATTTCGGCTCGATACGTGTTTGTTGCCGTTTTTCCTTTTGTGTGTTTCATGCTTCTTCCTCGCCCTCCTCCTCTTGTGCTGTAATTTGCTGATATTTACTACTGTGCCTTTTCTGTGCTGTTTTGCTTTTTGCCATATATTGTTGCAGCTGCTGCCTTTTCCTGTGGACAAGCTGACGCACGCAACGACCCTCGTGGAGGCGTTTTCGTCTGAAGTAGTGCTCAAGAGACATTGCCTGGTAAGGAACTTGAAGGACTTGTCAGGGTAACAGTAAAAGCACTGCTCGCCTGATAGAATACAAAAAAACAGACGTTTCCTGTGTCGAGAAAATAAAAACAGTATTACCTGGTGAAAACAAAGCATTTGCGGCACGTAAAAATAACTATACACAGTTCCTCTTTTCGAGACGTGGATGCCTTCAAGTGGCGGGGATGTCTTGAGTTTAAAAAGGGGTAGCACGGGCGTTCCTATGAGCTACCAGGCATATCATATATGTACATACCAGGGGTGACGCGGAAAAGCTCTTGAAAACTACAGAAAAAATACTTGAGCCATCTCGTAAGTAATCGGGCAAGAAACAATTTCCAGCCCGAACTAGTTTTATAGCGGGGCCTTTGACGGGTCGGATGAGTCCTCGCGTGTCAGGTCGGGTCATGGTGACCCAGCCCGACCCGTGACGTTTTTGCTAACCTCCTGACCCGATCCGAGCTGACCCGTGAGATTTTCGAACAGTTCCTGATCCGCCCCTGCTCGACCCGCGAGTTTTTGATACCTCCTGTTGCGACCCGCGGGCCGGGTAATGATCCGTGAAAACCCCCGGTTTCTAGTTGTGTTTAAACCCGGTAGACCCAAGTAGCCCACTCCAAGAGTCAACTCACACTACTTCGAAGTATATACTCCGGAGTATATTTTTTTCAAAATAATTTGTTTCATGCGTACTGAATTCCGCAGATGTCTGGTTTTTGTCCCCCTCGATGCGGGTCATCCAGTTTCAGCGCGCAGAACAAGGCTGAACGTCTTAGTCCTGCAGACCTTGGCATTAGCAGGGGAGTCACCGACCTGTATCCTTCACGAGGGTATACACGCCCCTTAGAGGCGCGACCGAAATATCACACGCAGCTTGCAAAGCTTGAGTTTTGGTCAAAATCGTCCTTTTTGGTCGATCTCTCACACACAGCTGAATGGTATTTTTTCCGTTTTTTAAATATAATGTCAGGATAATAGAAAGGGGAAGAGCGTGTGTTGATTGTCGTTGATGTTGCGCTGTTTGCTCGAGATCGGAGTTTTTTTGTTGTTGCAGTGCTGGTGTTTGCTGTTGCCGCTGTTGTGGTTGCTGCGTTGGTGGCGGTGTTTACGTTGCTGACGTTGCTGCTGCTGTTGTGATGATTTTTTGGTGATACTGATGTTGGTGTTGTTTATGCTGACATTTGCTGTTGTGTTGGTGGCGATGTTTACGGTGCTGATGTTGCTGCTGCTGTTGTGATGATTTTGTGGTGATGCTAATGTTGGTGTTCATGCTGACATTTGCTGTTGCTGATGTTGTGGTTGTCGTGTTTGGGGCGGTGTTTGTGTTGGTGGTGGTGGTGGTGGTAGTGGTGGTGTTGTTGGTGTTGTTGGTGTTGACGTGGTTGCCATTGGCGATGGTGCAGTTTATGTTGCGTTTTTTGCTGTGCTGTTGTTTCTGACGTTGACGTTGCTGTTGCTGTTGCTGTGTTTTTTCTGCCTGCTACCACTGTTGCTGTTCATGTTGGCGCTACTGTTGTCGCTGTTGCTGTGCCTACTGTTGTCGTTGCGACTGTTCTGTCGCTGCTGCCGCTGCTGTTGCCATAGTACTGTTGCTGTTCCCGTTACTGTTAACCCATATGGAGCCCATCACCTCTCCCTATACTAACTTTAAGTAAAAAATTACCCAGAAGCATTTCCAGTTGTAACCGCGTTGATAGAACTGCACTCACATTTTGGGGACAACGGCGGGAAAAAACGCATTACGCTACGATAGAAGTGCAGCAATTTTTCCATGAGGCATCCCACTTGAGCTCCAAATCTTTAACCCAATGTTAAAAAGCTTAGTTTGGGTAAGGTAAGCTATTGGTTAACCTTTTGCAGAGTGGTCAAACGGACTAATACCCCACTAATACCTTAACAAATGACGGCGTCGGCAGGACAAAAAGAATAAAAAAAAAATGGAATAATTGACAGGTCCGCCCGTATATCCGGCCGACCTGCTATTATCCCGCCGTTTCAGGGGGGGAGAGTGTTTATAAGGCTTAGTTTGGGTGAGCTACTGGTTAACCTTTTGCAAAGTGGTCAAACGGGCTAATACCCCACTAATACCTCGACACCAATGCCTTTGGAGAAAATAAAGGTGCTTCCCGATGACAAAAACCCCATGCCCGGGGGGGTCGTACAACGAAAAGTAGTCCGAAACAAGAATGAATCTCTCCCCGACGATTTTGGGTTGTAATAATCACCTCCGTCGCTCGGAAATCGTTTCAGCCGAAAAGTGGTATACCGTAGGAATACACCTCTATCGTACCACGCGTCCGAAAAAAATAATACTTGTTAAATAAAGTGGAATCATTTTTGCTGCTGTCTAGAAGGGTTTCACGTAGTGGTGGTGGGCTCTGCGGTGAGGTCGTCGACTAGAGCAACTTCAACTTCAACTTCAACTTCAACAGCGTCGGCAGCAACCGTAGCAACACAGCAGTGTAGCAGCAACAGCAACAGCAGCGACGGCAACACAATGTGCACGTAGATCTATAGTTCGCAGGACGAAAGCGAGCAAAAGAAAAGCGAACATTCTTCACGTGCCGGTTGAGTCCCCCTATGTGACAACTTTGGTCGTGTGGTGCTCTGTGTAGCGTGAAGACGAGGTAACAAGAAATTCATGAACGAAAAGCTATATTCCAAGTGGGGAATCCCCCCGCCCCCCGCCCCCGCCCCCCCTCCGTTTTCGTTGGTGTTTCGTCCTACTAAGAATGGATCTCCGTGAAAAGTGCACACTCCCAAGTGTAACGTCTCTAGAACGGAAGTGCAGCTCTGAAGGGGTCAGTAAAGCTAACGATCCCGGTTGGGCTGTCGAAAACACCCTAACCAAAGAGCAAAAAAAAAGTACACTATAGGTTTATGCTAACTATGCTGCCGGGGTTGTAACGAAGACCACTGATAGGGACAGCTTACGCTATACCTACAATGGGACCCGAAGGGTGCGCCAGCTAGCGTTGGGCTGCGAAAGCAACTGAGTTAAATCGACACACGACGCGTATGAAAATACGTGGAAGTGTGGTGAGCTAAAGCTTTATTTTTCCCCATCCGCCGGAGGATGAAAAAAAAGAAGAAAGCTAACAATTCTGGCTTGGCTCGTGCTACGAACAAACGCGCACCCCAACGAGACAACTAAAAAAAGACGCTCACACGTGCGAAAGGTTTATGCTAACAAATGATTACTTGGCTCGTCCGACACAGCAGTAGACCAAAACACCCCCAACAACGAAAAGTAAAAAAACGCACACACTCACACACGAAAGGGGTATGTGCTATTAGTAACTGTTCCGGCTCCGCTCGTGCAACACGGTAGACAAAAACACCCCAAGTTAAAAAGTTAAAGAAACGCATACGGCATACACAACAGGGTTGTATGCTATTAATAACAACACCGGCTTGGCTCATCCGGCGCAGTAAAAACACCCCACCAGAAATGCTAAAGAAACGCGCACACACGAGGGTTATGTATGCTACAGTAACAGTACAGGCTTGGCTTGTTCAACACAGCAAAAAAAAAGAAGAAAAAAAACAAAAACTAAAAAAGTGCACAACGCACACAGGCAAGAATGGAGGAGAAGCCGGAAATTATAATTGCGAGGAGGCGAATACAAGCCAAACGAAAAGCAGCGGAGGAACGAGAAGCCGCGGAGGCAGCAGCAGCAGCGGCGGCGGCGGCGGCAGCAACAGTGGTAGCGGGAACTGGCGCACACGGGAAAGGGAAGGGAGAGGGGCAAAATGGGCACGGGAAGGTATGTAAAGTATGACTTGGGGGTATAGGCGTTCATGAGATCAGGGAGGGGGGGGGGGGGGGGGTATGTGTGAAATGTGACCGAGGTGTGTTAAATATGTACTTCGTATTTACAATAGTTTTATCAAATATGACCGAGGTGTGTTTGTTGCTGTTGTTTTGTTTTCTTACCGACGATTGAAGGGAAGGTACGTGTAAGCGGTAACGAGAACGGGGTGGGAGAAGGGCAAAATGGGCACAGGAGGATTTTTTGTGAAAAATATTTCGGAGGCGTGTTTGTTGCTGCTGTTTGTACGAGCGTTTGGAGGGCAGGTGTATACTGTGTGTTTTGTATTGGTCTGCCACAGTACGGGTTTGTTTTTTTTGTTGCTGTTGGTTTTGGTTCAATTTCCTACACCCAAGCCCCCAGGCTCGTTTGTTCCGTTGTTTGTACATCACCTCTTCGATCGCGCTCAGTATCCCCCCTCCCTCCCCCCCGCACCACACCATCGCGTCCGCCACCGCCTCTGCCGCTGGGCTGTAAACGGCAGGGGGGCAGAAAGAGAAAGTTGGGAGAGGGTCTGGAGGCTAAAAGCGATGCAGCCGGCAAGAACGCGGCCGTCAAGTCTCCAACGGACGACTCTTCGACGGCGATGATGAACGGACACGACGGTAACGCTGCGGCTAACGACAAGAGCAACAGCACTAGCAGCAGCAATAGCAATAGCAACAGTGACGGCGACAACAACAGCAGCAGCAACAGCAATGGCAATGCGGTTTCGGCCGGACCGCAGCCTCTCAGTTGCGAAGAGGTAGTGGTTACGCCGCCTGCTCCGGAAGACCTCATCGCGACGTACGTCCTGGTAAGCGTTTTGGCGCGCTGTTTTTGAGTCGTTGTAGAAAAGTGATGGTCGGAGTCGTACTTGTACTTGTACTTGCACTTGTATTTGTACTTGTACTTGTACTTGTACTGGTACTGGTACTTGTACTTGTACTTGTACTTGTACTTGTATTGTACTTATACTGGCACTTGTAGTGGTGGTAGTCGCAACCCCAGCTCCAAGCCCTGATCCCGACCCCACCCCCAACCCAACCGAACCCCAACCTCATATCCAACCGTAACCCAACCCTAACCCCAACTACTGTAGTACTAATACTAACACTAGTAATAGTAGTAGTGGTGGTAATCCCAACCCCAACTCCAACTCCTGATGCGGACCCCACCCCCAACCCAATCAAACCCCATCCCCAACACCAACCCCAACACCAGCCCCAGCCCTACCCCACCCCAACCCCAACTGTGACCCAACCTTAACCCCAACTACTGTAGAAATAATACCAGTACTACTGTAGTAGTAGTTGTCAGTGGTGGTAGTCCCAACCCCAACTCCAACCCCTGATCCCGACCCCACCCCCAACCAAACCCCAACCCACCCCAACCCCAATCCAACCCAGCCCCAACCCCAACCCAACCCAAATAAAACTCTTTACCAAACCAGGCGAAGGGACAAGCCAAAATCGTCGACATCCTCCAGCAACTGTCGAATGAGCTAAAGCTGCCTTTGGGGAGCGAGACTCGTCTTCGGCTGTTGGGAGTGGGGAACTCTGAGATCAACGCCGTGGCGGAGCGGGAGGAGGAGGCGCAGAGGGTGAGCCATTCGTATCGACAAGAGAGCGGGAGAGGGGGGACGGGGTTTGCATGCGATTATGCCAGGCTTTTTGATTTTTGTGGGTCGATTGGTTACTCAGTTTGAATGGTGGTTGTTTTGACTGGTGCTACTGTTCATACTGGTGCTACAATTCATAGTATAGGTTATAATTTTTGAAGTCATAGTCACCCGACTTGGCACACATCTTTATTCCTATTTAAAAAAAAAAAATGCCTATCGACGACAATAATCGATACGTGGTATAATAATTATATACTGCGTTGTTTTTTCAGTTTTCGTGTAGAGGGCAACGTAGATCGTGTCTGGAGTGAGAAGCGCTGTGTCAGGCATCGGAGCCCACTCAACCGTCCGGGAGGAGAATGTTCTAAATTTAGTGCTGAAAGCGAAAAACATGGAGGCCTCTCAAAAAATCGATATTTGCAAGTAGTTCTGTATCTATTGTACCGTCCTCGATTATGAATGTACTGCTCTGACGTGTCGGGTAACCCACGACGTTTTGTTGCACCTTTATTTTCGTTTTCAGTTCTTAGCAACGAGGGCAACGCAGAACGTGGCGGGACCCATCCTGAAGCTGCTTCATATGGGGTCTATCTTGCTGGAGATGGCGGATGACGAGGTTGGTGATTTTTTGTTGATGTCGATGTTGGCGTTGGTTTTGTTTTTGGCCTCGGTGTTGGCGTTGGTGTTGATAAAGGTGTTGGTGTCGATGCTGGTGCTGGTGTTGGTGTTGGTGTGTTACCGCAATGCCGGTGTTGATGTCGACGCAGGTGTCGGTGTTGGTGTTAGTGTCCACGGCGCACGATTGAATTGAAAGCCTCCCCTCGAACTACGCGAGGTACTATTTAATATGTCGTCGACCTAAGGGAGGGAGCGGAGATTATTGTATGGTATAAATTGCCCGCCTTTTTTCCGTCATGAGAACGCGGGGGGGGGATCGACAAGAGATGCCGGTTTATTAACGGTGCGGCCACCGCTACCGCCATCGCTGTTTACCGACGGTTCTGAATGTGGGTTCGTCGGTATCAGGGGCGATATGACGACAGGTGTGTTGAGTATTGTGTTTCAGTGACGCTTTAAGACTACGCTGCGAGTTTGTCTAATTTTCACCACGCCCAAAAATTAACGATCACTTTGAACCAGACTGAAGCCGAATTTTACGACCCCACCGGCGACCGCGACTCATGAAATTCATGTCCAGTGGGTACCCCGACTTGCAACCGTTTTAGCACCGCACTCCCGACACTAGGATAATACACTTGGAGTTAGACTAGATTTAGGGGGTGGGGGGGGGCTCTAAAGGGGCTTAGACCACCCCCATGACAAGCCCAAGAAAAACGCTCTCAATGCTTTCACGACTGGAAACCCTTGTTGGGGCACAACATTACTTGAATTTAGTATAGGGAGGAGTTTTGGGACTACAAAATGATTAACTAAGCAATGCTGTTATCTTTAGTGGGCAACACCAGTATAGTGCCTTTTGATATGGTGGGGGGATATATGCCGATTTTGACCACCCTTTAATTCACGCTTTTGGGGGGGCGTGTGCCTTGTATGGTGACAAAAAAGAAGCGACGATTGCGATGCTTTCAAGCGTCGACCAGTTGCGTGGGCGCGCAACAGCAGTACGAGTAGGGCCATGCCGCCTGCGCCCGTCCCGTACTCGATTTGTTGCATTGTTGTCGTTCGGACACCATGTTATATCATCGTCGCCAACCAGCAGTGGCCGAACTCTTCCTGTACTATAATCAAGGTCTTCGCATTGTTGTGGTTCGGACACCATGTTATATCATTGTCGCCAACCAGCAGTGGCCGAACTCTTCCCATACTACATTCAAGATATTATGTAATCCGTCTCAAATGGGTGAAGTCACGAATGCTCTTGGCGTACCCCCGGTATACGATTCCACGATTTTATCCATATCTTTTGTCGATATCACACAACGCCCACAAGTTAACGAAAACCTGCCGCGCGAGTTCCCTATTAATAGCGACAGCTGTACTATCTGTAGTGTTGTTGCCTGGTGTGTGTGTTTTTGCTACTTCACGTTTCGTTACTTTACGTTACGCTAAGATACGCCGCGTTACTTTACGTTGCCCTTCGTCACTTTGTGTTACGTTGAGTTACGCTACGTTACGTTCCGTTGCCCTGCGTTACGTCACGTTACGTTAAGTTACGCTACGTTACGTTCCGTTGCCCTGCGTTACGTGACGTCACGCTACGTCACGTCACGTTACGTTACGTTACGTTGCCCTGCGTTGCGTTGCGTTACATTACATTTGGTTTCGTTGCGTTTCATTACGTTTGGTTTCGTTGCGGGTTTCATTACGTTTGGTTTCGTTGCGTTTCATTTCGTTGCCTTTCATGTCGTTTCGCTTCGTTGTGCTCCGTTTCGTTTCGTTGCAGGAGATGAAGGCCACCAGCGGTTGGGGAAAGACACCTCCGCCAGAGGGCGAGCCGGCCCCACCACCGTGGATGCCTATCCAGGTAATACCAAAACTAGTACAAATCTTTTCTGAAAGGGCAACGTGCCACTGCCGTGTTTTTTTCTTTGTAGTTCGTACTTTGTTTTCTTTAGTGTTTGTGTTTCGCGTTCGTCTTGTTTTCCGTGTTTTTTTTTCTCGTGTATCTGGTAAATTTTTTTTTCTGACGAGTTTCTTGTTTTCTCCTTCTCCTGCTTGACCTGGTATTTTCTTTTTTTTGTGTAATCTTTGGTTTTGTTTTATTTCTTCCGGTCTTTTCTCTATTTTTAGTTTGACCTTGATTGGCTTAGTTTCAACTCGTCTCGATTTATGTTTTTTTGAGTTTGTTTTCGTCTTGGCGCTTTTCGTTCGATTGTGTTACGCTGCTCAATCCACCTCGTTTGTTTTTGTTTCCTTAGTTTTATTTTTTTCTCTTTTCGATTTTTATATTCTACTTTATCGACTCATTCAGTTTGTGTTGTTTGTTTTTCGTTTTGTTTTCTTCTGCGCGTTGCCATTTGTATTTTTTTATCGGTGCCCAAGGTGGTGCTGTTCACCATCAACGCTCAGGGGAAGTGGACGGTGCTGCACGGGAACCCTATGGTGACCTTTGTCACGGGCACGGATGAGGTGGAGGACGTCATTGAGCGATACGGACGCCGCCGGTAAGATGAAAAACATGTTGCTGTGTTAGCGTTTATGTTGTGTGTTGGTATTCGTGGTGGTGGCGGTGCTGTGGTTGTTGCCGCTGGTTGTGGTGGTGGTGGTGGCGTTGGTGTCATTGCTGTTGCTGGTGAGATTGATTGCTGATGTTTTTCGTTGGTTGTAGATGTTGTGTGATGTGTTTTGTTGTTTTTTCAACCGGTCAACCCACCGGTCCTGACAACCCATTAAAACATCCAATCGCTCCAATGAGCCAACCCAACTACCCAGCCATCCAACCATCTCGCGAAAAAATCAATCATGGGACAGGAGACCCTCGAAGCGGCCGACCTCTGAAGGGGTTGCAACCAACTAATACAACCAACCTCCCACTACTAACGACCAATCCAACCAACAAACTCAACCAACAACCCCAACCAGCCATCCAATCAACTCTCGAAAAAATCCATACCGAAATAAACGAACAGAGGGGCCGGCCTTAGCAACACAGAAACCAAGTAAACCAACCAATCCAGTCAACCAATTACGTGTACCAACCAGTCCAATCACCCAGTTCAGTCTATCAACCGACCAAGAAACCAGCCCGCCCTCACCATGAAACCAACAAACCAACCACCAAGCCATCTCTCGAAAACCAACCCAATAAAAAAAAAGCGTACCAGGCGCCTGGAGCCTCCAACCAACGCAACACAACACCACACAACACAACACAACACAACACAACACAACACAACACAACACAACACAACACAACACAACACAACACAACACAACACAACACAACACAACACAACACAACACAACACAACACAACACAACACAACACAACACAACCAACAGATTCAACCAGCAATTCCACCCAACCAACCTATCGTCCTTCAACTCTCTCAAAAACATTTTTATGACAGGGGGCCGGAGGCACTCGAAGCCGCCGGGCTTCGAAGGGGACGCCCCGCGGTGATCGAACACTTCAAGCCCACCTACATCGACGAAGAAAGGGAAAAGGAGAAGGAGAACGGCAAGCCACCACCCCCACCTCTTCCGCAGCAGCACGCGCCGAACACTGTTAGCCAGAAAAACCCCGATGTGATTGCGCCGTCGAGTTCGGGGGGCGGGCAGGATGGATCGGAGGGGGGAGGAGGAGGCTTTCTGGAAGGGGATCACCTATCGAGTAATGGCTTTTTGGGGAACGGGGGCACGCGAGAGGTGAGAGGTTGGGACTTGAGGGTTTCGTTGGTGGACGCGAAGGAGGGAGGGGGGGGGGGGGAGGGGGGGGGGCAGGTTTTTCGTCGATATGGCAGACGTCGCGTGCACCAAGCGCGAAGCGCTGTGAGGTGTTCGTCGAGTCAAGTCGCATGAAGGGGCGAGAGGTGCTCATCCTACGAAGAACCACTTGTGAGGCGGAGTACCGCACGTTGTTTTTACGTTCTTGCTTATGGACGATAGCTTCGAATGACGGGGGGGGGTATAATGTATCATACGTATTTTGTGGTGCTTTACTGTTTTCGTTTTGTTTTCGTCGACATTTTTGTTTCCCGGAAGTGAAAGTGGATTACCTATCGAGGAAAGGCGTTGTGGGGAGGGGGGGGGGGGGGGGGGGGGGGATGTTAGACATTGGGATTTGAAAGGCAGGGGGTGGAGTGCGAGGTGGTATTTATGTTTTTCGTGCTTGTGTTGTGCTGTTTTCGTGTTTTTTCTCGCTTTTCGTTTTATGGTCGTAAGAGAGATTTTGTTTTGTTTTGTGTTGTGTGAGTCTCTACCAGGACTGTTACGAAGCATAAGAGGTATGCCATTCTTCTTACTCCTGTTCCTGCTTCTCTCTCTCCCCCCCCCCCCCCCCCCCTTCGCCGTGCTTTTTGCTGCCTCCATCATCGTGCCGAACTGGAAACCTCTTTTTTGACGGCGTTTTGTCGCGTGTTGGGCGCGCTTCGGACGTGTTTTCGCTTTTTTGTGGTTGTGGGTGGTTGGCCACGCTGTGGTTGGCTGTTCTTTGCTTCGGGGTATCCGATCGGCGAAGCAGGGCGGTGAGGGGGGATCACTGCTTTGGAGGCTTCTCAGTGAGCGATTCCCGGTAAGATTTTATTTCTTGTTTTATGTTGTTATCGTTTTTGGATTGATACATGTAACTTTTTTTGTTTGTTTAGGGGGGGAGGGGGTTATATTAGCTTGGTCCAGTGTTTTCGTAGTGTATTTTATTAACATTCTATTGTTGTCGACGAGGCCGTCTGAGTTGTCCACGAGGCCGCACTGAGGGACAGGAAAAAGCGATACGCACTGATTTAGAGAGGGGCGAAAGAGGCGTGGGCAGAGAGGGGTGAGAGAGATAAATGGTTGCGAGATAGACAAGAGTAGGGAAGGGAGACGGAGATGGAGAGGTGGGCAGAGCGGGGTAACAAGAGCGGAGGGAGGTACACAGGGAGGGTAAAGAGAAAGAGAGACGGGAATAAAAAAGGGAAAGAGCTGGAGATAAAAAGGATAGGCAGGGGAGGGGGAGGGCAGAGACAAGCGGAGAAGAGTGAAGAGGGGGTAACGGAACTCCCACAGCGTGCTTGTACGCCACGTAAAGCCAGGGAGACAGAGAGATGGATGGAGATAGATAAATTGATGTACGCCCTTCCCCCCCCGCCCCAAACCCACCGTCTTCCCTGCCCTGGTTATCTCTGGTTGGTTTGTCGTTTTGTTACGTGTTTCGTTGTTGCAGCACTACGTGAACAAGGGGCTGGAGGATCACCCGTTGCCGCACGGGAAGTTTCCCACGCTCGGCTTCAAGAAGGTTGGGTGCAGGACTTGGTTTGGTTTGGTTTGGTTTGTTTCGATTTGTTTGTAAAGATGAAGGAATACGGCGTCAGCTGTGAGTTTTTCCGATAGGTCGATACTCAGCTTTGCAAGCTGTCAGTGACAACATCTGTAAGCTGTGGGAGTTTTTTTCCTGCTGTGTTGTTTTTTCATGCGGCGTGGTTAGGGGAGGGATAGTGGAGGGGGCGCGGGGAGGGGGGGGGGGGGGGGGCGGGGGGGGCATGACTAGTCTGGGAGCCGCGAGTATTCCGGGATGTACTACGACTGCACTATCGCTTGTTTCGTACAAGGTCCAAGATTGATATTGTGATTTAGTGATGGCAGGTTTAGCTGATCCTGTTACTGGTCTGTGTGTATCTTTCCCCCTGTCTGCTCTCTGCCTCTCTATCCCTCCGTGTGTCTCGTCTGAACCAGGATAACCCTAACGAAACCCGGAGCTTGTATCGGAGGGCGGATCAAGGGATTCGGATATGCGGTAGCTGAAGACGTAAAGGAGGCGGTTGGACGGGGGAGGGGGGGAGGGGAGGACTTGATGTTGCAGATAGACCCCCTCGCAACGGTTCGTGCCCTCCTCGTATTTGCCTTGTTTTCTGGTGGTTGGAGGTGGGGTTGGATGGAGCTGGGGCAGGCGTTGGACCCGGGGTCAGGGGGACCTCCGGCGCTCTCGAACTTGCACGCCGCGCCTCTGTGAAATGTACCCGGCCCTTGTCCTGCGCAGAACCCCGGGGAATAAGTTGGAAATATTAGTGTCTTGTTTTTTCGTGCGGAAATATGTGGTTTGCGAGGAGCCTGGCAGGCGGTAGGGGGAACAGGGAGAATGTGATCGAGAAGGCGGGAGAGGGGGCGGGTGGGGCGTGTACTCATGTGTTGCTTGCCTTAGGCATTCGACCGTTGACCACGCATCTCTTTCGAGACGGAACACCGCGAGGGGGGGGGGGCGGGTGGAGGTTAGCCGAATATTTGATCTTGTTGGGTTTCGTACCCGAACCGGCATTCCTTTTCGAAGCCTAACGAGAATACTTCGTGTGACCCCTTGGGAGACCTCGTTGTCGGTCCTTTTGCGTTCCGTTGTGTTGCCCCCCCCCCCCCCCCCCCCCCCCTGCTACCCTGTGTATCAAGCAGAGGGTTGTGGTTCCATTGTTTTTGGAAGCGGGTGGGCCAATCAAAATGCGCCTGTTTTCTTCTTTCATCTCTCTTATATCTTGCTACTGCTGTACTATTTTACTACGCGCTATAATACTACATTCTTCGAATAAATACTACCACTACACCACCACTGCTGTGGTACTGTGGTTTAATTTGGAACGAGTGCCCCCACGTGGCTCACAGGCGAAAGGGTTTAGAACAAACGACGACTACCACGATGATGCGGGGGCGCCAACAAGAGCAATGTCGCTGGCTGCGGTGGGCGAGGTTGGACAAAAAATCCGCGCGCGGGTGGCCTTTTTTCGCTGACCCCGACTTTTTTTTTTTATTATTATTTTTAGTGGTAATGTCATTGTTGGGGTAGATGGGATGGTGGGTGGGGGTGAGGGTGGGAGTGGGGGTGGGGGTGGCCAATGCAGTAACCGAGCAACCGTGATGTAGTGGTGGTCAAGCGGGGTACAGTAAATCAAAAGTGCATGGCCGCGGCAGTAGCAGCAGTGGCGGCGTTTTGCCCGTGTGATGATCCAGCAGTCGCGCGTGCGTGTGGTAATGGTGGTGGTGGTGGTGATGGAGACGGTAGTGGTTGCTGTCGGTGTGTACGGTATTTTAGCGCCGCTGTTTTCGTTTTTTTGTTGGCTGTGGCGATGGGATTGGGGGGGGGAGGGGGGGGGGGGGTCGCAGCGCGTAATAACGTGAAACCGATTGTGGCACATTCATTCTACAGCAGTCATCTGTTTCTTGCGAGCGCGAACGAAAGACATGAGGACGAAGTTGTTTTTTTTCGTCGTTCAAGCGTTGCCGCCGTGGTGTTTTTTGTCGCCTCGCCTTGTCTTGCCTTGCCTTGCCTTGCCCACACTGATGTGCTAATCTATTCATCAGCGGGTAGTTTTGTTTAGATTGAACGAGACACTTCGGCTGTGAGATCGAGAATTTCGCTACAACGAGTCACTCCTGCGAGCTGCGTGTGATACTTCGATCGCGCGTGTTAACGGGCTGTTACGGGTTTGTGCGTATTGTGTTTTTTTTTTTAATTTTTTTCGCCACCACACACACGGCGGCGCGATTGAGACCCCCTCGCTCACACTAGCATGCCAGGCGTGCCAGGTAGTGCATGCAGTTCCTTAAAGGGATTCTAGACCGAAAATAAAAGCCGAAAAAATCATTTGGTGACCTTGGCCCGAAATGCCCAGGGCTTTAGACCTATAGGGCCACGGGCGCATTGTTCTCACCGGGTACGTACAGGTTGGTTCACGTAAAATATATATAAAAAATATATGTATAGATATATATTTTCCGGCGAATGTTCACGTCATTTTTTCGATTCAGACCGTGAAATTTTGCACAAGTCTTGTATGTGCCTTGCGAAGACCTCACCCGATGGATTTTTTTGCCATATTTTTGCCTGATTTTTCGTCAGTGACGATTTTTCGGGAAATGTGGGCCGACTTACTTTACACGGGTGGTCTGGCCGCTTCTCGCGGGGTCGGGTCACCGAGATCCAACCCGACCCGTTGGATTTGAAAACCTCCTGACGCGTCTCCGTGAGGTTTCGAGCACTACTTATTGACCCGACCGGACTCGACCCGCAACATTTTGAAAACCTCCTCATGGCCCGACCCGCAGTTCGGGTCATCATGCCTGGTGAAAAAGCTCTCTGGATAATAATCGGATGAGTTCCCTCAGAGGGCACTTAAGACTATAGCCCGAAAAGAACATTTGGTAACCGTTTTATATAGCACCGCAGTCCCGACATCTAGGGACGAAACACTTACTTGGAGCTAAGACTATTTATAGGATCATTTCAGGAGTTGGAAGCAGTTACCCTTTTGACGCGTGCTACGACGATAGACGTATCATCGCTTTTCGTCTGAAATGGTTTCTGAACGACGGGTCCCTTCTTAACCTGAACTCGTCGGAAATAGCTCATTTTGTGGCTGGCTGTGCGTGACCCCTCTCCCTTAATGACTTTTTTTTTTTTTTTTTTATCCTCCGGCGGATGGGGAAAAATAAAGCTTTAGCTGACTTATTTTAGTAGGGTTAAGTCCAAAAAAAGGTATCGCCCGCCGGGCCGATGTTGGGACCATGGGCAGGTTTGCTCGTGGCCGCTTAGTTCGCAGAAATTCAACAGACCTGGGCATTTTCCCCCTCGAACGATACTACTTGAAGAATTGGGCCCCCTCTACCACGACGGATGTCAGCCGGGCATGCCACGGGTCGGGGTACATCTCGCGGGTCCCGTCAGGTCAGGGTGGCCCGACCTGAAACGACCCGTCCGTGTGGTATTTAAAAATCTTCTGACCCGACCCGACCGGACTTGACCCGCGAGAATTCAGAAACCACCTGACCCGGCCCGCAGGGTCGCGGGTCGGGTAATGACCCGTGCAAAGCCTTGGATGACAGTGGCTGAAACACGCCCAAAACAAGCGGTTCGCACCAGCTCCGGGCTCTTCTCGGGAACCATGTACGTTGGGTTACTATGTGAACCACCCGTACACGCTCATCATGCTGCGACTTCCTCATACTTGTCTCTGTATACCTTGTGACAATAATCGAAATAAGGTGCGTGCCTTTTCACGGACTTATCGATCAAAACAAGAAGTACTTGAGGAATCTAACGAGCGGTGGAGGCACTATACGTTACAAAAAATAGAAATACACTCCAGCTGTGAGATCGAAGACTTCATCGAAACTCATTTTTGCAAGCTGTGTGTGATACTCCGATCGTGCGTATTACTGGGTGTGTCCTCATTAAGGATATAGGTCGGCGACTCCCCTTACAACTACAGTGTAGCTATCAGGGTCAACAGGGTGATGTTAGTCAGTCTATGCGCGAAAACTATAAAACCCGTTTTTGAGGGGAAAAAAATCTGACAGCTGTGAAAGGAAGTGAATTAGTGCATCAAGTATAAACTATCCTGTAAGTCGTACAAACGGTGAGGGGGGGGCGGAGTTTTAAGGGTGTGGGGGCCGGGGGCGGGGGGGCGGAGGGTTTGAAAAGGAGAGGGGAGCGGGGGGGGGGGGGGCAACTCAACTTGTGCGCGGGAACCATAAACCCCTTAAGGGGAAAACTTTTTATGATTGTACAAGGAATGCATCAATTTATTATATATCCCGGAGTTTTCGAGGGAGGGGGGGGGGGGCGGGGAGGGGGGAGTTGAAACTCAGGGGGGGGCATCATTACCCGCCCCCCCCGTGCGGCGTCAGCTTAGATAATTCAACCTGAGCTCCGACGAAAGGTCTGTGAACAGTTGACTCGGCTGTGCCTCGCCCTGCCTCCCTGTCCCGTATCAATCGACGAACAGACCTTACAAGTAACGCGTCAACTTAATATTTCACCTTATTCCTAATCATTACCCATGGATTTTGGTGATCACAGACGTTCTAGAGAGCATTTTACCATAACAAGGGTCCGTGGACAAGCCTCCATTGAAAAGAGCACGAGGACAAACCCAAAACGCTGAAAAGGCAACGTGCAGTGAAGAACTACTAGTCTTAGTACTGCTGCGCGGTGCAAGGATATCTGTTTGCATGGATCTGCTTGCGCGGATGATCTGTTTGCACACGCCAGGCATGAAAGGCACAGAGCAAATTCCTACCGCGCACGACACGCCGCCTTGAAACTCCAGAGGAGGATGCGGCAGACCGGTCGAAAACAAATGAACTGGTAAAAAATCTGCGCCATCGCCCGCTTCACGCACAGATCTCCTCCTAACGAAAACACTTGACTGATTACTTTCAACCACACAATTCAATCGGGATCCAAACCGAAGGACCCGAGGACGGAGATTAGAACAAGTTTGGTACCAACGCCTTACACCGCGTATGCCTCAGTTAACGTGTGACGCGATGCCATCAAACCCCGGCGGCAAGAAACGAGGAGGCAGCTACAAATTAAGTCGAGGAATCAGACTTCTCCGCGAGTGCGCCGAAGTACTCCCTGGAATATGCCAGGTAGTACGCAGGAAGCGCGGGTGAGGCAACTCAACACAAGACCACGGATGCGTAGGAAGCCCAGAATACGGCAAAGTACGGGGGGACCCTGGCCGGGGCAGGAGGCCTCGTCCAGTCCAATACTTATACCCGTACATGTATTAAATGATCGCCGGCGGAGCTAAATCATACTACAGGACTACCGCCGCGCTGAGTGCTCAGCGTGAAGGTACATCCCGGGCGAGACCCTCCTTCCTCGGATCAAGAGCCCTCATTCACTCCAGTGCTTGCATCAACATGATCGGCGGCGGAGCTCAAGAATACATGAGCAACTGAAAATGCCGATCAATGTACATGGTCCAAACGCGGGAAATCGGATGGGTGGGAGATCCGAAAGTGACCCAGACGCGCGACACGAAAACCGACAACGCATCAGCATTGATGAGAGCATCACCCGGAAGCTGCACCGCACGTGACCTGGGTGACGAACAATAACAGCCGAAGGCACAGCCTATTAAATATCAATAAAATGTTGTACGTGATTCCACACGATCTTCCCCCAACACGCCACACCACCACACCGCAGCGAACAACACGCACAAAATCGGTACTGCTGTACGAGGCATATTTCCTAATCAACAGTAAACACTATCGGCACCTAGCACCACCATGTACCTGGTACTAAACAGTACCAGGAAATAAATAACGTCGATAACTAAACGTGTTAGTCCAACAGCACAGCAGTAACACTTCGTAAAACAGCGCACCAAGGCACGCGCGCCACACCCATTCTCCCCTCCAGCGCCTCTCCCGCGCCCGCGCACAGTTACAGCACGAGCGCTATCAACACTATATCATACAAGGCGCCCGCCAAGAGAAGCACCAGCAGTTAACACCGACGCTCTCCTGCTACTTCTAGCGGAAAGGTACCCTTCCCCCCCTCCTCCGCCACCTCCACCGCCGCCACCGCCGTCGCCGCCGCCACCCACCCCTTCCCGCGAACCGACGCGCTTCGCATCTTGGGCTGAGCCGTTGTTGCCCCGCGTTTTTCCTCCACCACCCCCGACAGAGGCGTTATTGTTGCTGCTGTTGCCGTTGTTGCTGTTGATACTGCTGGTAGTGGTATTGTTGCTGTTTTTGTTGTTGTTGCTGCTGCTGTTGGTGTGGCAGTTGTTGGTGTTGTTGTTGCCACCGTAGCTGCCGCTGTTGTTGGTGCTGCTGCCACTGATGTTGCTGTTGCTGCTGCTGCTTCCGTGATCTCCTCGCTTGCGACGAAGGTCGTCGCACAAGTGCGCCATCCTCATCCCGTCACTCTCTCGCAGTGCATCCGCCTGCCACCGTCTCGCCTGCCCCTCTCCCATGCGGGAGTCCCTCGGCGCGACGGGCCATCTCTCCCGCCGTTGCTGTGGCAATTTCAAGATCACGTTCAAAGGAATGGGAAAGTTCAAGGTCATATCAAGGCCAATATTAAGAACAAGTTCAGGGTCAATATTAACATCAACTTGAACTTGAAGTTCAAGTTGTAATACAAGTTCAAGTTGACGCCTCAACTCAAGTTCAAGACTGTGTTCTCCAACCCATCGTACACGCGAACAAAAAAACAGGCAAGCAAGCGAGCAAAAGAAAAACGAACAACAAACTGCACCAACCAATCAACTCTCCAACCAACCAAACACCACCCACCCAACCAAGCAACCAACCAACCCATTAACCAACCAATCAACCAATCAACCAACCAACCAACCAACCGACCGACCAACCAACCAACCAACAACTTCCAAACAACGAACCAATCACCAACCAATCAACCAACTACCCAATCAAATCAATCGTCCAATCTCGAAAAAAAGGCAACCAAACAAACAATTGCACACCAAAACACACACACACCTCAAGCGAGACCTGCTGCACGGGATGCTCGTCAGGCAGCAGCCCCCTCTCCCTCGCCGACAACATGTCGGCCACCCCGATCTCCCAAATTCGTCGGCTATCCCCCACCGACGTTGCATTAAACGCGACCTCCGCCGCCTCCACCGGACCCGCGGGCGCAGCACCCACCTTAGGCACTACCGCCGCCCTTCCAGCCACCCTGCCCTGCCCCCCCCCTCCCCCTCCTCCTCCGCTCGCTTCTCTACCTTCGGAGCCACTGCCGTGGGTGGACACCACCTCATCTCGCTCGCCATCTACTCCACCGCCGCCGCCGTCATCGCCACCGCTACCAATACCGCTACCTTCGCCGTTACCACTACCGCCATTGACACCATCACTACCAACACCAACACCTTCGCCAACACCAACACCAACACCAACACCGTTGCCGGTCCTGCTACCGCCGCCGCTGCTGCCGCTACTTCCACGGCTGGAGTTGTCGCTGCCGGTTGATCGTGGGGTAGTCACAGGCGTCCGGGTGCGCATGCCGCTGCCGCTGTTGCTGGGGCTGACAACGGCGATGGTGGCGGTGGTTGTGGTGGTGGTCGTTGTCACGAGCGCTGGGTTGTTAGCGCCTTCTGCTCCGCTGGGGCCCCTCGGGGGGCGTCGGCTGGCGCTGGACTGCCTCTTGGGTACCTGTTGCCGGAAGAAGGTTCGCAACGTGTCAGGCGCGGCGGGGGTGGGGGAGGTGGAGAGGGGATGGGGGGGGGGTCGGAGGGGGGGAGAGGGGGGGGGGGCTGTGGTGATCATTTTGCCGGAAGTTGAGCACGCGCGGGCGGCACCTTTCTCCCACCCTATCGCTCTGCTACCGCTGCCGAGCAGGGCGCGCTTGTCAAAGTTATTTTTTAAGCGATACACAAAGCTCCACAATGTCAAGAGCCTCCGAAAAACTAGCTGTAGCCCTATATACCGCCCTAGCACGCGAAAAGTGTCAGCGGACTATGGTTGATGCGTTGGAAGTGATGCAGGCGCACCTTGTCCCGAGCGCCGCTAACTCCCGGTGGCTTCGAAGCGCCGCCCACCCCCGACGCCCCGCTTTCTCCGGCTGCTGCCGCTCCCGACTCCGTTTTTGCTGAAAGATCTCGCCCTGCACCCCCCGAAGTTGCCAAACCGTCGTTACCTTTTACGTGCAAGCCGGTCTGCACCGCCGCGCGCGTCTCTTCTTGAACCGCGGCCCTCCAGTCCTGATTCGAATAAATACATTGTTAGGATTGGGGCGAAAAAAACTGTAGCTGGTACGCTTGGATATGATAAGGATATGATGGCGGTTAAGTATAGTAGGGATTTCTAGTGATACGTTGGCTACATGGCAGAGTGATATCGCGATGGTGGGAAATCTTTTAGGCAATTGGCCGCCGTTCTTCAACGAACAAAAACACCCAATTGTCATTACGTAATTATTTAATTTTCACGTTCGAGGCAAGCCGATGTATCAAATTCATAAATACGAACTTATGAAATTATTATATACAGTTCGTCGCTATACAGTCAGTATGGGCCCGCCAACTAATAAAAAAAGCAGGCACACGCTACTACTACCGGTATGAAGTGCACTGGCTCTTTTTTGCCTTCTGAGGGTGGTGGCTTAAGGAGCTCTATACCTCACCGAAAATGCGCTGATTTTGTGCAAAACTGAAAGTGCAACCCGCAAAATTTAGAGCAAAGTATATGGCCAACAGCAAGCAAAACAACTAATATTGCAAACAAACAAAAAAGAATGATGATTTCCGTCAATTATGGGTTAAGGACCCATGGGTTAAGAATCTCTGTCGTTCAGAAAAACAAAACGGACGAAAAAAAAGTGCTCTTCCCTCCATCGTAACCCGACGCACGCCCAGAACCTTACGGTGTGCACCAACCCTTAAGCCCTTTAGCGCCCCAAAACCCGTCCCAATACTATCTTCAAGTAAATTTGACCCCAAAAAAAACAAAAAAGGGTTTTCAGTTACAGAGGTGTTACGTCAGCATGAGCATGCATACAGCACTCATCCCGCGGTAGGGTCACAGCTTTTTGAAGCACATGGTGTTTGTGTGGGCGGTTTCAAGCGCCCCTCGAGCGAGCAGCTACCAGTTAGTGTGACACTTTTACGGCGATATGTTTGTTTTAGGACGTGTGTTATGGTATTCGCCTGGGACCCTAACAAAGGCGTAAGATATGGAATACGGCTGGATATAAAAGGGTTTCACATGCCTTTGAAGGCATGTGCGTACAGGAAAAAGGGGATGATGCTTTTGCCTCGTGGAATTGAACGCTATTCAGCTCGTCCGTGGCGAGTGTGGAACTAACACAAGAAAAGCTTATCTAGTACAAGTGAGTGACCAACGTGGAACCTGCCTATTAATAGTAGGGAAACCTGCAAAGGGTGGCCTCTGTCTGTAACAGTCTCTTAATCTTCTTCTATCTACTGCCCACAACCCCTTACGCCTCGCGCAATGCGGGGACGACAACACGTAGCGCATAGAACTGCTGGTCTGGTCGGGTTGCGCGAACGAATGCCCCTTCGAAGCCCTGCCTCGGGTGATGATGATGATGTTGATAATGATGATGATGATGATGGATGATGATGATTGGATTGATATTCAGCTAGCTCTTCATGTTAGGAGCTCAGAAAATTCTTAGAATATTCTGCACCCCTAGCAGCGTGGGATGAGTCCCATAGTGAATAGTGGACAAGAATATGTCAGGCAGGGCTTGATGTAGCGCTCGCCGCCGCTGAGCGCGATATTTTTTACGCCAAATTTCTTTCTCACGCGTGCTACGATAGAAGCTTTTCACGGATCACGACCCGACCCGCGGATTGGGTCAGGAAGTTTTCTTAAATCTCCCGGCTTGACTCCGGTGGGGATCGAGAGGTGTTCACAATCTCACCGGGTATAATCGGGTCGGGACAAGAGTTTTTCAAATCTCACGGGACGGGCCGGGTCACCCTGGCTGGCCCGATCCGGCCCGCGAGAAAAGACCCGACCCGCGAAAAGCCCTGGAAAAAATAATTTGACCGGGACGGAGCCTTGCATGTGAAGGTATCCGCAGCCCGCAGCAATTCATTTTTACGCAGCAATTCACTTTTAAAAAGCTGGATCCCGCGTTAAAAACGCCTTCTGGCATTTGAAACCCAATAAGTCGGAGAGTCGGCACCTCTGTTGCACGACTATTAGTCTCAATGATAAACTCCAGGTTGGTCCACCGGGCGGTCTCCATGTAGGACGACAGGAAGATGAGGAAGAACCTCGTCGGAGCTCCTCAACCGAGCGAGGCAGCACCCAACACATAAGCGTTCGAGTATGCATTCGTGTGTTTCTTTTTTATTATTTGTTTTATACCTGGGCCAAGGGATTGATATTCGGGTGGCTTGTGCATTTTTTTTTTATTTTTTCAAGAGTAGGTCTACTTGCAGAGCTCCTCGAGTGAAGAGCCCCAGAAAAAAAAAATGTATTCGTCCTACCACTGTGGCGTGGACGTGCTGTTATGAAGCTTTTCTTAGTCATGGGCCTACATACAAAACAGAGGGGAGGTTGGGTTGGGTCGGCAACAAAGAAAGGCGGATTTCCTCACCTTGAAGGTGACGTTGTTCCTCTGAAGACGCAGCACCTTGAGCACCGTTGGGTCTTCATCCTCGTCTACCACGACGTGGTCTCCCGCGAGGCAGCCCGACGGCGCCGCCGCCAGGTTGAACCTAGCATGCAGCAGAAACGGCCGGCGGTGTAACGAAAAAAGATAACACAAAGACAGCAACGACGACGACAACAACAACAGCAACAGCAACAGCAACAGCAGCACCACCAACACCTACCACCATCACCACCAACACCACCAAAACCACCAAAACCACCAACACCACCAACACCACCAAAACCACCAAAACCACCAACACCACCAAAACCACCAACACCACCAACACCACCAACACCACCAACACCACCAAAACCACCAACACCACCAACACCACCAACACCACCAACACCACCATCCATCGCAAAAGCGCCAGCTGTTAGATCGATGATTTTGTTCGAAAACCATGTATGCTACGCGTAGCTGCGTGTACATAAAACTTCGGTCGACGCCGCACTACGTGTCACATCATGGGGTATGACCTCGCGAAGGATACCGGCTGGCGACCCCCGTAGGCGATAGTACTAAGATCAACAGGACCATTGTTACGAGCGTAAATGCGATTTCCTAGGTCAAGACAACTTAAGATACGACCTGATGCAGAGGCGCATCACTTTTTTCCTGAGTCTCTCCTCCCTCGGAAAGCTCTGTACCCCTCTGAGGCAAAAATAATTACTCCAGAGAACTACTGCAACCCCATCATCAAAGGCCATGCCCTAGACACAAAAAAAAAAATGTCCTCGATTTTGCAAAAAAGCAAGACCGGGATTCCGACAATTTGGGTTCAAGGAGGGTTAAGCAGCGCCCCCCGTCATCCCAAAAAACAAAATGGGCCAAAAAATGCTAGGAATATCTCTACGAGACCTCTACGAGTATGACATCACGATGGCACGTGTCTTCTCACGGCCAAAAAAAGTACATATTGGTGGGACCCCTTTTTCGGCCGCTCTCTAAGAGACGGAAACCATACACCCGCCGCTGCCGACCGAAAAGCAACCCACGTAACTTGACGACAGCTACAAAAAACCATCCTGCTGCGCTAGTTAGCAACAGCTTTACCGTATTTTTCCAAGACTTTTTAACGGTCCATGCCCCGGACCCGGCCCGCGGGTCGGTAACCGGCCCGCGGGTCGGATTACGGGGCACTTCGAAAACCCGCGGATCGAGTCAGGTTGGGTCAGGAGGCGTTGGAAATCTGACGGGTCGAGTGGGGCCGGGCCAGGAGCATTTCGAAATATGAGCCATCCCACCGTATGGGTGCAGAAGATTCTAAGAAATTTCTGAGCTCCTAACATGAGGAGCTAGCTCAATATCAACATCATCTATCATCATCACCCGAAACATGACTTCGAAGGCATTCGTTCGCACAATCTAACCAACATTTCTATGCGCTAGTCCCCAAAAAAATTACGCTCGTAATTATTTTTCGACCAACCGGTAGTTCCTCGCTTAAGGAGCTCAACCGGCAAGGTATACCCTTTTTTGGCTTAAAAAAGTGCAACCCCTACCTCATACTTCGGTATGACACGTCGGCCCGGTTACCCTGACCCGATCCGAGAAGGGATCCGACCTGTATGAAGCCCTGGTATTTTCCATTTACCTGTAGGCAGGCATTTTGCAGCAGGGATAGTGGCCGTCAGCATCCCCAGATCCGGATTCCGACCCAACGCCCCCCCCTCCACTCCCCCCCCGCCCTTCCCCTGGGAAGTACGCCTCGGCGGGGTGAGAGCGGCACTGCCCTATGTCCCCTGCCAAGAACACCTCGCTGGCGCAACAACAAAAAAGCAACGGATGTTACCAACAACTAGACGCGAGGTAGTAGATGTCGGGATCATGTAGAAGAAAGAGGAACCAAGTTCTGCCAGTTTCACATCAATATTTGACCTCTGGATGGAGACATGACGGGAGGAAGGAGGACCAAATTATGACAGTTTAAGCAGATGAATACACACATATCATGCGAAAGAGAGTGCCTCGGAACTATAACTGCTTTTACGGGAAAATCAGACTGTTGGTAGAGGACGGAGGAAAGCGACGCAGCTCTTCAAGCAAATACGTCAATCTCAGGAGACGGCTGTGCATGCCCTTTTTGCGGACGGCTCTATTTCTGTCTATCTCTCCCCGTATGTCTCTTCCTGTCTACAAGTATCTCTCCTTCCCTGTCTCTCTCTCCCTTTGTTCCTCCCTCCCTCTCTCTGTGCTGTCTGTCTCTCTTTGCATGTATTTCAGGCGCTTATTTCGCTCTACACGTACACATTCGGCCCAGCTTCACTCACCCACACGCAACGCAAAACAGCTGCTGAGTTAGGCCCCACAGGAGCCAATAAACGGCAGTCCAACTCATCCCTCTTCGGTGCAAAGATGTTACGGTACGGGTCAAACTCCAGGCCGAAAGCGCAGCATGCCGGCGCACCAGCCGACCGCGAAAGTCAATCACGGGAGGCGCCGATGGACACGTCATCACATCGCGCACCTTGCTTGGTCAGGGCGGTGACAGGGAGGCGAACGGGGCACGGCAGGAAGGGGAAAAAACGAAAGCTCAGCGAGGGGCATATATCGTTATACCGCGTATTCGAGACTGTCGTTGACACGCCCTACGTACGAGACAAAAGAGGACCACCAACAACCCTAACCCCAGAGCTAGCCCCAAAAAAGTCTATTTCCAACCCAAACCATAACCGTATCGCAATCAAACACCATTACTGAACCAATGAAAACACCGGTGTCTTGGTCTCCGAACAAGTGGCAACCTCTACTGGACTCAGCTGTACAGAAATTCGAATTCAATTGACGGATCGTGCAAATTAATACAAAAACTCAAGCGGCATGAAGCTCACATTGACTTGGCCCCACGAAACTCGAATTGACGGATCGTTGGTTGATGTAACCTCAGTAGCACGCGCGATCGAAGCAATTTCACGCAGCTTCTGAACAAAGAGGAGTTTTCTGTCGGAAAATATCGATATCACAGCTCAACAGCCGGGGGGGGGGTCTTGTTAATTTGCATATATATTCTTTAAGTCAGTCCCACCTTCTGCGTGAAGAGCCCGGCGCAGTGCCGGCAGCAGTGGATGGAGTACTCGCTGCTCGGGGAGCGGTCGCGGAAGTCTAGCTCGATGCGTTTCTTGTGCACCCGGCTGAGCAACTTGTCTTTGCGGTCTTCCGCCACCGTTAGCTGCTCCAACGTTACCGTCTTCATGCAAAAAAGAAAAGAGAATCGTCGTGAAGCCCCGTTGAGAACGGACGGGTGGACGTGTGGACGGGTGAACGGACGGACGAACAGAAGGATGGCCACAAGGCAGCCGTGAGTCGGTTTTGGACGCTGCGGGGCGGCGGGTGTTCGACAGGGCGGGGGGGGGATAAAACCAAACTGGAGGGTGTTTGGTGAGGCACGAAGACGCCTCGCCGGGGACGGACAGACGGACGGACACAGGTAGTGGTGGTTCGGTTTTGACGCCGCGGGGACGTGGGTATTCGGCAGGTGGGCTTGAAAAAAAAAACGGGGGGCATTTCGTGAGGAACCATGATGGGGCGAGGTTTCCTGTGCCGACCAGAGCTGGCATCATCCAGGAGAGCGAGAAAAAACAACAAAAAAAAGCGAAATAGGCTAGATACTAGTTTGCACTTCGCGCGGGTCGCGCGCCGATTTCTTTTGACAATTTCGGCATGTCCCAGACTAAAACAAATGCATACATAGATTTAGCTAGAGCCCCGCACGAGCGCAAGTCGGGGTCTGCTGAACCGCGTGACTCTTTTTCTGGCTCCTTGCTGCCGTTCCTGAGCTGAGAAAATTGTGCGTACCCGGTCCGCCTACCCAGTTTCCAAATATTGGTGCAATTGGACCAACGAGCACGAGACAGCAACAAAAGCTTCATTCAAAAGAACCGAGGGCGGCGCTGACGACACGGAGGCGTGTCACAGGAGCCGTCGTCGGCGCCTCCGGCAACTCGATGTTGTTCGGCAAACATCGCCGAGCCAGAAAATAAAACGCGGGGTGACAATCCTCGGCTATGTACATGCTTCTTTACCCCCCCACTATGTGCCTGCTCCGTCTCGAAAGGGATGCGTGATCAATGGTCAAATGGCTAAGGCAAGCAACAAGTGAGTACGCCCCCCCCCCCCCCCCCCCCGCCTACCCACCCACCCACCCACCCACCTACAGCATTAGTCTTGCGTTTCTCTGTCTTTGAGCTCACCTTCGCCAGCTGAAGCACCATCCTCTCGCTAAGACAGGACAGGTCGATGGGAAGCTTCACGATCTCGGCCAGGTGCTCGCCCACGAACGCCAGGCACTCACCAACAAGCCTCCGCATCTGCAGGAAATCCGAGGAAATGAGGATGGACACCACCAGAGGCACCTGCCGACAGCATGTGTAATACGAGTACATAACGAATTTCCGGTGCAGAACAAAGTTTAGTTTTCTTCCACAGATAGGTGGTGGCAGGGGGGGGGGCAAAAAGAGGTGCAAAAATGGTCCTACTCTAAACTCTAAGTAACCTATCCCCAAAACATTTGTTGGAGAGTTCTAAAAGGGTAAAAAAACAGCACCTTCAGAACGGGAGGTTTAGGTCGGCCGGCTTCCACCACATCAACGCCACTGCTTCCGCCACCGCTGCCTCTGCTAGCGGTGGGCTGGCTGTGGTCGTTTTTGTCGCTGCTGCTGTTGCTGCTCCGCCCGCTAGTGCTGTGTATGTACTCAAACAGCCACTCAAAGATGCCGACATCGCAGTGCACGAGAATGTCGACCTCATCGTAAGGGTTGGGTCCCTGCAGAGCGGGGTAGACCGTGGCAGAGGCACAGGGCGGGGCGAGGTGGGCGGCATCGACAGAGGGTAGGCACACCATATAGGACAGAACAGGACAGGAAAGGACAGCGCATGTGTATAGCACAGCAGTAGCACAGTAGAAGCACAACACAGCGGTACAGCACCGTACAGCAATGCAGCACAGCGATACAGCACAACAGTACAACAGGGCAGCGTAGCACAGCAACACACCAATACAACACACCACAGCACAGCAGTACAGCAAGAAAGTACAGCGATACAGCACGGCAATACACCTCAGCAATGCAGCATAGCAATACCACGCTTCAAATACCATACAACAACACGGCGGCCGATGATGGAATCAAAACGGGTATCGGCTCTCGTAATCCACCGGTTTCTCCGCCCCTTCCCCTGTCCCACCCCCTCTCGCGACCGTACTCACCCCCACGAGGTAGGACTGGAAGTACTTCATCTCTCTCAGCAACAGCGTCCGCTTGCAACAAAAGTCTTCACAGAAAAAAAACGCATCACAGCACCCATTTCCCGTTTCGCCATCACCGACCGCAAGAAGTTCGTCGAGGTAGTGGAGGCGATAAGCGCCAGTAGAGGTGGGGGCGGGAGCGGGGGAGAGGCGGAGGCGGGAGCGGGGTGGGGGGGGGGGGGGGAAAGGGGGGGGTTGAGGAAAAAAGAGGGGGGGGCGGAAAGGACAGGGGGGGTTGAGGGAAAAAGCGGGGGGGGCGGGGCGGGGTGGAGGCGCTTAATCGTCAGACGACGCGGAAAGGCAGCTCGACCTGTTAGTGGTGAACGTCGGCGCGGAGGCGATCGCGGCGCGGGGGGTTTCCGATGCGCGTGCGGCGGCGGCGACTAACAAAAAGGCTAGGAGACGGTAGAACTCCTTGAACACCGCTCCTCTACACCACAACTAGTGTGTTAATGCCAAGAAAGCTAGGAGATAGCGGTTTGACCGCTTGAATGACCGCTCCCCTACACTAAAACTAGTATGATAAGGCCAAAAGATACCTTAACGCGCCCAAAAATACCGGCCTCCTGAAATATTTGGCGACCACCGGCACCGTGGCGAGGGGGGACCACCGGCATTAAAAGAGCGACATCGAAACCTTCCAAACGCTGCGTTCAAAAGATGAGAAAAAAAAATGAACGCGCTAGCGCCGAGCGAAGCGTCGATCAAAGTGCCGAGCGAAGCGTCGAGCGAAGCGCCGAGCGAAGTGTCGAGCAAAAGCGTCGAGTGAATCGCTAAGCGAGGCACCAGACAAGGCGACGAGCATGGCGAGGCAATTAACGAGTGGACAAAACCGGCCGTGCTATCCACACGCGTATCGGTCCAGGCGCACTTTAAGAAAATATATCAGATCAACGCGCCTAATTACCAGACCACGGCCGGATCATGCAACACTACGAACCGTGGCTGCGGTAGCGGCAGCTAAACACCGTATCATACTGCATTGCGATAACATTGCCGTTCCATGTCCCGCCTCGTGCCCTACGCCGTACTACATTGCAACATAACCACCATTGCCCTTCCCCGCCTCATGCCCTGCGTACCTCTGGTTATTCCACGGCTCTCGTCGCACACATGAATCGTGACCACGTCGCCACCGCCACCACCACCACCACCGCTTCCACACTCGCCATCGCCTTCGCAATCGGCTACCGCTCCCCGAATCGCCCTCCCTCCACCGCTCCCGCCGCTGTAGTTTTCTGGTTCGGTCGAGGGCACCGTTCCACCCGCGAACATGGGAGACTGATGGTGTTGAAGCTGGAGCGCCGTCCATGGTCGAATTTTTCCCGCTCCCCTTCCGCCAAGCATACTCCCACCCCCACCGCCGCTGCCACCGCCGCTGCCACCGCCGCTGCCGCCGCCGCCGCTACCACGTCTTCCGTCTCCCCGCTCACCGCCATCGCTACCGGCTGTTGCTTGGCGTTTAGCACTTCCGCCGTCGCCGACTCTTGCTTGCGGACGATTGTTGCTCGAACAAGCGCTTCCATTGCTGTTGCTGCCACGGTTGGTGTTGCTGCTGATGTTGCTATCGATGTTGCTGTTGCTATTGCTATTGCTGCTGCGGTTGCTGTTGGTATTGTTGTTGCTGTTGCTATTGCTGCGGTTGCTGCTGCTGTTGCTGTTGTTGCTGTTGCTATTGCTGATGCTATTGTTGCTTCCATTGTGATGTTGATGTCGTTGTCTAGTGCTTGACAAGCTGCTGCCGCCGCCACCACCACCATCGTTTCCCCCCCCGCCACCACCACCACCTCTAACGCCACCGTTACCACCACTACCGCTACCGCCGCCACTACCGCCTTTGCCCCGGTTTCTTGACGAGCGCGTGTTTTTTCCGGCGCTGTTGAGGCCGTTCGCACCGCGTCCGACGGTAAGGTAGCTGGTGCCGGACCCTTGGCTCGGAACTCTGGAGGAGAAGCTGTCGAGCGTGATTAAAAAGAACAGCAAAGGAGGCGTTCGCGACGGTTGCACAAAGGAAAATATATACCATGGTATATATATATACCTGTTACTTCGTATATGCTTCGTATGTATATTAAAATGTGCTGAACACAATATTGTTGAGCTACCTATTTAATTGGCAGCAGTTCCTTGTAACAAGCTTACGACCAAGCGCACACCGCACCTTCCAGTTGAATGGCCCGTCCCCCGGATGGACAACGCCTCCGCCCCGGACATCGCCGGTTGTTCCTCGACTCGGCTCATCAGCTTTCCGACCCTTGCAACAATTTTGTTTTTTTTTCCGGAAGCGAGGATTATATACACATGTACGTGGATCGGGAAGCGCATCAAGAGTAAAAAACGTAGTTATGTTGTGGGGAGATAATTAGGCGTTCACATGGATGGCGTACAGCGTACATAAAGCAGATTTGAGCCGTGGCGAGAGGCCTATTAGCAGTACTCGACGATGCAACGCGCTTTGGCCGGACTCTACATGTGTACACGTACACCAGGCGGATGGCTTTGGTTCCTCCACGCTTCCACTGCTGCAGCTCTGCGCTCTCTGGTATCTTGCTGCGAGGGGTGACGACTTGTCTATTAAGAACTCTCCTGTTATACCAGATCTAGAACCAGGCTGGTAAGTCTACGTACACGAAACGGATGTCGGTTGTCTCTCAGTTCATTAGAGCTCCAGCTCAAGATTGTTTTTTAGATATGTTGACGCTGCAACAAAAAGCTGCCAGTCGGGAACGAAACCAGCGCGCACGTCGTGCTCTGCGCTTTGTAGCTCTTATTAATAATAGCATACCTTACCTCTCATATCATACCATACTCGTACGAGTCGACCTAGCCACCCATCCTACGTACTGAACCCACGGTTTGGGGATAAATTACTTGGAAATAGACTTCGGATACATTAACTTTTGGGCGTTGTGTGTTGCTATTGTATTCGTACCACATAATGCGATACAAGGTGTTTCTATGCGTGTTCTTCTTTCTATGATATCCATCGACGTCTATAGAGCACTGATCCCAGTGTCCGTGCTGATTCTTTGTCAAAAAGAGCCTTATATGGTCCCTCTACAGCAGCGCCGGCGTGTGCTGGCCGGGAAAAAAACCGGCACTACATACAGCGGAAATCGGCACTACTCGGCATACCTGCCACTACATGTTCCCATCTGTGCCACGCGATTTCACAGGCACTGTGTCGGGCAACCGGCACTACTAAACCGGCACTGTAGAGGGACGAGAGGGACCGCTATTAATACTGCACTACCTGGTGTCAGATAAGTGGTTACAACCACGGTATTTGGACGAAATGCCAAACGTGCTGGACACGGAAAGCAGCAAGCAAACTATAAGAAAAAATGCTGCACTACCTGGTGTCAGATAAGTGGTCACAACCACGGTATTTGGACGCAATGCCAAATGTACTGGACACGGAAAGCAGCAAGCAAACTATAAATACCACATTCTAGTAGTCTACGCGTACGTAGCAGGTAGTAGATCCTAGATCCATTGTCTCATATCGTACCATCTCTGTCACGTATCATAGCATCATAGCTGCGAGACGCACGCATAGCATGCCTCTCGAAAGACGAACAGCTCAACAACGTACCAACTGAGTGGCGCGCCATTCAAAGCAGTGGGCCAGAGGCGAGCGGTTAGCGTGAAATGTGCCATACAGCTGGCTCAGGGAGCCTTAGATTCGGGGTTCCTGGGGATGATACAGCAGCAACGGGGGCATCCTGGTGTGTCCTTTGTTGGGTGGAAACCGTTTTCGCATTTTTCAAATTTGATTTGAAGTGATCGGTACGTAGAGCTTAACAACAGCTCCATCTATCTGCTGGCGGTGCGTAGCACAGGGTGCTTGGCTTGCGACGGAACGAAGGGGGGGGCACGCTATCATATCAGTCTCTCTTACCCCAACGCCTGGAGCCGGCTCATCGTCCCACCGTGATGACAACGTGATGATCTGGAGTCGGGACGGGGGAAGGAAAGGTTTCATATTACTCGACGAGGCGTTGCCGTTGCTAGGGATACGGGGGCCATATACCCACATCCAAAGAACGAACACACAACATGACGACAGACCCGACCACCTGCGACGCGAACCAGCTGAGCGCACGTTCAACCTGCTCGTAAATTCCAAGTGCACTCGGTACCTGACCCCCTTCCCACACCGCAGGTCACGTCTTTGGGGCGGGCTTTGATGGCTGCCACCGCACTTGTGTCTGTAGAAATATTGTTTGTAGTCTAGTCTAGCTATTATGTGCTGGTACAAGTAAGTGAGGAACGCAAAAGATTTCATTGTTGTCTCAAGCTATTATTAATATCTTTATTTTTTTCCGTTAAATAATTTCGATCGCGGACACCCTCCAGCCACCTCCAGCCACCTCCCGCCAATGCGTACAGAAGGGGCAACAGGACGGTTGAAGCGGTCTTGCTTCCCATGGTCCGCGAATTTACCCTAGGAGCGGAAGTCGTCTACGTCCTCCCGGTGGCGAAATGTTCTTCGATATCTCCAGCAATACATTTATTAATAATAGTTAAAAGCGAAGAGAGCTGTTGGTTGATTCGCCAGTAGGGTAGCTTGCGCTGCCGGGGTTGTAACGAAGACCAATGATAGGGACAGCTTACGCTATACCTACACTGGGACCCGAAGGGTGCGCCAGCTAGCGTTGGGCTGCGAAAGCAACTGAGTTAAATCGACACACGACGCGTATGAAAATACGTGGAAGTGTGGTGAGCTAAAGCTTTATTTTTCCCCATCCGCCGGAGGATGAAAAAAAAAAAAAAAAATCCAGCAGGGTGTGCGATACGCGGATGTATATCCAACGGCCAACAACGCGAAAATATGAATAACCAAAGATATACGAGAAAGAGGCGCAGAAGATATGGTAGACGAGGGCGGGCGGGGGCAACACAGGTCGGTTTCATGACATGTATCTGTAACTCACGCCTCCCCCCGTTTTGGAGTAACCGCTTGGATACCAATCGTGTTCTCTCATTTGCCGTGGACCCATCAAATGGGTATTTTGGTATAGATAGACGTAGACTATCCCAGCGTCACTGAGTGATTCAACGAACACTCCGAGGGGCCGGGCTTGGAGAGGGCCAGAAGAGTGCTCGCCATTATCTGCTGCGCTGTGCCCCATGCCGCCGGTGCAGCAGGTGCACATTGGTCTGCATGTTTGATGGGCGTTCGTGGAACTTTTCGTCCAATGGCATCCCTGCCAACAATGCAGCCGCCGCCGCCACCGCAGCAGCAGCAGCAGCACAGGCTGGTCAGAGTTGGGTTCCGGAAGGAAAACGCATGAGGTAGAGCATCCGACATCGATGCAGTATGTACACGCCCAGGGCTTAGGATATGAAGGCGACAATGGTGTGGGTATGTGTTCTAATTCGACGCCGCGTCGAACATTCAATGCCACACAGTTTCACGTACGGGGAATACTCTGAAGGGGTGAAGCTATATCGACGCGGCAGTACGGGGGAGGCGCAAATTACCCCACGCAAATTCTGCAAGAGCAGCCGTTACACACGGCGTACAGCGTTAACATGGTGGTGGGTGGTACGTGCCTTTCAGGGGTACCGCAATGACGCCATCGTCAGCCGTTCCGCCCTAGCGAGGGACACCTTGGCTGGGGTGTACAGCCACAGCCCCCTATGGCGCACGATACACGGTGCTGGTAAAAGCTCGGGGTTGACGCCAACGCTAACGCCAGGGGGAGAAACGGTAACACTAGACTATATCGCCAGCGCTAGTGCTAACGCTAGCGCTAACGCTAGCGCCACAGCGTTAAACCGAAGGGTGTATATCTACAGGGTCTTCCGCCGTACTATATGGTACCACGTTTTGTCGCGTCTGTTTCGGGCAGTCGCGGTGTGTGATTCTACCGCGGCTCCGCCCCGCGGTTAACCATAGCCCTTCCGCGACCTGAGTTCGTCGCGCAGAGATCTGTTGCACGTTTTTCATAACCTACAGATGACGTGTCGGCCAGAAAATGCTGTACCCAGCAAAGGCTTATCAGTGCGGTACCTGGTATGATATGCAATCGGTTTAGGGGCGGGCATTCCTCCGTGGTACCTGGTATTGCACGCCTTCTTTAATAATTTTGGGTTGGCCCCGTCTTAAGAATGTGGACATTCTTGCAGTGGGGGAGGCGGCGGCGGTGATGACGTCACGCACGATGTGAAAACGCCTCATAACGATGGGTAGAGATTGGAGGTGTTATAGTGTAGAAAGAGGGCAAGAAGCAGGGATTGGAGCGGGGGGCGTTTTTATGTGTGGGAGTGGCGTGTTTGCCGCCAATCGGTTTAGTGCTTTATTCGGAAGGGTCGGCGGAATAGATGACGACACGCACTGGAGTTGTTATCCTTGATGTTCACGTTTGTCACTTGAGGTCGCAAAGGATATTTGCCCTTTTGGTGTTTTGTGCTGTAAAAGATGGCGTCAGAGTGGATTTTTAGCCCATTCCTTGATGTTTTCGTTTTAAATGGACAACAAGAGGATATTTACCGTTGATGTGTTTGTGTTGTAAAATATTACTATGACCAGTGTATTTGGCCTTGATTGTTTTTGTTGTGAAAAGTCAAGAGGATAATTTACCCTGTTGATGTTTGTGAAAGATGACGAGTGCATTTAGCCCTTATTGATGTTTGTTTGAAGCAAGCTGTGTGTAAAAGTTGCCGAGAGCACAATTAAAATTTTACCCTTGAGGTTTTTTCGTCGCAAAAGGCTTCGACCATCATTATGTAGGTACCCTTGATGTCATTGTAACTGTAAACATTGACGAGTGTATTTACATCCTCTCGATGTTTTCGTTTTTTTGTTGTTGAAGACGACGAGTGTATTTATACCCGTGTTGTTTTTGCTTGCAAAAGGGAGGGGAAGAATGTATCTATTTACACCCTTGATGTTTTCGGTGGACAGCTGTGTTACAAAAGACGAAAAACGTCATATAATACGAAAAACAACGTCGTTTTAATTAGTTTACATACGCTTCGTGTACCAACGGAAAAACCAGATTAGGGTGTACCTAATGACGTCGGCGGCGGTTAGCGTCGGCTGTCCCATCGTTTACCAGATCCGTTCCCCAAAAGTCTCCCTCGAGTGGCCGCTACGGGTCATCTTTGCTGCGATTGGCCGACGAAACCTTAAGCGCATAATAATGTGGCGGAATGTCGACCCCAGAGCCTGCTCTGTTCTCCACAAGCATCTTGCCGCGAGCCCTTATACTGTTGCAAGATGTATGCCATACTGAATCCAAGACGTTTGTTCCTAAAAGCGTGGGTGCAGTTCCGAAATAAAAAATGCTAAAAACGATCGACAATGAATGCGGTGCGAAAACCAGACTATCATAACATAAACGCTGAAAACTACAGTTTAGCAGGTGCTACTCCGTGTTAATATACACGATAATAAAGGTGTGCACACCCTTTATTTTCTGAGGCTGATTTTTACATTATTAAAAAAAAAAAACTCTACAATATCCCACCCCCCCCCAAAAAAAAAAGTTTGTTTTAATTTGAAAATGAAACGGCAACCCGATGCACACAATCCCATCAATATACCATGATCCCTATTAATAGGCACGCAAAAGAGTCAGATTGCAAAACAACAAAGGCATTTCCGGCATTTTGACTTCGTTCAGGAGCCCCCGTCATAGAGACAATTAGTAGAGCCGAAAAGTGCCACACATTTGTCATACAGTAGCACACGCCATGTTTGGGCATCAATATTAGTTTGTTTAGCCCTGGCTACGTTAGGGGTTTCCCGTACTTTTGGGGGCGTGTTTTGCTGTGGCTCGGGATCACTCGCGCGAGTGAACCCCCTGACCCCGTTGCGGTCTTAAGCTTTTCGTGCTGTTTTAGTTCTGTGTGGTTTTGAATCCGCAACGGAGTGGTAAGCTACGCTGCGCGTAAGCAAAACCGCCTAGAGTATTCGTCTGTGAGGTAATGAGTCATTCGTCATGCGAGCGAGTGTCTCAGCCCAGTGGAGAGGTGAAAACGGAGGTATCCCCCCTACTCTTTTTTTTTTTTCTCACACTTTTACTTTCCAGCTTCTGGACAAGCCGTGGTCACAGGTGTCGTCCCTTCTCCCCCCCGGTTCTCTCGCCTTCAGTTTTTATCGCGCATAGGGTTCAGCAACCCCACTGCTCGTCGATTTTTCATCGAATGTTGCTAACTCACGCTCTCGCGCTTTCCGCAAGTCAATTTGTGCACAAGAAAAAGTCCCAACAAATTTATACGAGTATGCACTCGGCGGGGCTCGAACTCACGAAACTGACCTATACCAGGCTCGAGGATAACCTGATATGCCACCGGGCGATCTATGTACCCTTGGTCATTCATTTTTTTGTGCATATAGTCAACCACAACGGGAGTCGACCTGGTGCATAGAAATAACCAAGCGCCGTCGGTCGTCGACTGCCGAGCGTGAAAGAGCAACGAAGCAAGTACTTAGGGTCATTCGTATCGAAGCCTGTTTTCTTCCCTCCCCCCCCCAAAAAAAAACAATTTTTGTAAATATATTATGTTTGGATTTTCCAGAATGAGTGACGGAGGCTTTCCATTGTCATCATTTTTGACAGTGCAAACAAGACGGACAGGTTTTCATTTTTCAATTTTCCGACTTTTGAAGCATTTTTTTTTTGGAAATCTCAACAAGGTATTTTGCTGTTGGAAATGATGGAATTTTTTGGACAAACGCTATTTCGACGAGAACGGCCCTGATGGTCTCATCGCGCTCAGTCCCTTTCTGCGCGCGGCGATGTTCAGTCTGTGTCTCCTCTGGAGAGACGCGTTTCTGGCTCTGTCATACGATATCACACCACATCATATTGATAGCATATCGTATCGTGTATCGTGTATCATACCATACCATAAATACATATAGGTCTATATACGAGCATTCTTTTTTTCGGAGATTCGGTCAAGAGGTTTTTTTCGTCTCGGCCTCAGTATGCGATTCGCGGAACCGGAATTCTCGGTCAAATAGGTTCGTTCGAGCGCCGTCTTCGGGGGGCGGCTCCAACGCCCCTCGCCCTGCCGTGTCCGTTCCGCACCTCGACGTGAACGCGGACGGATGCCGAGCGAGACAAGCGAGAAGTTGTAAAAATATCGCATGTCGAGGACGAATTCCGGAGATTCTGGTTGTATTTTCACGTCTGCAGTGCCTGGATGATTTACAAAATTGGCATCATTTCCAAACAGTAGGCAGTTGCTATTGTAAATGTTTTGAATTTTGCGGTAGCATACTCTCGAACGTCTGTTTTGCTTGACGTCTGCAGGGCTTGAGCGTTTGTTTGTTTTGCTTTGACGTCTGCAGGGCTTGAACGAATGAAACATGTAAAAGCCTTCGGGGGGCGGCTCTGACGCGTAAAAGTCTTCGGGGGGCGGCTCCAACGCCTCTCGCCCTTCCTTATCCGTTGGGCACCTCGACGTGAACGCAGATGGATGCTGAGCGAGACAAGGGAGAAGTTGCAAAATTTTGGTATTTTGCGGAGGTAATCTTGTGACTTCGGTTGTACCTTCTAATAACGTCTGCAGCGTCTGCATAATTTCCAAAAATGGCATCATTTCCAAACGGTAGGTAGTTGCTAGACTTTTGAATTTTGCGGTGGTATATACTCTCGAGCGTTTGTCTTGCTTGACGTCTGCAGGGCTTGAGCGCGTGTTGTAACACCAGTAGTAGATCGCTCTAATTCGTCTTTTTATGTTGTTGCGTTTGGTGCTGTTGAATGTTTCTCATTTCGAGCGTGCTTGGTCTGCACGTCAACCTGAGTTGTACAAGTGAATAACGTTTACAACTTCGTCGGGTGAATACGTACATGAAAAAATAATATCTATCTGATATAATATTGATTGGGTACGCGCCAACAACAACGTACAACAACGATGGACAACCTACAAAAAAAAAGTAATAACAATCCTTGAGCGATGACGTTCTTTTCGCAAAAATCGTCAGGAGGAGTTGTACAAGTGAAGAATGTGAATAACTTCGTCGGCTGAATACGCACATGAAAAAATAGCATCTCATAAAATATTGATTGGGTACGCGCCAACAACAACGAACGTACAACAAAGATGGACTAACCTACAAAAAGAAATATGCAAATAATGCGTGACCGATGACGTGCTTTTTTACACGTATGTATATGCTACGCGCCATCTGCGAGAGGTTTCCTACGGCCGGGAACGAAGGCGGGGATACAACCTTATTTAGGAAGTAAAACTCTAGACGGATACCCTTCATTAAACAAATAAAAATTCCCTAGATAACGTACATGATGCAAATGACCAGCCGAATTGCGACCGCGTAAATAATTGCGAGCTTAGTTAGTAGGCTTTGACCAGTTGCTAGTGTTCTTCTATTTACTACTACTGTAGTACGTGGAGGGGATAGCTCCGGAGATCGCTCTTACGAAGTCGGTGATAATCAATTAACAAACTGGAAAAGATATTTGTTTGGTTGTTCATTTGCATAACCCACTCACTATGAGTGTTACTGAGTGAAGTGACAGTGGGTAGTGCTATGTGTTGTGAGTTCGATTCTCACCGACTTCGTATTTATCTTTTTCAAGGGTGCGCGCTGACGACATTATGAATGGTTATTTTGGTAGATTGACATATGTATGTAGTAGCACTACCCACTGAGCTACTGAGGCAAGTAATATAGTATAGCTCAGTGGGCAGTGCTGTAGCATTTCTCGGTCACATCACTTTGTTCGAAGGCCGCCGTCCAAGTGAGAAGCGCGCAATTTTTTTTGTTGAACGGTATTCTCCAGTCATTCTTCGGATCTTGATGTATGGAGAGGTTGATAAAATAAAAATTGGCAAGACATTTTTTTTCCGAATTGGCGTCATATTTTGTCCCAAAACAAAAAATATTATTATTACTGTAAAAAAATCCCCATGGTACAGCGGGGTAGGGGTCATAGTAGTGCGTTTGTTTATTGAATTTCGGTAGGTACACGCACATACATACATGGATATAGACGTGGCAAGCGCACGCATCGCTAAACGAGGAGGAGGTAGTAGTGATTACAATTTTTGCGCCATGAAAAGCCACACAGCAGCATTGCGAATGGCTGCGTCCCCGGGGCCTCGAGGGTTGTATTATACAAATTCCTCCTGTTGTTAAGCTGCCCCACTCCAAGGTGGTGGCAAGAAGACGGTAGGATGGCGTGCTTTGTTGTTGCTGTGGTCCCTGACTCCGTTGCTGGGGTCGTTTGCCGGTCAAGTGCAAGCGGTCGTGTGTTGGTACGGAACTGACAAATAAGTTTGTGTTGCTTCGTACTTGACGTGCTCCTTTTCTTGCTGCTGATTGCTGATTGATCATCTCTTCTACCAGTATTAATTTTATTTTTGGGCACACTTGTACTTTCCAGCTTCTGGACATACAAACCGTGGTCACAGGTGTCGTCCTTTCCTCCCCCCCCCCCGGTTATTGCCTTCATTTTTTTTGGCGCATAGGGTTCAGCACCCACTGATCGTCGATTTTCATCGAGTGCTGCTAACTCACGCTCTCGCGCTTTCCGCAAGTCCATTAGTGCATAAGACGAAAAAATATACGAGTACGCACTCGGGGGGATTCGAACTCACGAAGCTGCCTTATACCAGGCTCGAGGATATAACCTGATACGCCACCGGGGCAGTGAGTGACATAGAGCCGGTCGCCCCGGTGGTCTAGTGGCGTTGCACTCGAATACTACTACTATTAATACTAGCGTTGGTCCTTGAGTTAAATAACCACCGTTCGTTGTGAGCTTTGTTGACTTTATTTATTTGCAGAAATAAATGGAAAAAAAGGATCAACTAAATGCTGAAATCGCCTATTAATAGCAGCGTGGGTAGGTACAAATCGACGCGAATCGACGAGGCAAGAAAATACTGAATTCTTCTCGCGATACAAATCAGGGCAGGTACCGTAGTGGGGAGGGGGAAGGGGAGCCCGCTATAAGACCCCGGATCTAAGCTATACTACTCGGAGGGCTCAAGAGTAATGCGAGCATGACAATAAATGGGATGAGGAAAAGAAAAGAAATGAAGTGTATTACTGCTGCTGTTGCTCCGATCGACTCGGTCTGGACTGACTGCTATTGTATTATGCAATTGGTCCGTACAACTTCTCCAATCACACGCAGCGGACATGGCCAGTCACCTTACTGGCCCCGGATGCTTGATTGAGTAAAACTATCATAAGAAACGCACTTGACACGTTTCGTCGCCAGACTAAAGGGTCAGTCGGCGTGTGCTCGGATTTATTCGATCGAAATCTGATTAATTAAGCTCGAAATCGGGTTCAATTAAAAACGGTAGCTATTAATAGTAGTACATTGTTAATGGTTGTTAGTCTAAATCGAACTCTTGGCATTACCTTACATACTGTACGCGCTAACTATGATTGCTTGTGGTGACTTTTTTTACTCCACCAAGTATTGAATCGAACAATTCGAAGTGCTGCCCTGCCCTACCCGAAGCATGGGTGCCGGCGTACGCCGACACCCATGCGGAGCCCTTGTATATATTATCATCATAATGCCATGCCATGCCGTGTCGCATCATGCTAACTGAGTGCCAAATCGTATTCTACCATATTATGTGATATTATACGATTAAAAGAGGCTCGTCAACTCAAGAACTTACCCGACATCGTATTGAATCTTCGAAACTTGTTCGATTTACGCTCTATCTACCACGTGTACCTCAGACGCATGCTGCGGTAAACAACGTGTACCATTTTTTTTTCTGAGGCCCCCTTGAAGCACGTGAGGAGAGCTCTATACCTCACCCAAAACATACTTTTTTTTCGTAAAGACTGAACGGACGTACAATTCGATGAAACAGACCCATGGGCTAGGTATAAAAAAATACAAAAAAGATCCAAGAGGCAAAAAAGACATCCCGACGACTACTTTAAATAGGGTTAAGGAGCCCAGTCGTTCAGAAAACACTTCATTAGCCGAAAAAGTGGTACTTCGAAGTATAGCTTAATACCTCGCTATCGTAGCACCCGTCAGACGAGGTACGTAAGCCGTTCGACTATTTTTCATCAGGTTTCGCTTTCATGCTTCCCGAGTTTCGGCGGATGGACGAGAGGTGAGAAGAGAGAAACTCAAACGTCATGTGAGGAATAGCAGAAGAAGCTTTAGGGGGCTACCTCTAACATCGTCTACCGTGCGTAGCGGCATTCGTTCTGACTGTTAATAATGGCACAACCTCCCCCCCACCCGCTATCTCGAAAACGCCTACTACTATATATCGAGCTCTGGTTCAATATTAACGCCCCGGAACTGTTCTCCCCCGCGAATGAATGACGCCTGCAACATGATCTCGAGTAATGTCACCTGTTTACCACCACCGTGTACTGACCGCCATGAACAAAGAAAGGCACAAGAACACGTCGGCGTCTAATTTTTCCAAAATGATCAATTGAGCAAACTTTAGGCTCGAATAGCGTGAAAACATGGCTGCCAGGGAAGTTCGGCGTCCCGTCGAGTTTCTTCTGTTGAAGGCCATGATGGCACTCACTTTTTGTTCAATTTTACCTGGTACACATATGGTATGCGCAGCGGAAAAACTCGCTGACGGCGGTTTCTCTATTGTCGCTCCCGAAAAAGGATCGAATTCGTCCCCAATGTTTTCATGGCGGCATTTAGACACTGACACACTGATGATGATGCATGATGATGCTGGCTGGTGCGACTACAACAACGAAGAACGTTATTTTTTCCAACGTTTTGTGTTTTTTGTTCGCTTCAAGCCGGTTTTTTCAGGTCCCAGCAACTGGACGACCCCAAACAGCCGTCCGACAATTAGATAGGTAAACTAAATAATACCTGGTAGTGCATCTCCATTACCGTAGAGTGCGGCTCGAGAGGATACTACTGGAATACTAGTAATAAAAATATATAGTTGAAATATATATGCGACCCCCCCCCCCCCGCCCTTCGCTTCACCCTCACACATCTTTTTTCGCATCTTTTGATACCGAGGAGCCAACGAGAAGGAGCCGATCAAGCTGATAAAAGCAGCGAAACAACATATATATCACAAAAAAACATCCTAAAACCCAACTAAACTTAAAACAAATGTGTGCATGATATGTATACTTAAAGCGTAAGGCAAGGCAAGCGTCCCTGGTGACCTGATCAGGCCTGGAAGCTCCGACCAGATGTCAAACTATTGATAATTTAACAGCTTGCATTGCTTTGCCACCCATACATAGCTGTGTACCCGTAGTTTTACACTGAACATAATACAATATATCATGAAGATACGTACAATACCGAGAGCATGCATGGACGTATATGTATACGCGTTCAGCTTCCCTTCCTCTTTATGGGCGTTTTGTTTCAAGAATGACCTGGAGGAAGATTGCGCGAGAGTCCATACACCAAAACAAAACGCCGACGCTACAGAGCAAGACCATGCAGCAACAAGAAAGAGTTGTCGGGAGTAAACACTCTTCTCGTCGACCAGGAACCACGAGCCACTGGGTAAATGCCTACCGCAGGGCGCGACAAAGAAAAAGGAAGGCCTGTGCCGTAGCGGCGAGGGGGCGGGGTGCGCGGGTGAACTCATACCGCGGAACAGAGCCCAGGCGAAAATCGGGCAAGAACTACAGCAGAGACGAGGGTTGAAGGAGCGCAAAAACACAAACCAAAGACAAAACGAATATGATATGAGAGGTATATCCTGGGTAGCTATCTCACCTTCTTCGTCAAATCTTACAGGGTTCGGCCGAAGAAGGCGGGCAAGTCCACGGTGCGACTTCACCGAAGGGTAGAGAGGTTAAATCAAAGTCTGCGTTCTTGCATCTATATGGACAAAAACTGGTACACAAACTTGAACGGAAGTGCATGGGGCTCGAGCCTTTTTTTACCCGGATCTCCAGGAGGATCGAAAATATACGATGTACATACTTAAAATACATACATACATGAGGGGCACAACTACAGAGTGCTTCGTATTCACAATGAACGACGAAACCTCACAGAACGTTCTACTCGGTACACCGCAACACAGAAAGGTTGAGAGCCGTGATAAACGGCTCGATCTTCCTTCTCGGCGCGATACTGCCGGTGATCAAGGCGCACACCTCGGTCTTGATATTTTAATATTTGTTTCACTCCAGCGCAATGCCCAGCCCTGCCACAGGTATAAGTTCGTTTATAGTCGGTGTGAAAGCATATACCATTGGTAGGGAAGTTTTCTTCTTCAAGATGGTGGTGGGTAAACCCACCGGGTGTTTTTTTTTTTTGTGCAAACTTCAAAGTTCGAAGCCCACACCTTTTTTTTATCCTTCTCCACATGTCTAGACTAGTGGTTGCATCAAAGACGCACAGACAAACGTGAGGTAGAACATAGAGCAAAGTCACAGCAGTACACAAGACAGCAACACCGGGGATAGATACGCCCAGCGCCACACGTACTGCTTACAGAGCTTTGTATATCAAACCAAGTAACCCAAAACCGATCGCAGACCGAGTGAATGCCTCCCTCCAAGACACGCCAGACCTCCAAACCGCACGCAGCTTCTGCTGGTAGCCATCTGTGTGTGACGATACACACGAAAACCCCACACCATCAATCCTACCACAAAACTTTTCCCCAGCTACCGATCCACCTCAGCGCCCGCCCGACCATGGCGTGCCAGGAATATCCCCTACGAAAAGCAATGAAGCATGTCTCCAAAGCAGAGGACCTCCACGTCGACACCACCCACCTATAAAACGGGATACAAGAGAGGGCAATGAAAACAACAAAACCCCTACAAATCCTTCGGCTGGCCTCCGACGCCATCGCGGCCGAAACCATGATACCCCTTCCCACTGAACCAGACAGCACAGTTTCACAAGCATGTAACAAGGTTACAGCCTGTCCTATTAGTAGCGACCTGGAAGCAACTCGTGGAACTGGCACAATCCCGCCCCCGCCCCCCCCCCACCGCGTCCCACCCCAACAAAAATCACACAGGGCACAGTGGCAAAATGCTGCTGTACTACCACAGCGTGGAAGCAACTCGCAGAAGCTGGCCGTCAGATACATGATGGCCCCGTTAGATACCTGCTCTCTTATTATATATGGTACGTACACGTACCATTACCGCCATAGAAACAAACAAGCTGCATAAGAGCAGAAGCCTGCGAACGTACCAAAACTACAGACAAACTACTGGGTACGTTCTCTACCCCTCGTATCGGTTTTACCGAGGGAAGCTTCTGCACAAGTGCAAATAACAATAAATCTGCGCATGCCAAAGTGAGGTATTAATATTTGGCAACTCTACAGGTAGCAGTAAAGTTAGAGCAACACCAACCCCCACATCATCTCGTCGTCTATCAACCGCGCCTGTCCTCAACCTGTCAAACATCACAGCAAAAGAAATGCCAGAAACGACTACTCGTACATGCCTCTCCTAGTAAGTCTCCAGCTGCCGCTGGTGGCGAACGCCGTGAAAGTGGGCCAGATGCGCTCTCCTCCTGTGCTGCACATCAACGCCACCACCCCAACCTTCACCGCAAAAACCCTTGCCTCTTCCATGCCTGCCACCACGCTGCCTCATGCCACCGCCCCCCGTGGACAGCGAGCTATTGTGAAGGTGCGCCATCATGTCGGGCGACGCGCCAGAAACACCTTCCTGGAACAATCCGTGGAACGGTCCGTGGACCGGTGCTCGGGGACGATCGCGGGACCTATCCCTCCCTCCTCCGTGTTGACGAGGGCCGCGGTGCCCAGGGCCTCCGCTCCGACCCAGAGTCGCCGGCATCCCCTCTCCCTCGCTCTCCTCCATCGGGTGCATACCGTGGTGGCCAGGTCCGTGGAAGGGAAAACGGGGAGGGCCGTGCATGGGCCCCGACGCATCGTCGCCAGACCAAGGCCCACAGCAGCGGTGACCACGGGGCGGACCATGTGGAGGGCTGCGAGACCTTTCCATGCCTCTGCTGTGGCGAGGAGGACCACGTTTACCACGCCCACGAGCTCCGCCACCCTGTAGATGCTCGCCTTCCTCTCCGTCCCCTTTGTTGTGAAAGCCTCCATCACAGCGCCCATGTCCGTGACCGTGTCCGCGTCCGTGGGGGGGGGGTCTGTGTCCGTGTCCGAGCTTGTCGCCACCAGGGGGACCGCAATGTCTAAAGGGAGTCATGCCGTCGTGACCGGGGCCGAGAGGCGGTCCTTCGAGACGCCCTCCATGGTGACGAGGACCGCTGTGTTCAGCGCCTCCGTGCGGACCATTGTGCCCGGGCACGTCCTCTTCTCCGCTCCCCTTCCCCCGGCGCATGGTGTGGTGGCCGGGTCCGCGGAAGGGGCGACGAGGAGGGCCGTGCACGGGCCTCGACGGACCAGCCCCAGCCGACGGCACACAGCAGCGGTGGACATGGGGCGGGCAATGGAGGCCATGGTGAGGGCCGTGAGGCCCTCCCACGCCCCTCTTACCGGGTCCACCAGCACGAAGAGGTTGGCCAGAGCCAGGAACACCCTCTCTTCTGCCAGCCATCGTGCGGATGGCCTCGCGTTTGACGAGCCCGAGCTTTACCAGGCGGTGGGGGCCTACGCCAAGCGCGCGCAGCAGGGGCTTAGTCTCCCGGGGCTGGAGGAAAATGCCGCCAGCAACCAGGACGGCGTGAATGGGACGCTTTTTCTCGCCGTTGCTGTTGCCGTCGACCCCCGTGCCTTCGACAACGCCCGCGTTGATGTTGTCGATGTTGTCAATACTGTCGCCGTTGTCGTCGTACGTGCTGCTCGAGGCCTCCTCCTCCTCTTCCTCGTCGATGTCCTCCGAGCTGCTGTTGGTGACGACTTTGTCGCCGCTGCGGCACATCAACGCACCAGTTTCAGCCTCGCACAGCTCCTCCTTCTCGCCTTCATCCGAGCTGTCACCAGTCAAGACCAGAGGAGAAGAGGTGTCTTTCAGAAGCCCCCGCGGTGCTAACCCCTGCGCCACGAGGAGCCGAGGACGAAGGCCCAGAATCGCCACGGTCTTCTCGAGATTGAGCGCTGTCATGGACGGCACGCCGTGGTACTCGCGAAGGTTGCGGGCTGCCATCTTGTACAGAGCGCTCGACGTTCCGGGCTGCTGCTGCTGCTGCTGCTGCTGCTGCTGCTGCTTCTGCTGCTGCTGTGCAGGCGTGCTCGGAACAGCTTCCGCAATGGGGAAGCTGCTGCCGCTGTTGTCGAAGGTGTCGCTCATCGTGTTGTCGTTGTTGTTCATCGTGTTGTCGTTGTTGTTCATCATGTTTTGTGAAAGGGTGGGGGGTGGCGGTGAGGGTTGGGCCTTGGTTGTCGGCGAGACTGTGCGAGCACCGTTCCGCAGATTGGGGATTTCTTATTCAAGTGATTCTATATAGAATCTTCTGGAACAGTCTGGAACTTTCTAACGAACATTCTAGAAGCGGAATTCCAAGAGCGGTTCTCAAGTTCCCAATTTTTGTCAGAATCCCCGATCTGCGGAACGATGCTCGCACAGTCCCGCCAACGAAAACAACCAACGCCCCACCCCCACCCTCTCTCAAAAACATGATGAACAACAACGACGACGACAAAACGATGAGCAACAGCTTCGACAACAGCAGCAGCGGCTTCCCCATTGCGGAAGCAGTCCTAAGCAAACCCGCGCAGCAGCAGCACCAACTCGGAACGTCGAGCGCTCTGTACAAGTTGGCAGCCCGCAACCTTCGCGAGTACCACGGCGTGTCGTCCATGACGGCGCTCAAGCTCGAGGAGACCGTCACCCTGCTGGGCCTTCGTCCTCGCCGCCTCGTGGCGCGGGGGCTAGCACCGCGGAGGCTTCTGAAAGACAGCTTTTCTCCTCTGGTCTTGACTGGTGACAGCTCGGATGAGGGCCAGCAGGAGCTGTGCGAGGCTGAAACTAGTTTGCTGACGGACGCGAGCGGCGACAAAGTCATCACCAACAACAACAGTAGTAGCTCAAAGGACGCCGAGGAGAATGGTGAGGAGGACTCTAGCAGCACCCACGTCGACGACGGCGACAGCATCGACAACATCAACCTCCACATCGACGACAACGAGGTCGAAGGTGCGAAGGGGGTTGTCCAGGGCTCCAAGGCCGGCAAGAAAAAGCGCCCCATTCACGCCGCCCTGGTTGCCGGCGGCGTCGACCTCCTCCCCCGCGAAACTAGGCCCTTGCTACGCGCGCTCGGTGTGAGCCCTCACCGCCTGGTAAAGCTCGGGCTTGTCAATCGCGAGGCAATCCACGCCATACCTGGCAGGAGAGGGGGTAGCACTGGCCCTGGCCAGCATCTTCGTGCTGGTGGGCACGGTTAGAGGGGTGTGGGACGGCCTCGTGGCTCTCCTAATGGCCCTAGTCGCCGCCCGTTCCACGGAGCCGGAAACCACGCCTTGCACCGAGGGGAACACAGTGAGGGGGAAGGCATGCCATCGCGCCCAGGTCCGCACGGAGGGCCTCAACAGCGCGGTCTTCGTCACCCAGGAGGACGTCTCCAAGGACCTCTCGGGCCCGGCCACCACAGCATGCCTACCTTTGGGCATCGCCCTGGTGCCCCTGGTGGCGGCAAGCACGGACACGGACACAGGCACCTCCCCCGCGGGCATGGACGCAGGCATGGGCACCCCGCTGGAGTCCTTCAAAGGCGGGGAGAGGGAAAGGGAGGCGAATGTCTGCGCGGCGGAAGAGCTGGTGGGCCTGGGCAACATGGTCCTCGTCGCCACGGAGGAGGGATGGGTCGGCCTCGAGGCCCTCCCCATGGGCCGCCCCATGCTCACGGGGGCCCTCAACACCGCGGCCCTCGTCACCACGAAGGAGGAGGGAGGGGTAGGTTTCATGGTCGTCACCAGGAACCACCCCACGGACCGCCCCGCGGACAGTTCCACGAACTGTTCCACCAGCCGGAACTGGAGGCATTCTAAGGAAGGCACGTGTTCAACCAAACACCGTCGTTTCTGGTATTTTATAAAATTATTGTAACGACGTCAGCTGTGAGTTCGACGAATTTAGGGTCGATACTCATTTTTGCAAGCTGCGTTGTTTTGCTATTAATATGCTGTTTAACAGGTTGAGAGCAGGCAGAGTCGATATGCAATGTCGATGATGTGGTGGTTGGTGTTGCTCTACTTGTAACTGTTCTGCAGTGAAGTTGCCAAACTATTGATTGCCAATGCTTGACATTGGCATGCTATGATTTTTGTTATTTGCACTTGTGCAGAAGCTTCCCTCGGCAAAACCGATACGAGGGGTAGACTAGAGAACGTACCGAGTAGTACGGTCGTCGGCTTCTGCGCTTATGCAGCTTGAATGTTTGTTTGGGTGTGATTGTATGTGGTGTGTGGTATGTCTCGAGAACAGCGACGGCGAGAACATGGATGAGCTTTTAGTGAGTCTCGGGTGCACGCGACTCTATCTTGCGAGCTGCTTCCACGCAGCAGTATTACCCAGCTACTGTGTACTGCTGTGCAGCCGCGGATTGTCACTGGGTGGGATAGGTACACGTAGTACATCGTAACCTTTTATTTGCTGTGTGGTTTTTCTCGGCATGGGACGCGATGGCAGCGGGGTTTGACCCTGTCGGCCGCGATGGGGTCGGATGCTTGATGAAGGATTCGCGGCGTTTTTTTTTTTTTTTTTTTTCATGATACGACGTCGAGTTGCTATACCTGGGAGACGTATGCCGTTGTTTTCGGCTTGTTTCCAGAGGGGAGGTGGCTGGCATGGAAAGGGCGGGTGGGTTCTGAGGTTAACCGGTACCAGACCTGGTAGCCGCCAAAGAGTTTTGGTGGTGGGATGGTGTAGGAGTGTCATATATATCGTCGCGCGGATGGCTCCCAGCAGCAACCGCCTGTGAGCGTCTGGCCTGGCTTGGGGTAAAGCCCTCACTCGGCTTGGTGTGCGATTGATTGTGTGATGTTTGGTTTAGTACATGGAGCTCTATGAGCGGTACGTGTGGCACTGGGCATGCGTCTATATGCCCTATGTTGCCGTTTTGTATACTGTGCTTTTGCTCCACTTTTCTACCGTTCGTTATTTTTTGTGTTTGTCTTTTGGTGTGCCAGACATGGCGGGAGGAAGAAGAAATAAAAAAACGCGGGCTTCGCGCTCGAAGTCTAAAAAGAAGAACAAAGAAACACTCGGTGGGTTTACCCACCACCCTCTTGAAGAAGAAAAGTCGTAAAAAGCTTTCACCCCGACTATATCAACCGCAAGGCAAGCAGCGTTTGGTTTTGCGTCGGGTTGAACTTCTATTGGAACTATCGAGCGGGGTGTACACCCAGATGATCGGCGGCATCGTGGTGAGAAGGGAGACCGAGCTGTTTATCGCGGCTCTCTACTTCCGTTATGGTATATATACCGGGTTGTAGGTTTTGTGTGAGGTTTCGCCCTTGTTGTGGATGGCACTCAGTAGAGGTGCCTCTCGTTCGTTTTTGTTTGTTTTATTTTTCGCTCATTCAACCTTCTCTATTCCGTGCCCTAAATGCACCTCTTGGCTCCACTCAGTTCCAGGGCGTGGCGGATCACCAGCCACCCGCCCTCCTCCGCCGCCCTGCTACGGCTCAAGCCTTTAATTTTGTTGCGTCCCCGCGGTCAGCATTTTCGTTCGATCGCGTGGACCCCAAGTCAAAAATAAAGCTTGCTCCCTGTCATCATAGCCAAACCGACATGAAATGTGTGTGCGCTTCCCGCTCGGTGCGTCGGTTTTTGTATACAGTGTAACCGATAAAGCTACACAACGACACATCGTTCGCCCAATTTATAAATTGTTTTACAATGGGATCTAGATCATGCAATCATCGTGGCCACAACAACGTATATGCCAGGTATACTTATTTCTTATGGTGACCGCATTGCGAAAGCAATTGAGTTAAATGGACACATGACGTGTATGAAAATACGTGGAAGTGTGGTGAGCTATTAAGCTTTATTTTCCTCATCGGCCGGAGAATATATATATATGTATACTTGAAAGATGGCCGACCTTCGATCTCGTCATACGTTGAGAAAATATATGTTTGCCTGAATTTCCGCGGATGAAGCTCGTATGAGTAGGGTAGGGTAGGGTAGGGTAGGGTAGCCACGGTTAGAGTTTCGAGTGGAGATTTTGAGGCATTCAAATACTTTTACCATGCTCACATAGCTCGAGAACGACACGGGGGAACTCACGAGATGTCCCGATTTTAACTACAAAAGCCAACACACACTACCAGGCGTGACATTTGGCGTAGGCGGCTGATCAGTTCTTCGTATACCTTTTATTGTATCCTCTCGTATACTATTACTATAACATGCCGAGATAGAACAAAGGGTTGGGGGCGTCAGAGCCGACAATATACTGCTGACCCGTACAAGGACACGAACGCGCCCTACTATCACTACTTTTAGTGGTATTTTACATGCCTTCGTGTACCCAGGCCATGGGATTTTTCATCCGATAGCAGTTTTATTTTTCTCCAAATCGGTTTTTGGGAGAGGTCTTAAGCTCCCAAACGGAGGGATAGTATTAAGAAGAAAAGTGATGCACCTCTACTGTTGCACGCGTCGTTTACCTACGTCTGGTAGCGCTTTTGTTTTTCTCCAAATCAGTTTATTGGAGAGGTATAGAGCTCCTCGCGTGGGGAGCCATAGAAACAATTTTCTTACAGCACCTTTACCGTCCTATTGCTACTACTACTATTACTACTACTACTACTACTACTACTACTACTACTACTACACTACTACTACTACTACTACTACTACTACTACTGCTACTACTGCTACTACTACTACTACTACTACTACTACTACTACTACTACTACTACTACTATTACTAATATTAATATTACTAGCATGCGTCGTATGCAGGATTTTGGCTTTTGTTCGACTAGCTCCGCGTCCCTTATCTTCGAAACGCGGCAAATGGAAAACGCACACGTACAGATGGCACTCTTTGGGGAGACGGTTTCGAGCTGCACAAGAAAAACAGTTTAATTTTTCAATTCGTTGGTCCTCAAAAACGCAGGTGCTGTTCTACAGAGGGTTTAAGAGGCAAGAAAGAAAACTTGGGGTATTCTTCTTGCAGTTTCTGTCACACGTTTACGTAATAAACTCGACCCCCCTGGTGAAGGGGTGGGCGGGGTTACTTTAAATACAGATCCACAGCAGCTTTCGGGTCATGCATAGTAGTTGTTACGTTAGAGCGCTAGTGGCTTTTGTACCTTTTCCGAAAATCAGCTAGTACACTAAATCGAGCTTCGGGTTTCGAAGAGGGTTACTCTGAACAACGCTACTTCTGCAGGTCGAATCGACGTGTGCGCAGTGTATCTACATGTATAGGCTACACACTGTCGTGCACTGTATCTACATGTAACAAAGCTCTATATTTAGGTCTTGCGGAGATAAAAAGCGCACCGGTAACAGTACCAGATGCAACTATATACGTAGTCTACTACTGCATCAGCGCCATGTTTAAGCAACGAACACCAACTCACCGCAACACCGCGCCAGCGTCAAAACTAACAAAAAAATCGTGGAGCGTGTCACAGGTTACGAGGGCAAGACGCAGCATTAACAGACGAGCTTTCAATCTGATTCCTCGGCACATGGAAAAAAAAAAAAAAAACTCCCACATACCAGGGTCGCCCCAACGTACACCGTTCGAATTCGCAACACCACCTGGAAACAGCCCCACCACCACATGTACCCGGTACCGATTCGAATAATCGTCTATCCTTCCCCATACTCCGGTAAAGGGTGCCTCGCGAGACCACGTTGCCATCGCTCACATTGCATCTAACCTCTTCCAGAAAGCTCGATTGCGATGGCAGTAAACGCTAACCATTTCCTCCGACAAACCCCTTTCTAACCCGCTATTTCCCTTGCAACTCCCTTCACAGGATTCATTTTCTTGAAGTTTTCGAAACAATAAAAAGAAAAACAAGAACACACGTCGCTCCGTGGTCGCTACCTACCTCGAGCGAACTTTTATCTTCTTTCTTCATGTTCCGCTCTCACGAAATCAGCCGCTGCGTTTCCCGCGCCGCAACCGGTCCAATCGGGGTCCGCCGATCATGGAACGTGCCAGCAAAAGCGTGCACCGGCAGGCGGAGGGCACCAAGGCCGTGAGCTGCGTGGCCGACCTCCGTAGCGATTCCACCATATCGATCACAACTTCTGAAAAAATGCCAGCCCAGTCTTCTAGAAAACTACATACTGCCACCCAAGGGGTCACCGACTTAAGTCCTTCACGAGGCCACAAACCCCGTACAACGCGCGATCGAAGCATCACACGCAGCTTAAAAATATGCGTTTGCACAAAAATATTATCGATCTCGCAGCTGACGTGTCCTTACAATTTAAAATAAAAAACGCGAGGGATAGCGTGGTACAGGCAGTAACACGGAGGCCAGGCAGAGAAATCCACAGGAATCTCGCCGGCCGATTGCCACCGAAGCCCATCTTCCGCAAGCGAAGCACGTCTTCCGCAAGCGATCGAACTAATCAATACAGAAGCCGCGGGTACAGCCGCGACACTAAAAAACGAGGATGGATGAAAAGGTGACACAAAAAAAAACGCATCTCGGGGGGTATGCACGGCGTGCGTAGACCCTCCCCCGCTCCCCCCCTCCCCGCCCCACCTGCCGAGAGGGCAGGCCAACCAGCCGTGCGGGCCATACCACCGAATAAGCCACGAATGGCCGCACCCAGAAAAAAAAACTTACCACGGAAACTCTCACGGCTATGCATGAAAGGCGTACACCCCCCCCCTTCCCCCCCCCCCCCCCCCCCCCCCGAATCCCACCCCCCGAGGTTCAAGACCACAAGCTACGAGATCGCGTTATGCGAGGACGAGCTGCGCCCACCACGCACTCCATACCGCAATATAACAGCCGCTCGTGTACCCCACCTCCCCCTGGATAATTATCTGTTTAAAGAGCTTTTAAGGTGCATCCCGCCTCCTCGAGCATCGGTGAAAGTTCGCCTTTGTCCATCAGCGTGAAGATTCCGGGGCCTGGGAAGAAAAATGCGGGGAGGCGGTAGGGGTGGTACGGGGGTAGGGGAGTGGGGGTCGTGAAACGAGGAAGGACGGCGCCATCGGTCTTCCACGCGCAGACGTTTCCACGTAGAAGAATCTGGAAGGCCGTATAGAGGAGAACGATAGAAAAAAAAAAAAAACGGAACGACACGACACGCCGCGCGCTGCTCATCAAGCAGCCAATAAAAAACCAATCGGGAAATAGAGTTCCACAAACACAGCAAGAGAGAGGGCCAGAGGGACGGGTCTGCAGACATGGTACGTAGGTTACAGGGGCGCGGGGAAATACGACGGGACGTTGCCGGGGCGCGCGGATAAAAAAACCAAACCAGCAAACCCCGCCCACTCCAGCACCCGACCAAAGACGGGCGCGCTAACAACTCGTGCCGGGCCGGGGGCAAAATCATCCGTCGCAGTGTAGCTGTTGGACGATCTGAGTCTGTGCGCGTGTAGTCGCCGGTGTCTCGAGAGGCGAAGAACACGACAACGGGGCTCGGCCTACCCCTCTCTCCGGCTTGAGGGAGGGGGGGGGTAGTCGACGGGGGCTTGGTGGCATCTGCTTCGCGCATGATAGGAAGTGGTTCATTGCAGGCAACCACCTTGTTTGAGGTATTGGAGCAAGCACAACTGAAAACATAACAAGACCAAAATAAACCAAATCAAACCAAACCAAGCTAAGGTAAACAAAACCAAACCAAACCAAACCAAACCACGCCAAACCAATTGAAAATAAACCGCACCACACCAAAAGAAAACACATTACAAAACAGAACAGAACACACAACATAAGAAAACGAAAAAACAACACGACAAACAAACAAACAAACAAACAAGCAAACAAACAAACAAACAAACAAACAAGCAAGCAAGCAAGCAAACAAACAAAGCGGACCAACCCAGAAGACGTAGAAAAAATAAAAATAAACTAGAGGCCGTTTCGAACGGGGAGAGGCCGAGGAGCACGCACATACTCACCGTCATTGCAGCCACCCACGTACTCGCCACCGATCCATATCTGAGGCACGCTCGTCCGCCCGGTCATCTGACTCAGCTCGTAGCGGATTGCATTTCCGTCGTCCCTCTTATCCAGCTCCACGAACTGAACACACACATCAACAGCGCGAAATAGAGAAAACACAGCGCGATATACAGATAGCATCGCGCATGGTATAGAGGCATTACAGCGAGGCCATCCAATACTATAAGAGCTGGAAAAAAAAATGTATATATATATGAGGCCCTTTGTGTTATTGATTTATCTTTGAATATAGTGTGATTCTACGCACCTGTCTGGAGATCAATATAGGGTATCGAGCGCAACAAAGGCAACGGCATGCGCTTGGATTCGTCATCGTCACCTGCCACGGCCCTTGTGCCGACTACCATGGCGGGGACGGTCAATCATGGCTTCCGGTGCAGCGGTGGCAAACTTGGACGTGCATAAGTCCAGAACCAAAAAGCGCAGCTTTTTCGATGGAAACCCCTGCTACGTCAAAACACACTAACCGAGCAGCTGCTCCAGCTTCCGCTAGCAGCTACTGGGTGCTGCTGGCTTTGCTGTCTCTTGCTGCCTGCTGCTGTTGCTGCCTGCTGTTGGGTGTTGATGCCCCAACACACATCGTCCAACCTCACACTAAGAACACGAAGCATACAGCAGCAGCAAAGGCCCAAAGAAACCAATATTTGTATCTGCTATTTCTCGCTCTGCTGCTGCATCACACAGGGCCCTCCAGGCTCGATACTTTTTACGGTGCAACAGTAGCCGCGCTGTGAGCCCTCTCCTTCGTGGCAACCACGGACGGTGCCGCTTTAAATGTGTGTGCTTCATTTTTTTGAGTGGAGTGTGTGTTGTCATATTATAGGCACACACAAAACGATCCAAAAGAGCGGGGGAGCTTTTCTTCAAAAGCAGTCGCTCCGCCTCGCAGCAACGAAATCAGCATCGCATGCAGCAGCAGTACAACGGCAGCCGTGCGTGAAGCTCTTGCCTTTGTGCCAGTATTCACGGTGTATGTGTGTGGTTGGTGCACAGCAGGCAAACCACGACAACATTTTCTCGCCCAATGCAACACCCCAACACAAATCGTCGGACCTCATGCCAGGTACACGAAGCAAACAGCAGGAGCAAAGGCAGTAGCTCATATCGTACCCAGGGACATATCATTGGAACGCCCGTTTTCACCCATTTTGACTCAACATGCCCCCGGTACATCAAGTCATCCGCATCGCGAAGGGGGACGGTGTACGTCGTACGGGATGCACTGCATGATAATCCGTTGGTCTCATACGCCACAATAAGGCCCCTCCGACATTGGGGCATAGGGACCGACCCTATTCCCTAGTACTGGTGTACAGATAGACTATCAAAAGTGTTAAAAGATAGAACAGTTCGATATACACGTAGAATGGCGCGGTAAGAATAAAGTAGCGCGATGACCATGCCGTAGCGTGATACAGAGAGAGCATCGTGCGATACAGGGATAGCAAAGCACGACATCGAAGCCACGGCGGAAAAACAAGAGGAGTTTTTCGACGCAAAAGCGAGATGTGTGCTGATTTATACGAAAAAAAAAACGGGAGCGCCGTGGGATGCAAAGGGTCAATAGCCCGCACGCTTTCAAGAAAACCGGGTGTTACGATTCTGTGGTGACGTGGTGATGACGGTGGTCGTGGTAGCGGCGGGTGGGTAATGATTGTGGAGGTGGCGGTAATGATGGAGGGGTGGGGGGGGTGAGGGTTGAAGGTGGGGGTATGGGTTGGTGGTGTTGGTATTGGTGTTGTTGTTTGGTGGTGCTGGTGTCGGTGTTGGTGTTGTTGGTGCTGGTGTTGGTGTTGGTGTCGATGTTGGTGGTGTTGGCGGTGGTTGGCATGCAACCGTGAGAGGTGAGGTGTGTCACAGCGCCAACCCTTTACTGGCAAGCTGCGCGTTTCAAATCGCCCGCGCACGCCGCAGCAAGCCCTTGATAAACGCAACATCGAGGCGCCCTCAGTTAGCGGAGCAGACGGGACTGTGGCTCTAGTACAGAAAAGAATAAGAACAAAAAAAACACTAACAAAACAAGTAAAAGAATAAAGAGAAAATAAAAGAAAAACGAAACACGAAAAACGAAAAAAAAGTCAAGGCACCGCGTCGTGTGCGCACCTCGTACTGGGACTGATCTTCCACGAGATCCTCCACCAACCCTTTCACCTTCTTGCAGAACGGACACCTGAAAAAAACCCGAGCGCGATGAGCGGATAAAACCGACGGCAAAAATATTATAGCTCTAAAGCAAGAGGACGCAGCGCACAGACCAGCACATATGAATGCCGATATAACCAGCTGGATCTAACCCTGCGCGCATCAAAGCGTGAGGCAGAATCTTCATCACCAAGGGCAGGGAGTTAAAGGCTTGAGCCCCACCGGGACCAACAAAGCAACGGTTTGGAGACCTCCCCCTTCCCCCTTTCCCTCCTCCCCCCTCCCCCCCCCCCTGTGCATTTTCAACGACTATCCCCGCAAAAAGGACGCAAAGAAGAGGCCAACACAACCGCGTCGCACGCCCACATTCCCCAAGCTACCTCCCAAGAAATCCTGCACATACAAGCTAAGCATTTGGACCCGCCCCCGCCCCCCCCGCCCCCCCCTCCCCCCCCCCTCCCGCTCCCTCTCCCTCCCTTCCCCAAAACGAAAGAACAAAAAATTGCTGCAAACTTGCACCATCCCATGCCGGGGGTACAAACCTCAGCGCTCTCCTCTCGCGCTTCCCACCGTTCTTTTCATGCGTGGGCCAGATTCAGATTCAGCACCAGAGCCACGGCGAGACTCACCAGAACAGCTTACCACTTATGCGGCAAAACCCATTCATTGTTCAACTAGTGGTGCCTCGGGATGATCTATGGGTCAGCACAAGCACACAAACAGACTGGCACCCAGCACCCGCTTGGCGCCGTAACTCCACCCAGACATGATGCTACCCGGACCTGAGCCCCCCAAGCTGACCTCGGGCGTATCATTAGCCACCGTCAGGGCCCACTAAGGACCAAAGCTGCGGCAGGGAGGGGGTTTCCACTTTTTCACTGCTGGATTTGGCCCACTCGCACGAGTGGCTCCGTACCTCACTGACAACAAGGCTCTTAGGCGATTGTATTCGTACGCCGTAGCTAACCATTCCAATTGCGGTTCGTATTGCAAGAACACAACAGCACGGGAGCACGTAAGATCGCGAAGGAACGGGGGGCATCACTCGCGCGAGTGGCCCCGAGGCACAAAAAAAAAGCCCCCAAAAGTGCCCCCCCCTGCCGCAGCCTTCGTCTAAGCCAGCACCCTGATCTCACGCCCACCAGAATCGAGGGTCTCGGCCGCAGTACATCGAGGGTCGCCCACTGTAAATCGAGCGTCGCTCACAGTAAATCGAGGGTCGCCCACAGCCAGCAAACAAATGTTGCCGAATACGTCGTAAGCTACCCTCCGACTCACTTTGTCCACGAGAAGACCACCACTTTGCTCCCCGACGTATAATCGCTAACCGTTTTCTGCACGGCCTCCTTATCATATGGGCCGGCCCCCGCCCTCGCTATCCCCTGCTTGAGGACGTCGAGGGGGCTCTTGAAGCCCATCGTGGGCTCGCTGTAGGCGGCCAATCGCTGTCGGCAGCGGCCCCGCGCGCTGGCGCTCGCTTGGCTAAGGCTGTAAGGGAGGGGAGGGAAAGGGAAGGCTACAACCAGTCAGCGAAAAGGTACCTGTCGACCAGTAGTGCACTCGTATACGATGTCGTCCAGCTTCAACAAAACTATTCAAATATTGCAGGTACGCATACTCTTATACTCGACTCTGAATCCTAACCCTTCTCAGCTCCCAACCCTAACCGCAACCCCAACCCCGACCGCCTAGAAAAAATCTCCGAAAACTGCAATGACGACTTCGTGTGAACGTTTCATCATCGCCGGGTCAAATAATGTACTCTTACGAGCACAAGGCTCCAATCGACAGCGACGGCCCGTCCCGTAAGGCAGCTGGTCGACCCCCGTGACGGTTCCGAACGCGGAACAGGCGCCAGGTAGTCTACAACATTACAACAGCACCAGGGTACCAGGTAGTAGATATTCTGCTGTGCTGCCTATAGCCCGAATATTAGGCGCATCAACCACCAAAAATCGTTTACGGGGCCGGATCTGGATCGCACGAGTCGTTAGTCATTGCGTAGCCGCCGGGGTGGCGATGATCAGGTTGTTACGGTGCCAAGCAAACGTGACGATGCGCTGGTTTGATAGACTGGCAGCAACCCAGGAAGGGTGAGCCATGTCTGTCGGTAGATATACGCAGAACAAGTGATGATCGGCTAACCTGACTGACTGAAAGCAATTAAGGAAAGGCGAAGCGTGCCTGTTGGTTTGAGAACCCACCAGGGTGGTGGCGACACTCAGGCTGTCATGGTGTCAAGCATGCGTGACGATCTGCTGATCTGGTAGACTGGCATCAAGCAAGCACCTTTCCTTGCAAACCTAACCTGTTCACACCTCTGATGAGTTAACAGTTAACGTTCGACACCAATGTGTTATGTTTCAGCGAGATTTTTTGGGAACATTGCATTACTACGGTATCCGATTTCTATATTTAGTGATTACATCATGTTACTGCGTTACGATACCGGCAGTAGATCGCTTAACAAAAGGTCGGAGTGTAGCGCTGCATCAATATTAGCAGCAGTGTAACGCTACAGTGTTAGGATCGGCAGCCCATAGCGTGTAACGTAATGTTACGGTGTTGGCGGAAATTCCTACTTTAAGTTGCTACATTAACACGTTAGACGGATTACGTACATGCCCAATATAACGCTAACGTTATGCTCTTCATGCTATCTTAGCTCGTACGCAATTATAGTTGTAACCTACTGCATTCAGCCGCCTGAAATAGAGTCGGCCGCGCGTAGCCCGTAATATTCGTAGCGGTTCGGTGTTAGCGGGATGCTTATTTACTGTCTTAACACATGTTCGACGGACAACGTACGTGCCCAATATGACGATACCATTATGTTTTAGGGTTAGCTCGTAGCATATCGTGCACCCGGGGAGGATAAGATATCATCCCCACACACACGACTGTCAAATGTGGAAAACCAAAATAAGGAACAAAAAATAATTTTCCCTGAAGGGCAACGTCTCCGATATTTTTGGACACCCCTCCATCCGGAGGACTCAAGCAACATACCCCTGGGGGGGTGAGATCTATGGCGGTCCTTTCGGAATCAAGAACACATTAACGTAGTGGTACCTCGCGATGCCGTTTCCAATGTAACACGAGTAACACATGTTAGACCTCTATGAGACAAAAACGGTAACATGTTTCATGTTGAAAGAAATTTCGGTTCCAACCGTAACAAGCACAATGCTGTTATGTCCGTTTCACTTTCAAGGTAACACAGTAACGAGACGTTACAGTGAGATATCTAGTGCCAGAAACACGATAACATAATGTTATAAATCCCTCGGCATTTAGCTAACATCCTAACAGAGTGTTGCTTTACGATCAGTCCAGACTGTAACTTAACTAACGTACGTTAATTGTTTCGTTATCCGACCCTAAGGAAGAATGGAGGGGGAGTTGAATAACGTTCGAATAACATCATGTTTCAAGTGTTATGGAAAACACACAATGTCCAGTAACCTTATGTTAGCCTGTTAGCGAATCAAGGGAAAGTAGTCTTGTGTATGTTGTGTTGATAACGTGCCAGTCTGGGCGAATCCTAACTTTGTCCTACGATGTCCGTACGTGCACCGGTCACGGCATAACGCGATGTCCTGGGTGGCACGCGGTGTAGTCGATTTCAGCTGCCAGTATTGAAACGTATGTACCAGAATGGTTCTGGCACGTACGTACGCTGACTTCCGATTTCATTTTTATATTTTTTGGTGGATATATGACTTGCTCCAGCTATGATATATATACGTCTTTTCGAAACAATGACGATTTGCACCTCTCTCCTCGTGTTCAATAGTGGTGACATAGCATACCCACATTGCCTCGCTTGCTGTATTTGTAATATGTATCTCTGTCTTAGAATTGGCGACCTGAGAGCCCCACATCGGCACGGTGAAAAACATTGGCGTAAAATCGTACAGTGCAGGCAGATATGTTAAAATTGCAGTAGACCACACTACCAACCTATTACATAGGGTATTTCGTACCTACCGTCGGCATGATCGCCTCCCAACTTATGCCAAACGAAGTATGACTAACGAAGTAACGTAAGTGAGCGCGGGTACACCAAGCGTTCCTTTCAAAACACTGACGATTTGCACTTCTCCCCCTCGTGCTCAATGGTGGTGACATTGCATGACCACATCACCTCGCCTGTTGTATTTTGCAATATGTATCTCTTTCTTATTATTGGCGATGTCAGAGCCCCACGCCGGCACGGTAACATCATGGAAATTGAATGGCTGTACCTATCGATTGAAATACTCTATCTTGCGATCCATCATGTACAATAACAAATTATGAAGCAATAACATCAAATCTGCTAGAGCATTAAACAATACCAGGCAGGTGACATAAAGGGATGTGTTATTGCTACAACCGTCAGATTTGTCCCCTTTAAGGATTTATAGTTTCCGCGCACATATTGAAGTGTCCCGCCCGCCCCCCGCCCCCCGCCCCCCCCGATCCCTCTTGTTCAAACGCCCCACCTAAAATCAAAATCTGCCAGAGTAGTAAACACTACCCGCCAGCTGATATCACCTCATTATCTTTCTAGTCATCCATGCCCTAGCTCCAATTCATTTCTGCCCCCCTCCCCCCCTCTTTTTTTTTCCTGTACCCTCTTGTTCAAACAATCTACCTAAAATCGAAATGGGCCAGAGTAATAAACACTTCAACGCAATTGATATCACGTCATATATTTCTAGCCATCCATTACGTAGCTCTAATTCATTCATCCCCCCTCCCCCTCCCCCAACGCCCCCCGCCCCCCAACACCCCCTCCTTTCCTACCACCCGCACGATCGCATAGACCTAGCACCACGCGTACAGCAAGCCCCTACATATATGCGACCTAAACCTGTTAAAAACCCTTCCCCCCCCACACGAACCCCCAACCCCTCCCCCTTCCCCCCCCCCACTCCCTTTCCCCCCCCCCCCCGCTCCCTCTTGCTCAAACGCCCCACCTAACATCCAAATCACCTCATTATTTTTCTAGAGCCATCCATGCCGCTGCTCCAATTTGCACCTCCCCCCCGCCCCGCCCCCCTACGCCCTCTCTTTCCCCACCACCCGCACCATCCCCTAGACCTAGCACCACGCGTATAGCAAACCCCTACATCTATGCGACCTAAAGCTGTTAAAACCCTTGTGCCCCCCGCCCCCCCCCCCACCCATCCCCTCGAACACTCCGCCCTCTCCTCACTGGTTGTACGATTTACAGGATATACATAATAAACTGTTGCAGTCCTTCCAAACTGTCAGATCTATCCCCTTGAAGGATGTATAGTTTCCACGCATATTTTGAGTTGCCCCGCCTATCCCCCCCTCCCCCCCCCCGCTCCCTCTTGTTCAAACTCATGCCCCATGTCCAGAAAAACTCCGCCCTCCCCTCACCGGTTATACGACTTACAGGATACACTTGATAAACTTATGCATTTCTTTCCACAGGTGTTAGATTTTGTCCCCCTCAAAAACGGGTTTTATAGTTTCCGCGCACAGACTGATTAGCACCACCCTGTTGACCCTGATAGCTACACGGTAGTTCCAAGAGAAGTCGCTGATCTATATCCTTCATGAGGACACACAACCCGTAATACGCGCGATCGGAGTATCACACACAACATGCGAAGATGAGTTTCGACAAAATCTTCAATGTCACAGCTGGAGTGTATTTTTATTTTTCAAATATACTTGCTTAGACCACTTTAGGTTCGTTTTTATTTCTCCGCTCGCGGGCATTCTTCCACTCCAGAGTGACTGCAGCGTGCCCTGTGACCATGGGCTTGATTATGCGAGTTAATGTGAGAATAACAGCAACAATGTTACCGCACCAGAGCCGGCGAGATGCAGTAGAACCATAAGGGTACAGCACTAGACTATAACGCTCGTGCATACTTTAACACTACCTGGTATGTCGGCGTGTTGCCCCTCGAGTGCTGACACGATGGTAGGGCGTTGTGGAGCCGCCGTGTTGGACCATACCAGGTATAACACTCTGTAGCTACTGTGTAAGTGTCACCGGAGTGTTGTCCGACGTGTGAACCCTTCCACGGTGAACTCAGTCAATCGCAATGTTATCGTTCCTATGGTCGTATGTGTGCTAGCCTCAACGCCAAGCGCAACGTGTACCAGGTACACGCGCACGCTATCACTGCTGGTACGGCATGCTCAGTGCCTAGACTACTGCTGTCGTACGTAGTACGTGCTCAGTCGCCGTCCGCGAAAAAAAACACATCATCTACACGTCAACACAACAATGGTCACACATCTCACATGCACATGATCATGTTGACATGTTGATCAGCCCCAAAAGCAGAAAATCGAGCCGCTTCTACTCGTAGCATGTTGCACGCTGCTCAGATGCGGCGATCAGGTGTCTTCACTCGCATGAGCGGGGGCGAGGGACTTCTTGACGCACAGACAGGTGAGAGAGGCGAGGCACGTGGTAAGGGAGTCCGTGGTTGCTGCTCGTTCCTTGCTCCACTCGCTTCGCGCTTCGCGTCGTACATCGTATCATAGGCGTGCGTATCCTACCCTTTGGTATTGTCTGGTCTACACTGTACAGCAGTATGCACCAACTTCAAAACGAGATTTCGCCGCATCCAATTTCAAACCAGCGCAGAAAGTAGTCGCCCCCCGCAGGCTTGACACTCACCGGTGGATAGTGCTACCGGCCAGCGGCGTGGCGAACGCTGAAGACTTGCACACCATAATGCTCCCGAGGAGGGCGACGGACAGAGAGAAAGAGCGCATGATTGCAACAGGGATATTGGTTATTGCCTTTCTTGCTTTCTCCTGCTGCCGCCGACCGCCGACCAGACTCCGAAGGATTTCGTATAGAAATAATGCCTTCTTATCCGGGGTTGATGTTCTCGAGCCCGAACGCATGCTTGTGTGCTGTGGCCGCTCAACTCAACGCAATGCCTGGTGTCTAACGTCTCTATGACCCCAATGGGACCTCGCGTGCCTGAGCGGCACGTAAATTTGCGACCAACGGAAGCCATGCTGGCAGCTTGCGCGGGAATGGCAACGTCCTCTCAGCGAAACTGGAGATTGAAACGACGAACACCGTCTGCGGTGGCTGCGGTAGCGGCGTTCGTCATGGCCAACCTCTCAACCTTCTCTGAAGCTTTCTCGGCTCCGACAGGGGTGTCAGTGGCGATCCCGAGCAACCACGCGCATGGAGCCGAGCTCCGACGAGGCATTGCAAGCCCGTCCTCTTCAGCAACAGGGTGTTTCGTTGTGTTGGGGCCACCCTTGGGGCCTGTCGCGCAGCAGCATGCAGCGGAGGCGAGTGCAGCGGCGGAATTAGCCTGGCCGTCAAGAGGAGAATGTCTCATGAGCAGCACCAGCAGCACCAGCCACAGGCCTCTGTCTTCAACGTGCTACGCCGGCGCAAGCCTCGTGGGTGCAACTGCAAGAGCGACTGCAGCGGGAAGGACGACCTCGATAGCGTCATCATCGACGATAGGGACGACGATGGCGATGATGGCGTCGTCGTCGTCATCATCATCCTCCGCTGTGCGGCGCGAGCCGACAGCTAACGCATCGGACAGCAGCAGCAGCAGCAGCAGCAACAACAGCAACAGCAGTAGCGACAACTTCCTCCTTCCTCCCCGCCCGGCCTACCTCCCAGCAGACACCGCCCTCCTTGCCTCTGGAGACCCCATCGAATTCTGGCACGCCAAGAACCTCGTCCTGGGCAACTACCATAGCCCCGTGCCAGGGCGCAAGTCCCTCGCAGTTCAAACAGAGACGGGCGAGCCCTTAGTCATAGACGCAGGCCAAATCGTTGGCCTGTGGAAGGAACACGAGATGAGCGGCTCCCTGCCCAGAGATGCATCCGACTGGGCCAAGCTCAGGGAGGAGGCGAGGGCACTGCTGCAACGCACGCCTGGGAGGGGGCTCGACCTGGGCCCGTTCTGGCGCGCGGCGAGCTCGAGAGGGAAGGGTTTCGTTGTGACGGCGGCGGACGCGGCGGAATATCTGTTCGGCCAGGGGCAGCAGCAGGCGCGGCTCGGGCTGAAGAAGCAGCTGCCGTTCCAGTTTAACAAGTGGGTTGGTCGGGGGGGTAGGTAGTTGGGTTGAGGCGAGGTTGGTTGGCGGGTGGGTTGGTGGGTGAGTTTTGGGCGTAAGGCTCTTCATTGCACCACAGTACAGTAGAAGAGCATGTGGCGCTTATCTGGGGGATGGATGTATGCCTCGGTTGCTTGAGGTGTGCGCTGACTCTTGTTTCAGAACTGCCGTAGCAAGCGGGAAGTACGTGGCACTCGTCAACAGTTTGGATTCCGCTCCTTGGGTGCAGGACTGACTCTTTCTATACAATACCCAGCTAAACATAATAGGGGGCATGGCGCGGGTGGATGTTCAGGTCGGTTGCTCTTGCATTTTTCAACGACACCTTTGCCCGTCTAAGGAGTCGCCAACCGTCAACTGCTGCATCCGAGCTTGCTCTTAAATTGCACCGCACATTGACTGCGCCGCGTGCCCTTCGACGACGACAGAAGAGCGCCGTTCCACAAAACGCACGATCTCGCATCCTGTACACGACTCCCTCACAGCACCACTTTCATCACCCCACTCCCCAACCCCACCCCACCGCCCGCCCGCCCGCTGTCGCGCCTGAGTTGCCTACTGATATCCCTCAGCGTCCCCCAACGTGCTTCCCTCTTTATTCTCGTTCCCCTTGTTGCTGTTGTTGTTGTTGTTGTTGTTGTTGTTGTTGTTGTTGTTGTTGTTGTTGTTGTTGTTGTTGTTGCTGTTGTTGTTGTTTTGTTTCTTGTTTTCGTTCTTGTTCTTGTCCTTGACCTTGATCTTGGCCCTAATTTTTTCATTGTTCTTGCTATCGCAGTTGTTCTTGTTCTCGTTCGCGTTCTCGTTCTTGTTCTCAATATTTTTTCCTTCTCGTTATGTTTTTTTTTGTGGGTTTTCCCCAGTCCTGGCGAGGCGTACTTCCCCAGCCCCGTGGAACGAGCGGCGGCGGCGCAGGTCCTCTCCGGCGAGCTGAGCCGCTTTAAGCGCGTAGTTTCCGAACGAGTGGACGAACGGGTGCGGAAGGGGGCGACTGGTGAAGGCGGGGCGGGAACGGGAGGAGAGGAGGGACGCGAGGCGCAGCGGGTCTTGATCCGCCTCGGCGGCTTCAAAGCGCTGGACCAGAGCGTCGCGGTAACGCGGGAGGTGGCCGACTTCTGCCGAGCGGTGGAAGAAGTAAAGAAAGGCGCTGCCGCCGCAGCCGCAGCCACTCCTCCTGCTGCTGCAGCACCTGCCGATGCACGGGTCGGGGTCGTGGCGGGGAAAAGGAGTGGCGATGCTGGTGGCGGCAGCGGCGGGGAGGCGGGGGGGGTGGGGGGTGGAGCATCGGTGCGGGCGAGGTTGTTCGAGCCCGCGTTCTTGCTCATCCTCCACAGCTTAGAGGTGAGGTTCAGGGTCAAGGTTTCCTCTTGCGCGCCGATCCTTTTAATGGTGAGAGCGGTTGGCGAGGTTATCTTGTTTTTTTTTCGTACTTGTTTTTTTCCTCTTCTATTTTTTCAGGCGCTGGTACTTTTGCGGTCGCAGTCTCCCTTTTTCCCTCTGTGTTCGTTGGGCTTTCTGCGGCATCTTTTCGGGTCGACGTTTTTGTTGTGTGTATCAAATGAGCGCTTCTTTTTCCTTTCCTCCTGTTTTCTTGAGCACTTAGTCTACGTCGATAAGTAGCCGTGGCTCTTCCATCGGCCACAATGAAAACCTTACAAAGGCGTGGCTTGTAGGGTACGTACTCTGGAGTATATACCCGTGTACCACACCATGATGTTATTGTCATACACGGGTGTGTACGCGGGTATTTGCTGAGTGTATACCAACACACTATTTCCTGTGCTTTCCCGCCACGTTGCCTGTGTGTCGCTATAGGAAAGATTAACCTCATCATATTTTCATTTTTTTGCAGGCGTTTGCGATAGGGGGGGACGAACGCTCCCTGGCCCCGGAGGCGAAGCGAGTGATGGAGGCCATGGGAAAGGTACAGACAATACAAGGAGGACGGGGGGGAGTATCCCGCATATGGTTGTCGCTCATAGAATCCTTTTTGAGAATTCGGAGATAGCAAGGACAACAATTGGCGATTACAGCATCAGCTATATCCTGTTTGGAACTCCAGAGGGGAATAGCTTCCATACAAGTTAACGACATCAGCCTGAGTTACGGGGAGAAGGCCGGGCTGCCTAGTTAAAGGGTGATCAGTTTGCGTCCGAGCGAGTTACAGCGCAGGGAGCTGGTCGACATGCGCACGGCCGCACTTTGATGCTACCTATTTTATTTGAAAAATATTTCAAGGACGCCAGCCGTGAGTTCGACGAATTTCAGGTCAATACTCATCTTTGCAAGCTGCGTTGTTGGTACTTGTAATACACTATGTGGGTGAGTTTTTTACTGGGAGGGGTCCTATTTTTTGTCCACTATAATGGTAAGTGTTGGTATTTCTACTTTAGGTGGGGAATTTTGAGCTAGATCTAACATCACATCTATTTTATAACATCATTACTGTAGTTTCCACTATACTGCTCTATCATATGTATGGTAGGCGGTTACTATTTTCACCTATTTGTTTGGTGGACATGCGCACGGCCTCAGCATGATGATCGTAGCATTTCTCGTTGCTGCCGCACGCATCCGCTTCGCGATTGATATGGCCGCTCTCGTGTTGTGCGTGGGTCTCTAGCGGGGTAACGAGGGGCGAAACCTCTTTCCTGAGGGAAAGCGGCGGGACACGTTCCGGTATCTCGAGGAGAGGTTAAGCGAATGCAGGCTTGGCCGATTTAGAACGTAAAACTGAAAAAATGACCTCACAATAAATCCAGCTAGTTTATACCCATATTCATGCTTGCAGTTCTACCGAGGTTATCCGCTTTGGGCTTAAGAGGGAATAGAGCGCCGTAGAAACTGACGAGTACACCATCGACCACACGAAACAGTCCGGGTCGCAGGGGTACATGTATACTTACGGGATGGGTGGTTGACGCGTGCTACGAAAGAGGCGCACCACTTTTTTTCTAATAACTACCCCTCAATTTTGGGAGCGTAAGACCTATCCCAAAAACTGATTTGGAGAAAAATACAACTGCTACCTGATGAAAAAAAATCCCATGGCCAAGGAACACAGCGAGAATAATGCAAAAAAAAAAATGGCCTATTTCCGACCATTTTGGGTTAAGGAGTGTCTTAAGTCATACAGAAACCATTTCAGACGAAAAGTGCTACCTCTGTCGTAGCGTACGTCGTTTGACCGAACTGCAAAGTGAGGAGGTGTGCGACACGAGGTTTTTCAGTAAGGCCTTTCGCATCGAGCCAATTTACAGTTGGATTTTCGTTATCCCAATTTAAACGGGTTTTGTTTTCTCTGCAAAAAACTCCACTAACAACTCCAACTACTTCTTTTTTTATTTCCCATCTACTTAAACCTTATAAGTTATACCTGCTTCGAAGTCTCGAAGCTTTTCCCCAATATGGTTTTTGGTTAAATTGGATATTGTCGATCCGCCCGTCTAGTAAGCTTGCCCTTGAAGCAGATTAATCATTAAAAAATGGATTTTTGCAGCATGGTACTCGCGCTTCTGCACGCTCTGCGTAGACGCGTGATAGCTTTGCGCTCGTCGTGTTGTTGGCCGCTATGCAATGCGTGGGCCCCAAAAGAGTCGAAGACGCACGCTTGCCGCGGACCCGCACGGCCTGGCGTGCGTTTTGTAAGCATCGCGAACTCGAGAAGGCCGTAATGTTGTTGTAGGCAGCAGATGTACTTACCGCTTTGTCCGCAAATGTAAAGACCATTTGGCTACTAGTATTAATGTTCAAACGGTCCTTGTAATTAAGTCCAGAGTGGCACCTACTTTGCTTTTTGTCCGCACTCTCCAAGTACAAGCCATCGATCGAAGATATGGAAACGCTCCACAATCTACTAAACCGTTGAGCCCGTGCCCTCCTCCCGACCCGCCCTCCTCTTTACCCCCTTCGCTCCAACCTCCCTCCGAAAACGCATCCCCCCCCAAAAAAAACGCTCTCTCCCCTGCCTTAACGCAAAAACAAAAATACAACAATTAAACACCAACTCACGCCGAAACAAAAAACGAAACACTACTACCAACGGAAACAACATGAACGCAAACGAAAAAAAACGAAACCGAAACCAAAACCAAAAACAACCAATCCCGAACTTGATGAAAAACAGGCCAATCCAGCGGCGGCCAAGAAGATTCTCGTGGACGTTGGACTCTGGACCCGCAAGCCCTCGTCGAAGGATACTGCCGCCTCGAGTCACGCCGACGGTAGTGGTAGCGGTGGTGGCGGTGACGAAGGGGTAGAGGGTTACAATGGTGGCCGGACGGTGGAGGCAGGGGATGAAACGGGGGTCGTTCCCTGGCCGACGGAGGCGTTAGAAGCTGCTTCAGCACTGGGGAAGGAGCGGGCTCGGCGCGGGGCAAGCTACGACAAGAGGGAGCCGCGGGGGGGGGTTGGAGAGCCCGCTCCTTTTGGAAGGTGAGGGAGGCGTGCGTATGGTAGGGTGGTGGTTGTGGGAGGGGAGGGTGGGGTGATTTTTGGTTGGTTGTCGCTCTCCTTTTTATTTTAGGTTTTTTGTCGTTTTTTTGTAAAGCATTTCTTGTACTTCTCGTTTTTTGTTTGCCTATTATTTGTTTTTATTTCCGCGTCATGTTTTCCTCTCCCCTCTCCACCCTGCTGATTTTTTTATCTTATTATACTTGGTTGCATTTGCGTGGCAGGTACGACTGCCGGTGGCACCGTTCAGAGTGTACTGCGTGTTGTAGTTGTTTGTTTGTTTTTTTACATTCTTGTCATTTATGTTGTCTGTCATATCTTATATTTTCATTTCTTGTTTGCCTAGTTTTTTTTTTTCTCCCCGCATATTTTTTTTCCTCTACCCCCCCCCTCCCATTTATGGTTCCTTATATTTGTTATACCTGTTTGTATTTGCGTGGCAGGTACGACTTCCGAGGGGCAAAGTTCGGAGTGTACTGCATCGATGGAGCTGGCACCAGCTTTCTCGACGACGCTTTCTCCTTCGACCCGGACACTCGTGAGGCCTTCGTGCACATCACTGACGTGCAAGGCTTGGTGCCTCAGGGAAGGTCAGGAGGCGGTAGCGAGTAGAGAGGGTGACGAGGAGGGAAGGGGAAGGGGGGAAAAGGGGATGAGCGGAGGGTGGAGGGGGTGGTGGTACCAATTATGCGAATGGCGGTGTTGGTGTTGGTGGTGACGCGGCTTTTGTGTAGGTGTTGGTGTTGTTGGTAGTGTTCATTGTGGTATTAGTGTGGGGGGTGGGGATGTTGATGACGTTGGTGGCAGCAGTGTTGGGGTTGGGGGGGGGGTTGGGGGGGGGGGAGGGGGCAGAGGATAGTGGCGGCGGTGGTGTTAGTGGTTTCTGTTGGAGTGCCCACGGAGACCTCGATAATTCCCTACAACGGCGTCCTGTTGCAGATCCTCCCGCCAGGAAGATAGGACAACCCAGTCGCTTGCTGCTTAAAATATATGTATCCCCCTGCCCCGCCCCCCCTCGCGCCCCTCTCCCCGTTTTTGAATAAACCTTCGTTGTACACGGCAGCACGCTTGACGACATCGCCCGGCTTCGAGCGGCGTCGGAGTACCTTCCCCAGGGTCCGTTGTTCATGATGCCGCCGGCGGCCCTGAAGGCCATGTCGTTTTCCGAACGCGGATCGAATGAGGCCGTAACGGTTGGGATTCGGTTGGACCCGAAGACCGGGGCGGTGGTGTCTTCCCGCGTGATGCTGACCACGCTGCCCCCGGTGATACCGCTAACCTTCGACCAGGCCGACAGGTGAATACCCTATGCAAGTACAGTACGTAAGAAGAGGATGGAGTAGATTCGATCACCGGGGGGGGTCGGTTGTTGGGTGGGTGGGCGACTAAGAGGGTTGGTGGGTTGATGAGTGGGTGGGTGGGTGGGTGAGTGAGTGGCTGGATGGCTGGGTGGCTGGGTGGCTGGGTGGCTGGGTGGCTGGGTGGCTGGGTGGCTGGGTGGCTGGGTGGCTGGGTGGCTGGGTGGCTGGGTGGCTGGGTGGCTTGGTGGCTGGGTAGCTGGGTGGCTTGGTGGCTGGGTAGCTTGGTGGCTGGGTAGCTGGGTGGCTGGGTGTGTGTGGGAGGGGGATGGCTGGGTCGGGGGGTACATAGGTGGCGGGTGGGTGGGCGACGGATCAAGTGAATATGAAAAAACGAGCGGGTGGGCTAGACAGGTGGCTGCTTCATCGCGCACCCCATGTCCTCTCTTAGTTCGTTGGTCCTCACGCGCGCGCGTCGTGGAGAAGGATAGCGCAGTCCTTGGCGGACGAGACATTGGGCCACCACGGTCTAGATTGGCCCGGCGAGCCCTTCCCTCAGGAGGGATGAGGCACCGATTGCTCGACCGACGCTTACCGACCCCCCGCTCCCCGCCTTCCCAATGGGCCACCACTATGGTACGGTCTGTTTGTCTTGCAGTCTTCATCTTGGTGTGTCGTTCGTGTTATTGCGGCGCCACCCCGCCCCTACCCCGCCCCCCTCTCAGTCCCCGCAGGCCGCGAGAGGTGTGTAACCGTTCGTAAACCTTATCGTTTGGTGACTTTTAGTTGCGCATGCTGCAATGCCGAGCAGCATTTATTTGCTTTGTGCTCTAAGTTACCACGCGTGTTATCGCACTATTCTCCCCCCCCTCCCCCCCCCTTCCCCTCTTTCGACCTATTACTTTTTGTGTGTGCGGGGCGATACGGGCTTCCAGGCTACTAGAAGTCGGCGAAAAGGGGGAAGGAGGAGGGGGGAAGCTGGACCGTATCGCGACCGAGATAAGGGCGTTGGAGTACATCAGCCGACGGAGCGCGGAGGCAAGCGGTCGGCGTCGGCGGGGGAAGGAAGGGGTTAAGTTTAGGACTGGGCGGGGGGGCGAGGTGCAGGCTACCGAGGTATCGATATCCAGGCGAGTCGAAGCACCGCACTGCGTTTCGTTTTATTAATTTTGTTTCATGTATTTAGTTTTGCCCTGCCAGCGTATTTTTCTTATTTTTCCGGGTGTGCCTATAGGTAATACCATGGACATTTTCCTGGTATTTATTGATTTTTCAAGGGATACGAAATGGTATACCGCAACCCATCAATGCCGTTCCCGTGCGTGTCGGTATTCTACTGCAGTGCACGCATATTTTCTTTTTACTGTGCCCAGGCCGGTCCTGGCAAGTCGAAACACCATCCACTACCATCGCCGCCGTCAGTAGTTGTTACCAGACACCCCCTAGTTGCCTCTTCTAGACAAAGTTAGACATAATTGTTGAGCTGAAATGATTGTCGGACGGGGGTGTTGAGTGGACCCACACTCACCTCCTGACATTGGCTCGGATACAAATGTTTTTTCTTCTTGGTATGGTTGCCCGAAACTTTACGGTAAGGATCGGCCGGGGGGGGCGGGGTGCTCGCTGCTGAGGTGTCGAACCCCAGGCGAGGCAAAGCGCCAGACTACCATGGCACATGCAACCGTAAGGTTGCTTGCTGCGGCAGGGTAGCAGGTTTTGGGCCAATGGCGTCCGTGTAGCGGGGTTCTCAACTGAGGGGTAGTCATCGCACGATAGGTGTGCTGCAGATAGTTTACGAGCTACCGCGAGGAGCTCAATGCTTCACCGGCAACATGAAGTGTTCGAAGGCATTCGTTGGCAACCCGACCAACCTTTGTATGCGCTTGAGGAGCTCAACGGGTCACAAACATTTCGTCTAACAACTGCAACCTCTACCGCGGGATAACTCAGGAGCACCCAAGGAATTTTTTGCAATCATGTTTGTGTTTCCTGATGCAATAGTCGTATACTTCGTACCTAGTTGGCGGGGTTTTCCCGGGAAATGCTTTTTTTGGCCAGAGTCGAGTTTTGACTGAGGTATATATGGAGTTCCTCGAGCGCAAGATTTGTGTTTCCTGAGTTGATGGTTGTGTACCTAGTTCACGGGATTTTTCCGTCGATGTCAAGTGATGAAATGTTTTGTCGGATAGCGTCGATTTTTGCGTGGGGTATATGGAGTTCCTCACATGTCTTTCCTGGTTTAATGGTCACATGTCTTTCCTAGTTTAATGGTTGTATAATTGGTTCACGGGATTTGCCATTGAGGTCAAGTAGAAAACAAAATCAGATAGAGTCGAGTTTTGCGTCAGGCATATAGAGTTCCTCAAGTCAAGATTTGTGTTTCATAAACTAATCGTTGTATTGTTAGTTCACGGGGTTTTCCATCGATTTTACGTAAGAAATGCTTTGTCGGATAGAGTCGAGTTTTGGTTAAAGGCATATGGAGTTCCTCAAAACGAACTTTTTCGGAAAAAAACGAGGCGTTCTTCTACCGGAGCTTGCGGCTCGGGGTATCAATGGTCACCTTTTGACGGAAACGGTTTAGACCGGCGGAGCACCTCAACTGAGATTGACATATGCTACTATTAATACTGTACTATTAATACTGCGCTACGAATACTGTACTGTTAATGCTGTACTACTAATACTGTACTATTAATACTGCACTATCAATACTGTACTACTAATGCTGTTCTACTAATGCTGTACTATCCGTTCTGCACTATTAGTACTGTACTATTAATACTGTAATAGTATGGCAGAGGTACACCGTATTTTTTTCTTCTCTCTGAGGCTCCTTCGCTTGAGAAGGTCCATAGTATTCGTTCCTTACCCAAAAACTGATTTTGAGTAAATTGAAAGTGAAGCCCGGTCAGCAAAAACCCATTGCTTGGATTTTACCAAAAAAAAAAAAAATCGCCAAAGAAGAATGAGCTTCCGACGATTCTGAGTTAAGATGGGTTAAGGAGCGCCGTCATCCGGAAAGCAGTTTATTAACAGCCGAAATGTGCTACCTCTGTCTTACCGCGTCATCCAAAGAAGTGGTTTGGCCGAAAAGCACGCGTCGAAAATACTTGTTGTTATAGATGGCATCCCATTTGTGTGTTGCAACAGTGCTCTCTCTACGAATCCCCCCTGGTTTCTGTCTCTACTCTCCCCTTTAACTTAACCCCTTTGAGACTTCAGAGGGAAAGATCGACCACGAGAACTGACGATTTAGGGCGCCACATCGGCCGCCGCGGGTTGGCGATGAGATAACTGGTGCCCGAACGAGAACACTGCAACAGCTCGAGTACGGGACGGGCGCAGCATGCTCCTAGTCCTACTGCTGCTGCGCGCTCGTGTTACTGGGGGGCGTTTGAAAATGTCGCAATCAATCGTCGTTTTCTTCATCGCTGTGCTTCAAGCAAAAAAAAAGGGTTAATCTAAGGGTGTAATATCTAATCTCCCTCCCGCTTGCTCTGTGTTTTTATCTTTTTTTGCTCCCTCCGGCTGTTTGGCTTGTTCAGATCGCGTCGTCTAGTAGACGAGCTTCTGACGGTGTACACTCTAGAGGTGCACGGCTTCTGCCGAAAGGCGGGCGTGGCAATGCCTTCCCTCGTTGGCCAGCAGGATAGGGTAGCCGCCGGGAGATCGAGGTGACGAAACAATAAAAAAGAAGGCACTCCGAAAATGTCCTGCGGTAGAAAAATAGCAAATACATGCCTAGTACTATGTAGACCATACGAATAGATGATGAGAAAAAATGGGGAACAGAAGAAAAAAGTCATGGGAAATAGAACAAAAACTATACCTGATACTGGATAACAGATGAAAGTGTAATAGATAACAGAAGAACACAAGCAGAAAAATAGCGCATAAAATGGTGCCTGGTACAGAGTTGGAGAAGACCTTCATGTTATAGAAGAACAAAAGTAGAACCATGAATAGAGCACAATACAAGTACGAAACATAAGCGAAAATGGTAGCAAAATGAAAGACTCAAAATATGCCGGGTGCCTGGTTATATGATACCAGTGCAAGGGAAATTTATCACTAGTTGAAGACAACCATAAATAATACCGCAGAACAACTAAAAGACAAGTAAACGCCTGGAATCACGGTGAGAAACAAGAAAAACGCCACCTCGCTGAATCTCGCTCGGAAACCATGATCTGGATCGTGCAGATCATGTAAGTCTGGGACCCATCCGCGCTGGACAGAGAAGATGTACTCGTACTTAAAATGAAAGCAGAATGTGACTCTGGCAGAGATGCGTGTAATGTTGCTACTGCTGGTGTTGCGCCTATCTATGTCTCTGCGCCCGTCCGCGTGCTCTTTTGTTTATCGTTTTCTAGCAAGAGACGATCTATTCATTGCTTCGCCCCTCGGTAACCCTACATGTTACCTTTATCACGTACCAGGCACTGCTGTCACGAGTTGCTAACATTATTATTGACAATAATGCATCTGTAAAAACGAGCGGTCGGTGTATCACGCAGCTTGCAAAAAAAGGATGAGTATCGACCCGTAAAATTATCGAACTCGCAGCCGACGTATTTGAAATAGTTTTGTAAGATATACTCGACTTAGTGTAAAATGCCGGTGTTCCATGTCGTCACGGTAAAAGTTACGGGATGCGACCTCTGCCACCCTACGTGTCGTCTTTGTCACGTACCAGGTACTGCTGGTACTAGACTCAATAAATTTCGCTTCAAATGTATGGTTTGTCGTTACTGTGCAAGGTACGGGACGGGACCTCTGCGACGCTACGTGGACATATTGGCGCAGCGGCAGATAGCGGCCGTCCTGCGGGGAACGGGCTATCTCGGAAAGAAGTACCTCATGGACACGGTGAGCAGAGAGTCGTCGGCGGGGGTGGTGGGGGTGGTGATGTTGGCGGTGAGCGTGTTGGTGATAGTGTTGGCGGTGGTGTTGGTAGTGTGGTTAGCGGTAGTGGTGGTAATCTTATTAGTGCTGCCGTTTGCGCTATATGTATAACACTGACGCTGGTATCAGTGTTGACGCTGGTATCAGTGTTGGGGTTGGTTCAGGTATGCGTCGTGATGTGGGTGTTGGTGTTGGCCTTAGTGTTAGTGGTGTTGGTGATGGTGTCGGTGTTGCTGATGATGATGGCGATAATCTTAATAGTGATGCCTGGTAGTATTTATGATCCGTATAGTATTGACGCTATTGTCGATGTTGGCGATAGTGTTGGTCCTGGTCGTGGGTATGTTGGTTGCGGTGGTGCTGGTGTTGATGGTGTCGGTGTTGTTATTGGTGGTGGTATTCTGTGTAGTGCTACCTGGTGGCGCTCATGCTCTATGTAGTATTGACGCTAGTGTTGGTGTTGGCGATAGTGTTGGTTCTGGTCGTGGGTATGCGCGTTGTTGTTGGCGTTGGTAGCAGTTTTGATCGTGTCGGTGTTCGTAGTGGTGGTGGTGCTGTTGTTACTCGGGGCGGGCGGTGAAGGTCGGGGTGCTGGGGGTGTAGTTGACGGCGGTTCTGGTGCTGGTGGTGGGGAGGTGGTAGTTGCGATTGCGATGGGGAGTGTTGGTGTTTGTCGTGGCGGTGATATTATTAGTCTTGGGGTCGATGTTGGTGTTAGTGCCTTGCCGACAACCGGCTGCTGCCGCTGCGGCTGCCGTTGCATAGACTAAAACGACGCCGGCGAGTAAAGTAGGACAAGCCTCAAGCCTCCGCCTCCGAACCTACAACCTGACAATACCGTCCCTCAATACGCCCCATCCACGTTGAAACCCCCATCTCATGGCGCTAAACCAATACGCTATCCTACCCCATAGGTTCGCGCGCGTTATCACACATGACGCCATCACGCACCTTACTGTCACGCATCAAACATCACAAGATATCAATCAACTTTTTACACCACCACACCACAACGCCCAAACACCACAACACATTACCAAAACACCTCACCAACCCCCCCCCAATGCCTCTCCCACCCCTCCTCTCACCCTCACCTCCCCCCGCCTCCCCTCCCCACGGCCAGGCGAGCTACCTAACCTGGCGGCAAAACAAGACACGCGCACAGCGCCAACAAGAGGCCAGCCGTCTCTCGTTCGAAGCCCTCGCAGCTCACTGCAACACCCAGATGAAGGCTACCGGGCTAGAGCACGCGGTCATTCCCGGCCGCGGCACCGGCAGAGGCAGGGAGGTTAGGTTAGAAGGACTGGGCGTATGCGTCCACGTGAAGCGCGCGCGCGGGTCAGGGGGACGGGGGGTTTCCATCGAGGAGGGCGAGGAGGTGCGGGTGGCCATCGAGAGGGTGGAGCCGCGGTTGAAGCAGGTGGTCGCCACCGAGTACTTTCAGGAGGATCGGTATCGGTGATGACACCGTTGTCGTCGTTGTCGTCCTTGGTGTTGACGGCTTGCGGGAGAGGGAAGGGGAGCGGAGGGTCGGGGAAGCGAGCTGGAGGGTGGAATAGAGGGGCGGGGGCGGGGGGGAAGGACTCGAGTAAGGGGGGATGGGAGGGGAGTGGTGAGATTTACGGTTGTTTGAGGAACCCCATTCTATTTTGAGATTTACGGTTGTTTCGGGAGCCCCATTTCGTAGCCGCTCCAACGTTTGGTCACACGGGACGACAATACCGCTAGCGCGGGGAAAGATTGACGAGGCTGGTGTCTTATGATATGATAGGATGGCTGCGCTTCTGTCCGCAGTGTGTCTGCACACGTGTCAGGGTCGGTATTTCGAAATGAACTGCGAAAACGCGCAGCACAGAGTTCAATGTTTAGGGTAGGTCAGGGCCTGCCGGGGCGGGACGGGGGGTCGGGGAGAGAAAATCGCGGGCGCAGCCAACACCCGAAGAGCGATGAGGTCATAAATCTTGACTTGAGCCGATCTCTCCGGTTTTGTTATATTGATGGTCGGCTGAACAGTGAACCATATCTGCGTGCTGAGGATGGGCGTCGTGAACTGATGCTCACCCGCCTCGTGCCCGTGTCGATTAATTTCCAATGAATGTGAGCGAAGCTGCACCCGCTTCAAGACATACTATGTCCTTATCCATGCAAGTCAACACGTCGTTCTGTTTCGCCAATTAACACGTGCCTGAGGACGCCCACCTGTCGACATAACTTTATATGACACAGAAAACGTTTGCATGGATGCCGCATGCATACATGAGGAATGCGCTTAGCTTGAGAAGCCGTATCTTACTCGCTGCAATCTCCTACTAGTTTGCGAGGCATAAAGTTTCCGTAACCGCCCACTTCCCTCAAGGGCAAAACAATAAAACAATGGCACTAGCACGTTCCAGAAATGCCAGCATATCATTGATGGGTGTTTTTTCCCCCTCTCAAACCGCTCCTCCAACCAGTAGTTGCTGTATGCGGAGTAGTTCCGGTTGCCGCTATGATATATAGTGCACCGGTATTAACGACTGGCACACAACCGGCACTATTTAGGGACCTGAAACTGCTGTATTTTGTATTTTGTACTTTAACATTTTTGGGTGCCCTGCCTGGGTCGCTCCTAAGCTGTTAGGACAAGGACGACCACCGCGTTCGGGAGCATCACATCACCATCGCAGCGCGCGTGCGCGTCTGGTGAGCACGTGCCTGATGCTTCCGCCCGCGCAAAGCACGTCTGTCCCAGACAAAACACTTTTTACTACAAAGCTATGGAGGAGGGCAGCGGAGGCAATAATCTTCGATATACCCTGGTACGCGGCAGCAGCAGCAGCAGCGATGGAGCCGCCAGAGACTCGCGAACAAAAAAAAAACTGTCTTGTCGATTGCCGCAATGCTCAATGCTCGCGTGTCATACAATCACGCCATTTTTACTTTTTTTCTTGCTAATCTGCTGCTACGCGCTTTTGTCGTTAAATGCCCCCCCCCCCCCCCTCCTCCCGCAACTCAGCAAGCACTCGTCGCCAAAACGGACGGGACTAGAGCACAGCGAGAGGTGACTCTCCCTCAACGCCACGACGGTGAGCAAGCGACCTCCACTCCCGGGGGAGGGTCTTGCGCCAATCGCCAATCACTCGCTTTGCTGCGCGGGGCAGCCGTTTTTTTTCGTGATCTGGGCGATTAGATATTCGAATGCCTCGGGAGTAGGATAACGTCCCCTGTCTCGAGATTCGAGGGACTGGACGCCCATTGGTAGGAGAACCAAGAAAAAATCCGCATGCCATGCCCTCCACACGCAATAGTTAATATCCACTGAGAGTGAGCTACTTTGCCTCTTGAAGCGGTCATCGATCATCGACCTTCACCTTCAGGGATTTCGTAGGGGGTTCAGAGTTCTCTGGGGCGTGTTTGTCCCGAGCTTTGAAGTTCGCTTGTGGTATGTGGTATCCCATGGAAACAAAAGCCTCAACTACGTTGGAACTCCTTGATCCCACCGCATTTTCACCAGACGGCAGCAGTACGCGGTGCGCTGTGCAGCACGCACGCAACGTCCTACATTGGTGGGCGCTGCGGTGGTCGTACCATCGTGTCATGAGCAAGATCATTGGCGTTTGGTGGTAAGTGGCGAGCTTAGACACTGAGGATTGCATGATACTGATCTCACAGCGGTCGTGTAGTCTTCGAGCGCTTGCTTTCACGTGACGTTACGTTGAAGAAGCCTGGTTGCGTCGTTCGTTCATCTACGCCACCATGATGATCCACAATGCTTCCGCGCATGTCATGCACCGCTACAGTAGTGCTACAGTACACCAGACGAGAGATATCGCGGCATGATGAGGTGCAGTTGTGTGTCAGCTGCAGTGGATACAACAGTGTAAACTTGTGCATGCAAGTTTTTAGGCAAATGTTGCACCCGTGTGTTCTTGGTTCGCAGCGCGATCGTGCTTCAAGCAGCTACACACAACACTGCAGCTGCGTTCGCTTTCAACGCTGGTCCTCTGGGGCATTCGAGAGGGAGACCATCCCAAGCGGTTTCTTCTAATCCACAGGTGAGTAGGAGTACTGGCCAGTGGGTACATACGCTCTTTTTGAACGCCTGGTGTGTAGTACTGTCTGGAAAATGATGAGAGTTCTCCATATGAAGAAGACATCAGAGTAAGACAAAACATGAAACGTTACGCACATTAATACGCAGACAGTACTATTAGTAATATTTGCTCTGCTGTTCAGATGTGATCGAGGTCGAAAAGGCGGGCAGAGAGAGACGCCCACGCTCTGAATGGGCGTAAGCATTACGAGTAGGGACTTTTGCAAGGGTGTGAATATAAGGGACATTTCTTGACGGGCCGAAACGAGGCGGTATAGGTGAATTTGAAGCATTATAATGTTTCAGTACGTGTTTGGGGGGGGGGGGGGGGGGCAGTAAAAAATATCCCCGTGGTGGCCAGGGGATTCCTGGACACCATCCCGGTTTTTTGTGATTTTCCCACATTTTTTCGCCATGAGGCGTGATTTGTTTTATTTTCGTTAAATTAGCGCCAAGACATCTGGCGCACTGGCGCAGCTCGATAGGTCGGCGCCGCTGATTTTCGTTTTATTGCGGTTAATCTTCTCGCGGGCACTCCCAGAAACTGGCATCTCTAACACAAGATGGGAAGGTTCTCAACTGGCGACCCTTGCGCGGGAGCTCTGTGTTGCTGGTTGGTGGGGTGCTGCGAGAGAGGGTGTGTCTTTGCGTTTGAAAAAAAAACACGGCTTTGGGCGTTCCAGTGAGAATCTCCCACGAATTCGATGGAAGAAACGGGGTTGAAAAACAGCGAAACGGCACAAGTTACACCGCAAAACAAAAGTTCCCTGTACTGTATTCACATGTAGACTGGTATGAGGTCTCCATATGCAGTGCTGGCTTGAAAATGGCAAAAGTTTTATGTATGAAACAAAAACCACACTAAAAAGTGAAAGGGTACGTACAGAGTACGTACTGAACTGCTGTTCAGAAGTGATCGAGGTCGGAAATGCGGGCAGGGACGCCCACGCTCTGACCGATTCGTACCTACCGGGTACGTACACTTTAAGCGCCTATTCTTACGAGTATACCACTATTTTAAGATTGCATGTCTGGAATAGTGTCGGTAGGTGGTATCCGTTCAGATGATCATTACTCTCGTACTCGTAGCACATGTATAGTTCATTCAAAGACAGAAGGCGGCAGTGGGACGGTGGCTCTTGGGGTCTCTTCGGTTCGAGCCCTGTTTGCCACAGCTTTCTCCCCTTCCGTGCCTGCACTAAAGTTATTCGCTGTCGGGTACCCGAGGCTGACGGGTACCTGGACTTTTTCCAGAAGTGCTACCCGTACCCGCGGCCGGGTATCTTTTTCTAAAGGCACGCGAACCAGGGTTGTTCGAGTACCCGGGCACCCGGACAACACACAGTGATCTTTACAGGAAAAACTGCATAACAGCGGCACTACAAGGGCAGTACAACAAGTTCACGCTCGACACGTCAACTAACAAAAAACACCGATCAGAAATTCAAGAAATTCAAAGTTCAAACAAATGTATGTGCAATGTGGAGCACATCTAAACTCGGACGTACTCAAAAGGGGTACCATGGTACGCGGATACCGTTCATGCCCTATACCCAGGTACCTGCTCATATCGGGCACCCGGGTACCCGTTTAAGCCGGGTACCCGGGTAACCGGGTTTAAACCTTCCTCTTTCAACAAACAGCATATTTTATATTTTATGTTCGTGACGAGGACCCTGACCGTTTTGGTCATCTTTTTTTTTTTTCTTCCGGGGGATGGGGAAAAATAAACCTCAAGTTCACCACACTTTCACGTATTTTCATACACGTCGTGTGTCGATTTAACTCTATTGCATTCGCAGTCCAGCGCTAGATGGCGTGTCCCTCGGTTCCCACTATAGCGATAGCGTCAGCTGTCCCTATCGGCGGTCCCCGTTACTACTCCGGCAAACGTTTTGGTTATCGGTTTTGTTTTTCATGGGTTTTCGGAGGTATGGCAAGGGACATATCGAACCGGGGTCATGTATGTATCCGGGTACCCGAGTACCCGGGTCCAATTACCGGTCGAGTATTAGGTATTACTCGTACCCGAACGGGTATTGGTAGTGACAGGTTCGGGTACTGCACCGAGTACCCCGGTAGTTTACGAACGGAATACAACTCTAGGCTGCACCCACCACCGCGTAGATGCGCGAATTGCTGTTGGTGTCCTCACAGTACCTGGTCGCGAAATTCTAGTCCAGTGGTCACGAGACAGGCACCAATAATTGTGTAGGGGTGAAGAAGTGGCATGTCGATGTCTTCTCTCTGGGGGGGCGATCGCCGGACTGATCGTCTCGGAAGCCAGCGATGCGTTCCTAAAAATCAATACCCTCTGGATTGGAAAACCGAGCAGTCTAGCTTGTGATGCGCATGTATTGTACGACCTCGTATATGTATACAAGGTTCCCTTCGGGAGGTGGACACGTGCCTCCCGGGGGCGACGCAAGTCGAATGACTACAACTAACTGATGATGATGAAGTATTTATGCAGAAGGTGTATATCGGAGGGATGCGTAGTGGAAAGAATGTGGATAATATAATAAGATATCACAGACTTTTGGAGGAGGAGGGTTGGGATATTGCTGAGGCTCGGTGTGATAAGTCATTCGAAAGTCCACTCCGTATAACTGCGTGGCAGCAACTAATTCTACGTTTGTAGCATATGCGTAAGGCTGTGACATGAAGTGGAGATACTCTTCAACACTCGAATATGTAGTAGGTTGAGATCCAGCGACTTCCACAAGTTCTTGATTTGCTCCAGCTAAGATGCTGTCGTGGAAAGTGTTGAAACCTGATCCTGGGATAACGGTGTACAAATTGGTTGTGATGTGGGCAATAATATGTGCACGGACGATGTGATGTAAAGCTGGGTTGTTGTGCACACGACGCGAGATACACCTTAATAAACATGCACCATCACCAATCTCGGGAATAATGGACCATTGACCAGAATTGTTATTGTTGCCGCTGTTGTTGTCTTGATCATTTTCGCTGTCTGATGGGTTTGTACTACTGCTGTCGCTGCTGTTAGAGGAATCATTGGTGTCAATTTGTTGTTTGTTTTCTGTGTCCAGTATTTTTCCCCGCGTGCTTACACCGATGTTTGTTGCCGATATGGTCTGTTGTGTGCACATCGTTACTTTTGCTTGGGTTGTGTTGCTACTTTATATCTCTTTATACAGGTTTCGCTACTGCTGTATGGTAACCACCGTGTCAATTGTAAGGGAGAACTCACAGCAGTAATGACATAGTTCACGTCGTTGCAGCGGGTACATATACACCGCGCCCGCGTCTAGCAGTGCGGGAAAATTCTCTCGCAAATACATTTTGATGCCACCCCTATGTACGTGCGAGGACTAAAGTTCCACCGTGTGTGTAGTAGACGTATTTAAGCCTGACGATATGCCTATATTTTAGGCTCTTAACCAAATTAAGCCCTATCGTGTTTTAAATGTCTACAAAATAGGTCTATTTTATCGACCTAACGACCACGGCAGACCACGGTGAGATGTGGATTTTCCCAAAATATGCACTTGGGCACATTTTGGCCCAAGTGCATATTTGAAGCAATTTTCCGAGTATTTTCCAGCAAACAACAAAACAGCATTTCAGACGACAAAAGCTCGAGGAAACATCAGACGGATGCCTACATTTCGAGGGTGGAAATTGAAGGAACCGGGTTGAGGGCCAGTCCTGCTGTGCTGCTGTACTGACTGCCGCACTGAGGCACACCGAAGGCGGCAGACGCCTGCGAGGTATCCTACATATGAAGCGAGTATGGAGTACGAAGCACTCGATGTTTTTGCCAAGCACCAGTTATTTGTTTTGGCCGTTTGTTCAAGCTCGCACAGCATGGGCAGGGGAGGGTCTTTCTCGAAGTTTCCACCCACTCATGTGCTGACTCATGACATAAATCCTCGTCTTGCCATCTGCGTCTGGAGTAGTGCAGAAATATAAGTCTATTTTCAAGTAGTTTGATATTTCCTCGGCTTTTCTTTTTATGCGTACTGAAAGAGACCACTATTTCGAGTTTTAGACATATGGTGTTTTTTTTATGCGTTTAAGGTCGAAATATCGAATGGCCTACCTCTTCCAGTTGGAAGTACTTAAGACCTAACCTCGAGGCTTAAATACGTCTAGTGTGTGGTTGCCCGGGGACAGAAGTGTCTCATACCCCGCAAAATAGAGCCAGTCTCGGCGGCTTTCCGCGGCCATAGCTCGCGCCACGGACGTCCCATGAGCCCGGCACACGGCTGATAATATACCGACGGGTAGTCTGATCGCATTGCAGAAGAAAACACACCAAAAACCTCTACGCCGGCGGAGAAAAAGGGACGGACTAGGCAAAAAAATCAAAATGGTACATATGCATATACAATTATTCTGGTTTGCTGCTCTCCGGCGGCCGAATTTTTTTGTCCCGCTTTCGGCCTCGGGACAAGCAAGGCGCTCATCGACGTTACGAAGCATGTCTGGATCCCGGCCGAGGTCCGTGGCGGTGCTCTGAGCATACAACGTCGCTGAGCTGGCTCTTTTCGTCAAGGGCTTGCTTTCCGCCCCGCTGAGCCGAGTGGAGCGTTGGAAAACCCAATATTTTTTTCAATATTTACCTTTTTTTTCTGAAGTACACGGCCCGCTCTATTCTCGCCTTTTTTTTGTCGCCCGCTAAGCAGTCCAATTGTTCCTCCTCTCGGCAGCACAGCAGCAGCAGCAACAGCAGCAGCAGCACGCATCCTGTCGAATGTCATATCCGTTGCACCTAGCCCTTTGGTGGGGCAGTCTTTGAAGGCAGATATCAAATCTTCCTAAGGTAGCTATTTTCGTACACTGGTTGGCCGGGGGGAGTATTGTAAGACGCAATCAACCAACCTAGAGAATTTCTAATCCACAGCATTCCGATCCGGCCGAAAGTCTTTCCACGCACAGCACCCAAGTCGGCCGAGTCAACCTAGAGCCTTCACAATCCAAAGCATCCAAGCAAAAGGTCACCCCATAGCGCTCGGGTTGGGGTTAGGGCTCTGGTTTGGTTGTAGACGTCAGGCGGCACGGCCAAACCCCCCAAAAGATTTACTAGTCAGCTTCAAATAGGGCTTCTGCAGCTCCTACACGGCTCAACCAAGCACACATCGTCGGGCCACATACCAGGTATACGAAGCTTATGGCGGCAGCACGTCGTACATATCGTTGGGACGCGTGTGTTCCCTCTTTTCGACTAATAATATCGACGCCCCCGAGGATATCAAGTCGACCGTGACGCGAAGGGAACCTTGTAATATGTATGAACTCTCGCTGACGTATTTGAAACAACTTATAAAATATGTATGTGACGAGCTGTCGAAACTCAGCGCACGGTTCTGTGGCATAGCGACGACAGCAACACGTACGCAGTGGTTGTCCATCATATCGCATGCTGCAGATGCCCGCAATAGAAAGCACGTTGGGTGCTCAACATGCAGGCGAGGCTCCTGGGGGTCTGCTATACATACCTTATACCTGCTACGCTCTCAATTGCTAACCTGCAAATTGCTCTCTTCTACAAGAAAAGAACGGACCACCAAGACACGTTACACTGCGTTTCTCCCTTCGTCATTTTTTACCGGCATACGTTAATAGGCACCTGACGAAGGAAGGAGAGCGACACATCCACCGGCAGCATCCGCAAGGAATCGCAGCCGCGGGCGGGTAGCTCCTACGGGGGTGATGGCGGCTGCAAGTGTCGACGCCTCAACGGGGAAAGATGAGGAGACGTTCGTGCTTCCAAAAGCCCCTTTGCCTGAAATCATCGTCTCTAACGTGCCGGGAAGCTGGGCCTACGACACGATGGTGAACCAGGCGTCATGTGTTATTTTGCTTCGTGCGTATGATAGCCACCAGGGGCGTGCCTTGCGGATTTTGAAATGTGTCCATGGCGTGGGACTAACGCCTTCGGTTGCCTCAGACTTCCACTGACCATGATAAGAGCTACACGAAACGGAAGGCGACGTATAGGTGTTTGTTGTGTTTTTTTGCTCCCAACACGTTACTGTTTTACGCCGCGTTCAGCCCTTCTGGGACCCGTGTATGTGGATCTGGCATGTGGCAACAAGTACGGTTTTTGTCAACCTTCTGTTGACCCGTTTTCCAACTCCTATGTTTTCCTAGTCTAACTCCAAATGTTTTGTTCCCATATCGGGAGTGCGGTGCTAAATGGGTTAATAGGATCAACCTTTTGTCGATAGGAAGAGCGTGCGACAATGCGAATATCATCATGCTGCGCGCGCGTCGTACATCTCCTTTGGGTCGCACTTCAGACGCATCCCTTACCCCGCAGCAGCTCGGGCTGCTTGTTGTATGTGGCCGATGCTGCATTTCGTCACTTTTCAGTGCGGTCCTCCCTTCAAATTTCCAAAGGAATTATTGAGAGTTGCTAGGTCGAGGCGAGGTGGTGTCCACTTCATCAAACTCTATCAAGGGTGGACGCGCGCTACGATAGAGATTACGACATTTTTGTTTGCATGATTGTCGTTGTGTACCTAGGCCATGGGAATTTTCATCCGGTAGCAGTTTTATTTTTCTCCAAATCAGTTTTTGGGAGAGGTCCTAAGCTCCCGAATTGAGGAACCCCGGAAAAATGCGATGTGCCTCTACGGTAGGATGGGTCGGTGGGAGTGTGAGCGTCGTGGATAGATCGAACGTGTCGTTGTACGTCGTCATGTACATTTCACGCGTTCTTTTTAGCCGGACTCAGATCGCTGGATCGTCATGATGGGTGGAAAAACCGCGGCTCTCGCCGCACCCTCCCCCCCCCCCCCCTTGTTTGCTTTGGTGACAGTCTCGGCGACTGCGGGAGAACATTCTGATGCGCATATATGAGGACGTGGACATGGACGCGCCGGAAATGGTCACAGCAAAGGCGAAGCTGGACGCTTTGGTGGAAGAGCTCAGGAGTGCCGGAACTTCAAAGGTCAGTTGTTTTCTTTCCTGAGCGCGACTGGACCGTTGTAGTATAACCCTTACTTATACGCGAGCCTGGTGGAAGGCGTTGTTTGTTGGCCCGAATGCCCCCCTCTCGAATACACAGTCCTTCTTTCTCGAAGACGCACAGCCCCTATCCGTCGTTCGTATTGAGAGTAGACACTTGACCCTATTGGAGACGGCCTGCAACGCTTGATGGGTAGGTGTCCTGCCGTGTAGAATAGCTTTTTTTGCGCACACGCGTGGCCGCGATGAACTATCGCCTCCGTGCGCGGAGTGCTGCAACAGCCTCGGGTGGCAAAGCTCGAGGCGGGTATCCATTTCATGTATGCTTGTCCGTCGATCGCCCTGTATGTACCGCCCGCCAAATGTACAATGTAGGACACCGTGTAACGTGGTGTGCTCGGGGTGTCAACGTACTTCAAACAACAGCGAGCGAAAAAAGTTGATTTTGTTAAATTTATTTTGTCGTGCACTGCCGCCGATCGTTTAGCCGCGCGCGTGTTCACCGGGAGACTTTCCGGCTCACATCCCCTGGAAGACAACGCAAGGAAAAGCATCCTCGAACTATGACTCGGTTACTGACAGGGCTCGAATGGAATCGGACGACCGCAAGGTATCGGGCGGGCCCGAGTTTTTTATTTATTTATTTTTATTCTTATCCTCCGGCGGATGGGGGTCTTAGTTTATGCGACGTGTGGTGCAGCCCTACGATGCGAGCATCGCGCGACGTAAGTTGAGGACCGCGTAGGCTGCTCCATTTGCGCCGCTTTGTGTGTTGGGGGTCGATGACACTGCTGTTCTCCCACGTGTTGATTTTATCTTTGCTCGCTCAGCTAACGCCCATTGCGGAGGGCGGTGGCCCCGATGTGGCGGAGTGGAACACAATCATGGAGCCGTACCTTGGAGTAAGCTGGCTGGACACGCCGTGGCTATACTCGGAGTTCTACGCGTACCGCCGCGTGGTCGAAGCGTTTTCCTTCTTCGAAACAGGCAAGGGGGCAAATACTCTCTTGAAGGCTGAGGGGGTGTCAAGGTTGGGAGTCTTTCATTTAATCGTCGTGCATGCGCGGGGCCGTTTTCGCAATTTTCGCGTTCTGCGTGCTAACTGCGTGAAAAGGGGGGGAGTGGAGTGGGGGTGTGGGGGGAGCGTACTCATTTGTTGCTTGCCTTAGGCATTTGGCCATTGACCACGCATCCCTTTTGAGACGGAGCATCTTTCCTACCCCTAATAGAGACACCTCCAACATTTGAACGCTCATTACGCTTCCTCCATATACTACATAGAAACTGTTTTCTTATCCTTTCCCCGTCCTGTTTCGCCGTCTGCGGCCACCATCTATCTCCTACGATAGCGACCGTTTTCTCGCTGCTCTCTAGTCTACCAAACTCTTTCATGTCACGTTCATCTAATTTGCTCATCTCCTATAACGCGTCCCGTTCCTCCTTGCATATTTCACATTCTCCTACTATGTGAGTCCTACTCTCTATTGTTGTGCCACACGGGCACATATATTGAAGAGAGGGAGGGAGGGTGTACTCAGTTTGTGCATGGCCGTAGTCGCATGACCATAGACCCTCGCGTCCCTACTATGGCGGGACGGAGCACATCGAGTTTTCACCAACCAGGCAGACATTGCTTGCACCAAGCGCGAAGCGCCGTGATGTCTTCGGCGAGTCGCATGAAGTGAACTGCATCCTTCCAAGAACCGCTCGTAAGACGGCACTTGTGCCTACATTCTTGCTTATGGATGACAACGCCAATGCGTTATACGTTGTTTTCTGGTGTGGTCACTCCAGAGAGAGCAATGGGTATTACTATGTAACTGCCTCGTGGGTGCCTTACCATATTCACACTACGCGATGCGATCATTCCCCTTGTGCGGAGTCAGGGTTCTCCACCCCGCATATGATCTAACTCGATCATCATCATGGTGACGAAAAAGGGGGGGAGGGGGTAATTTGGTTGCCACTCATAATATATTGAATCGGAGGGCAGAAGCGACCATGCCTTTGATGGACCGTAATCTCGTTGTGGGTGTCGCTTATGCTGTAAGGGATCCTCGGTTTCCCGCTTTCCACGGCACTGAAAGTACATAGCAGTAGATAAGCTACTATAGCGGTAAATATATGACTGTGTAACGTTATGAAATGCTCATGTGGCTCACAATTTCGGCGCACGGGTTGTTTTATAGTCCACTTCCATCACACTCGAAGATTCCTAGCGAGGTGAGGACAGAAAAGGACAGGTCAGACTTGGAGTTCTTCGTCGAAAACCATCCCTACGCTGAATCACGAGGTTGTGTAGCGCGAAGTCAGCGATTTGTAGTTATCGTGGTTTTTTTGGTTAGGTTGCGAGTTAGTATCCTCCAGCACTGTTGTGTCCCCTGCACTACTATTTCGGCCCAGTATCGCTGTCGTCAACCCTCGGTTGTTGTTCCTCGTTGCGCACGCTGAGTCTGCTGTACCTTTTAGCCTCTAGGGCTTGCCTGCAGCAACTCTCCGACAAATGACGAAGTACTATAAATCTTGCTCAACCCCTGCTTCGCACCGTCACCCACCCGTGAACGATTTACCCCCCCATCCCCGGCTCTGAAGGTGTTGACCCGTTTATGGGCCAAAAGATGCTCGGGGTGACGTCGGCGCTCAAGTCAATGGAAGCGTTGGCCGCGCGTTTGCTGGCTACCGATGTGAGCTCAGCAGCGAGCGGTACCGGCTTTGCTTCTGAAAAGCGGGCGACAAAGTAAACTGCTTGTGTACGAGTAGCACCTATTTATTTGCTTTTGGTGCGTCGTGCTGACTCCCCCACGCGTGTTACTAGTGATTCCTCTTTGCGCGCAACCCTCCATTGTTGAGGTTTGATGTTGTCTGTGTCTGACTGGTAACTTGGATCAATATAATATCCCCCGCACCGTTTTGCGCTCAAGGCTCGCAGACTTACGCTTGCAAACGCTACCGCGTGAGTAGCGACGCTCGCTCAACGAAAAACGTTCAATCATGAGGAGATGGTACCGGTTTTCTTGCACGGGATTTCCGTTGGCTCGTGTGGTCGCTTGTCTTCCCGTCCATGGCCACTGCTGGCTGTCGCGCGTGGGCCAGGGGCTTGCCCTAAACTTGAAATTGTGTCGAAAATCCCAGGCGAAGGTGCTGGGTTCCAAGACCGGCATCCAGCTTTACGCTACTGCGGCCCTGTGGGGGAACCGCATGGACCTCAGCATCTGGCCGGTGGAAAAGGGTGAGAATACCAACGAGCATAGCGCAATACCGGAGGGAGTTGTTTTTGTGCCGGTGTGGTCAGCGAGAGGGCTCTGCGTTTGGTTACCAGAACCCCCGTACGACCTCTTGCCGTATATTGCCCTGTGGCGCCTGTCAGCACAACCTGACGATACCATCACACGCTTATATATCGCGCAAACGCCCGCTTACGCTTCGCGTATCTAGAGATGTGTCGAGTGTGCATGAGTTCGCTTGCCGCCGGGGTCAGACACGCTCGGTCTCCGATACTTGAAAGCTGTGGTACATATTGTTTCTGCGATGGTTCAGGGTAATACCTGCTGAATGGACACTCCCAACTTCCGCCCCACGTGCCCGCGCTTGCCGTTCTCAAGATGGCGAAAGCTCGGCTGGCAGTGGCGATGTCTTTTCGCAAGTGCTCGGATCCAGCTCCGAGAACCTTCTAGCAGATGACTCTGAGCGGCTGGCGGATGTGTTGTTCTCGTGCGGGGAGGAGGGGGACCAGAGGATGGACATCATCGTCGATAACGCTGGTTCGTTGGATTGGTGTTGTGGCGACGGCGGCAGCGGCAGTAGGGGGTGTAGGGTATCTGTTGATGCACAAGTCTGGTCTTTACAGTTTTGGCTTTTTTTTCGAAATTTTGCTCATGTTCTCCATCCTTGAACGTCACGAAGGCGCCACACCTTCAGGCGGTTCCTGTTTCTTGCGGATCGCATTCAACGGGGACGGGGTAGATTTGTCATTTTTAGGGGTACGGTAATGCATGTGAGGTTTGTAAAATGTCCTGAAGGTATCATGTATGCTGTTGACATGGCTCACGCTTCATGCTCATGTTCGCATTGTCCACTTTTTCGTCCTTAGCCGCATGAGGCTGCTCTCTGCCTGATTCACCCCCTCGCCCTCCACCTCTTTTTCTTCGCACGCCTTGTGAGGCTCCGCAAAACATTGGGTTCGCATCGATTGGTGCCTGTATGGAGCAACGATGATGTAACCATGTAACGCGACACGGTCCGTTTTTTTGTCTGATTCGTACGGAATGACAAAGGCTTCGAGCTCTTCTGCGACCTTTGCCTCGCGGATTGCCTGGCGACGGGAGGCACGGCCAGCCGCGTGGTTATCCAGCTCAAGGGTCACCCTACGTTCGTATCCGACGCAATGGCCAAGGATATGCTGGCGATGATCGATCTCCTCGCCGAGCTAGATGCATCTGAGTACCCGAGGTATGGGTATGGTATGTATGCGTGCGTCAGCGTAAATATTGCTGTCTCGGGGCTGTCGCATAGAACCTTCGGGTTCGGACGTGGGGCGGCGTGTATCGCCCAGGGTCATCGTGTGTATGTTCATCCTCATGCCGATGCTTTGCTTCGTTGGTCTTTCATTTTGGGAGCGAACACAAGTCTGGCCAAACCGTTCTTACCCCAGTCGAAACTTTCCCGGTAATTACCTATTGCGCCGTACATGTGATGCGCTTTTCTTTGTTTCCCCTATTTCCACCCCTGGCTGCATTGTTTGGTTTTCGGTTTACCCCAACGGGACGGGGAAACAGCGCAAAAGCAGTCGGAGTGAGATGGAAAAAGCTTATCGCGGAAGGAAAGTGGGAGCTAAGGGAAGATTTCTTCTGGGCGCAGCCGAGACCGCTGTGGGAGATGCCCGAGCGACTTCGAAAGGTTGGATCAGGGGTTGGGTAGCAGCTGTTGCGCGTGTGCAGAAGGGGGTACCGATAGACCTGTCAAATGGGCATAAGACTCGGACCCACATCACGCCTCTAGCCGATTTCAACTGCCGTCCGCTCTCTGTCGAGTCCGCGATCGGTGGCAGATTCTGCTTAGGGCCCCCGTGATGACATTTTGGTGGAAATTCGTGCTGCACGTGTGTGTCTTTCTCGCACGAGCCCGGCGAGCCCAGCGATTTTGCATGCCGTACATGATGCGTGATTCCCCTCCTCGGTACTTCCCCTTTTGCCGACACTGTGCCGCGAAGGATCTGGGAGGCGAAAGTGCGTTGGTCTTCCTTAAGGGAGATGCTAACTACCGCCGGCTAATCGGGGACAGGCGGTGGCCCACGAACACGCCGTTTTCCGATGTTGCTGGCTACTTCCCCACTAAGTTGTGCGCACTTCGGACGCTTAAGGCAGAACTTGGGTGAGCAGCGGCACGCGTGTGGATGTTGTTGTTGTTGTTGTTGTTGTTGTTGGCTGTGGTGGTGGTGCTGTTATTGTTGTTGTCGCTTTTGTTATGGTTACTGCTATTATCTTATTAACTCGTCGCCGTAATGTGTCATTGTTCAGGATCACAAGACAGAATCCAATGATACTGGAGAGAAGCAATATGCACCCCTTCGTATTTTCTTGTTTTCCAGTCGTCCGTGGCTTTATCACGACATCAATTGCTATGACTCCAGTCGTCCGTGGCTTTATCACGACATCAATTGCTATGACTCATCATGTAGACTATGCTATACTTGTAGGGAGGAAGTGTAGTTTCTTAAATTTATTAACTAGATAGTTTAATTTTAGCGGGAAGGGTTGGTAATTACCTGGTAATACATTTGCGAACGAGGGACGCTATATAACAAACCATGAAAAACAAATGGTGAACAAACGAACAGACTGGAGGATACAACATGATACATGTACGAGTACAGGCTCGGATGTACTGAGCACCCCCCCCCCCGGCGGCACGTGTATGATATGTCTGTCACGGACTCGTTGGTACGCAGTATGGAGAAGTATTGTGGGTCCGACATGCTGTCTGTCGGTGCGAATCGTGCTAATTTTCTCCCCTGCCATGGAGGGTTTACAAAGTGCCAATCTGCTCGGGTACCATTTTATTTATCTGCTAAGCTTAATCGTTTGTCATAATGTGATCGAGGTTTATCTGCAGCTGAGAACTCGAAACCAAGTGTAAAATGTTATCATACTGTAGTGTTTGATAATGTAGGTGACTTTTCGGGAAGGATGATGCACGTATTTAATTAGAAATATTTTACGGACGTCAGCCGTAAGTTCGACGGGTCAATACTCATCTTTGCAAGCTGCGTTGTTGGTACTTGTAATATACTATATGGGTGAGTTTTTTCTTAATGGGAGGGGTCCTATTCTTTTATAACTAATTTTCAAGGACGTCAGCCGTGAGTTGACGAATTTCAGGTCAATACTCATCTTTGCAAGCTGCGTTGTTGGTACTCGTAATATAGTATATGAGTGAGTTTTTATTGGGAGGTGTCTTATTTTTGTCCACTATAATGGTAAGTATTGGCAGTTACACTTTAGGTGGGGGATTTTGAGCTAGGTAAAACATCACATCTATTTTATAAATCTATTACTGTAGTTTCCACTATACTGCTTTATCATATGTATGGTAGGCGGTTTATTTTGTTTTCCCCCCCCCCGGGGCTTTTTATTCTTTTGTTTCAAAAATATATATTTGTGCGTGATCTTCCAATTGTTGTGGTTTGCGCTGTTGCGTCTGCGCAGGTGCGGGATGCCAAAAGAAGCGACAGAGCGTGCAGCACAGCAGCACGAGGATTGGATGGTCAACGGTCGATACGGTTGCATCCAGCTCTTCGACCCGGCTACGGACTGAACATAGTCAACATGTCTGGCGGTGGTACATGTTGCTAGTCGAATAGATTGCTTCCCCCACGGGCGAATTCCTGCTCGTAGAGGAAGTGGGATGGGCACAGACAGAAGAAGCAAGTGCCCCCATGATTTTTGTGTCGTCTGTGAGCGTTACCAGCACACGTGAAAGCAGCGATCAGGATTGTTCCCCTGCTTCGACTTCTGGTAGCGCGTGAAGCTGCAAATACGGTAACATACGCGTTGGCGGGATTCGCGATGATTTTATAACGAGGACTGGTCATGGACGCTTCGACACGGCAGACGCCGTTGGCTGAACATCGCTTGGGCGGGTTCTGCTGTAAAAGTTGCGCTGTCTTTTGATTGCCGGCGCAGCTGTAGCTTGTATGGCGATCAGGAGAATTTTCATCCTCTATATCCCCATGTTTCATTTGGATCCCGCGACGTGTTTCTGTTAGTTCATACCATTCCCTGAGTACGAGCACCCCAAATAAGTTTGGATTCACGAGGGGGGGTGTATTCGGCATTATAATGGTAAAAAGCTTGCAATTTTTACGTGTGACTTCTCGGGGACAACCAGGCACGCATTGTGGCACTTTCTCATCCGCTTGGGATTATTTCTTGGATGCTCGCAAAAAAATTGTTCCAAACTGCGGCAACACCAGCGGAGACAGCGGGAGGGGGGCGTGGATGGGGACGCCGAGAGGCATTGTCATCGACGAGCAGAGTAGCGGAAGCCGTAACGCCCAATTCGCTTGCGGTTCTGGCTTAATCGTACTCCCAGAAGAACGAAGTTGGAACGCCGCCAGAAAATGCCTGTTTGCATACCATATATATGCCCCGCACACCTACATTTTTATTCCTCGCCCGAGTGTTGTTTTATCACCTCTCGAGGCGTCAACTTTATACTTCACTGCATCAACTTATTGACGGTGCTTGCCTAAAGGCGTGCATGTCGATTAGTTTAGCTGGTATTTCATCCCATCCCAATCCGCCCTATCCTATCCCAATTGTCTCATCCCGTCCCATCGTTCACCATTACGTCTCATCCCGTCCCACGCCGTCCCGTACCTGAAAGTTATGCACCACACCGTCGCGTACTGCGGTTATACACTGCAAAAAGACCTTCTAGGAGAGGAAACCAAGCATAGATACACGATGGCTAGGGTCGCCTGGCAAGAAGGGGGGAAGGGAGAGGAGGAGCACATACCGTTCTGTCGCTCCCTGTGTCTTCGAACTCCGAAAAAAAAAAGCTTGTGAAAACGAAAGGCATATATGACAGCTATAGTCAGCTTACAGCGGCACCATCGCCCCGTCGGCGACGTCCCTGCTAGTGCTCCGCTCGTCCATCCGCTCGGTTGACATTCACAAGACATCACGTTACGCCACGCCATGCTACATAATGTCACGCTGCACTAGGACGAGCTATGCTACCCCACGCTAGGTAAGGCCGCGCTACGCTACACTAGGCCACTACAAGGCTTCGCTGCGCTATGCGAGGCCGCGCTTGCATGCACGGCCGCACTATGCGAAATCGCGCGACGCTAGACCGCGCTCTGCCACCTCGCGCTACGCAAGACACTACGCAAGGCCGCGCTACGCAGAGTCGCGCTGCGGATACGCAAAACTACGTTACAATTGGCCACGTGTGTAACTTACTAGGTTGCGGAGTCACGTGACTCTGTGGTCTTGTGGTTAGGGCAGAATAACCAACACGTTTTGCGCGGAGAAAAACCAGAGGTACTCGTGTCAACTTCCAGAAATAACAAGAACGGATGATTTGTCTTCAGTCCTGGCACCGGTAGGTCACAGAAGTCCACCGTCAACCTTGCGCCGCGGTTCTGGGTCGCTGACCACACAACGTTCACCCGCTGGGCGCGCGTCATGAGCAAGATACAAGTATCTCCACATTTCTTGCGCGTGCCATATTCATGAACGCCAACCTTGGTGACACGTGCTGGTAGCCCCTATCCTGTCGCTGTCGTCGTCGAGATTTCGGTGTGCCTCGTCGCTGTTCACCTTGGCGCAGTTCCTCCCTATGAACATTAACAACTCCCGTATGTTGGCGTGTCCTCCCTCCCTCCCTCCCTCCCTCTCTCCCTCCCTCCCTCCCTCTCTCCCTCCCTCCCTTCGTGATTCCTTCCTTCCGCCCCTCCCTCCCTTCACCCTGTTTGTCTCACCAACCCAGCTCATCCACTCTGTCGACAGTCGTCTTCACAACCTGCGTAGTCGACACCCTCCAATGCCGTTGTACTATATTGTTGGTGTCCGGGTATGTGCGGAACGTGAGGAACTGTAAAACAAAACGTCCCCATAGACGAGACCTACTCGTTGATGCAGTTGCCATCGGCCTTTAAACTTCAAGCTCTACAATCCTCTAGCTTTCAGCCTTCTAGCGTTTATGGCACGAGTTCTCCAAGCTTCCACCGGAACTCCTTTCGCGCTACCAGGCGGTCGCAACCCTCGAGTCACCCTGTTTGCTTTTTTAGCTCGGTCGCGTTTGCCTCGCCGACTCCCTCGTGGGTTGTGGACTCGACCGCCTCTCGCAGGCCGCTTCTCATCGCTCTGGCTGCCGAAATAGTCCATGAGATTCGCGACGCCGACCACCATCCAACCTGCGCCTAATAGCAGCAGGAATGACAGGTACATGGCCGAAACCACCAGCCCCCTGCGAACCACCAGACCCACAATGAAAGCATCAAAAGCTGAGCGCCCGAAGCACCTTTAAACGATTTGAACGCGGGGCGGAGAAAGCTGGTCATGCCCACATAAGCCGAAGGATTCATGTAAACCGAAGGATTCACGCCGGCAGGAGAACGGGATAACCCCACAAATGCCCACCGAGAAGCGGTAAGAGGGGTGCGCGTGAGCAAGTTTCGGAAGTTCCTACCTTATTTCAATGCTGCACCAGTGTACTCTAAGCCCTTTTCTGTAACAAAAGTTTTTCTCTGAGGTGAGTTTACGACATCGTAGCAAACAAAGAGGCAAGGAAAGATCTTTGCTAGTCTCCCAAAACCCACCACACCTATGCTTGGCACTGTACAGATGGCCTGATCTTCTGAAGGTAAGCATTTATTGTGTACGCGGAAGTTGCCCCGCTACAGCTCGAGAGCTATACGGCCACTGAATCAGTTGGTCATGTCCCCACGCTCGCCCCTGCCTGTAAATACTCTTATCGTAACTACTTCAACCATGGGCAATCCGTGTGACGGAAATAATAGCAAATTAAACATCTCAACAAGCCGCATAGTATATCTAATCTGGGTGGGTGAAACAGCCCGCGATGACTTACCCCCGCCCCAGCGAGTAAACTTCCTTCGCCTCGAACAAGACGCCTTGAACGAGGGTCGTCGACCAGATCCATGAGGCAGACGAGGACAAGGTCTTCCCGATCGTAGATTCGATCGCCGACAGCAAGAACCAGCTCATCAGGCCCCTCAAGGCTACCCGGACATCGGCAGGGGTGAGGGACGGGAAGTCGCGACCGGCCGCCACAGTACACGATTCCAACGTCGGTAGGGACGTCCGCATGGCGTCATGTTCTTCATCGTCCTGACGAGTTATGGGGCCGACGGACTCACGAAGAGTTGACCAGGAATCGCATAGGAAAGCGGAGACGGTCTTGTCCAGCGTGTCGAACTCGGGCAATAGCGAGTGGACACTCGTAGGAAGGACGGCGAGCAAAAGCGCTCGAACACCCACAGGAACGACGGACGACTCAAGAGACTGCGGCGCTACGTGAGAGGAATCCTTGGAGGACGATACCTGCAGCAAGTGGGCCAGGGTCATCGATGGGCACAACCAACAAACATCGTGAGATGGCATGGACCAACGTAGAGAAGGGTGGTGAGATGAGCTCGCGCAATGTACTTATGTCAGGGTGAGGGGGTTGTCACGTGTTGCTCGAAACTACTACTGTTGAGAATAATAGCTGCCAAATCAAAGAAAAGCTCGCATCGCTGATAGTCGATGGAGACACAGCACGCGCCCTGGAGGTGTAGTCTACATAAATAAAAAAGTCAGCATCTACAGTGGAATGCCGATCAGCGAACAGGAAAACATTAAACGTATTAGAAGTTTCTGAGGCTTCACATCCCTAGCACTGACTGCATGTATCGTCTCATTCGTATCACCGCCGAATACTCCACACTATTGCCCCAAGGATTAAGAACGTCTTGAGAATTGTCAGGGACGAAATGCCCTGGGCATGCCTCATCTTTTAGAACCGCGAAGAGCTCGACGTGCAAGAGTGGGCCCATGCCGAGCTACGTCGGTCGACCCAACTGTAAACAAATTCGTGCATGCGTTGCGTTCGCAGGTATTAAGGACCCCAGAGCTGATAGACTGGACAACAAGTGCCATTCAACTGTCCTCCCCTTGTTTGCGTCATCGTCGAACACGGTAGGAACCTGCAAGTGACAATACCAGTGTTGTTGCTTTCGTCAAAAGTAGATTTGACGCCGACGAATAGCGCGGTATGGAATGGTAAGCCGATTCATGGTGACGTTCCCACTCTAAGCCGTGCAATCAAATTATCGTACAACATATCGCTACATATGTATACAGCTCTGTGCCTGCGGTGTGCCTGCGGTGTGCCTGCGGTGTGCCTGCGGAACCCGGAGCTCCAGAGCTTCAAACTGAACTAAAAATAGCACCTACCTCGTCGACGGGAGTGCTGGTGTCCACGTCATCATCGAACCCCGCAGATGCCTGCCGAAATAAGGTGTTGCCCGATTGCGTGGTGATGTGTTGTTTAGTCCAGATGTATACAATTCTGTGCTGCTACAAGGAGCGCGCTGTGGAAGGGAAGACCGTGGCCATTCTTCGTCTCCTTGCTCGACTGTGAATTGCTATTGGTTCATCAAGGTATCTACTTTTGTGGAGCTTAGTCTTTAGCTTCAGCTCTTGACTGGACTACAAGTACCTCTCGCCTCCACGAAAGGATCCGAATTCCCCCCCCCCCTCGTCTTCGGTTTCACCTTCGAATCCAGCGGACTCGGGAGAGCTGTAGAAGTGTGGGGGGCTTTGTCGGTAAGGAAGGGTGTGTAGGACATAGGAAACGACTCCAATGAGGACACCTGGGAAGGCTCCTTTTAGGACGAGTTCTGCAGCATTTTTTATGCAGGACTCGTTCTCCAAGGACCCCTCCCAAGCATCGCTGTTGGAGTCGTGCTTTATGTTGTATACACCTTTCCCCGTCGACACATTCCTCCATGGTCTTACTGGTCTCCCGAATCCGCTGGATTTGAAGGCGAAATCACAGACACGCGGGTGGGGTGGGAATTTGGCCCCCGTCGTAGAGGCAAGAGGTATTTGTAGCCCAGTTTGGAGCTGAAGCTAAAAGGTCATCACAGGTCGGTGAGAGACATCGATGGGCACAACAAACACCGTGAGATGGAACGGGCAACAACAGAGAAGGATCGGGCGACAGGCTTACACAGTGGCAATATACCTATTTAGAGGTGGAGAGTTTGTCAACTGTCGTTCGAACATGCCAATGTTCAAAGTACGGCTACCAATTTGAATGAAGCTCGCACCACTGAGAATAGATGGAGACGTAACATGCACCCTGAAGATGTACCCCATAAAATACAGTCAGCATCTGTAGCAGAATGCCGATAAGCGAATAGGACGTAAAAGGAAAACATCCAGAGCTCTAAGGCTCTATAGCCCTAGACCTGAGCGCAACTATCATCTCATGTCCATCGCCATCGATAATTTTACAAAACTTCTTACTGCTTGTCAAGGGGAGTAATTCCTTGGGCGTGCCCCATCTTGTAAAACCGTAAGGAACTCGGGGTAGAAGAATGGGCCTATGCCGAACTACGTGCGCTGGCCAAACTTAATGCCAAAGCGTTGCATACGTTTCGCTGGCTGACCTTATGGACGCCAGAGCCGATATATTCCAAAAAATTAAACTGCACTCCAGCTGTGAGATCGAAGATTTCAACGAAACTCATCTTTGCCAGCAGTGTGTGATACTTCGATCGCGGTATTACTGGACGTGTGTCCTCTTTAAGGATATAGGCCGGCGATTCTCTTTAAAAGTAGCTTCTGCCAGGGTCAACAGGGTGGTGAAAATCACATTGTGCACGGAAACTATAAAACCCGTTTTTGAGCGGGACATAATTTGACGGCTGTGAAATTCACCAGTTTGTTATGTTTGTCCTGTAGTCGTATGACCGGGGAGGGGAGGGAGGGTCTACCCGATATTCATGCATGGCCGTAGTCTCAAGACCGTACGTAGCTAATAGTAGCTATTAGACCCTGGCATCCCTGTAATGCCAGGACGGGGAACATCGGGTTTTCGCCGACCAGGCAGGCATTGCTTGCACCAAGCACGAAGCGCCGGGAGGTGTTCGGCGAGTCGCATGAAGGGTGAGCTGCATCCTACTAAGAACCGCCTGTGAGGCAGACTTGCATATGGATGACAGCTCAAATGAGTTGATGTAATTTCCGGTATGGCCACTTTCAGAGACAGCAATGGGAGCACTATGTAACTGCCTCTTGGGTTCGTTACTACAAATACTACGTGATACGATAATTCCCCTCGTGCGGAGTAACAGTCCTCCACCCCGCGCAGATGATCTAACAAAATATACGTCGTGTTGTTTTTACGTTAATGCTGGTGTTTTATTTCCGTATAATATGAGTGCCACGAATGGTCCTTATGGTACGCCGTTGTGTTGGTGTTTCTGTATGTATCCTGGTATAAATTAATTCAAGATCGGCTACATGAATATACGGTAGTGTCACCTGAGCTACAGACAACCATTGGGGACCTTGGCCATGTTGGTACACCTGCCGTTAATCGAACAACCATGCCTAGTTATGTGTAATCGGACAACCATGCCCGGCAATCTATGAAATAACCAGATTGTTAATAGAACATGGTAATTTGGGAAGGTCGAATATAGACCTACGGCGTGTTACCATGCAGGGATAGGGCAGTTAGACACAACCGTATGTTAGAGGATTCGACATACCCAATATATGACGACCATTAAATAGTGACTTGTATGAGAAGCTTGTCGAATAATGCTGCTATATGCTACTGTACATATTTTGACTATTATGGTAGTGCGGTAGGATAGCTACGATAGCTACTAGAAGCATTAAACGGGTGTGTGTTCTTGACGGTAAACTGATATTTCCACCCATTTATATCCAGCACAACCAGTGTCGCGCGGATGCCTCCTAGAGTGACGACCTCTAAATTCAAAAACTAAGAGACGCAGATACACACCATTGCAAATACAGCAGGGTAATTTAGTCATGCAACGCCACCTGCAATGAACACGAGGGGAGAAACTACGCCACCCAGCACGCAGGCCTAGACTAATGTTTAAAAATGTCGTACAATTTAGACGGGGAACGTAACTCGGAGTCGGCCTGCTGTTCCATACCACGCTAGGCTTGATTTTTAATGATGAGACACGTCCATGCCAAACATGATAATTTTCGCGAAAACAGCAACACGGGTAATGTCCCCTTGCAGGCTCCTAGCGTGTTCGACAATGGCACAGATGAGGTGAAGACGCCGGTCGCTCCCGATACGAAGGTGAACGGTACCAGCCGATATGTCAGAGAAGAGTACCGCTCACCTCGGCGTCGGGAGCGACTAGCGTTTTCGCCTCGCCTGTACCATCGTCTAACACGACAGGAGTCTGCAAGGGCACATTGTTAGTGTGGTTGTTTTTCGCGAAAAAATATGTTTGGCATGGAAGTCTTTCATCATTAAAAATCAAGCATAGCGTGGGGTGAAACAAAAGGCCGACTCCAAGTTACGTTCCCCACCTAAACTGTACGATACTGTGCGATATATGTGTGATGTGTGTGCGAGCTCTGGTCCTCCTGCGGTGTGCGTGCGGAACCTGGAGCATCAGAGCTTCAAACTGAACTGACAGCGACACCCACCTCGACGACGACGGGAGTGCTGGTGTCCACGTCATAATCGAACCCAGCAGAGACCTGCCGAAATAGGATATTCCCGCGTTGTGTTCCGTTGTTTAGTGCAGTGACGTGTGACGAATGCTACGAAAGAGGTACACCACGTTTTTTCTGAGGTATTTTCATCTTGGGAGCTTAAGACCTTTCCCAAAAACTGGTTTCGAGGAAAATTAAAACTGCTACAGGATGGAAAATCCCATGGCTTGGGTACACGACGAGCATTCATTGTGACAAAAACAATGGCGTTTTTTCCCGACGATTTTGGGTTAAGGAACACCGTCGTCCAGAGACCATTTCAGACCAAAAGTGATACCTCCATCGTAGCACGCGCCGTGTACCATTCTGTACTGCTACATGGAGCGCGTTGTGAAAGAGAAGGCCGTACCAATCTCCGTTCCCTTACTAGACTGTGAAAAAATAGCGGTTCCTCAAGGTAGCTACTTGTGTGGAGCCTAGTCTATAGCCTCATCTCTAGACTGGACGGAAAGCACGTCTCACCTCTACGACGGCATCTGAATTTCCTCCCCGCTCAACCCGCGGCCTCTCCTTCGAATCCGGCGGACTTGGGCTACCAGTAGAAGCGTCGGGGGCTGTGTCGGCAAGGAGCAATCGGTGCCACATATGGCCATGCACGCTTGGAACTCCCGCTTTGGTGATAGCGGGCGTGAGGGTGGTCACGGCAATGGGCGGGTGGTTTCGTACCAAGGCCAAACATTGGTCGGCGTCCATCGTCTCCATGCTGAAGATGGTAATGGTGTGAGCGTCGTGGCCTCCATCGGTAACGCTAGTCGATGTCGAAACGTATGTGAGCGTGATTCGGACTCCGGGGGCAGCGCGCACAGCGATGGTCATCACGTCGATAGGGCGGTACACAACTACAGCATGGTTGCCGTACACGTCCGCGTTAACCGTGGTCGCGATGACGGCAGTCTCAGGTGGGATCATGGTAGGAAGGTCGATGCCTCCACCGCCGACGATTTCCAAAGCGCGAAATAGGTTGTTTGCAGATACAAGTGCTGCCGGCGCGGCGGGCTCCACAGCACCGACAGCCACAAATGGTCGGTACGGCACCACCGCGAACCAGTTGCACATCGAATCGTCGATGTGGCTGGTCTCCACAGGGATGTCGCTCGGGGTCATGGCGGGAGAGGTGTTTCTCTCGCCTGTGACGTTGGCCACTACCAAAGCGCGATCGTAGTAGCCCTCGGGTACAAGCGCATTGGCCGCGGCGGGTACAACGGCATCAGCTTCCAGAAAGGGCTGGTACAAGACCAAAGCCAACGAGTTGCACTGCGGATCCTCTGCGTTGCTTCTGTCGATAGTGAGCGGTTTCTGAAATGGGTTGAGGAAGCTCGAAAGAGAGTGTCGAATGTACTGCATAGCGGACTGGATCGCCAGAGTAAAGAAGACCGACTGGCGAAGGAGAATACGATACAGGCAAGAACAAGAAGAGCAAAAAAACGAAAAATGAGATAAGGGTCGCTAGTTCAGAGCGGCCGGGTGAATTCAATGATCTGTGAATTTTCTGACCGTGTTTTATAAAATGATTCTAACAACGGTGGACACTCACCTCCACAAGCTGCGCAATACACCGGTCGCCTGGTAACACAAAAAATAATAGTAGCTTGTATATTTAGCAACAAGGACAACGATAACTACAACTAGTCTGTATATCTAGCAACAAGACCAATATTTACATAACAACTTATCATGAAGTAACACTTCATATGACCAAGTAGTAGTACACGTATCTAGCGTTAACATTATTCTTCATGAGTGTACCCGGCTTGGGTGGTGGAGAAAGGGGCGGTGCAGAAGATTGCCACCTCACGGTTCTTTTCCGGGGGCGGCTGGAAAAACGAAATTAGTCTTTCCGAACAGAGGGATATATTAATCTTGGCACCACCCGGTACCATCGTGTGATACGCGTTATACGATTCTACACGTTAAATGTTGAACTCAGGTTAGCAGCGCGTTTTGGAAAGCTGGTCAGTGTCTAGATCTCGCCACCGCCTATAAACCCGGCCCCATAAAATGTGACTATAAGCCTTGAACGACCGTGCGCCTTCCCGCGAATAGACGGAAGGCCCAACAACTCTGCATGGGACGCAAAATCCCTCTTTTTTCAGAGCCTCTGTTGCTTGAGTTTATTTTCAATATTTTTACAAACTTGATTCGCGCAGGTACCAAACATATCCCGACCTTTGAGTACCCTAAACTGCTGTACTCCCGTGTTTAATCGTGCTCTGCATCCAGAATGTCCTCCACTTGCCCGCGTACCATCATGAAGTGCTGTTTGCTCAAGTTCGGCACGTTTTGTCTGGTAACCACCGTCGGCGTTTTGTACTAATTGTAACTTTCCTGTGGGCCCGCCTCCGTTGTGTAGGCAAGAACCCCGGACGAAGACCCTGCTGTTTATATAAACCGTGTTAAGCAGAGACTAAAATTGAGGTTGATGATCTAGCTGGGTTCCGCCCACGCTGTCCTTAACGACAGCGGAGCATGTCATACCAACTAACGCCCAGCTTGCGCTTGCCTGCACTCCAGATGAGGCAACCTATCAATTTTGGGGGCAGCAGCGGAAGGCGGGGACTTCCCTTTGCCCACTCACCAGCATAGTTCCAGTAGGGATGACGGCACGGAATCCATACCCCTGGCCGTGAATTTCGTTGTACCAGTACTCATCGAACATACTACCTTGGCCGCTCACTTCCAGCAGCATCCCTAGCGTTAGTAGTGCGAAGATGAGGCGCATGGTGGTGATGGAGCCCATGAACGTCTTTTGCGAACTGTGGAGTGGAGTCGTGCGGGGGTGAGGAGTGGAGTCGTGCGGGGGTGATGATGGGAGTCGTCCGGGGGTAATGCGCGACCAATGTTGGTGCGTGTGGGTCATCGATGGAAAATGACGGGAAATGATAGGGCAGCGGGACATCAGCGGTAACCTATGCGTTGAAGAGGCTTACGTAGAATGCACACAAGAACCGTCTACACACGATGCTTCCATCTGCATGCCTATTAGAAGGAGGAGGTGCTGATTCATTTCTACTCAAGCTCATCGCCACATAGGACAGCGGGAGGTTAGGCACGTACGCAATGTTGTATTGTTAGCATTCAGCCACACCAACCAACCGTAAAAGCCGTTGATCTCTTTGTTCGCCGTCATGATAAAATTATTTTGTCAGTAGAAGGGGGATCCGATTATGGATGTTGAAAATCTGAAACAGACTTCTGCTATCGTGGGATTGATACATACGTATTTCATTAATACGAACGACGTTGGCTTGATTTAAGGGGACGTCAATCTCGTGGTTATCTTTGTCGTGAAAGATAACCCGGGTTATGCCTCCCCCTCCTTCGATAAACGTTGCAACGGTGGGCACGACAGAGGACCGACTTCACTAACCCGTTTAAAATAACTGCGCGGAAGTGCCCGGACTTGCCACGCTCTTTTCTCAGCGTGGCGGATAGCACTGACACATACATGCGTTCGCCTACGTCTTCCGTGTTGAAGAGAAAATACCGTTTTAGACCCACATTTCTTCGATTTTCATCTCGGTCGTTAGTTGACATGCTGGTTTCTGTAGGGCCGATCACTGAAATATGGAGCTTGCAGTTGCAGTCCACTCATAACTAATAGTTGATGTGCAACCAATTCGCTTGCGCACACTTGCCGGGTATCTTGTCCTATTAATAGATTGAGATAATTGCAATATACGGCGAGAATCGACCTTTTCTCCCTCTCACCGGAGTATTGTATATTCAAGTTGTAACGTGGTTATGTAGTGGTACTCCGTGTGGGGGATGCGTGGTTGGTCGGTGTTGGGAAGCGTGCTCCTCTTGGGTTCCGGTGCCCTTGTTTGGTCTCTCCTCATGGCTCGCTGGATAAATAGACTCAAAGCTTATACATTATTTCCTCTACACATTGAACTCTAAAAGACAGACAAAACAGGCCTAGGCACGATAGGGCAGGGTAGGGCACGTAGAGCAGGTAGTGCAGGTAGAGCAGGTAGTGCAGGTGTGGGGCGTCCTGCTTGTCCCATCATCGTCACCTACATTATCGCCCATCTATGATGGCCTTGACGTGAATGTGACATCTAATGTCACGTGGTTTCACCTCAACCATGATATGGTTTCACGTCGAATCTATAAACTATCCTTTTACGGAGGGCACTCCATTACAGTTACCCCCATAAGTATCGAGGATTGTTGCAGGGAATACCGCAGGGAGCGTTACTGTAGGACGGCCTGTCGGCCAGTGCCACACAGCCCGTGTAGGACATGCCCGTAGCATGAACATGGTCCCGTGATGATCAGGTGACGGTCAGCCCTACCTTGATTATTTTCTTCGCATGTTCCCTTAATCTTTGTTCTCTTCTTAGGTTTCCACCTTTGGCCGCAAGCGCACTTCCAAACTATCTGTTTTATTCTCCATCACAAGCGATCTTCACAGGCACCTCGGCGCAACCACGGCAGCTCTTATCACAGAGACAGAGCCTACGACACGCATCATTTTTTTAGGATGTGGGCCTCGCTCTTTGATCTACACGTCGACTGGCACCAGGCAACGGCGCTCCCACTGAGTTCGTCACGCGTTTCTGAGAAGTCCGAGGAAAGGTCACCACTTTCTCAAGTGCGTAGGAACTTTCTTCAAAAATCAAGATTAGCCTCCACACAGAGGCATCATATCGACGTCAGATTCTTCAAGAATGTTCGGGAGAGGAGACTGCCTTCACGCTTTACGCGCGAGTGTAGGTAAGGAGGCTGCTCGCGCTGTCACCCGCGTAGCAGATAAGAAATGCATTTCCCACTATCCTACGCGCGAGGTCATCATTAAATCCGTTTCTTCAGGTTGCCAACTAAGACTCGATTCTCCTTACGACATATCATGAGTACGATATATATATGACCGCGCTTAACCATTGAACTGCCGATTTTCTTCATTGAAAATTGCCTTTCTGATGAGAACGAAATGCGATTTTGCATTTTTTTGCCTCGACAGAGAACCATGTTCCTGAGAATCATTGTTTTTACTTGTAAATATAGTCATTGGCAACAGCTTTAGATGGCACAAAATAAAGTCGAAATTCTCATTGTTGCCGGTGTCAAGAATCAGGTGATAGATACCATGTTTTTTGCATTTCAGAGGAAGGCGCCTCTCACATAAATAACGATCAGCATCTCTCGCATGAATACCGATTTTGTATCGGTATCAGTACCCAAGCGGTACTTACAGTATCGCACGAGGTGGCACGAGGCACGAGCTGCCGTGCGGCTGTATTGCTACTGTAAAACTATCGCGTATGAAGCAATTTTACACGTACTACTTCGTGTATGCTCAGAGTGCGAAATACAGGGGCCTATAGCACACCGACCAACAACAATCACAAGTAGTTGTCGATCGAGCGATCGATTGGTAGTTGATTCCTCGACGGGTGTATGAAAAGTCGCTCGTAGACGACCGTCCGACCATAGTACAGTTTCTTCTGGCGGCAGAAAGAGTATCCACCTGACCCCGTGTGGAAAACGCGAGGGAAATACGTGAAAAACTGCCAAATATGTGAGTTCTGCGGCTTTTGGCCCTCCCCTTGGTTTCAGAGCCTGTTGTACAAGGTACCCAGCGTCGATCATCCTGCAAACTAGAACAGTCGAGCCGGAGCTGCTAGGTCACATATATTATAAAAAATGAAAATACACTCCAGCTGTGAGATCGAAGATTCGTCGAAACTCATCTTTGCAAGCTGTGTGTGATACTCCGATCGCGCGCATTACGAGTTGTGTGTCCTCATTAAGGGTATAGGTCGGCGACTCCCCTTTCAACTACAGTGTAGCTATCAGGGTCAACAGGATGATTTTAGTCAGTCTGTGCGCGGAAACTATAAAACCCGTTTCTGAGGGGGACAAAATATATACTAAATCGAAAGGAAAGGCCTCCTCGAAAACCCTTCTCGATTCGGATAGAGGGAAGCGGCCAAAAAGAGCTTGTCACGCTTGCTCGTCCGTGCTCTCGCGAGCGGTGGCACAGCTCGAGCGGTGCGGCTGCCCGATCGTCTACACCCTTGTACCTAAATTTGCATTTTTTCCTGAAAAACTGAAAATCTTAGAGGCGGGTTTTTCCGGGGTGAAGTTTTCAGGTTTTCCTGTAAGAAATTCAGGAAAACCATAACTTTTCGCGAATATCTGGCTTAATATCTTCGTAAAGATCGAACCAAAAAAATTGTAAGAAAACGAGGCTCCAAAATGATGCCACAAAAAAATAGGCGAACTTTGCTTGACTGAAACGATTTCAATCCAGGAGACCCCAGCCCCTGTCGGGCCTTGATAACAGCAGCAGGGGGCGAAACTTGATGCCGTTCTGTTCTAAAACACACAAAAAACTGTACTAGTACACACCATCATCCGTTTCGGTCGGACCCAAAGACCTCGTTCTCTATGCCTCGCGGACCTCGCTCTTCCGGCGTACGTTGCAGTCGAAGAGCCTCGCGATGTTCGTTTCGCGACAATGTGCTAGCGTACGAATCTTAGCATGTGTGCGGAGAGGTGGTGCTTTCACACGTACAATCGCCCAGATCGCCCACTCGACACTCGCTTCTGCAAAGCCCGGCCCTCGATGCCTGAGCTACGGCGGGGCACGAGACCGGTCGCCTCAGCCCACATTCCCACACTCTCGTCAGCACGAGCTGTCAACAGCCGCGGAAGCTGCGGCCTCTCTCATTTCGGCCAGACAAGAAAAGGGCCTCTCCTGCCCCTAGCATCGACAACTGCATATTTTTATTGTGACAAGTGAGCATAGATGTCGGTTGATTGGACTCGTGCCTCTGGACAGGAAGCTGTCAAGGCTTTCCCAAACACTGAAAACTATTGCATTTATGAAGAGTTTTCGACTGATCAAATCTATACCCTCAATCGAAATACTTGTGCACGAGACTGTCATGAATTGCGTGGCTTGCAAAGTTGAGTATCGACCACTCAACTGGTCGAAGAACTCAGTATCGACCACTCAGAAGGTGGAATAACTCGGTAAATTTTTCAACGATGCAAATCGAGGCTCATAACATTTGCAATAATGCGAATCGAGGCTCTGGGTCTATGATAAGATCTGCAGAGGTGGCACCGAAGTGTCTGTGAAGATCATTTGTGATGGAGAAGAAAAATAGAAGATAGTTTGGAAAGTGGCGCTTATGGGAAAAAGGTGAAAACAAAGAGAAAAAAAGAAAAGAAGAGTGAAGATGGGGAGAAGTAAGGAGTGATCGAGGTGGGGCTGACGGTCACCTGATTGATACAGCGCAATGCTCATGCTACGGGCAGATGTACTCTACGGGCTGTCGTACTGGCCCACAGACCGTCCTATAGTAAAGTTCCTTGCAACATCCCCTGCAACGTTCCCCGATACTTGCGGTGATAAGCTAGTTATAACTTGAGTATACAATACACCGAGGGAAAGTTGTAACGAACCGAGTTTCCTCGCGTATTGTATGTTTCAGCATCTACAATAATATATTTGTTGTACTCAGGGTAGTGACTACGAATCAAATAGATGCTAGTGGACTGCAATACGTCCCCTTGATGAGAATTCAGCAGCTAGAGGAGCCTGATACTCAAAATAATAATCACAAGTTGTACGCCATATTCAGACCTGTGTATGAACAGCGGCAATAAGGATGTAACCATTTCATTCAGAGAATAAAAATAGGAATAGAACAATATATATAAACCTGTTGTATGAACAGCGGTAATATGAAAGTGACCATTTATAAGGTCCGATTGGTGTAATTACGAGCGAGAAACACTCTAAATCAGGAGCGCCAATCACGCCAACCAGTCCGCTGGGTGTTTGACACGCCCCCTAAATTGATACCTAGAGCTGCAAGAAACCTATGAACATAGAACACTGTGGACGCTGGTCCAGTACAGAGATAACGCGTACTATTCAGTTTTGTGTATGTACGAACTCGAAAGAAAACCCACGAATACAGATAGTACGGCAATAATAGGCTGTGGTGGGTGTAGGCTTATCACGAAGACTATACTCGTGATGCTATTTTGTTGACCAGGGAGTTATATCCTAGGAAAATTAAATCGTCAGAAAGTGTCTGTTGTACACTACCACGACCCCTCAATCGAATCCTAGAAAAAATCATAAATCGAACAAATCGAAATCGTGCACGTATCTATGTGCCCAATGCTGTACTTCGATGTGAATGTACGTATCGCATTCAGTTTTGTGAGCATGTACAACGTACAATACACGTGCTTAAAAGAAGGCTATTTCGAAGCCAAAGGACAAACCCATAAATATACAGACACGAGTCGTGTGCAGAAAAAGATGTGTACCATGTCAGTCTTTATAAATAAGTTGTTGCATTATACAAGATCATATGTTAGTACGTGTCAGACTTACGGCAGTAGTACATTAGTGTCGTGGTACTCGTAAGAATGAAAAATAGCTACTGTAAATCAACAAAGAAGATGCTAAAATAAATACCCCACCAACATAATAACAAAATTAAACGAAGGAAGAAGCCTAGCTCGTGTTCCTGTTGCTGTTGATGTTGATGTTGTCGTGTTCTTAGCTGATGTAGCGTAGAAGAAGCTCTCTGGTACATGATGATGATGCTGATGTAGATGTGAGTGAAAACTTGTGAAGCTCATGATGATATTTTGATGATGATAATGGAGATGCTCGATGTCGATCGCGATGCTGACCTAATGAGATGTGCTGCTATCCTGTCCTCTCGTCGTTGTCGCGCCTTGGTACTGCTCGTAGAGGGCAGTTTACCGGCTTGTGTTGTGGTGTGGTGCCAGTAAACGCGGTGCAATAAAAAAAGTTGCATGCCCGGTCCGTAAAGAAAAATGCATAAAAGCAAAATGAAAATCCTTTACATTGCAAAATTTGGAATCGCGTTTGTTAGACCGGTGCTAATGGAAAGTCGATGTCTAAAAAAAAATGTTAATTTCCGAAGATCCCAGCCAGGCTTTGCGTGGAGGGTCGTCTACACGGGCTCTATTTTATAGAGTTTATTTATGGAACTTTCGGATTTTCCGGGAAAAAAAGAGTTCTCGCGGCGATCTTGGCCAACATCTGATTGAGAAACTGTCGAGAAGATGTTGAATTAGACGCGGCGTGATTTCGTGTGCTCCACACACTTCGTTCGACGAAAATTAACGACAACATCGTGAAATCTGAATGTGGCGAGCTTGTTAGGGGCTCCGACCCTCCCTTGGTGTACAGTGCTTACTCTGCGGCTGGTGATTTGTGACGGGCGCCGATCAGGCTTCTATTGAAAACACATTTAGTGGCTGGGGTGTAGAAAACTGGGACAAAAATTCTCTAATGTCTCTCAAAGGGCAAAAAATATTTTTTGAGCGGATTTGACGAAAGACCACAGGACAACACAAGCAACCTCTCACACCCTAGAGCATGGATCAAGATGAATTCTTCAGCGCTGTCACCTACACCATGTGGCCTCGTCCGGAACGAAGAAGAGTGATCGTGGGTTGTCTTTATCTCGAAATCGAAGGTCAATCGACTGATTCTACGATACCCCCTCCCCAAACCAACGGTTTTCTTTCACGAACGTTTCATCATCAGCATCATGGCGGCTCGACACGAGGAAAAATGCTATAAAAATCATTTTCATGTATTTTCTTGTTTACAAAGGACTATGATATCGAACGATCACGTGGGGGTGTGGCAAGGGGCATCGTATTTCAGGAGATACGGCCGAGAGCTGCTTTGAAAATCAGCGAATTCGTTAAAAAAAAAATTGGGGGGGCTACCGAAGAATGACTCAATCTTGTTTAGTGGACAATGTTGATCGAGACTTGATTAAAGTTGACCAGTTGGGCCGCATGACAAAAAAAAGAACCAGAAAACTATAACTTTAACCGTTTTTTCCCCTGAGCGACCGTACCGGGCATATTTCAGCAAAAATCAAACAACAAGTTTGAAAAGGTTTTGGTCAAAGTATCGGCTTTTCATTAGCACCGGCCTTAGAGCCAAGAAAGGTGATTGTACGCATTGGGTTGAAGCTCTCGAACCACGCAGCTGGTCTGGATTCTGCTGAGATTCCCTTAGTCGTCAGCATGATGAAGCCTCTGGTGCTGTTGATGTTTGAGCTGGGGGTTTATGAGATGGATTTCGGCGATGTTGTCCGCCTCCATTTAGAAGATGGGAATTTTCTCCGGGAAATTTGCGCGTGGAAGCTCGGTGAGATGTCTTCCAGGTCATCGACAGAGATGCTTAAAGATAAGCCCCTGTGCTGTTGGAGGGTGGAAATGTTGTCGTTGAGATCGCTGGAGTGGTAGCCTTTGGTGTAGATAGCGACGCTCCAGTCGTCGCAGGTACTGCTGTGTGGTACGAGTAGTCGCTGATGATAGCTGGCAGGGTTGGTTGAAAATCTGCGATGAGAAAGACAACTGTCACCTATGCCTTCTACATGTATGTGTGATATAATCGTGGTCGTACGAGTAACAGTTGGTGACGTGTTGACAATGGTGTGAGTGCTGGTTTGAGCACTGCTATTGTTGATGATCAGTTGTCCGTATTGTAGACCGAGACGAGAGCGACAGCGATTGCCGTGTTTTGTCCCCGGCAAAAAATGTACGCACTGCCGTTGTGCTGGTTTGTTTAATGCAGGTTGCATCAAGAGTGCTTGTGTGCAAGGAAAACGTGTATATCGATCTCAAGCACGAAAAACAATAAATCTTGAACTCGATATCGTGGCTGTCTGCAGCTCGAACGAACCGTTACTGTTGTACACACGTTGGGACGCGTCTCTTTGCTGTGTGCAAATACCCGTGACGCATGTTTGAATTTGGAGCAATTTCTCATTGATGATGGTCGTTTATCTTGCTGCTTGCGTGGTAGCTTGACAGCAGTTTAGACCTTACTGTACGAGTAGTAGCGCAATAGCAGTTTAACAACATCCTTCGGCGCGTGAAAAAACGAAAACAGTTGCGTGGAGTTAATACTCCGTATCTCCGAGTTGGACACATGCCCCTAGCGCGAAAGCACCAAATTCAAAGCCGTAGCTGGAGATGCCCCGTTTGAGCTGAAGGTGATACCTCCGCCGTTAGGCTGAGTAGCCGATTTGCCAACGACCTTGCTGTACGTTGCAGCTTGTTTGGTCTTCTCGTCTTATTAATATAATTGCACTAGGACCAATACCTGTACGTACTTCGTACTGATTGATAGCTTGGAGAAGCAGTTTTGATGACGACATTGTGCGTACAATAACGCGAAACCGGACTCCACATGTGATATCCGCGTGAAAGCGCTAGCAGCCTCCTTAGCTGCTTCTTATGTGGAGAGTGAAAGCAGTGTCCTCTCTAGAATGTTCCTGATGTGCTTGACGTACTCGTAGATGTGATGCCCATGCTGTGTCAAGGCTGATCTTGCTCTTGAAGAAATTTCCGAAATTCCTCCCCACTTGATGAAACGGAATTTTTTCCTCGAACTTCTCGGGAACCCGTGACGAACTCACAGGACGTCGTTGCTAAGTGCCAGTAGATCAAAGGGCCAGACTCATAACCTTTTGCAATGATGCGAATCGAGGCTCATAACCTTTTACAATGATGCGAATCGAGGCTCTGCCTCAGTGATAAGATCCGCAGAGGTGGCACCGAAGTGTCTGTGAGATCATTTGTGATGGAGAATGGAGAAAAAAATACAAGACAGTTTGGAAAGTGGCGCTCATGGGCAAAAAAAGAAAGCAAAGAAGAGAAAGAAGAAGAAGAGAGGAGTGAAGAGAGGGAAAAGCAAGGAATGATCGAGGTGGGGCTGACGGTCACCTGATCGATACGGCGCAATGCCCATCCTACGGGCAGGTGTACTTTATGGGTTGTCGTACTGACCCTGTCTAAAGTAAAGTTCCTTGCAATTTTCCTTGCAACAGCCCATCTCTCTCGACGGTGCCGACGGCGTCAGCCCTGGCGCATCCAATGCCAACGCTGAGGGTGGAGATCCCGTTGACGATGTTATGGCCATTGTTGACCCGCGGACCACCTTGGCGAGTGCACGCGACCCCGAAACCATGCTCTACCGCGTGAAGTATAGGCAGAGGCCCAGCAAGCCTCTCTACCTCAAGGAATCGCTCCCTGGCATAAACGTGTGCAAGCTTTGAGAGGCGAACGGTGATTTCGTCGATTCCGAGGTTAGGTTCGGACCCCCCACCCATTTGAGGCAGCACCCAGGCACGAAGAGAAACCGGCGTCGCGAGGCCCTGAAAGAGCATGAGGCGCGTGGGGCGGGCGGCATAGGCGGAGGCAGTGGCGGGGCCTCGAGCGAGAAGGATGCGGGGAGCATCCTTGCCTACATGGACGGCGCCAAGCCGTTCGCGAGCAAGATGGTTCGGTTCATCATCGACAACTGTAACAATCGATGGTTAGGATTTACTTGCGGCCGTCGTCGACGTACGTTTCGCGCAAGGTTGGGAGCGACGTTAATAAACGAATAAGATCACTGAGAGACCCAAAAACTTTTCTTCTGAGGACAATTTTTGCACCGCTATCTTGATGATGAGTTTGCCTTTTCGCTCGTATCCCCGCCAGGTAGTATTGCGACTCGAACAATAGCTGTCCCGTTCCTCTAGACCGGGGTAGATTTACCTGGTATATGCGTTGTACTTCTCGTTTTGTGTGCGCGCTTCTTGTACAAACCGAAGTTTTTTTTGTTTTTTTCTTTTGAAACTTATGTAAATTTAGGCCATGAAAGTTTTTGCGTTTTTCTTGCGTAAAATGAATTCAAATGGAGTATTTTTCGCCTCCGACGGTGCCTTAGCGGGATCCTCCGGAGGCACCTTCGGCAGGTCCTCCGGGGGCGCCTCCAGCGGGGCGACCTTAGCGGTGGGGGGCTTTTTTGGCTCGCTTCGCTCGCCTGACTTTAGTCAGCAAGTCGGCCGGCTTCGCCAACCGACTAACCGACTAAAGTCAGCTAGTCGGCTTCGCCGACTAGCGACTAGTTGTTAGTCATGGAATGAAACCGAATCACAGTCCTACCTATTGCAGTATCTGATATTCAGTCAAGAAGTCAAGAAATGAGCTGCGCGTCGTCCCGTGCCAACTTCCGGCCCGTGCAAATAGCACCCCCGACGCGCAGCGTTGCTGCTGCGCAACTGCTCGAAAACGTAAACGTAACTAGGTACACAACGAAGTGTACAAACCATACTCCGGAAGGGGCACTACTCGCACATTTTGAGATTGAACCTAAATGCATGGAGGCCTACCGCATCCAGACTCAAGGTCAAATACATCTCAAGCCGGACCCGCGACACCCTTTTCGTATTTATAACGTTGTTCCAAATAGCTGGTCAGCGGTGAGCTGAACAGAACGATCAGACTTCGGGAGTCCGAGCCCCCTCTAGAGACTTGTCCTCGTGAAAAAAATGACTCGCAGAAAACGCCCACGGCACGAGCGTATGTATGCACGGTTAAACGCCAGCCAACCAGGGGGGCAAACGCTTAAACCTTATCGCGGTAAAATAAAGGCATGCACGGTGGTGGGGAAGTGAGGGGGGTGCCTGCTCTGTGACCCCGAATCTGAGCGGTGAGAAGGGAGGGAGCCGGAGAAAAAGCGCAAAAGATGATATTCGTACGAGTACGCGTGGACAGGATGAGGAAAATATCCCGATGCCGTCGTTTCGATCTGCAGCAAAACATTTAGACCGCTGTTATCCCCTAGAGCGCACAGCGATCTATTATGTCAAGGGGGGTTTACATCCAACATCCAACATATAAAACATCTACAACATCGACGAACATCCGGCCAATCTTTGTTTTGGTTGCATTAAGACGGCCTTCTGCATTTCTTATACTTTTCGTGAAAGTTGATGGAAGCTTCCATGGAAGATTCCACTTCCACTTCCATTTCCATGGAAGCTTCCACTTCCAATGGAAGCTTCCATCACTTCCATGGAATCTTCCACTACTTCCATGCATGGAAGATTTCATCACTTCCATTGAAGCTTCCACTACTTTCATGGAAGCTTCTATCACTCCCATGAAAGCTTCCACCACGTTCATGGAATCAAAATCTTCCATTGCTTCCATCAAAGCTTCCATCGCTTCCATGGACGCTTCCATGGGAGTGTGGGAAGTTTCCGTGGAAGTTTCCATCGACTTCTGTCGATTGTATGCTTGGGTATGATGTGGATATGATGACGGTTGAGCATAGTAGTAGGGGTTTCCAGTGACAGGTTGGCTACATAGTATCGGGATATCGGGATGGCAGAATATGTCCCGGGCTGTTCAGCCGACGCTTCTTCTTCTTCTACCGAGTGTTCTTGTTCTCTCCACGTTGCGCCTCGGCATGGAGCCGTGCTAATATAATATACTCAAGATGCGTTTCTCTACCTGCTGCTGACCCACCACCCCACGGCTGATTGCGCAATACGTAAGCCCTCTACGCCTCGTAGGGATTAACAAACAACTTCTATCCCAGAAAATAATAGGAGGTTTACGATTCAACCATTTGGTTATACTTTCTAGGTTAGAAGTCGTCCCGAACCCGGACAAACTTGGATCTACCTGACCAACGATTCACACGTTTTTTTTTTTCGTTTTTTTCGTGCAACAATGGCGGGTTGTGTTTTGTTGGTTCGAAAAAAAAAAAAGATCAAAGTTACAATGGGGGGATTATGTTCATGTTATTATCATGTTGTTATCATGTTATCTTGTCTTTGTGGGGATTTTTTTGCGGTGGCTCGGGGTCGCTGGGGCGGGTGACCCCTCTGTTGTTTTCGCGTTGTTAACCCTTCGCGCCGTTTTTACTTTTGCGATATAGATCCTCAACGGAATGGTGTGGCTACGCTGCGCGAAACGAAATCACCTAAGGTTTGTTTGTCGGTGAGGTACGTAGTGACTCCTGTGCGTGGCTCAAAAAGGCAGGCAGAAGTGGAAAAGGGGGTCCCCCTCCTACCGAAGCCTTGGTCTAAACGCGGCAACATTCGACTGGCAGGGGCCCTGGGTGAATTGAAATTGGCTAAAGGTGACAGCACATAGCAGTTTCGGCAGTTTCAATCGCTTGACGGGTGCTGGAATAGCCTGGGAAGCTTTCTTGCTATTCTCAACAACACGATGTTAGCTCACCCCTCACCGCCCTCTACCGTCAAAACACCACCACACTCCGAAGGGCACGGCACTACAGCAGTCCACACCAGCACCCACCAGCACACGGCAGACACACAACCACCCCGATGCGTGGCGGCAGCATCACGGCGATGCCACCAACAAGAAAGCCAACCCGTCAGGCACCTCTGCACAAGAGACTTGGCGCTTTCCGTGCGGCAGACATAGTGCAGCTGCGCGAACCAGACCGCGTGCTGAAAAATTGAACTGAAAGAGGGAGGCAAGCGTGCAGTGCACATCGAATTTCGCCGCGGGCGAGTTCCGCACTAAAGTCTGATGCATTTTTTTTGGGGGGGAAGGTTTGGTACCATCCCCCCCTAAGCTCCGATTTGTGTGTCACACGCCCCTATGTCATAGTTGTAATGTTTCGCCAAGGTTTTAAAAAAAAATCGAATGTCTTTACTGGGTTTCAACGCTTTTATCTGTTTCCCGGCAACATAAAGACTATGCCCAAACGCAGAATGCGGAAATGGTACCGAAAATCCCCGGGTTCGAAAAGTACTCTGATCAAGCTGGGGGTTTCAGGGTAGGGTAATTTGGGGATGGAGATGAAGAACCCGATGTCAGAAAAATGAGATACCGAAGAGCTGACAGACACAGCCATACAAGATCGTCCTGTTATGTTACCGCCGCGTTCACAACAAACAAGATATTTGAAGATATATTTATACTTCGAAGCACGCATTCTCACGCGAACAGCACAATACTGCAGTATCTAAAACGAAAAGACGCTTTCGCCACAACACACTCACGCTGCTCTCCCTGTTCTTTTATGCACTGCTGCAGTAGGACTGCCCGCCCTGTGTACCAGATACTCTCGACATCTAACAGACATTCTGTCTATCAGCGAAAATATTTTCGCCCAGGATTCTTGTTGCCAACGACTACATCAGGAGCCACCCCAGCATCCGTGACAACTGTCTCCTGCACAACACACGCTTCGAACCTTGAGACGACTCCTGGGTACTTGCTCTGGGTATAGCATCCTTCGTATTGACGCAGCGTCAAGCTCAAAGCTTCCAGTATCCTCAACGTGTGCCGTTTGCGTGCTGGTGATCCTGCTGGCGTTCTTCTTATCAGCAAGTGAATATTGTCAGCTGTACCCCGTGAGAATGTAGCCCTCAGGCGTGCTATCCAATACCCGCTTTTCGTTCACATTATCCGCGCCCTGGCACGACTGCCGCCAGCCGAACTCGAGCGGCGCTCATGTCAGACGGTGGGGACACATGATTCATGGCCTGATCGGCGTTCTGAGCAGATCTACCCTCACTAACTCGGCCAAGCAGAGCCAACTGGAGAGGCGATAAAAACAAAATCGAGGATGTCTCTGAAAAAAGTAAGGCGCAATACGAACCGTTTTTTTTTTTTATGAGGTTTTTAAATGGCGTTCTTCGGGTTCTCAAAGCGAGAGCCAAAAATGCGGTTTTTGACTTTTTTTGTGTTTTTTCGGGTTCCACGGGCAAAATAGGCTTTTATTAGTGCGGAACTCGCCCGCGGATGAATGTCCTCGTTCACACCGTCTCAAGTGCAGCACCGCGATGAGGTTGGGGGTACCGGTGGGAGAGCGGTATTCAGGGCGCAGCTGGGGTTGGTGCTTGCGCTGGTTTGCGATATGTCTTCGTGTCTTCATGTAAACATTATTGAAATAATGTTCATTCCTTCTCATGGGCCCTCAAAGCGCAGCGTTTGCTCTGCGTACCTCGCGCTAGCACTTTTTTCGAATCTACAACCTATAGACCTGTAGACTACAATCATCGAATGTCGGCTTCACAAAAACATAGTAAATCGCTGCTTACAGGGGCCTTGCATTTAATTTAGACTCTTTTCAGCGGGATTCGGTAAATCTTTCAGAAGACAAAAAAAAAGTAAATAAATAAATAAATAAATAACCCTATAGGCCTAGACTATAAATAAATAAAAAATAGGACCCCTCCCAATGAAAAACTCACCCACAAAAACTCACCCACATAGTATATTACAAGTACCAACAACCCAGCTTGTCAAGATGAGTATTGACCCGAAATTCGTCGAACTCAAAGCTGACGTCCTGAAAATAATTTTTATAAAATCTCATCATCTGCGATCTCTGTCATCGCTTTTTCTCCGAGGGGTTCCTCGTGTAATCTTCCTACCGCTTCAAACCTTTTTTTTGTCGTGAATGTCATCAAATCATCAACGCCGCAGCAGTCGTATCAGTATCATCGTAGTCGTGTCGAAAGGTTTTTCTTTGGATGGTATGGGTTTCCGTCTGTCCTTGCTTCACGTTGCCGCTTTCTTCACGTAACCGTTGCCTTTTCTAGCTTCACGGCTGGAGTGTGCAGATGGATTTTCAATTACATGTCGTGTGGCGAACAGGAGAAGTCGGTTGGGGATATCTACTTTCCCAGCGAGCAATATATTTGACTTTTCGTTTTCTACAGTTGGCAGCGCTAGTTTTTTCTTCGCGTTATGTACTACTATTATTCTGTTTGTTCGGCGATTTTGTTGGCTTTATTCCTTTCGTCGCTGGCGAGCGAGCGTAGATTATTTCTCAGTTGCCTGGCGTACGTTGTACGTGACTTTCTATCTTTCTTCGCGTATCGAGTAGGAGTATTTTTTGTGTTTGTCGTTTCCATTCATGGTTTTAGCGTTTTTTGCTCCATTGTTGTAAAACGTGAATGGACGAATTATCAATTGCCTGTCGTGGGTTGTTAAGGACACGTTTTTACACAAGGTTCCTGCGCTGACGCGCATATCTCAAAGTTTACGCGATTCCAAGACCATCGGACATAAAAATGGTAGGTCGAAGCGGATTTTTTGTGTGGTCGTGATATTACAGTTAGTAGCGCCCATTTCGTACGTGGTACCGACGTACGTACGTAACAGGGCTGACGACTGATGCCGGAACGCAAAGCAAAACAATATGCGATGTCAACATTTGTATTCGGCTGCTGCGGCATTATTATTAATGCATTTACCATCCGACAATGCACTACTACTACTGTGCAGCACGAGAAAAAAAACATGCCAAACATGCTGCGAACTGATACTGCTACGCACGACAAAAAGGTTGAAACATGTACGACAACAAAAACGTGTGGCTGCTCAAAGAAGCGCGGATTCCAAGCTCAATATTACTACTGAAGAATAATTCTTGGTGTTTATATATCTGTTCAACGACGGCCACCCCAAGCGCTTCCAAAGAAACACGGAAACATAATCCGCTATCCGAAAAAATGACCCCTGCTGTGCTGATTGATGTTAATACCACAATTTGCAGCTACTATAACTATTAATACCGCGGGCGTTCTGACAGACAGAAGGAGGCTGGTGTTGCTGTTGATCGATGCTGCCATCCGACAGTACAGAGAGACGCCCCCGTGCCGTCTCGCTCCCTATTGTATTTAGCAGCGCTACGTGCAATACCTAAATTATCTCAATACAGTAGGTAAGAGCAGCAGAGTAGCAGTAGTACTCGTATAGTGGTGTGTCTATAGATGGTGCTGGCATGTGTCAGCCGGAAACACAGGCCATACACCGGCAACTGTAGCACCACGTCATGTACTGCAACTACAGGTTTTTGCCAGCTACGCCAAGCCATTATGCAGGCGCTTTATTGGACAACCGGCGCTACTTGACCGGCACCACACACAGCGGCACCATTAATAGTACCACCTGCACAGCATTCATTCGTTGTAGTGTACTATGCGCCCGAAGAGTGATATTTTTCCAAACCGCCGGAGGATAAAATGAAAGTGATCTTCCCATCATACGTAGGGCGAAGAGTGATGTCAGCGTATCGCGATACCAGGTGTGAGACTAAGATTGATGCGGGCGTACCGCGAATAATGGCGAAGGAATGAATGCATAATTGATTTTGCGTTCAGACCGTTACGCAAATGCTCCGAGCTGAAGCTTCGTCTTCTGACTGAGTGCGGAGCAAACGAGTCGTCCTGAGTCTCGAAAAGCTCCGAGATGAAGCGTCTTCTGCGCAAAGTCAAAGGGTGTCGTCAATGTGCCGCGCGCACGGTGACCACCAGGAGGCTCTTGCTGTCTCACTGTTGTTGTAGTGGCCACCGCTGAAAGGGGAAGAGAACCCACTCCGTTGAGTTGCCATCCGAGGGAAGCAAGGGTTGATCCGAGGAAAAATAATGCCTTGCTAAAGACAAAAACCCAAATCGAGCATATGTTAGGAGGGAGCCCACTAGTCTTAGCCCTGCCGACGACGCCATGTTTCAAGATATTGGGATGAGACAGAGTATCCCTGCAGGTCGACCAAGTAGGCATGTCCTCGGTGTTACTCACTTTTTTTTTCAGCTCAGAAGCAGAAGAGAAGCAGCTTAGTACTGTTATTCAGGACCGTGATAACGAACTGAGCAAAGGGGCGCGTGCTTCTTTATCTCCTGACTATCCCGAATACGAAACACCATCCTATCACTATAAAAACGACCTATTACCCCTTGGAGTTGGGGTAATTACTGTCATTTCAGGCCTTACCATAGCAAAAATTAATTGAATGCATAAAAGCCAGCGTATCACGAAGATATGTATCGCATACGTAGCGCCAAAATGCTGTGAAACCAGAGTCGTGGTAATAATAGCGTACCATCGCGAATTAATGCATTGTTTGGTCTTGTTGCGGACCGTAGAGCTGAATGTTGCAATCTCGGGATCGACCCAAAACAAATGCCGATCGGCACAAACGAGGACTCGAACCTTAGCTTTGAACGGCTTTTCGAGTAGCGCAAACAAACGTACTCTTGAGAGAGGCTATAGACTATCGTGTTACCCCTTAGAAAGCTATATCGTGTCAATCGTAGTTTTTTCCGCAACCCGTCTTCTTTCAACCGCTATTCGATCCGTCCGGGAATAATGGGGTATTTCACGGGCCCGGGATAAGCAGCCTGTGGCATCGTAAACTGTCTTTTAATTTTGCAGTTAAGTTTTCGTTGCCTGCGGGCATTTGCTTCGCCGGCGGCCGAGTATGGCCGCCGGCGAAGCCCCCTTGTATGTATTTGGATCGTCCTGGAATTTTCCGGCGACTGATTCGACTGTCCCCAACCCGTTATTTCCCTCTTCTGCCTTGGTCTCCGCATGCTTTTTGCAACCCACGTTGGTTTTGACGTTTTACGGTTTCGTTATTTGTCGCCAACCCAACAGAGGTTGGAGATCGCAAACACGCTATAAACAAGACCGCAAAATGTTTCGATGTTTTACGGTTTCGTTTTTTGTCTTCCACCCAGCAGAGGTTGAAAATCGCCAACACGCTGCACAAGACCGCATTAGACTATGCTACCAGGTATGATAGGATATCATAGGATAATGACCATGCTGCACCGCACTCACAACAACCGCCGTACAACAGCAATTATTAAAAATCGAGTACAACAGCTCGATTACTATCAAAGCAGCCGCCCGAACATCGTAACGCTGCGCGCGTGCCGTACACGGCCTTGCGTTGCATATCGGACACACCCTGTTCTCCTGATCGGTCGATCCCCAACTTGCGAGCGGTGTGATACATCGGTCGCACGTTTCCAACGCTTTTGTGACAAGCCGTTCGAACACTTCTTAAATGGGAAGCAAGTGATAAAAGAGTCCCTGGGGGCACTTAAATCGGTGTTTCTCCTAAACTGAGCTCTCTCAAAACGTAGCCTCCCCTGCCCTTGTATCTTGTAACTGCAGCAACATGCGAGTATATCCATCCCTCGATGCATCGGCTACAAGCGGCAATAGTACAACTCGCACGAGCGAATAGCGCGGATTGGAAACAAGATAAAGACCCTCCTCCAACAAACCTGCTTCTCGCTCACCCTTGTCGGCGCGTTGGTCGGATACGATCAGCTTTCCTCAAGCGAACGATGCCGATGTCGAAGGATACGTTCTCGTCCCGGGGAGAGAAGAGAGCTGCGTGCAAAAATTAGAGACAACGGCACGCCGCACGACGCAAACACGCAGGGTGGATAAGTCATGATAGCGCGTTGTTCCGTAGCCGCCGATGCCCCTCGGGAAAAACAGGTCAATCGCGAGCACGATCGTAACACGTTTGATCGTCTGACATTGCGTTCGAGCTCGGCGCTGAAGTCAAAGTCTCGAACCTCGAAACAGATACTGCTGTAGTCAAATCTTCCTCTCTCTCGAAGTTCGCTCACACGCGCACCGCACTCGAAGTTCTCTCACACGCACCTTTTGCCCGACAACGGTGTATATCCCACGAAGGGACTGGACAACCGCGCCCGTTGCTCGGCAGCGGGTCGCACGCTCAACAGGTGTGGAGGCTCAGACGACGCCGGCAACGGAGATAAGTGTGCTGTGTGAGATCGTATCATCACCAGCTGTTAATTACGGGGGGGTGGAAAAAAAAACGATGTACCGCTACAAATGAAACGCTCGAAAGAAAAAAGAAAAAGATACGAGCACGTGAAGACGAAAAGGAACAAAACGGACGGCTAATTGGTACCGGTACAGCACCTGGATGGATGTTCAGATTACGAGTTAGCCAGTTTTTCTTCAGACGGCTGGACCGTATCCCTGCTACTAATTATGCTGCCAGAAGAGCCTAGATGCAAGCGGTAGGGCGAGTTCTATCTTCTACACAGGTTATCCTGCGCTCCGGTGACAGAGGGAAAATCCAGGTCCTTCCATCTTTCACGCAGGACTAAGATACCATACGGCTGCTTTTTTTGGATTCGAGAACTGACGACTGTACAAGCAATCGGCATCAAATCGCCACCCACGACCACCGTCGCAAAACCAAAAACATCTGCGGAACGCTCGAAGCGAGGCTGGCCATGCTTCGACACCGCGCGGTCACTATTCCGAGTACCAGCAGGAGAGGATCCGCGACTTCATCTTGTGGCTCGTTCCATCCCCGGGTGGTGCTGTTCAGCTCCTACATACATGGACTATATATGCTGTAGCGCCTCTGCGCGGTGACTTGCTATGGTCAAACATTTCGCGCGTACAAGCAGTCTAGTCTTCAGCACAAAGCGCGCAGCTGATTCGCCCGTGTAGCGGCCAAAGGATAATCTCAATCAAGTGAACAGGTAGGAGCAGGTGTAGAGCCTGTGGGGCGTGTTTTGCGCGCGCCGGAAGGACTCGTTTGTGCGGTCAACACGACTCGCGATAAAAAGCTTGCTGGTTGTTGGATGCTGCTGGAGTATTTTACCATAGGGCATTTCCATCGCTCTCTCTTCTTCGGTTGTCCGGAGAAACACAGCAGTACTGAACCTGCCGCTCGCAGCCGAAGTCTCTTCCATTTGTTTCGGTTCCAATTCGTTGCGATCTGACCTACCATCTTTTTCTAGACGAAGTACTCGTATCCTGGTACCATCCATGTCCACATGCGCGGGATCATGCGATGTGGCGAGGATTACTGCTTACAATCACCCCCATTGACAGGGGGTAGTCCTCATATGTTTATGTCTTACTGCGTAGCCCCCGAGGCTACAAGCGAGTACGTACTGGTAGGGGCAGCGCTTGCTTTCATTATGTGCTTCGCATGCCGTGTCGTTGTACATTGAAATTACGTCAAGCTACATATACGTAGCCAAAAGATCAGGTAGTGAGCAGCTAGACCTCTACCTCTGCACGATTGCGCAGAAAGTGTCACCCATACACAGCATGTACCCCCCCACCGCACTACCGCACCGTATCCATCTGTGCAGTGTAGCAAGCAATTATGATCATCAAGGTAACCTATGGATATTGCGTGCTGTGCTACTGTGTCCAGGCCGGCTTGGGCGCCCTTCTGCCTGTCATGTAACTAAACACGCTCCACCAGCTCTCGGTCATTTCCGTTCCTGGACTGACGACGAGAAAGCGCAAGAAACGCAAGCACTGATTTCCCATCGTGGCTCTTCTTGCTTGTGGTGACCTGCCGTGCATTCCGTTACCAACCAGAAACAAATACGTCCACGGTACCGTACAAGGTAATAATTTTTCGCCGTGTCTTGTCTTCAAACGGTTGTGACAGTAAACAGTGCAAAACTATGACTGGTTCCAGCGGTAAGAAGCAAGTGGAAATCACTACATGGCCAAAACAAACCCCATCCATATACTGCAAACGCTAGTCTACCACGCTAGAATCCCAACTGGTTTGTCTCCATAAACGCGGGTGCACTTACGAATGGTGTCAACAAAAAAATATCCCCAAACTAACGGCCAGAGCGTACCGAAATACACGTCCATGCCATACCAGTGCGGGCGAGGAATTGGCGGCGTTGAGAGCTCCGGTCACCTTTTCGATAGTATCCGAAAAGATGGTTGAATCGACAACATGACTGAATAAACAACATGGTTGAATTGACAAGGTTGGTTGAGTCAAACGATAGTTGTGATTGAATCGACACGATGGTTGAAATCGACGGTATAGTTAAATCAACAAGATGGTTGAATCGACAAGACGGTTGAATTGGCGCGGTATGGTTAAATCGACCACAAATGGTTAAATCGACGGTATATCGTACTTAAATTGAAAAAATTGTTGAACAGACAAGATCAGTACCCTTCACGAGACCTCTAGATTGTTTTCTAGCATAAAGTATGGAAATCAGATTAATATGAGCTTTTGATGTGGTCGACCAAATTTTCAACAACAAAAACGTTCATTTTTTTCCGGACAAAGTTCTATGGGTAGGGTTGGGGTCGGGGTTAAGGTTAGAGGGTTAGGGTCTAAAGTAGTGTTTTTAGTTTTTATATATTTCCCGTCTCATAATACTGAAAGCACAAGTGGGCCGAACCAAATTCCCAGATTTCCATACTTTATTTTACATAATAATCCAGAACGGCGGTAAAGGCGGCTCGACAAGATGGTTGAATCGACAAGACGGTTGGATCGATAAGATGGCTGAATTACACCAAGCATGTACCGGTGTTTGTTTCTGTTGATAATATAACTTGGTCGACCCGACCCAACCTGAACCCTTACCCTATCCCAAACCTCAACCCTGTTACCACTGCAAAAGTGAGCCCCCTCAATTTCCAAGAAGTTTGTCCCCAAAGACGTGGTTGCAGTTCTGGGAGAGGTGTATACCCTTTTCCAATGGCAAGGATTTTCCTACTCAATTTCAGAGGGGTTTGTCCCATAACACGTGGTTGCAGTGCTGGAAGGGGTCAACCCAACCCTAACCCCGACCCGTGTCACACAGAAAATCACGGAGGGTTGCCGGGGTCTAAGTAGGTGCCGCAGTTGGGGCAAAAAACACACGGGCAGTGTCGCGGATACGGCATAAGAGAGCTCAGTTCAAGCAGGAGTGCGGATTTAAGAGAGGTCTACATAGCTTGGCACACGGCGCTGTTTAAGCTGAAAACCCTCATAAAACCATTTTCGTAAATATAACGATTCCAGAGTAGAGTCTGTTCAGGTTCGAGATGTCGTGCTCTTTTCGAAAGCCCGAGCTATCCTGGAAGAGCACAATGTCGGGTATGCGAAAGCGAAGCAAACTATCAATCGCGTGATCGACTCCCTTTTGCGTTGTAGAAAGCGTACTGTACATGCCTGGTAAGGTATGATTTTTCTTGAAGCCACTGTCAAGCACAAAACAACTCATTCGGTGTAATATAGGTTTCTCATACACGGATAACCCCCCCCCCCCCCTACACCCCTTACACCCCCCCCCCGCTCCCCTCCTCTCTCCCCCACGCCGTCGTTAACAACAACGGCACCGAAAATGACAACATCATCACCGCTACCGATCCTCTTGCGAGTGCTCGGTGGCGATTCCTTGCTTCAGCCGCGGCTCCATCCTCTTAGTTGCTACCGGCACCTCCTCCACCTTCTTAAGGGAACCCGTGCCGGTGCCGCGGTCGGGAAAAACCACGTGATCTAGCCCGGCAGTCTTCTGCTGGGTGTTGCATTGAGCAAAGAGGGCCTTGAACGAGAGACGGCCGGCCTTTCTGTAGCGGTGGGCGCGCGTCTTGTTTTGCCTCCAAGTATGGTAACTCGCCAGCGGGTGCGGAGGGGAGGGGGGGGTGGGGAGAGGAGGACAGTGGTGTTATAATATTGTGGTGTTGTGTTTCGGCATTGCGGTGTTGTGGTGGTGCTTAACGGTGCTCATAGGTGTGATATTTGGTGTTGGTATGACATGTGTAAGGGTGAGATGTATGATGGTGTGATGTGTGATCGAGCGGGCGAGCCTATCATATAGCGTAGGATAAAGTATTCGATAAGCGCCGTGGGACGGGGGTTTCAAAATAGAGGAGGCGTCTGGAGGGTATCATATATATAGCGTAGGATAAAGTATTCGATAAGCGCCGTGGGACGGGGATTTCAAAATGGGCGAGGCCTCTGGAGGGACGGTGTTATCATATTTTAGGTTCGGTGGTGAAAGCTTGAGCTTGAGCTACTATAGTTGTTAGCTTCGAGAAGTTAATGCAACAGCAGTCGCGTGGCAACAGCCGCCTGTCGGTAAACCACGGCAACACTAACATCGAGACCTGTTAATAGCCAAAACGCCACCAACGTCACTACCAACGCGAACCTCTCCCGCCACAACTTCAATTACCACGCTCGCCACTATCACCACCCTCAATAATAGTCCACCACTACCACAATAAGCAATAGCGCTAACGCCAACAACGATACTAGCATCAACGCTGCATATAGCGTAAATGTCAGCACTGCTAGGATTGTCACCACTAACATCACCAACATCAGTACCGCCAACACCGCCACCAACCCCACCACCAACACCACCAACACCACCACTGACACCCCGATCACCCCAATCCTCACAGCCAAGGCCTTCTCACCGTGCCCATGGGGCACTTCCCCTCCCATGGGTAACCCAGGGAAGCGTGTCCCATTTGAACCCGAGAAAAACAAAGTACATCACCCACAAAAAAACGGCCTTCGCAATCATCTCGAAAAGACAAATCGAAAGTCAGATTTGAAAGAAAGTTTACTAGTACGAGTATTAACATGTGATACGTGGTCGTCGAAGTCCGCAAGAGGCATAGAATGACTAGCATATTTTGCCCCAACGTCAGCACACTATCACAGCACATGATGATGAGATGTGGCTTCTCCTGTCCTGGTTATGGTTTTTCCTGGTGCAACAGAGTTTTTACGTGCCCCCGAAACTCTGCTGAGTCCATCATGAACATCATAGCGGGATTCGTCTATTTGACCGACGTCTGTGGTAGCAGCATCTCCTTTCCGTGGGGATCTTGGATCGCTCGACGGTTTAATCATGAGTTAGCTCATTATATCGATTCCTTTCCCTGCGCATGCCCAAAGCAGCGGAGTGGTGCGGCAGACGAAGGGATAACCTACGGCACCAAGAAACCATAGTATACCGCCATACCTGAACTTCTGGCTTCTCCGCCAGCTCGCATCTCCACGAATTATCGCTGCATCCAGGCATTGCCCTTTCACGCCGCTACCGCATCAGCCCTCACGAGGGGGAGCGGTTCTTAAATGGACAGTGTCTCTGCTCTAAGTCTCGCATGCCCCCTAAACCCAAAATAATTTCCCTAAGTGCATGATCCCTTTTTCGCCAGCATCACCGACGCGACAACCTTTGTCCTCATGACCATCACGTCGATGATCGTCGAGATCAGCACACATTGACGAGAACGCCTTCTGACGATATTTAACGCGTTCGACATGGGCGGTGTGAGGTACAAGCTACTGACTAGGTAGTCACACCGTGGTTTTCGTAAAGGCGACAAAGGTTTTAGACTGATTCTACGATAGCCCCCCCGCCAAAACCAGCGATTTTTTTATAACGAACGTTTCATGGCTGCTCGATGTCCACAAGGAAGGATACAATTGAAAACAAAGTATCCATATATTTTCTGACGCGCCCAGGCCTGTCGATCGACGACGTCGGGGAGGGTGTCGAGGGACACCGTATTTCAGGAGATCCGACCGGGAGCTAGTTTTGAAACCAGCGATTTCGCTAAAGAAAAGTCGGGGGAGGGGGGCTACCGTAGAACGACTCTTTAACCCAGAAACACCCGAACCGAGGGGATTCGTTGCCGTGTTCCCTTTGCACATACGGAGTAACACGTAGCACAGACACCGGCTGCGCGTTCATCAAGAGTTCATAATTTTTAAGTTGCATTGAAATTGTTTTGGGTTTAGGGCTTCGGGATTTGGGCCACTTCTATAGACTGTGGCGGTCATTTCCAAGCTTTGAGCAATATCTCCAAATTATACGGTCAACCATGGATGGCCCATGATTGCGCGACTGGCATCTATATGAACAGCAAGGTCTACAGCAGTGAAAAAATACAATAAGTAGGTGGTGGCACGTGAAAGCTGCAGTGTTGGCACGTGATGATTGCTTTGTTCGATGGCTACCGTGCTACTACTCCTCTTGTCTCCAACTCTCGTAGTTTGACTGTTGTGCTTGGTGCGAAGTCCTCGTAGTTATTCTTAGTGGTTGGTACGAAGGCCTCAGAGTCGATACCCGGCACGTGCTTGTAAGTACCAACACAAGACACGGCAGACGGTAACGTATCGTAACAATTTGATGGCGTAGGCTCTGAGGTAGTACTGGCTTCTGATGCTTGTGTGCTGCCGCTTCCAGTAGAGCAGTTTTTTATATATTGTTTTGGGTAAAGAGAAATGAACCTCTACAGAACTCTACCACGTTTTTGGGCACATGTTACTTGGAACTGCAGTGTTGGATCACGTATGCAGCGGTACCACAGTTCCACGTATAATATGTGTCATGTGTCATATTACCCCTGTTGCTCTCACAACACAGCGCTAGCTGCCTCACCCGCCGGCTTCCGTAGCAGCTGTAGCGCAAGCTGCCGCTACCTACGGCTGCCGTGACCTGTTTTATGTTTATTTCACCCTTACTTTCCAGATGATACGCAAGCCATGGCCACAGGTGTGGTCTGTTCTCCCCCCAGGCACGTGCTTCATCTTTACCGCGCAGAGGATTCAGCATTCCCAAGGCTCGTCGATTTTCATTGAATTTTGCTAACTCACGCTCTCGCGCTTTCCGCGAGTCAATTTTTGCTCAAGAAAAACTCCCTAAGAGTACGAGCATGCACCCGGGGGAGCTCGAACCAACGAATTCGACCTTAGTAGTTGCGAGGTTAACCCACCAGACCATCGGGGACGCCGACACCACGGGCACCTGAGTATGTTGACCGGACACGATATCCCCAGGTGTGGATCAGGTGCGGTTCGGCATCAATAAACAAACAATGACAACAACAACAACAACAACAACAACAACAACAACAACAACAACAACAACAATTGATAACAACTCTCGCAGTGGTGCAGCCAGACAGAAGGGAGGGAAACTGTGGCAAACGAGGCTCGAATCAAACAAACCACAAGAGCATCCGGCCATCTGCCGTCTATGTTATTTGAGTGCCTTGAGTGGGTCTGCATCCTTGCCCGCATTTTTGACCCCCAGCAGTCATACGAAGTGTGCGCCTTCATTCCTCTTGTGTTTTCCGTTTATTAGACTAGTCTATATGAATGTTTTTCGTTTGTATATGCTTTGCTTTTGTGCTACCCGCCGTGTCTTTATCTCTCTCGTGAATGACAGTTTCTCAATTAACTCGCTCCCTCACGTATTACAGTAGCTCCATTCCCGCTCCACAAACCCCAGATTTATTCAGTTAAAAATCTTACACTTGCGTATGAAAAAGTGTTGATTATATGCTTAAATATGATGCGGATATGATGACGGTTGAGTATTGTAGGGGTTTCCAGTGATAAGTTGGCTACATGATAGCGGGATATCGGGATGGTGGAAATGCTCCGCCTATTTATCCGCCTTTCTTCCTGGCGAGCGCACTCCATGCTGCGCCTTGGCTAGGAGCAACGTAATATATATTTGTTCGTCTTATACTTGTCTTCATACCGGTGACTCCACTACCCCACTATTGTCAGCTCAACGGGTAAGCCCTCTACGCTTTGTAGGGATCAACAAACACGATAATTATCGCGTACCGTACGCGGTACTATCCCTGTTCGAAGCAAAGGGTGTTGAGTGACGTGAGCTCTTCTGCGGAAGAGAGCTAGCTGGAGATACCACAAAAACAGCCCTCCCCGTGAAAGGGAGCGAGCTGGGTGCCTTGTTTGAACCATGCCTGAGGGCGAGGTAAACATGGGCGTTGTGGACGTGAAGGCGTTGGCAGCGAGAGCGAGGAGCTCTCAGCTGGCAAAGATGCGGGAGCTGGAAGAGCTGCTCGCAATACGGGACCAACTGGAGGAAGAAATCGAGGGGGGTTTCCGTTATGGTTTCCGAACAATAGACCAGATTTCTGCTGCATTGCGCGAGTTCTACAGAATCGAAGGTCGTATTGAGGAAAGCGAACTCATCATTCGCGAGTACTCGCAACTTCTCCTCGAGCTCTCGAGCTTCTCTATACGACTGGAGCGAATGCGAGGCGTTTCTCAGCCGTCTCAGGTACCAGAGAGGGGAGCGGGCGTGGCCAGATGTGAGTCACAGCTCGTGATTCCAGTACTTGAGACTGGGGATGAGAGCACTGCTCAGCAGCAGCAGCCGCAGCAGCAGCAGCAGCAGCAGTTCAAGACGGAGAAAAGTTTCATAGTGGAATTAGAGACAAGAAGGAAAGAGCAGGAGGAGCTCTTGCAGCTGCCATTGAAGCAGCAGCAGCAGGAGCTGCAGCCTCCGGTGGCACCATCCCCCGTTTGGACGTCACAGCTCGTATACCCAATGCTTGAGACTGGGAACGAGCGCACTGCACAGCAGCAGCCGCAGGGGCAGCAGCAGCAGCAGTTTGAGACGGGGGAAAAGGGATTGCTCGCAGATTTGGTTGTGAAACCAAATTACGAGCAGTATCTGCCGTGCTCCGTGGGAGCGGCGGCTGCTGAGCCCGTTGATGTGTGGGCCCGGGTTGGGGTCGGCACAAGGTGGCTGGTTGCGGTGGAGGACGCTGGGTGTGGGAGGCACGGACAGCCAGGTGGAGAATCCTTCTCACCGTTTGCACCAGACTAAGGCAACAACCACAGGTCATGTCATGAAAAATTGTTTTTTGTCTGGGCTTTGTCTTGTTTCTAGAGTAATACAGCAGGTTGTGGACGTTTCCTGTTTGAAAATGAAAATACATACCTGGTGCGGAGTAATATGAAATGCTGCTAATTATACAACAGCAGTATGTGACTGACGTAGCGATGACATGTTACTCTTTGCGGCTGAGGCGATCATTTTCTTTCGCATTATTTGTTGTCAAGTCTTTGTTTTTCGCGTTAAATCATAGCAAAGGACAGAGTAGCTTGGGCAGAGGGACGGGCAGGATAAATGCTTGTGCCTGCCCCCCAGCCCCTCTTGCCCCAACCACCGGCGAATGTGACTGCGTGTGGTATGGTAGCTCTGCTGATCAACAGGTTACAAGGCACGGGATGCAGGACGCTTGACGGGTTGATAATAGATTATGTCCGCAGTAGCTAGCGCTTGCTTGCGACAGCCGTATTTTCTGTCTGTCATATGTACAGCAGTTTGGTACTTTAGTTCATTTTCAATCAACCATTTTTCCTCACGCACCAAAGAGGGAAGGAATTGAGAACGAACTCGCCATCTCCGAAACATAATATTTGATTTCGGTTGTGTGCCGTGTATTTTTCTAACAAAATTCCTGGTACGATATCGTACGTCATTCGGTTTTACAGATAAATTGGTGACGGCTGATGGCTGTAGGGGTATTGTTAGTACCATTAGTACTATATTTCAGGTACGCCCGGGAGATGATGATGGGTATTGTTAGTACCAGTAGTATTACATTTCGGGTACGCACGAGAGACGATGACAACATACGTGGTATTTTATTTGTCTTCCACAATGCGGGTTACTTCCAGAATAGCTGGTTGTCAACCTCACCAGCGATCTAGCATAGTGCGGTACACGAAATGAAGAAACCGGTAGTGAGGAAATATGCTGTTACTCACGTTTTATGATGCAATATGTGGTGGAAACATCGGGATGTGTTTTTCCCGGTAGACTGAAGATTCCACCCTGATCTTGTCCCGGTTATGCCTCGTACTATCTGTATCATGAATACGTATGATATTGTAGTCTGACATGCTTTGCTTGACAATGATTGATGACAGGATTTTGATTGTGTTCAAGCCTCCTTTGGTTTGATCGCCCCCTCAACTCCCCCCGCCCTTATCGTGCGCGTGTCCAGAGTGTTATGATAAGCGGTAGTCGCTGTATGCCGGACCACAAAAATATTGAGCAGGGGGAATGGGGTAGATTATAAGGTTCTTATAGTCCACAGTTAGGTGCTCAAACATTTTATGTATGTAGTATACGAACATTTTGAGTACAGACGAAGATAGTCAACATTCCTGCGTTTGTTATGGAATTCGTACCTGATACCGTATCTTTTATACCAGGTACGCGTTTTAATCAAGGTTGCCAAACAATGTAAAGGATCGTTATTTATTTATCGCGGTAGCTTATCAAGTAGCGGCATGGTCTAACACTCTTGCAGCACTGTGATACTACGTGTCGCTCTTCCGGGAAGGAACATGCGGAATAACTTTACCCTTGATATAACAACCTCGTCACGTGTAGCGAGGCGTTTGCGCTCTGATGTATCGGTACTCTGAAACAGAAATGAACTCGCGGTTGAGTTCGTGCTATACCGGCATCAAACAGTTGTCGAGTCGACTCTGAAATATGGTGACTTATTGCGGGATTTGTTATGTTTTTGCGGGGTTTGCGGTTAATGGTGATACATGCGTTAGTTCGGGTAGGACAAACCCGCTCGAGGAAGGTCTCAAACAGACTGGCCTTTTTCGCGAGCTGATCGGATGCTTGAGAGCTGTAGCCAGGTACACCAAGTCGCCCAGGGAGATAAACTGGAAGACGGCGGTTGGTTATGTCTTTTTCATGAGTGATTTTGGCATTACTTTTCAGAGAGGCAGTGGACTGGAGCTGGTTGCGTATGCGGATGCAGACTACGCCAGCAAGGCCACTGATAGGAGGTCGGTTCCCGGTGGGGCTGTTATGTGCGCAGGAGCATGCGTGTGCTGGTTTTCGAGGACTCAAAAGTGCGTGACGCATTCGACCACAGAAGCCGAGTACGTAGCACTAGCAGACACCATCAAGGAGGTGATTTTCTTGCGGTACGTGTGGAGTTTTATTTTGCCTGGCCTTGGTTCCGCATGCATCACGGTTTTTGAGGACAACAAGGGGGCAAGGCACCTGGCTCATAACCCGGTGTGCGCGTCGAATTCGAAACACATCGACATTAGGCACCACTTCCTCCGTGAGCTTGTATTCAGGGGAGAGTTTGACATTGTCGCCGTAGAGTCTGAGCAGCAACACGCAGACTTCCTGACGAAGGCACTTGCCGGTCCAGTTTTTTGTTTTCACCGGGATTTTGTGATGAACATTTGACTTTGGGAGAACGGTGGAATATTTCATGATTTAGTACGCTAGGTTCGTTTTTTTTTCTACTGTTTAATAATGATAGCTGAGCCAAATCGTTCAGGTTATATTTTTGGAGGGATTTGGGGACGATGACGATTTTTGGTAACTACCCGGGGTCATCCCCGCGTAATCAGTCTATGGTTTTCTCAACTAGCCCCGTAATGAGACCCAGCTGAGCCAAATCGTCCAGTTTATATTGTTTTTGGGGTTCGGGGACGGCAACGGTTTTTCGGTAAACTACCGGGGGTCATCCCTACGTAATCAGTCTATGGGTTTCTCAACTAGCCCCGTAATGAGACCCAGCTGAGCCAAACCGTTTAGTTTTCATCCTGCAAGGAGGGGTCACGCCCACCTGTTAACGTTTGTGCGGGGAAGGATTCGCTTGACCACTTGAGAGGATTATGGCTCGTTGAGTAGGAAAAAGGCCTCAAACTCGACGAGTTCGATACGTCTGAACCCGAGGGCGACTAACTTTTTCGCGAGCTGATTTGAATTGTTTCTTGACGGATTATTCTGCATATATTTGCTGGATTTTCGTACGTTTACAGAGTGCATGGTAGTTAGGGAGGCGAGTAACTATTTCTTTGTTTTTGAAATATTACTGTTTTCACGATTGCGTTGTCTAGTATGGCATTATCTTTCGCGAGATTTGAGCGTTTGGAATTTGAATGGATTTTTAGTGTGTACCCAGCCGGGAGGCGTTTGTCTCATTCGAAAATGAGTTTTGAGACTGCTGTCCAATCACACTTGTTGGCACCCCTGTTCTATGGAGCTGACAACCGTTTTATAAGGAAAGCTGAATGCTGATTATAAGGCCGATTTTTGAGTTTTCGGATTTGAGTTTTCGGTCTATGAATTTCGGATTTGAGTTTTCGTATTTGGACTTAGGATTTTACGACTTACCAGGTAGATCTTAGGTTCGTGAAGATTGATGTTGAATACTGTCCCTGAATTGTATCTCTAGATTTATGGAGTGCTTTTTAAGGACTATGGTGTTGCAATCTTTCTTTCTTGTCACGGAGGTACTGGGAGGATATTGATTGACCGTAATTTTCATTGAATCGTTTTACCCTGATGATACGACAATATAGCATCATACCGTATCATTTACGAAGCAGGGAGGCTGTTGATTATATGCTTGGATATGATGCGGATATGATGACGGTTGAGTATGGTAGGGGTTTCCAGTGATAAGTTGGCTACATGATAGCGGGATATCGGGATGGTGGAAATGCTCCGCCTATTTATCCGCCTTTCTTCCTGGCGAGCGCACTCCATGCTGCGCCTTGGCTAGGAGCAACGTAATATATATTTGTTCGTCTTATACTTGTCTTCATACCGGTGACTCCACTACCCCACTATTGTCAGCTCAACGGGTAAGCCCTCTACGCTTTGTAGGGATCAACAAACAAAAAGTCGTGCCATTCCCAAGCCAGCACTGCACACGCAGCGTTAAAAAGTGTACTTGCTGGTCACTTGGCACCTGTGGATTAGAGGAAGATGCCTGCGTCTGTCTCCCTTTCTAATGCTGCAGAGGACCAGGGCTGAGAGCGAATGCTTTTTCAGTGCTGTGCGTTGCTGCTTGAAGCACGATTGCGCTGCGCACCAGCAAGGAACAATGGACCTCCGCTCAGCACAGTAGTATGATAGCAGCAAGACGTAGCCAAGTTACGGCTGCGGAATGTTTTGCATGCACGCGCCTACCCTGTTGTATCCACTGCAGCTGATGCATCATCGTCAACTGCACGTCATCATGCCGTGACGCACCTCGTATGGTATACTACTGTTTGTGGCACTACTGTAGCAGTACATGTCATGCACGAAAGCATCGTGGATCAGCTTATTAATACCTGGTACTGTTAGTGGCATAGTCTAGACTTATAACGAGAAGAAGGACGCAACCAGGAGGCTTGCTCGGCGTGACTTCGCGAAAACAACTTCCACACAGGTGTAGTAGCGTAGATGGACGACAGAGGCGAACTCAAAATCCTGCAATCCTTAGTGCCTACGAAGCTCGCCACTTACCACCAAAGGCCAAAGACCTTGCGCATGACACGACGGTACGATCACCGCAGTGTGTAGCAATGTAGGATATTGGGTGAATGCTGCAGTGTGCACTGCGCTCTGCTGCTCCCTGTCTGCAGCCTGCTGCGAGCTACCTGCTCCTGCAGCTATTTTTCAAAAAATGCGGTGGGATTACAGGGGGTCCAAAAACTTCGGAGGCGTTAGTTTTTAGGGGACTATTGCGCTAGTATTTGGCTCCGAGCTTGCTCGGAGCTCACGCTGTTCAGTTGTCACGTCTGTCTCCGGGGGGTCTCACGGTATGCTGCGAAGGGTGGCACTCACGGGTGCGGGGGCCATAGGCGCGGCTTCTGTGGGTGCTGCTTACGTGTGAGTTAAAGTCATAAGCAATCTACGTTTGGCTCAACGACCGAAAATATGTCGTTCCGCCACAGCTGTACGTCTAGCACGTACAACAGCAGTGTGCGAAGTGTTCAGTGCTCGGACTTTTGAGTGGCGTGTGCATGTCGCTGTTTGTCGTTACCGTGGGCTTTGCGAGTACTGTACCATACGAGTAGTAGTACCAGCCACCCTCTGAATGGCCATGCTGCCACAAACCTTGCTACGCCGCCTCTACAGTCGATTGCGTCGAGCTTGATGTGCAGATTTGTTTCAGATTTTCAACTGCTGTTTTACTATTTGACAGAACCCTCTGCCACAACTTATACCGTCCCTGGTCCCTGCTGGCCACGTTTGCCTGGCCGCTCAACATGTAGAGACATCTGGGGGTCTACTCGCAGCGTTGCCGATTTCCTTTGCCAGCGTTAATGACGGCGATGGATGCCGAATGGTTCACTCCCTTCGACGGACGTCATTCCATGCTTCGGGTACGCAGGGTGTACAGGCTACCTATACGCAGCGAGAAGAATCGCCGCCTTCGCCTTCCGTGTACCAGCAGTAGCTTCTCAGTCAGCGCTCAGCACTCAGCACTACGAGAGCACAAGCAAGTACTTCCGCATGTCAGCTCTGCACTCTGAACACGTTTTTGCGGTGGAGCCAATGCCGTACCTCGTAGGTAGAGGCAGGAAAGTCGGCACTCGGATCGCGAGGCATATGGTACCTACTCAAACAACGAGGCAACAGCACTTGCGGTTCAGACCATCATCCGCTCCAACACAGCATGGGGTCCCAGCTTCTGCGACCGTTCTAGGCCATAACTAGTTAATTTATTAGAGGTTTTACCTTCATCGACCTTCTGGACAAGCCGTGTGTCACAGCAGTTGTCTTCCCTTCTCGCCGCCAATACTTGCCTGCTTTTTTTTCGCGCACAGGGTTCAGCATTCCCACTTTTCAACTTTTTTGTTGTGCTCAGTCGATTTTCGTCGATATTTTTGCAAATTCACACTCTCGCGCTTTCCGCAGGAGAAAGTCCCTGTACGAGCACGAGTATGCACTCAATGAGTGTTGAACCCACGACCTTGACGAGACGAGATTCACCTATTATTAATTATAATCCATCGGGGACTTGTATGCCAGTCTGATCGTAGCCACAAGGGCCTTGATGAGCCAAATAATAATAATTTCTTCCAACCTGCCTTATGTTTATGCGAGTTAATGTGAGAACAACAACAACATGTTTACCATGAGGCGGGTAAAGCTTCATCCTTTTTATACTGCAAAAAATAGCCCCATCTAACTTGAAGTAATTTGCCTTTAACCGTGTATACGATCCTAATTGAGTGTTGTTGCTGAACTGTTGCCCTTCCCTTCGGACAGATATCGCCCGAGACCATGGACGGACCCACCGAGCGACCCGCTGAGCGAGCGCGCTGGGGAGGAGGACGGCCTCCTGATGAAGGCCTCTAGGCTCCTTACCTTCGCTGGGGGCACGGCCGCCTTTTCCTTTCTCATGCACGTGCTCAACAAGTGAGAAAGGCGTAATTATTGATGGTCATAATCCATGGAATTTACGAGCAACTATGGTATATGTGATATATGCGTGTACCACCTTGGGTTGTGTGTGTTTTTCCCTGGGGTATTCCTCAGCTCTAGAGTGAATGGAGCCTGTCCTGTGACCACGGACTTGATTATGCGAGTTAATGTGAGAACAACAACAACAACAACAACAACAACAATACTCGTACTGAGGCTGTACATGCCCATGCTGTATCGTACGAGCTGGTCCGGCCATAATGCAGATTTTCATTCGACCTGTCGTTTTTGCAATCGTTTGGAAATATGCTGACTCCAAATTTGACAACCGTGTTGCTGAGTGCGTAGCGCATTTGCAGACGTTTACCCAGAAAAAAAGTTAAAGCGGATGACGCTGATTCTTGGTGTGAATATTCCTTGGGAGACGGGGAAACGATCGATATCTTCATCTTCGCCTAACTATTATCTATCGAACGGCGCGCATAAGATCCCAATATTACGAGGAGAGACACAAAATATCGATTTCGCTCAAATGTTCTCCTTTTTAACTGAATTTTTCAAGAAAGCGGCTCCAGAAGCAAAACGTTTCTTTGAACGTTTATTTCGGTCGATTTATGTCATGGCGTTTCACTCAAACGGTCGTAAATTTAGCTCCTCGTTTTTTTTTTCTGGAGCCTCTTTGACCACGGGGAACACGCATACCGGGCCCTATGCAAAAATTCAGACCAAAATTCGCAAAAGTGAGCTGCGAAAAGCCATTTAACTGTCGCGGCTGGCTCTAGGCCAGACCAGTTCGTAGCTGATAGGTTTCCACTACTTGTTGCTGTGTTCGATAGGGCTGTGGGCTGGCCGGACTTGGCGGCCTCCAGATAGTTGCTCGTAACATATTGCGGTAGTATTATACCAGGTATCTGGTATATAATTGGGTGGCAAAGCAAGTCAACCAGCTGACTGTCTCGATGCAGGTTACATTGCGAGCCACAAACGCGTCACTCAGGTGCGAACAAGAACGCAGAACTCTGCGTACTGACCGCACGCGACTATCATTAACTGCTGCCACGCTCACTGTATGCTTCAGTGGCACCTAGCCGCCTAAAAGCTAGTCCGCGAGCTACTATTTATACAGTCTAACCCACAGCCCTAGAGGTTGGTCTTAGGGGTGTAATCGGAATCGTTTCGTGTAGGGGCAGGGGGGAAACGAAGCTGACGGGTTTGTCTGACATGTGGTGGGTGATGCCTTGCTGTCCTTGGAGTAAAGGCGGCGATCTGCAAGGCGTCGCGCTGGAAGGAGAACGTTTTTGTTACATGAGCATTCCCCATCAGAAAAAGAAGCAGACGCATATCTGCCGGTTCGCTTTTTCGCTTTATGGCGCCCTCGTGGTTCGTGATGCTGTTTGTTATCTGCCACTGTGGACGAAATTGTCGTGGGCCGTTTGTTGTGCATGTTAATATCCCACCGGTTTTTATATTTCCGCCCATAGTAGTACATGTGATGGACCATCATTACTACGAGTACTGGAGTCTTGAGTATGCAGGCGATTCCGTTTTCCAGCACGTGCATTTTGGAAAATGTGCAGTAAAGGTGGGGCCCCTCGAGTTTCCTTTTCATGCTTGCGAGTGTGTTGATATCGGTGAACTACACGAGTCACGAAAATACATCTCCAACTGCTACCTTGAAGAGTAGGCACCATTAGTTACGGTGGATTTAGTTACCGTAGTAGGTAATTTAATAGGTAATTCCACTCGAATCCCCTACCCCCCCTCCCACCAATCACCTGCCTTTTTCGCCCCAAAAGGTTCGAGCTGAAAGAGGATGACCACTACAAGTCTCTTCTCGAAGCGGTCACGAATAGACCGCAAGGGGTGCCCCTTCTGACCGTCTCCAACCATTGCTCTCCGCTGGACGACCCTGGAGTGATGGTCGGCATGCTTCCGGCGAGCGTGACGGTCAAGCCGCACTTGATGCGCTGGACAATTTGCGCGGAGGAGATCTGCTTCAAGATGAACGCTACACAGACCGGCTTCGGGTCTGCGAAGGTGTGCACCCTTTCGCACCGACACTCGGTCGATTTCACAGCTGACGTTTTTCAATTCATTTTACTTTTTTTCCTTCCTGAGAGGGGAAGCGGCGGCGTTGTAAGTCTGTACAGTGTACTAGGTACTAGCTTCCGGTCTTGTTGTGGGGGGATGGGGGGTAACGTACAAACACGTACTTTAGACGTACCTCTTTGTTGCCGGCGCCGTTTGCTAATCTTTCAGTGAGTTGTTCGCCGTAGACTCAGTTTGGCCCTGATTGCTATGGATACCGGAAAGGTTCGCGTTCGGTCAGGCACCTCACCTCCAGCACCAGAGTCCCAGCTGTGTTGGCGCTCCTCTCTTGTTGGTGTGGTTTTGATTTCGATGGTGGTGGTAGCTGTGGTTATGGTTATTATTGTGTTTATGTTTATGACTACGATGTTTATGACTACAATGTATCATGACTTGTGGTCGGGGCTACGATCGTGGTTGTGTCGGTGTGATTCTGATTGTGAGTACGATTGTGATCATGATATGATGATGATTGTGGTTGTTATCATGGTTGTGAATATGGCGAGTATGTCTATGGCTTATGGTATTGACTATGCGTATGTATGAGTGCTAACACGACTGTGTATGGCTGTTCGCATTTCTTCTAGGTTACGCACACCTATTTGGTTATTACCTCGGGGCTCTTGCACGCGTTTTCGGTTTAGGCACTGAAAACTCTTCCGAGAGAAACCCGTTCCCGTTCACGGATGCGCGGCGCAGCTCGCCACCGCCGCCTCGCCGCGCCCACTTCTAAACAGAAAGCGTCTCCGCGCTCAGTAACGACTCCTCCTACTGTAGTCGAATACCATAACCCTCCTCGTAGCGCCTACTGGTATACTTCGAAGTATGTATGTACTTCGTGAGACTACTCGTATGCGATACCAAGAGACACTCTGTATGTGCGACTCCGTCTATGATTGTAACTTACTGTTAGGCTGTTCAGTGAAAATTGTGCTGCTCGTACATACTCCACTCGCGTGTGATACCACGAGACACGCTCTGTAACTTCAACTCCGCGACGCTCTGTACGTAGCTGTGATTTGTCGTTTGGCTGTTCGGTGGGACAAGCGATATGGAACAGCGTCTGCCCTTCACTTGTTCGCCTGGCCCGACGTCATGTTTCTGCGCGTGCTGCACAGGTGTTGCCCGTGTCGAGAGGTAAAGGGATAGACCAGCGGTCCCTGCTCAACTTCTACCGCCGAATGTTGGCGGGAGGATGGTGCCATATTTTCCCAGGTATGAAGCGCGGTAATGGGCACAACGGGGACGTTACGGGCGGCTACTTGTTTCTAAGTTTAGCGGACGGGCGCCAAACCGAAACGACCCCTTTCGAGTTGCCTATAGCGTCCAGCTGTCACCAACGCACACAAGTTGCCGACAACGACGCATATTGTTATTGTCACGATAACTCCAATAATCAAGTCCGTACTCACAGGACAGGCTTCTGTCACTCTGGAGTGAAAAAATATTCCCGAAGAAAAAATAATACAAACGCCAAAAGTGGTACGCACTCATGTCATAGCTGAAGCAAGTCGTACGTACGTATCGGGCTCATACTGGTGCATACGTTCAAGACTCGCAGCTAAAACCGACTACACCGCTCGCCACCAAGGAAAACAACACAATCTACTGTAAGTATTGAAACACAAGGTAATCTTATATGAGGTTTTGACTCATGAAAAACTTACTAAAAACGAGCGACGGGTGTAGTACGCAGCTAGCAAAGATGAATATCGACCCTAAATTCGTTGAACTCGCAGCTGACGTTGTTGAAATAATTTTATGAAATCCGAGGGCAAATAAAAAAGGTTGAGGAAGACGGAAAAAAAACGAGGCATACTGTTGCGCGACTCCCTATCGACAGCTATACTATCTTACTTTTGTTTTTTTTCCGGTCGGTTGTGTTGGTACGAAGAATGTGGCTCCGGCGGACGGTAAACTGCCGGCACCAGTGGACGGGGGGGGGGGGTCTTCCCTCAGTGCTTGTGCCGACCCTAGACCGGGTGTTTTTCTTGCGTGCTGTAAGACGTCGGTCCGGAAACACCCGCCGGTCCGGTGCCAAGTGTCCATGGCTTCGTTCAGTGACAAACATGCATTCCAACGCCTCCATATTTTCTTCCCTCTTCCCTCTTTCCCCTCCCTCTTTCTCTCCCCTATCCCCTCCCTCTCCCCTCCCTCTCCCCCCCCCCTTCCCTCTCCTCCATCTCCCGTCCCCCCTCCGTCTCCCCTCTTCCCATACGCCTTCAGAGGGTCATTGTGAGCAAGACGGCTCTCTCGGGGGGCGTGCACCGGGCCCCGGGCGCGACCAGCTCGGGCGGCTGAAGTGGGGCGTTGGCAAGATGATCGCGCACGCCCCGGTCACCCCCGTGGTTATCCCGTTTTTCCACACGGGCATGGCCAACGTCGTGCCCATTAACCCCTTCACCCGCAAGATTCTGCACGCGGTACCGAGGTCTGGCCAGAAAGTGACGGCTCGCGCCGGGGCGGCGATAGCTTTCGACGACCTCCTGGAAGAGCACGAGAAATTGCACGGCCGCCTGAGAAAGCTAGCGTTACCTGCCTCAGGGGACGGGGGCGGGCGGGGAGGAGGAGGAGGAGCAGGCTCTGCTGTAACTGTCCTCCCAAACGGGAGAGAGGGGGACGCGATCTGGAGATCCAGCCGCGAGGAGCGACAGCTGTACAGCAGGATCACTCGGAGGGTGGAGGAGGCGTTGCTTGAGTTGGAGGCGGAGGCGAAGCGAGATCTAGGGCAGGATTACCCGGGGTACCCCCCGGAACCTGCAGAGATGCTTGGCCTCCGAAAAGAGGAGGAAAATTGAGGGTTGACACGGAGGGAGGGGGGGGGGGGGGGGGGGGGCATACGTTGGCACCGCGAAAGTTGTGTTGCGTTTACCGACGCCGGTGGCGGGTGTATGTTGTGTTGTGTGTAGAAGCGGCACGAGTCGTGTCGTCGCTTGCGTCGGTGTTGTTTGGGTCCGTATTATTTTGCGTTTGCGTGTTTTTTGGGAGGGGAGGTTAGGGGACTTGAGCCGTATTTTATGCCTGTACTTGGCGTGAGAAGTCTCGTCTGTCCAGGTTTTGTTGCTCTCCCTATTTTGCTGTTCCCTGTATCTGCTCCTCTCGTAATGCGACTGGATGTTGCAGTGTTTGCACGCCCCCTCCGCCCAATGGTTTTATTGGCGAACGATACATTAGCGTATCACTGGTGCCAGCTTGCTTTGTTCCTTTTCCCTATTAGTTCAGTTTTGTTGTTGTAGTGGCGTGAGGTGTATGGGGGGAGGGGTCGATCGAGTGCGGGGTGCCTCTCTGTGTTGTTTGAGAGACGTCTTTAATACTTGTTTTCGTGTCGAGACAACTCGAAGCGTTTTACACACGCCGTGCCCAACACGCCGTGCTCAAGACTTCCGCCTCCCCTCACACTGCGCTGGCAGAAACATGGACCACGTGGTCTGGTTTGTGTGCTGTTTGTAGGTTCAGTTTGAAGCTATTTTTGGTCGGGTTTTTGTTAGAATCTATTTTTTGTGTCGAGGTGACCGGCTGCCCGATCCGAACCTCAACATAATCAGCAGAAACCTCTTGAGCAAACTCGAGTCGAAAAATTGCGGTACGCGCGTACGTAACATGACCCGGGTCCATAATGCTGCTAATGACCCGGGTCCATGATGCTGCTAATATTAAAGCGAGACAGCAAGCGTGTCGAGCAAGCGCGACGGATGCACAGGCGCTGCTGTTGCGACTGGGGTTCCACGCCTACGTACTGCAGTTCGTGTCGTGCTTGAACTGCATCAATTGCGATTGGGTGGGAGCGCACCGCATTCTGCTGCTCTTCGCGCCGCTAGTAACGTGGGAGCACTGCTATTAAGATAGAACATATTTTTACAGCGTATAGGTCGAAAAGGCTTTGTTGTGCAGGCCCGTGCTTTCGGAGGTGGCGTATGCCTTGTCCTGTGTATGTTATCTATTTCTCCGCTTGCCGAGCCCGGTGTGGGGTGGAATTACTCTGTCGTGCGGTGCTCACGACGCTAAGACACTGTCTTCCTATAAGTAAATGACTCGTGTTTCATGGAGCTCTAGGTTATCGCTTTGGGTCAGTTTTCGAGAAGGTGGGCGAGGTGTTGCCCCAGGGAGCTCTGTGCATTTTCTTGCTGCTATTTTTCGCTCATGTGACGCTGTTCCCCTGGTCGACTGAGTGTGCGCATCGCAAAAAGGACCCAACAGCCCAGGGTTCATGTCCGCACAGTTGGTTCAACGTGTCCAAGCTTACGAGAGCGATAGATCACACTTCGCGTCGACTGCTGGTTGGTGTGTTGGGGCCATGTCTGCCTATGTCCGGAACGGCTGCCTGAAGAACAGTGACGGGTAGGTCCTGGTACCATCGACCCACAGGGCTCGCGCTGCTGTTTTGGTGCTCTTCGCGAACGGTCTCTTGCCACTGTGACAACACGCGCTGTGTGCGGCCATTCCCGCTTGGGTTCACTGTATGTCAATGGTGATTATGATATATCACATTAGCCCATTTCCATGAAATATATCCCGTGGTTACAATAGAAGCTAACAAAGCGTTCCGATGGAAGAAAAATAACACATACACACGACGTATGTCAAGTGCGCGCAAGGAAGCGTGTTTGAGTAGATATTGCCTTGGGGGGTGGGGAAGCGTTTGATCCCTCGTGCGTTTCGAATACCTGCAAGCGACATCTGAGTCGCTCATGAACAACACACCCCGCGCACGCTTTTGGGACAGAGGCGGGCCCGTAAGACCCGTACACCTAATCACTATTCGACAAAATCCAATAACTGGGGTCAACGACTGATGTTTCGAGATGAATCATTAGTCAACACACGCTCGCACATATTGTTGCACCCTGGTCCCACCCGGACGTCCAAGCTGACCCCGGATATATGGCTAGCAACCGGCGCTGCCCACCTAGCAAAGTGATCTCGCGCCGACCAAGTCGAGGGTCGGCGACAGCGAGCACACAATAATTTCAAATACCAGTATGCGGTAATCTGCCCTCTAGAAGACGGTCGTGTTCTGTTGGTTTGAAGTGCTGACCTAGCTATTGCCAACTTCCCGGTGACTCGCATCCTCGCCGCGCATTGCTTTTGATTGGGAGCATTTTGCGGCAGAGACTCGTGCGTAGCGCATGCACATCAAATGTATACCTGGCGTGATTTTCTGACTTTATACCCTTCGAAGCGTTATATTTACTGATGCAATGTAGCTAGGACTTCATTCACGAAATGCTATTCTCGGCCCTGGTCTCGTAAAAGCGTCTCCTACTGATAATGGGCCAGCAAGAGCGCGTCGACGGTGTCCGAGTAGTAGACGCCGGCATCCAGACAGCGCTCAGGAAGAAGGCGATATCGTGTCACACTCACAGTTTTCTGGTTGGTCAAACAACTCAAGTGTTCTGATTGATGGAAACTACCTGGATGACACGTTACGTCATTCACTAGGAAACGTCACGTTCGTTTCGAGTGATCGAAATCCCTTCCTCTACTGATGTCTGCCGAGTAGTCCGTCCAGTACTGTTAAATATTAAAAGATAATCAATTGTTGAACGACATGCAAAAGGTATGTATGATAGGTCGGGCGCGCAGGCGTTTCATCTAGTACGCCTGCTGCTCCCTTGCAGCAGGATTTTAATAGATTCAATATCAAGAGAAAAGTGACCTCGCTCAATGCCCTCAGAACGACATGATATCCCAATGCTCACGTGACACCCCACCCAACACATTCATTGTGCCAAGTCGGATCCAATAGTAACATTTAAGGCGTGCGTCGAAAACGCACTTAAAATGGAAAACTCTGAGTAATACGCTGCTTCGTTACGAAAACGTCTAGCACGGGTACCCGAACTTAAACACGCCGCGTCCCCCAATGATCTATCCACAATCGATCCATCAGTACTCATCGCCCCCGACCTCCAGCCGCCGCCTGCTTGTACTTGACGAATCGGCTCGCATTGAGCGCGGTTTCCTTCAAATGGCACAGCGCGTCCCTCCCCAGCACCTTGCCTTCCTGCTTCACCTTCCTACGGAACGCAGGTACCGCCGCGGAGAGCGCTTCCGGCGCACCCGACGCCCGGAACGCGACGTCCAGGCCATCGTCACCGTAGACGTCCATCACGGCATTCAATGCCTCAGCCTGCACGAGCACGTGGGGATCTTCCATCACCTGCACTAACGCGCGACCAAGTCGCAAATCGGCCCCGTCTCCCTTGGCCGCGGACGGCACGTTTCCAGCACCCGCCACCGCCGACCCAAGCGCCCCCAGCATTCCCACCGCGTTTACTCGTGCCTCGAACGCCCGCGTTACCTCGGGGTCGCATAACCGCAGGAGCATGTGGAGGGGGTCGGTCACAAATCCTTCCACCCCACCCGGGGTCACCGGCGCCGTGGAACTTGCCCTGATGCCAGCGGTCACCGCGGGCCCTGCCCTCCGGACAAGCCCCCACATCACGCCCGTCAAGGTCTCCACGCAGGACGGCGCGCGCTGCACTGCCGCCTCACACAAGCCACAAAGGTCCGTCCACAAGCCGTACGGATTCTCGCCGAGCGCTCTCGCGGGAAGGTTCTGCACCAGGTTTGCTGCGCACAGGGCTACGGTCGCGCGCAGGTCCGCAAGGTCACCGGCCAAGCCACCAGGGAGCGGCAAGCGGCTTGTCGCGTTGGCCCCTTCTGCTGCCGGTGGTGGTGTCACCCCAGTACCCCCGCACACAGCGCCCGCCGTCGGCCCCACGCCCTGATGTTGATCTCTCGGTGTCGGTGAGAGGAGAGCCTGAAGGGTGGCCAGGGTCCGCGGTAGCGCGCCCCCTTTCGCCATGGCGTCTAGCAGCACGGCAGACGCGCTCCCGCACTCGTCCTTCGAGTCCTGCTGCTGCCCCCCGCCGCCACTTGCCGCTTGCTCCATAACGTCCTCGTCATCTGAGCCCCACTCCTCCTCGTCCTCCTCTCCTTCGTCCGTCTCACCCGCCGCCAGCGAGCAAAGATTGGCCATGACTTCGGCCGCCAGCTTCAGCGGCTCCGCCACCCCCAGCTTCCACTCCCAGCGCAACTGTGCGTCCATATCCGGTTGGTCCGGCGCCGCCACCCCTTCGCCATTCGTACAACTCCCCACATCATCCCCCTTCGCGTCTTGTGCTCCAGGTTGCACCTTTCCGTTCACCTCCGAAGCGACACCAGTCGCCTCCTGGGGCGGTCGCCCTACGTTCGCGACTTCGCTCGTCGCCATGTCCATGGGCATGGCGGCTGCAACACCGGCGGCAACTCGGGCCTCCACGGCACCTTGCACCCCACTCGCGCCCCCTTCCCCGCTCACGGCGGCGCTCCCGTGTGTATCCACATCCATGTTCTCCGGCTCTGTTCCAGGCTTAGCCGCGGCCGCAGCGTCGGCGGCAGCAGCGGCTGCCAGAGCGACGCACGCTTGCTGGAGGGCGGCCGGGTTGTAGCACATCTGATCCAGGAGCAGCGGCAGAACCAGATTGCTCAAGTGCGTCTGGCCTTCCTCCGTCTGCGCGGCGTTGGACGAGAGGCCGGCAACGTTGACAAGCACGCCAGCCGCCTGTACGCGCATGGCCATGGAAACCTTGACGTAGGGCACATCCGCACCCCGTACCAGGGCAGAGAGTTGGTCGACAGCTCCCGGCAGCGCGGCAAGCCGGCACGTGAGGTCGACGTTGGAATCGGTCGCCACGTGAAGAGCCTGTGTTTAGGAAGGGAACAGGACGCGCGGTTGGTAGGGTTGTAACTTCAGAACATCGTAGGTGTAGGGTGGCTTAAGAGTGGGCAGAGAGTTGGGGACAAGCTATTTGGAGAGGAGACTTTTAGTTTCATGGTCAGATAAAATCGAGCTTGCCAAAAAAACGTGAGAGGCGTCGTGATCAATTGGCATCGAAGCTTAGCTTTCGAGTCAGGCGGTACAACGATAAAAAAAAAAAATGGATCGAACGATACTTCTTCCAGGGACGAGCTACATACGGCAAACGGAGTCTACCCGATATCACACTACTAATAGTAGTAGTAGTAGTAGTAGTAGTAGTAGTAGTAGTAGTAGTAGTAGTAGTCGTAGTAGTAGAGGTAGTAGTAGTTGTAGTAGTAGTAGTAGTAGTAGTAGTAGTAGTAGTAGTAGTAGTAGTAGTAGTAGTAGTAGTAATAGTAATAGTAGTAGTAGTAGTAGTAGGAGTAGTAGTGGTGGTGGTGGTGTCGTTTAGTGGCTTTGGTCTTAGTTCGATTGAGTTAAAGCATGCGATTCGACCACCACCTCCACCCGAGAGCCACAAGACCCCTCGAAAGCGCGCGATGGTACCATGCTCCTCCCCCGCAGCACCCCTCGCGATATCCGGCGGAAAAGAGGCGTCGCCCCCGTCCTCGGCGAGAAGGGGGCGTCGAAATACCGATTTTCCGGCAGCGAATGGGCTTTATTGTCCCCGGAGTGTGGAGTTTCCAATTTTCAAGAAGCATATTTTTGGGGGGAGGATTTTCGATTTTGTCCCCTTTTTTTATTTATTTTAGCGACACTTTTTTTCGGGGATGTCATCCAATCCTCCCCGGGTGTACTACAAGTAAGCGATCCTCTCCGAGTTTTTATCTGTAAGTAAAGTAAATACTAATGCTGGTGTGGTATGTGGATATATACGCACGTCGTACGGCAGGTACATTGTGTGAACGTACATGCTGTTCATACGGCACGTTCAGCAATAATGCATGTTTCTTGGGGATGCATATTATCCTCCTCTCCTGGGAATGGGTTCAACGTGTCTCAGAGAATCGGAGATGATTTGATTGTGTTCCGTGTACAGCAGTAGTACCGCTGTGAGTACTGTTGAATGATCATGCGTACACGGGGGCGGCATCCGTGATTTCCCCTGGAATCGCGAGTGGGCTGCTCTGGGGGAACGGGGAAGGTAACGCACGTTTGTTTCTGCGTCCCCGGAGTCCACCCTGGCTGGTTGCGGTTGTTTGTATCGGCCCCGCTGGTGTAGTGGCGGTCATACCACCAGTTAAATATATATTATAAAAATAGAAATACACTCCAGCTGTGAGATCGAAGATTTTGTCGAAACTCATCTTTGCAACCTGTGTATTACTCCGATCGCGCGTTTATACCAGGTAAAAGATAGCCGTACCGAGTACGTAGGAGCATTAAAGCGGAGCAACACGAAGGCCCTTGTCTTGGGTTGCTTTTTGAATGGGTAGGACGAAAACGAAAATCTGATCGTATCCTTTTTTCATCTCGTATGATTCCGGGTATGTGTCAGGGCATTCAATAGCTGTTGCGTTGTTACGCGTGCGCAAAACAAATTAAGGAGTATTTTTCAGGGCTCTTCACGGGTCAAGGGGGTTTCAAAATCTCGCGGGTCGGGTCGGGTCGGGTCGGGTCAAGAGGCTTCAAAATCTCGCGGGTCGGGTCGGGTCGGGTCAAGAGGTTTCAAAATCTCGCGGGTCGGGTCGGGTCGGGCAAAGAGGTTTTCAAAATCTTGCGGGTCGGGTCGGGTCATGACCCGCGAGATACGGGTCACTTCGCGGGTCAAGCCATAATGACCCGCGAGTTGTTTTGGGCTGACCCGCGGGTCAAACCCGCGAATCTGGCCCGGGGTTCCGCCTTTTCAAACTTACAGTTGAGAGCCATTGATGCCGTGCAGGCGCCCGGGTCCGCAAATAAAATACAAACATTTCCGCTTCTTGCCTCCCTCGTGCCGATGCTCCGATCATATGTCATCACAGCGTGCAAAACAATCACCAGGCAGTACCCCTAGCTACTCGTACCAAGGCATACAGCAGTGTGACGCAAATCCCGTACCTGCTGAAGCCGTAAAAACAGTAGCAATATTACGGTCATACCAGTACGAAATGTGACCAAACGTAAAAAGGCAAGGAAGACCAGTCGTCGTCGAAGCAGCAGCTGCAGCAGCACTGGCAGCAGCAAGCACTGGCAGCAGCAAGCAGCAGCAGCAGACCCCGGATTCTCGCGGATCGCAGCTCCTGCTGACACACCCACCGCCCCAGTTGTGGGCTTGCTGCCGGAGGCGGCTCAGCTAGGCTGCTTGCCGGGGCTGGAGACTGCACAGATAGAAGATAGATACAGCAGTTGTAGCTAGCTCGAGAATTATCATACCAGTACGAAATGTGACCAAACGCAAAAAAGCAAGAAGAGCAGCAGCAGCAGCAGCAGCAGCACAGCAGCAGCAGCACCCTGGCAGCAGCAAGCACCAGCAGCAGACAACGCATCCTCGCGGATCGCAGCCCCTGCTGACAGATCCACCGCCCCAGTTGTGGGCTTTTGCTGCCGGAGGCGGATCAGCTAGGCTGCTTGCTGGGGCCGGAGATTGCACTTATAACTTATAACTAGCTCGCTTGTCGGGTCGCTCGTGGGGTCGACCCGGTGGTCTAGCGGTACGGACATGCCCATGCATGTGGGTTGCGGTTTCTTTCCTATTTTTCGCGCGCATACCACATGACAAAATCATCAGCTGCAAACAATGCCGGTAGAAAACCCAGAGAACACGACATACTGGGAAAAGCACGAGGGACCAAGGACCTACCAACCGACCGAGGTATACATGCTTTGATCCGTGACTTTTCGACTTTGACCCGTGAGAATTGTCACGGGTCAAGTCGACCTGACCCGCATGAAACCCGCATCTCGCGGGTCACCCGAATTTGTGGCGGGTTGGGTCGGGTTGGGTCAGGACGATTTCAAAACCTCGCGGGTCGGGTCGGGTCGGGTCAAGAGGTTTTCAAAATCTCGCGGGTCGGGTCGGGTCGGGTCAGGAGGTTTCGAAATCTCGCGGGTCGGGTCGGGTCGGGTCGGGTCGGGTCGGGTCGGGTCAAGACGTCTCGAAATTCTCGCGGGTCGGGTCGGGTCGGGTCAAGACGTCTCGAAATTCTCACGGGTCGGGTCGGGTCAGCTGACCCGACCCGACCCGACCCGACACGACACGCGAGATTTGACCCGACCCGTGCAAAGCCCTGGTATTTTTTTCTGAATCGCAGCAGGCGAGATTTTCGGTACTTGGTTTTCAGGCGTATATTCACGCATATATCGCAATTTTTTCGTGCTGCGCGCAACAGAAGCCGAACCTCTAATTAATGAACTGGTACGAGTATGCGCACCGCTGCTGTGGGTGCCCATATGAGGTCCCCCATCGCGGGTTCTGTTCTTAACGAGAGAGCTCCCATCAAGGCAAAGACGTATAGACAGGAACGCAACTCGCTGCGTACTGTTCTCGCACCATATCGTTCGTATACAACACCGAAGGCAACTAACCGTGGCGCGCAAGCTTTACCTGCAGCGCGCCGCCAAAAACTTCGGGGCTTCCTCGGCACCCCTCCGAAAGCAGAAGTCGCATCACCACCTGCAACCCTCCCTGGTGCGTGAACCTCCCCACAGCGACATCGACAGCGGCGAGAAGGTTACACAACGTCGCCACGAGCTGCGCCATTACCACTACCTCTTGCTCGGCAGACATCACACCCGGATTATTACTCCCAGTCTTGACCGCCGCCGCCGCCCCGTCGCTGCCACCACCCTGTCCCGAACCAGCAGCAGCAACAGTAGCAGCAGCAACAGCGGGGGGAGACGTCGACATGCGGTCCAGCAGGGTGAGCACCGGCGTCATGCAGTCGTCGTGTACCAAGAGCTCGCACAAGCGCGGGTCGCGGACGGCGCTGATGTTTCTCATCGCACCAGTAGCCTGGAGTTTGACTCCCGGTGCGCGATCGACCATCCGCGGCAGAAGCTTCTTCACGAGGCCTCCTGCGATAAGCTTCTGGGCCGCCGACCACGAGTCGGTCCCGGCCTCGGGACTATCGATCTTCTCGAATAGGGAGGCGATCGCGGCGCAGGAGGACTCTCTCGTGAGGGTGTTCAGGCTCGCTAGGCCGTCTAAGACTCCTGCTTTCATGTCAATCTGGGGGGTGGCGCCGGTGCCGTCGTTTGAACCGCCATAGCTCGGCGGTTGGCTATCCTGCGTTGTTGCAACAGCGGTGGAGCAGTCTGCCGCAGCCCTCGCCGCAACCCCGTGGGTCTTCTGCTTCCTGGCCTTGCCCATCGCGAAACAAGCAAGCCGCCAAACGTGTGACTTTTACCGATGTGTGCCTGTGTCTGTCTCTCACTTGTATCTCCTCGTGGTTGTAGGCGTTGCCCTAAACAAGCTTGGCCCGAGCTGTGCCGTGCGGGGTGTGTCGGCGGCATTGAACAAAAGTGACAGTCCCGAACAGAACGCCTCATTTTTGATGGAAACCCTTGGTTCTAGTTGTGGGCCAACACTCACACCACTCAGCAGAACACCAACGTTGGTAGACAGGGAGTTCTCGACTCGTCACGGCAACAGGCTCTTTTCTCTGCGTCGCAGCACTTGGGCGGCCCAGTTGAAGCTCAGGGCAAGCCGGTAGCGCTCTGGTTGTTTCGTGGCGCTGCCGAGAGCTTTTTCAAGTGTTTATTGAATCCATGGCTCCGGTTGAGGACATCCCGGCGAGCGCCCTATACCCTCTCGTCCACTCCTTCCTCTCGGTAAGCCAACGCGAAGAGACTCCTCCTTAGGTTGCGATGCGCAGCGCAGTTGTTTGATAACAAACGTGGCGTCACGTACGTAGAGTAGCCGCGGTTGTAGTTGGGTGGGTGGGCTGAACGACTAAAGTACAGCCACGCACTTCCTCGTGCCGCCCTTGTATCATGTTTGACATCGACGTACAGAAAACGTTCAATGTGTCCTCGACGAATTCGTCAACTCGTTGAGGTGGAGGCTTGGTGTACAACAGGTTGATACTAATAGATCCTGCCGCCCGCTGCTCTATGATACGGAGGTCGCTCCTTGAGCTTGAACTTGAGCTTTAGAGCTTAATTTTTTCTCGCGCCTATCTGCAGCAGTAGCTGTCCAGAGCAGGATCACGATGGCCGTCGTTGTGGCCTACTGCGATTGTTGGTTGGAGCAAAGCAGTGACTGACTGCCTGTGTAACGAGTACGTGGTCAGAGACGAGAGACCTCTCCACGAATACCGTACGACCACTCCCCGCTGTTTGTCCGGCAGCCCGAGGAACTGAGCCAGCCTGCAGTATACGAGCAAGACCTGTAGAGCATTGTTTTTATTTACTTTCGTTCAGCTCTACGGCTGTAGCAGTGTGCACTGCTCGTACATGCCAGCAACAGAACTGACTGTGTAAAGCAAGTAGCAATCATTGAGACTCGTTCCTGCAATCGCTTTTCAGACGTACGGTCTATGATTACGGGTATGTATTAAAAAGGTATTGTACGATAACGTCATCCTTGACGCATAGAGTACCAACGTACCGACCCTCCCACCAGAATCCTGATAATCGGGCTCAGGCTGACTTTCTTGTTCTAGGGCGCGCTACCTTTTGTGTAGTTCCATGTACTCGATGTATTAAGAGCATCACAGCGCCCGCCTCCACCGCGGTAAAGGCTGCTACTACGGTAGGTGACCACAGTTACACCGGTCCGCTCTTTAGAAAGTACCAGTAAGTCACAAGAAAATTAGCCTGGAAAGTTGGAAAGGCACAGAAAGTTCTCAGCCTAGTCACACCTCAAGTTTTGAGAACGTTTACCCTTGACCTCGAGTACAGCAGTAACTGAGGGTGTACATTACTTTCGGATTGCCCGCAATAAAAACGCCATCACATGTATTTTCTTGGTATGGGTAGGGTTGCACCCAAGTCGTGGTGGGGATGCATATATATTACTGCTGTAGCATCCACCTGGTACCTGGTACATGCGACACACGTGCTTATATTTGCAATTACTCACCTGATTCTGCCTATACTTATCTATACTCGTCTGTAGTTGCCTCGATCTGCCTAAACCCATACTTCGGTATGCCTACGATTATTTATTACGCGCTAAATGATTTCCTCACGAAATAAGGCTGCAGTTGTAAAGGGTTAAGACTCTATCGTCGGCCGTTCACCAGCGTCGGCTGGTGTTCCTGAAAATCCGCCTCATTCACTAACGCCCGGCATTTTATTTTTGGTGGGTTGTCAGGAATGCGGGCTTTCGGATACAGCAGCGGCGTTGCGCACGGAGGTCGGCAAGTCTTCCAAGAGACTCGCCAAACAGAAGGTACCGCATTCGTTCGAGTAGGTCTAATATGCTCAATCCGCAACCCCTTAGACTCTGGAGCTCAATACTGTACCCACTCTCTGAGGACAAACAACCTTGGACTTTGGGTTTGGTAAGGCTGTGGTATTGATACTTTTAATAGCAATACATGGCCACTATGTGAGGATATTCTCTCATATGGATTACTGTAGTACTTGGTAGAAGGGTGTGTCTCAGGCGTTAGTGCCCTACCAGGGGTAACACCAGAGACACACCGTATACAGGAAAGTAGTGTTGGTAAAAGCTCCCCCCTCCGGAATGGGCGGGCTAGAGTTTCGTGTCGACGGAATATCTGAGGCTTGCTCAGGCCCCAGGGTTGTATAATTCCACTTTGGCCAACGTGGTAGCCAATGAGGGCGTTGGACGATAATCAAACACGTTTCCAGGGTATGAAGCAATATAACCAGCCCGCTAGCATTAACAGCTGTGGTTTATGGCTTTGCTGCAGGCGTCGATCGAAAGCCGGCGTCTTATCCCGATGCCGGTAGTGCGCAAGATGGAGGTGCTAGGTGTTTGTTTTATAGCAAACGTGTTGCAACGGGAATCGAAGACGAGGGGGGGGGGGGTTGGGAGGGCTGCTCGAAGCCTTTATGACCTTCACTGCCCTGCACGCCGTCTGCTTCGACAGTTGTTGGCGTATACCTGGTAATATAATACGTTCCTAGTACGGCAGTAGTAGATGTCCCTGCGCGGGCGGTGGTTCGTGGAAGGGCGCGAGGAAAGTTACTTGGTGGACAGGCGGTTCGTTCCGCATCCGCTCTGTGCTTTTTCGTGTTGGCATGGGTAGTGGGAGACTTGATGGGACATAACTATAATAACGGCAGGCCAGCTAACCATGCTATAGAGGAAATTGCTTATATGTTGGCGATCGCGAATCCTTGAGGCGCTTCGAGCTTTATTAATGGCCGCCCTTACCTTATTTCGCTCCGCCCGCGCCCAATGAACATGATAACGAAGCTGTAGCCTCCTTCCCCCCCTCCCTCCCTCCCTCGGTTGCATGAAGGCGTCGCTGGGAGATTGCGACGACCTGTTACAGATGGTGAACGCCTACCGCAAGCGCCTCGTGGACGTGAGCGCGTCGGACGAGAGTGACAGCAGCGAGGACGGGGGGGCGGGAGAGGTCGAGGAGGATGTAGAACACACGAAAAAGATTAAGAAAGCAAAGGCGGCGGCAGCTGCGGCGGCGGCGTCGGTGTCTTCTAGCGACGAGGGTGACTCTTCCAGCGGCGAGGAGGATGAGGAGGGGGAGGATGAATCTTCTAGTAGCGACGAAAGCGAGGGAGAGGAGGAGGGGGGAGGCAAGAGCAAAAAAGCTAAGAAAAAATCGGCGATGGCGGTAGCGATGGATAATAAATCTAGCAGCGAAGACGAAAGTTCAGACGAGGAAAGTTCGGACGAGGAGCCAGAGCAGGAAACGCCGAAAGCTAAAGGGAAAAAATCGAAGAAGGTAGCCGCGGCAGCGTCTGACTCTAGCAGTGAGGAAAGCGAAAAAGAAAGTTCGGACGAGGAGGAGCAGCCGAAATCAAATGGAAAGAAATCTATGAAGGCAGCGGCGCCAGCAGCAGCAGCGGTAGCGAGTGACTCTAGTAGTACGGAGGAGAGCGAAGGGGAAAGTTCGCAGTCGGAAAGCGAGGAGGAGGTGGAAACGCCGAAGGCGAACGGCAACAAGTCCAAAAAGGCAGCAGCAGCGGCGGCGGCTAAATCTAGTAGCGAGGATGAGAGTGAAGAAGAAAGCTCGGACGAGGAGGAAAACCCGAAAGCTAAGAAATCTAAGAAGGGAGTAGCAGCGGCGGCGGAATCCAGCAGCAGCGAAGAGGAAAGCGAATCGAGCGGCGAAGAGGAGGAGAAGAAACAGCCGAAGAAGAGGAAGGCGTCAGCTGCGGTTTCTTCAGACGAGGACGAGGACGAGGACAGCGGAACGGACGCTGGAGCTAGCGTGAGGAAACCGGCTGCCAAACGCGCAAAGGTGATGAATTGCTCCACGGCGAACCAAGTAAACCTAGGTTTCCCTGGTGCGTTTTTATTTCCTTCGCAGCTCACGTACGGGCGCGCAGAGACCGCGTAAGACGTCGTGGGGGACCCCGTGAAGGGGGCGAGTTTTGTTTCCTTTGTGTTGAGATCCATGTAGAGCGATACACGATTTAAGATAAGAAACATTCGAGACTCGAGAACGGCCAGCTAGGCATGTCTCGCCACACTAAAAGCCATTCATTGTCCACTGCAGATAAGAACGGTGTGTAGTTTAGAGCGCCTGCTTCGGCTTGTCGCGTGGTGCTCTATAACCGGGGTACCCACTGTGAAAAAAGTGAATGAGAAATTGCGTCTTGTCGTCTTTGGAGATTGAAGCCTGCGATAATTTGCTCTACACGCGTGTCGTGCAAACCTTTGCATTAGAGTTGGACACTGAATAAAGCACCCCTTAAACTGCAGTAGCAGCCCGCGTTGCTACGTGTGGCTGATGCTTTAGTGGTCGGTTTTATTCGTAAGTGTTTCCCCTCTCAAGCCCCAAAACGGTATAAGCTGCCGATCGCGGGAGAGGCGATACAAAAAAAGGAGTGATGCGCATGCGTGTACATCGTGCGGTGCAACGTGTTTGTTTGTTTGTTTTTTTTGTTTGTTTTTGCTCCCGGTGATGTATGGTGTCGTGTCTTGGCCTTTACTTTACCATAGTGGTGGCACTCCTCCACTACCCTTTGCCGCATAGCGGTGACTTCTCTTGCCGCTTCAGTGGTGAGGAAGAAGCTCATTTTCTCCTTGTTTTCCTTTGGGGAGACTCTCACTTAAATGCCAAAAGTCGGTATCCTGGTGTAGAGGTTTTTGTCCTGTCCGTGCGGAAGGACGATCACGATCCAGATCGTCTCGGCTGGCTGGTTCCATCGTTCAGTAATGTTTGTCGCGAGGGCTAAGTCGCGCCATCGTAAGGTTTTCCACCGGCACAAGCATGCCTTCCGCAATACACAAAACATTTGGTTGCCGCCGCGGATGGTTCCCCCCGCCCTGGCATTTTTATTTGCATCCAACCCTTTTCTCGCGGACTCTTACCTCTCTCTCTCTATCTCCCCCTCTCTCGCGCGCGTGCGGACTGTGTTGCACGTTTGACAGATTGCGCCCGTTGCCACAGCTAGTGAAAGCAGCAGCAGCGACGACAGCAGTAGCAGCAGTGATAGCGATAGCGATAGCGACAGCGACAGCGACGGTGACAGCAGTGATTCTTCCTCTGACGATGAGACGGACGAGGAGGACGTGAGTTCTAATCTTGTCGTAATGTCGCCCTCCCCAACGGCTACAGTTGCGCACGCTAGCAGTATTGCTGTTCGGTCTCCCCTCGAGTTTCGTGACATTGATTGCTGTGATTTTCAACCACCGCGTTAACCACCGCGTTGTTGTTTTCGTGGGAAAAGTAGTCTTTTGTGCAGATTACCTCTCGTGGCTGTTTGTTGTTGATTGCTGTGGTGTGTAATCTCCCCGGTAACAAGGCTTTAGTATGCGGAGGGGTCATATTTTGTTTCTGACTTTGTTCTCGCGAGCGGTCGATTGCGTCGGGGGGGTTGTAGGTTGTACACGGCTTGAAAGCCGACACCACAACATGGTATGTATAAGTTAGCGAAAACCAACGCGGGCGTTTTGTTTGCAGTTTTTTTTTTGTCGTGATTGGTGGCCTCTCGGTTCCGTTGCTTACCTCCGTCTCCCGAAGGAGGTTTGCGCTGTAGACTAGATCGATCCATCGAGATTTTATCACAGGAAGTTTGTGGGGGAATCGGAGACCGGGAAAACGTTTTTCCACAAAAGAAGGAGCATAGGATTGCTTGCATCTCTCCATATAATGTCTCTGTTTTTTCGCACGCTCCTCGGGCGTCTTAATGGGGCGCCCTGGGGAGGGTGTTCTTATTTGTTGCTTGCCTTAGTCTGTTCACCATTGACCACGCATCCCTTTCGAGACGGCGCACCGTTCCTACTCCTAATAGAGACACCTCCAACATTTGCGCTCAGTACGCTTCTTTCATATATTACATATTAACTGTTCGCTTATCCTGTCCCCGCCCTTTTTGGCCTTCTGCGGAGGGGCAGAGAGAGACAGAAGGGAAGGGGAGGGGTGGAGACAGAGAGAAAGCTCCACCCTCCACCGGAACGAAGCTCTTCAACCCCTTTGTACGGATGACTCCTCTTCCCCGTCTCTCCGCATGGATCGTCGATCGCTCAGTGATCTACTTCGACGAATGGTTGCGCTTTCCCTTTCCTGCTGCCGTTGAACCAAAAAGCCGACCGATTGTCATCCCGCGGCATTCTTTCTTAATGCCGCAATATTATGAAAACCTTACGCCACGCCATAACCCAACGTCGTCGTCAACCCTGAACCATCCCTAACCCTACCCTGACGTCATTATTTTTCCAGGAGGCGCAAAGATCAGCCGTGAAGGCGTCGGCGGAGAAGGAACGACGCAGATCTTCCGCGGCCGCTGCCGCGGCGTGGGTTCCAAAAGCCTTCACCCACGTCGATGGTGCGTCCAACGGGACCGCGAACGGAGACGCCGTTACGACGCCTGCTAAGAGGTAAGGAGTCGTCCCTCGTAGGGGTTGCAGTTTTGGGGGCAAACGTTTCTGACCGATGTGGCCTTCTGTGACCGGTTGAACTCCTCAAGCGTGGAATTATGGCCTAGTGTGATATTCTTACGAGTACAATGGTTTGATTTTTGGACTAGCGCATAGAAGTGTTGGTCGGGTTGCGCGAGCGAAATGTCTGCGAGGTCTTGTTTCGGGTGATGATGATCATGGTGATGATGACGATTGATGATGATGTTGATGACGATTGATGATGATGTTGATGACGATTGATGATGATGTTGATGACGATTGATGATGATGTTGATGACGATTGATGATGATGTTGATGACGATTGATGATGATGTTGGTGACGATTGATGATGATGTTGATGACGATTGATGATGATGATGACGATTGATGATGATGTTGATGTTAATTTTGAGCTATTAATAGCGCCCGATGTTAGGAGCTCAGAAAATTCTCCTGCGCCCTAAGCGTGGGGTGACTCTCTTAAGTAGGGGTTGCAGCACGTTTTGGAAGGACAAAAATAAACCGGCGAAACGTTTCTGAGTGATGAGAGGCTTCCTCAAATTTGGGCAGCTATCCAGTATCGTACGAAGTCCCGTTCTATCTAGTCCCAGAAAAAGACAGATGCAGCCGAGCTTCCGTAGCATGCTGTCGGCCTTCGTTAACCTTTTTGGGCCCCATGTACTATATCATATTAGATCATACTATACCGTACAGCGATGCAACAAATGGTACTATAGCATACATCGGTACCACAAGTGGCACTATATTGTACAGCGATAATGAAAATGATATTATAGCATGCGGCGATACAACAAATGTAAAAACGATTTCTGTATCATGGCGCGAGAAATGCGGCACACGGTAATGCAAGCTGTTCGCGCGTGTCTGATAAGTACTCGCGCTGGAGTTCGACTGGAAAATTGTCGTCAGCTAACCTATTAATAGCAGGCCGGGTTGCTTCGCGTGAAGGATGCTGCGATCGTTTGTTTTTTCTCCAGATTTTCCTCGTACTGAAATAAAGATAAATCAAGCCCCAATAGGGCATAACCTCTTCTTCGCTAATACCTGGTATCTGGTACTGTGTTTCCACCCCACGTTTGGGGCGGAAACTACTTGGGGGAGTTTTTTTTATTTTTCTTTATTGGAGGAGTTTCATTTTTGTGCCTCAAAGAAAACAAGTTCGGCCACTTCCGTAGCATGCGTCGGAAACCCCAGAACGGCGCCGACAGCGATTCCTCCTTCCTCAATCCCTTCATGCTGTAGCTATGCTGTATTTCCTTTGCACGCCACATTTGGGGCGGAAACTACTGGGATTTTTGTTTCATGTGCTGTTTTTTGCAGTGCGATAGATACACGGGGGTAAAAGCTAACACCAAAATACTTGAAATTTAGTGTGGGGAAAGTTATACGGTGAGATATTAGAGATAAGTATGCACCGGTGCTATGTTTTCAGTTTTTATTGCTTCGTACTCGAGATTTACGTGTTTTATGTTTAGTTATTTCCTTGTTCCTGTTGAGAGCTCAGCCGAGTTACAATTGTTACGCCAATTACGCAACATTAGTAGAGTTCACCTACACGTTTTTGACGACAAACTACTTGGAATTAGTGAGAAATGTATCCACTATAAATAGTAGAACGGTTAACTTGTACCGACTGTACGTATTACGAGTATATACCAGGTAGATCGTGGCCTACTTCCATCGTGTGTTCGCTGTACTCTTCTCATGTCTTTTTTCTTTCGTCGTGGTGGTCGAACGTGCGCTCGTCCTGCCAAAGCAACGGGGTAGCGAACGGAGACGAAAGCACGGGGAAAAAGGCGAGGACACAAGGCGAAGCTTTCAAGAGGGTCAAGGATGATGAGTGGGTGGGGGGGCTGAAAAATGGCTTCGACGACAACACGTACGAGGTGAGCGATCGATCGATCGACCGACCGACCCATCCTGTAGAAGTGGACGAGCCGCTTATACGAGGCATGTAATGAAATATATAGGATATAGTATGGAAGGAATTAATTTTTCGTGTGTCCAGCGTGTAATTTGCTCTACTGCTGTGAGAAGGGCTTTTGGATAGAACGCCTTAAAACCTAACCTCAACCCCAACCATTGGCCGACCTGTATGCAAGTTGTCCGGAAAAAATGTCGAGAAAAAAAAAACGGAAAAATTGTCGACCGTGTAATACCCTTGTAAATATTTTATGGGAGTGGTCTGGAAAAAGAAGAAAAAAAAGGAAGAACTGCCGACCATATTATAACTCATTTCTGGTACGTTTTTTTTTTGCCGATTCTATGCTAAGTGCCATACCCTGGTACACTAATTTGCCGGCCCCGCGTACAGTACTAAACTGGACCCGAATTTTTGGAGACGAACTGTTGGAATTTGTGTGGGTTCATTGTTGCAGTAAGAAAAGGGTGAAGCGCTTTTCTGAGACGTGTTATCTCCTCGTCCATCCCTCTCTTCTCTTGTGTGTTTGGCATGTCGCTTCGTGTTTTGTCATGCAGAGTTGCACGTTGTATTCCTGCGCAAGGTCGTAGCCGTCGCCATGCAATAAGCCGATGTTGCGTCACTGAGCGTTTTATCGATACGACAACCCGTGTTTTTCTGCGGTAGCGTTGTTCTACGTCGCTCGTGGGCGGGAGTTCCCATGCAGCAGGGACGTTATTGAGACTCAGAAGACACGGCTTGGATACAAGCTGGGCCGGCCAAAAAACGGACAATGTGTGCGAAGGCTTTACGAGTTGGGACGTGAAAAGAAGCGCTGAACCTGACACAACATTGCATATGCGCCAAAAATAGTGTACGAAAAAATCCAATTTTTTCCCCGACTCGATCACGCCGAGATATCCGCGAACACTCAAAAGCACCAGCTTTCCACACTAAATTCGTATCAAAGTCGCCGTTCTCGATCAAAGCGAAATTTGGTGAAAACAACGCTGAAGACCCTAGAAGAACATCGATAAAAGTTTAATTGCCCAATTCGCCACGCATTAAGAGATGATACGAAAACTCTTTTCCATACTGTATATCATACGTTAGCACGTTTTCATCGCAGAAACGGGGCTTTCAAAATCTGGCCACTCACCACGCAATTATTGGAGTTGGGACCTGAATTCTTGAGACGTGATTCGGAAGACTCTCACCGATACAACTATGGATGGTAAAAAATACAATCTAAAGGAACTTTTGTTTTTGTTAACTTATCTGCAATTTCCGATTCCCGGCTATTTTTACAGTGGTCGTAAGTCGGCCCAAAATTCTCGAAACCAAATTGACCATCCAATGTTGTATTGGTAAGTTGCTTCCAAATCACGTGCCAAGATTTCAGGTCCCGACTCCAAAAATTGCGTGTTGCGTAGCCATACATGTATGGGTTTCTTGGCCGGCCCAGCTTGTAGTTATTTGTAAGAAGCATACCTGCAGTGGCAGCCGCCGATGTGACACCAACTACTGTAACTTTTTTTGTGGCCTTGATATCGATTTTTACGCGGCTGCATCCGTGCAACTGCAGCCTCAAAGCTGCGCGGCAACGCTGCATGTCCAAGATTGACGACACCAACCGACCGCACAGACACCAGCTTTGCTGAAAACACCCCTATCTTTCCTTGCCCCCGCCCTCCCGCCCGCCGTGCTCTTGTTGCTGTATGACGTCCGCACGCGTAGGGAACCTTTGGGCAAGGTGGGTATGGCTTCAAGGCTAGCGAGAAGCTTTCGAAGGTGCGAGGCAAGGACTTCCGACACGAAAAGACGAAAAAGAAGCGTGGCAGCTACCGGGGGGGTGAAATCTCGATGAGCAGTTACTCAGTCAAGTTCGACGAAAGCGACTGATCGCGGGTGTCATGTCTTGGCGATGTTTTTGGTTCGTCGAGGTCACTTCCTCGATATCTTGGCTAGCCGCTTCGTTGGCTGCGTTGTTGGGGCCGTTTTGGTTCCGCTGTTGCTAATTCATCAATCAATCGGTCTATCGATTCGTTGTCAGTATGTGGGATTGACTGATTGGGGTCTGGAAAAACTGGTAACAGTCTCCGACGACCTTATCGTTTGATACCTCTCGAGTTGGAGCTGTGTTCACCTTATGTCGCGGTTGTCTGCTACGCGCCTAGAGGCAGGTAGTAAAAGGACGCCGTGCGCTAGGAATCTACCAATCCTTTCTCCCCGGTGAGTCGACGAGACTGGGTGAAGAAAGTGTTTGCGTAGAGCCCAAACGTGGCTGTCGCTTAACCAGCCTACCGGCCGGACATTTTTTGCGTTTGCTGCGGGGCACGGAAGTGGCGTTAATATTGAGCAACCTACCAGCTGTAAAAACGTCTGTGACGCGTTCGCGTTCGTTGCCGAACGGAGGACCGACTCGGGGGTGCTTCGATTCACACATGCTGCATCCGTGGTCGTTTGTCCGTGGCCCGCAAGCCCGTGATCCGTTAGCCAGCGTCGCGCCAATGTCTTGTTACGGAGCAGTGTAAAAAAATAATGCGCTCTTAAGCATGATTAAATAATAATAACCATGCTGCCCTCTCAACAATGATCGGGGACTATATACCCCTATCCCCCGCCCCCTGCTGTGGGCACCGTAGTCTGCGCTGCCTGGATCTGGGTCACGACGATCGCCCCCACCTCGCCGGGCATTTTTTCTGGATGTTGGTCTAATCTACGGGTCTCTCCAGACTTCGCGTTCGCCTGCCTATTTGGCGATTGGATACTGACATCCGCGGTTTCCTGGTCCATCGCTTCCAAGACCGGGGTAACGCCAGGCTCACCCACAGCAAAACCCGATGCCGACGGGATCGCGGCGGTTTCTTGCGAGTGGCTCTCGTCCTCGACAATCCCATCTGATTCACCGCCTGGTTGCCTGACCGGCTCGGACGAGCTCCTCTTTTTCCGCCCCGGGGTGTCGGGTACGAACACCCCCTTCGCGTTGGAGTACAAAACACCCTCGGCAAAGCACGAATGCATATGTTGAATCTTCGGCATTGACTCCAAGTCGAGAGCTGTCGATTGTTGACTTTCAGAACCGTCGCCTTCGCCAGGCTTGACGATCACGGTTGCGCTCGGCGTATTTCCATCTGTTGCGTTCGTGCAGACGACGTGTTGTTCTCGATCGTGATTTGGGACTAGCGCGTCGGAGTCGGCGGTGGCACCCACCGATTCTTCCTCCCCGCCGGTTGCTGCAACCATGGCTGAATTTGCTGCAGCTGCCGCCGCCATCGCGGAATCCTCCGTAGCAGCGTCCGATAGCCGTTTTAGAAGAGTAATGATGAGCTTGTTGCTCTCACGAAGCGTAGCCAGGGCCGACGCTTCCCCTGAGCCTTCATCGACTATGGCCATATTACTGCGCTCAACCGTAAGCAGCGTGCATGACGCCCCCCCCTCGACCGCTAGCCTAACATCAAACCTATCGGCGGATGCGAGCAGCTGCGCACACTCCCACTTACTTTTGGAAACAGCCAAGTCGAGCGGTGTGCGCCCCGTTGCGTCCGGCTTATTTAGCCACGACGATTCTGATCCGCCGATCGCAAACTCTGCGTCGATAAGGGCTCTTGCCGCTGCCGTGTGGCCGCCGATCGCTGCAGCGTGCAGAGGAGACCGATCGTTTTGGGGGCTGTGATTCATGGACCAAATGTTTTTCAGGTCACAGACGCCCGAGCTGCGATCGGATTCACCCGTGGCAGGCGTTTCTGCCTTATTGTTGGTGCCTACTATCGGAGTCACATAAATCCCGCGCGTGGCCAACAGCAAACAAACTAGTTCTGCGCTCCCGGCAGCCGCTGCAAGGAAGATCGGAGTAGCCGCGTAAGCGCCGCTTCCGCTTCCTATACTCCAGACTACGGCGTTTAGATCCTCCTCGAACTGTGGTGCGGCGGCGGGAGGTGCTCCACTGGGTGTGACTGGCGGCCTTCTTCCCCTCTCGAGCAACTGTTCCGCCAGGGACGCAGGCGCGCCCGCAAGGCAGGCCACGTGGATGCACGAAGGGTATGCCCCCTCTGGTCTAACGCTCGCGCCCGCCGCGAGTAATATATTCGCGGTCTCCCACGACCCCGCCTGAAGGGCGAAGTGCAGGGCAGAAAATATATATTCCTCTTCCCTCTCATCGCTTGCGGATCCACTCTCGGAATCAGTGCTTCCAGCCTGGTTTAAGCTGTGAAACCCACTGCTAAATGTGGCTGGTGCGTGCAGAGCGTCGAGATTTACGCCTCCGGCTTGGACAAGCAATCGGACAAGCTCACTGCCCCCCGGCCCAGTCGTTTGTGCAGCTAAATGCAGCGTAGTTGCGCCGCTTGGTACTCTTACTTTGTGGTCCAACTCCGGCTCCGATAGTAACCAACGGAGAAGACGGGCGCGTTCGACGCAGCGGTTATCGGATGCGTTCTCGTCGCCACTAGAATTCTCCCCGCCGGCAATACTTGCGTCCACGCTTTCGACGATGTTTTGGCTGGCGCAAGCTGGGAGTAGCGGCACTGGTGGGGCGGATATCCGCCTTTGCCAGAGAGCGAGGATAGAAGCGGCGGCATGTCGACCGCTCACTCGACCGTCGCAGACGTAGTGAAGCGGGGTAAAGCCCTCAACGCTGACAAAATTCACGAGCTCGGAACAGGTCGCGCGGTGGTGGGTGATAGAAGCAGGCGCCGTGGCTTCTCGAAGTCCGCTGTGCATGATGTTCGCCACATCCAGCAACAACTTCTCTCGCCGGGTTTTGCCCTGACGTAAGGACATCAAGTGGGCAGAGATGCTCAGCATTCGGTGGGCATAGAATCGTGAGCTAAATTATTGCTTCGAAGTATTATTCATTTCGATCGCAGAGGTATCGAGGCGCTAACGGACAAGAAGAAAAAAAGGAGTGTGGTGATACGAATGTGCATTCCTCTCTAACTCAGTGCATAAAGCGTTCGTTTA